>OY757019.1:103959889-104559889 GCA_963580285.1 Lucinisca nassula
AACAAAACAAGAGGCCCATGGGCCACTATGCTCACCAGAGTTCAGATTGACACAGCCCAGCCCAATGGCAGCCATGTATTTGAATAAACCATAGCAGCACCCATGGGTGCTACAATGGAATTTGGACATAATCAGCCAGGTAGCTTTAAAGGATACATCTGGAATGGTATCGCTGCTTGTAAAGCTATGCAGACTGGATAAAAACTGTAGCCTTTAGAGATTGCACAAGGTACATGTGGATGATGCAGAACAGACGACCCATGTTGGCAGACACAGGGTGATCACAATAGCTTACCTTGTGCACAAATGCACTTCATGTACAGATGTGTCAAAAACCCTTACCTGTTGCAAGCTGTTAGGGGCCCAGGTAGAGTAAGAAAATGACATCTTCCCCTCATGCAGCCTCTCATAAAATGCTCTTGTCAGACAGGGTAGCCTCTCTGATTCCGACCTTGTAATCATGTGTATGTTTTAAGGAATAGTGCACACATTCAAGGATATCAAATCCATCCTGAAGTGGTTTTTGCAATATAAATATTTACATCTACAATGTACCAGTAAGCAATCATATCATGCATTTGGCAACAACAATGTATTTGGCAGTCCTGACACACTTTGTGAAGTGAATTATGTTATAAAAGTTGTGGCCATATATAATCTGCATTCTATTCAATGTCAAGTTGCATATTTTTCCTATGTGATGCTGTCTTTACCTTGATAATATTTCTTTCTGTTTTCCAGCTATTGACATATCTCTTAGTCTGAAACATATCTGTCTTGCTCTTTGGTAGTTTTATTGGTTTTGTATAGAACTCCTGGCTCATCTCTGGCAAACTTCCTATATTTGTACTAAACTCCTGGAATAGTTTTTTGCAAACACCTTGCACATTTCTTGTAAACTTCTGGCATATTTCTTGTTAACTCCTGATTATTTCTTGTTTTGTTTGTTTGATTTGAGGTTTAACGTCCCCGTCAACACTGTAAAGGTCATTTTGGAGACGTTGCTTCCAATTTTGTGGGACTTTTACCCGACATTGAGATGAAATGACATCTCAAGCCCTGTCGCCCAATGAAACCAACAGGGTTTATTAGCATGGACGGTCCGCCTCACACCGCGGTTCCTGGACAGGCTTAGATCCTCTAAGCGGTTTACCAGTACTAGTGTGCGGGCCGGATTCAGCTCTGCGTGGAAGCATCATGCAGCCCATATATTTCTTCAAGCCCCTATGGGCGGGGGCCGGATTATTTCTTGTAACCTCCTGAAATATTTCTTGTTAATTCCCAGCACATTTCTTGTAAATTCCTGGTACATTTTTTGTAAACTGGCACATTCCTTGTCAAATCCTGGCAAGTTTCTAGTAGACTCCTGGAACATTTTTAGTAAACTCCTGGCACAATTATTGTACACTTCTGGCACATTTATTGTAAAACTCCTGGAATATTTATTGCAAACTACCGGCACATTTATAACTCCCAGCACTCCTGGCATATTTCTTGTAAACATATTGTAAACTCCTGGCATATTTCTTGTAAACATCTGGCAAATTTCTTGTTTTAATTTGATTTGTTTAAGGTTTAACTTCCCCGTCATCAATGTATAGGTCATTTCAGAGATGGTGCTTCAAATTTTGTGGGACTTTAACCTGACATTGAGATGAAATGACATCTCAAGCCCTGTCACCCAATGAAACCAATAGGGTTTATAAGCATGGATGGTCCAACTCGCATTGCTTCGCCTCGCCATGCTTAGATCCTCTAAGCGGTTTTCCAGTACTCGTGTGCGGTCAGATTCAGCTGTGCATGAGAGCATCATGCAGCCCATCTATATCTTCGAGCCCTGATGGGCGGGGGGTGGGCAGCACATTTCTTGTAAACTCCGAGCATTTTCTTATAACCTACTGGCATATTTCTTGTAACCTGTTGGCATATTCTTGTAACTCCTGGCATATTTCTTGTAAACTCCGCGCACATTTCTTGTAAACTGGTACATTTCTTGTAAACTACACACAAATGTATTGTAAACTCCTGGCACATTCCTTGTAAACTTATGGCATATTTCTAGTAAACTCCTGGCACATTTCTTTTAAACTGGAATATTTCTAGTAAACTCCTGGCACATTTCTTGTAAGCTTCTGGCATATTTCTTGTAAACTTATGGCATATATCTTGTAAACTCTTGGCACTTTTTTGTAAACTCCTGGCACTTTTCTTGTTTACTCCTGATATATTCGTTGGAAACTGCAGGCATATTTCTGGTAAACTCCTGGCATATTTCTTGTATTGTAACCTCCTGGCATATTTCTTGTTTACTCCTGGTATATTTCTTGTAAACTCCAGGCAAATTTCTTGTAAACTCTAGATATATTTCTAGTAAACTCCTGGCATATTTCTTGTAAACTCCTTGCATTTTCCTTGTATCTCCTGGCATTTCACTATTATAGCTCAGGGAAATTTCTCTAGTACAGCTCTGGAATATTTCTAGAAACCCCACAAGCAGGTCTGTTTACTTCAAATTTATGTCTCTAAAGTACAATATACCAGCTTGTGATCAGTCCAGTAAGCTTCAATAACATCACTAGAACATGAGCAATTTGCAAACAACAAATCTATCAATGACCCAGAGTCGGTAGTTGGTTTGCTGATGAGCTGTTGACATCCAAACTGTGTTCGCATAAAATCTACAAAAGTCAAAGTGGTCTTATTTGCATCTAAGTTGAAATCTCCAAGAATAACTGTTTTGACATTTAAATTTATCAATGGCAATAAGTGGCATAACATATCATTTTTCAGATCAGTCTGCGAGCTTTTGGGATACTTGTAGAAAATCACAACTTGGAAAGAAGACTTGCAACCATTCCTTAAAGTAGCAAGTATGAATTCACATGCACTAGAATGGAATGTATCTATCTTCTGAACTTCTAGACACTCTCTTACATATAAAGCAAGTCCATGGTAAGGTCTGTTGACGGTATATTGTTGTGTTTCATCTAGCCTCAATAGCCTGAACCTATTGAGATCAAACTGAATATTCTCATCTCTTGAGCATAGCCTGGTTTCTGCAAAGCCAATAACATCAGCTGATAACACATTTGGCTCATGTTCAATTTCATGAAAATGTTTGTGCAAGGACCTTGCATTGTTAAACAGAACCTTTATTTTACAAGGATCAACTT
Organism: Lucinisca nassula; assembly: GCA_963580285.1. Lineage (NCBI taxonomy): Eukaryota > Metazoa > Mollusca > Bivalvia > Lucinida > Lucinidae > Lucinisca > Lucinisca nassula. The sequence goes on from OY757019.1 coordinate 103,963,063, forward strand.
TATAGAGTGGAGTATAACAGAGTTCAAGAATACCTTCTGTTTGCAACCTCTGCATCTCTACTTTCACTTTTTCATCAACAGCCAAAGCTTCTTCATTAAGATTCAAAATGAACAAATTTTCCAGTTTCCTTACTCTGCTTAAAGCAACGTAGTGAATATGTGGTTGTTTCCTAACTCTTGACTGAGACAAGTCTACAACAATTTCGTCAACTGTAGACCCTTGAGCTTTATGAACTGTTTTTCCTGCTGAGGGTTTCAAAGGAAACTGAATTCTCTGATAAGTTTTAAAATTGTATATGAATGATCGTTCTATGTCAAATATTGGTGTCCATGTTGGATCAATGTTCGAACTGTACAAACCCCTATTTAAAGATTTCTCACGTGTGGAACAGCCAATCTTAGGATCATCAAATAAAACCCAAATTATACTTGGACGGTCAGTTCCTTCCAATTTACGTTCAATGTATTTTGCAACACATGTGGATCCATTTGTCAAACCATCCTCTACATTGATGATGATGATGATGATGATTTCGTGTTTAACGACGCGTCAACCCTCCTCTACATTGATATTTACTGTTATGTCATAAACCATTCCAACTGCTATTTTCAAATGATTCTCTAAATTTGCTGTTTTGTTAGAATCTTCTGGAAGTGACTGAATGAGAGATTTGCTTTTTTGTGCTGAAATATTAGCAATGACAACTGTGTCATGACAAGGAATAATGACTTTTTCTCCAGCTAATCTGTTCAAAACGCTTTCATTGTGTCTGGCCACAAACTTATTTTCTGTAAATAAATGAGGAGCCTGTTTTGGATAGGCATCTACTTCAGGATCAACAGTATGCCTCTTAAGCTCACTTCTGTCATCATCTGTCAACTCATTTTGCCTCAGACGATTCAGCAACTGTGCAAAGTGAATATCATCTTACTGTCTCATGATATCAACAAGTTCATACATTCTGAAATGATCCTTCCATAAATTAGGAGCTAGTGCTGAAGCACCCTTTGATGGATCACTGAATATCCATTTGTCACAAACAGGCATCAGTTGATACAAATCACCAACAGCAATAATGCTTATACCGCCAAATGGTATCTTTGTTCCTGTCAATTGTTGCAAACGTGTGTCTAAGAAGCTTAATGTGCTTGTTCCTACCATAGATATTTCATCTATAATGATCAATTTCAAATGCCTATATTTAACTCTGAATGTGTTCAGTTCATCAGCTGACAAGTTTTCATTGCTTTGTTTAAACTTTTTCAAGAAAGCTGAAGCAATTGTCACACCATTGATATTATAAGCTGCTTTTCCTGTATAAGCACAAAGCAGGATTCTGATGTCATCAGGATTCTCTCCCTCTCTAAGATTCAAAAACCTGTACAAATTTTGATAGAGAGCTTTAATTAAAACTGATTTACCAACACCTGCTCCACCTGACAAAAAAGCATATAGAGGCTCTTCTTTGCATTTCAGCCAAAAGATCACATGGTTAAAGAATTCTCGTTGCCTCAAATTCAAACTTCTGAGTAAGAGTAAATACTGATCTTCTGGCAGTATGACACTGTTAGTTTCGACAGATGGTACTGAACAAGTGGCTTGTATCTCTATACCGATATCATACTGCCTATGTTCTACTACCCTGTCTGGATTGAAGTATATGAATGGCTCTGCTTCTTTTACACCTTCCTCTTCAGCTTCCCTATTTTCCTGTTCTGCATTCGGAGCTATTTGATCATACCCATCCTCATCAGTTTCTGCCATTTGTCTTGCAATATCAAGCTCTTCTACATTATGTTCATACTCATCTTGTTTAGGTCCAATAGTGGCTTTCAATGTATCATAATGTGCTTTATATGTTTCAAATGAACCAATCAAATCTTTTGCTTCATTCCTCCAAGGCATAAAGAGCATAAGCCTTTCTCTGTAATAATTCTCTGGGTCTTTCTTTTTATTGTATCTTACATAGCGTACTATTTTGGGTGTTGTTCTCAGCTTATATCTGGCGCCATTTTTGGTCATACATAACAGATTTGAAGGACAGCTATCAGATTCAAAATCCTCATCCTCATCTGCACAGTCATCGCTAGAATCACTTGGTGAAGCATCGTCCTCATTTTTCTCTTTAATTTTCTCTGGTAAAGTATTTCCTTTGGGATATACGATATCAACTTTAGAAACATAATCAGCTAAACAGAACTGCTGAAGCTGCCTTGGTCTTTTTGAATATCTTTGAATCATATTATCTGATTCTATGTCAGTTGATTCAGGAGGTAGTTCATCTAGAATAGATTTAGGTTTAAGCAGAAACACTCTTTCGTCTGCAGTAGATGTATTGATGAAAACAACATCCCTTGTCGCTTTTGTCAAAGGAATCTGCAAAACCAGGAATACAGCTTCTTGTGCACTCACTTCAACGCAGTTGGAAAACACATTTCCAATATGTCTGACCTGTTTCTTCAAATCAGAATTACCATTTCTAGCTTCCTTTGCTGCTGCATCAAGCTGTGCACTCATACCTCTCTGAGATTTACTGATATATCCAACCACGTATGTTGCACAACCATAAGGTTCAAGTATGATCTGAATGTCAAGATTTGCCTTCCAACCAAGGAGTATTTGCTTGTTAAATAAATTAACTCTCATTTCATTTGGCTTTCGCTTCAAGAAAATTTTGGCAGTGTTTAAAGAACTTCTGATGCATTTTATGTAATCTTCAAAGTCCATTTTGACAATTGTCTCCAAAAATTCATCAAATGTGATGTCAGAGCTATCTTTATACTCATTTATATTTTTCTGAAGCTCTGTGTATTTCCTTTTGTAATTATCTATTTCTTCATCTAATGGATGCAATAACATTGTTCTTGGAAGAGGAGGCAATGGAAACCCAAATCTGCAGATTGCATGTCCTTTTTTTCTACATGTCTTGGAATGTTTATGCATTTGAAGATCTACAAGATCAGCGACGTCATCATCTTCAGTGCTGCAAGTTAGATACTGGTCTACAAACTCAATTATTTCCACATCAGAATTTTTTTCAAACGCAGGGGAATTCTCAATCCAAACAAGCATATGGATATGAGGAGAACCTCGCTGTTGGAATTCTACTCTGTAGAAGAAATCGGTTATTTTTCCAACTGGATGATATTCACTTTTCAACACCCCATTTATAAATTCCTGCACCCTGTGATCAAAATACCTAGAACATGTAACTGGGTCTTTCTGAACAAGTTTCGTTTTCTCTTGCCAAGTAAGAGCCTGAATGTCCTCATCAGAATAATCAACAGCATCATTCAGTTTCGCTAACATCTTCAAGAGATCATTCCATCTTGTGTCAGCAGCTGATAATGACATAAACCATGTGGGTAAGGACAGCTGTCTTATCATTGCAAATATATCTTTCTTTCTTGCTTCTAAATAGGCAGGAGAATTTCTTAGTTGACGAAATATGTAATAACCTTCATCTAGCCTCACAAGTTTATCCATGCAAGCTTGATCTCTAGCTTCACCTGCAGTGATTGTTTTCCCTTTGTTTTTGCATCTCCTGATGGCTAAATTGACTTTGTCACTTATTTGTTTCATTTGTAGTTTCTTGTGTTTGAAGAAGATGTTTGGGACTGATTGTGCTGCTCTTCTATCAAAACTTCGTAACTCCCATTTTACAATATCACTGTAATGAACTGGAGTTTGTCTTTGATCATTATCAATCCGTCTTTGACCGCAGTAAATCGTTGGAAAGCATAAAAATTCAGCATCCTTATCCTGATACAAGCTGAGTGGATGTTGTCCTTCTCCTGGTGCAAATGTAAAGGTCTGATCACACTTACTTTCAACATTAGCATCATCCACCAACGTATCTACATTCCCAACATTTTCACCACTATCTATCTCACTGAAACCATCAGAATCATACCCTTCTGTTATACTTTCTGAATCTAATGCAGAAGCACAGTTCTGTTCCAGTCCCAGAACACTGTTTCTTTCATTTTCCTTTGTCTGGCTATTGCAATTTTCTAAAAACTCCATAACAGTAGCCTCTGCACTGTTAGTAACTTCTTGAAGCCATTTGTCATCAACAACAATGTCTGATTTTTTATACATTTCACTCTTGTTCACAAGCCAATGTAATGCTGTTAAAACTTTTAAAGGTCTTACATTTTCTTTGAAGTCTACCTTTTTGTATGATAATTTCTTCTTAAGCTGAACAGCAATAGTAAAAGTGTCATCCATAGGCCTTGGAAGTGAGTTTACAGTTGGCTGAATATCAACTGGAACATTGATAACATTCCCCTTAATTGAATATTGCCCTCCACGTGGAAGTTCTCTTATCTGCATGAAAGGAATGCGTAATGCTATCAACCTTTCTTCAAGCTGATACAAATCTAACTCGGGTGGTTTGTCTGGCCATTTCATACCATTGGCTACAGAAAGTTTAGGAACTTTACCATCCTTTAATGCTGATAAACATGTATGACAAATCCATTCTTCATTATTGACTGATATCATTTTTGTGCAGTAATTCTGTTTAAATGTAGCTGGTATAGAAGTTTTCTTTAGTGCTGAAACACTTTTTTGAAACCAAGTTTGGTGGCAACAAGTACATACAAATATTGGCCCTGCAGCAATTTTTCTATGAAAACAATTAATGACTTCATGTATACTTTCATACTTTTTCTTACGGGCAACCTCATTTGCTTTCATTCTTGATTGATTTTCTTGAAAAATCTTACATTTTTTATGACACTTATCACTTTCATCTTCTTCAAATTTTCTTTTTTCCTGTCTTGACTGGTGTTTTTTTATTCTTTCACACTCTTTAAAGACAGGATTTTTTCTAGCCTCCTGTTTTTTTGCACGTTCTTTAGCTAAAACACCCGGTTTCTGTCTAGACGCTTGCTTCTGAGCACATTCTTTTGCTAAAGCACCTGGTTTCTTTCTAGACTCCTGCCTTTTAGCATATTCTTTTGCCAAAACCCCTGGTTTTTGTCTAGACTCCTGCTTCTGAACCCGTTCTTTTGCTAAAGCGCCTGGTTTCTTTCTAGACTCCTGCTTCTGAGCACATTCTTTTGCCAAAACCCCTGGTTTCTGTCTAGACTCCTGCTTCTGAACACATTCTTTTGCTAAAGCACCTGGTTTCTTTCTAGACTCCTGCTTCTGAGCACATTCTTTAGCCAAAACCCCTGGTTTCTTTCTAGACTCCTGCTTCTGAGCACATTCTTTTGCCAAAACCCCTGGTTTCTGTCTAGATTCCTGCTTCTGAACACATTCTTTTGCTAAAGCACCTGGTTTCTTTCTAGACTCCTGCTTCTGAGCACATTCTTTAGCCAAAACCCCTGGTTTCTGTCTAGACTCCTGCTTCTGAACCCGCTCTTTTGCTAATGCACCTGGTTTCTTTCTAGACTTCTGCCTCTGAGCACATTCTTTTGCCAAAACCCCTGGTTTATGTCTAGACTCTTGCCTCTGAATCCGTTCTTTTGCTAAAGCACCTGGCTTCTGTCTAGACTCCTGCTTCTGAGCACATTCTTTTGCCAAAACCCCTGGTTTCTTTCTATACTCCTGTCTCTGAATCCATTCTCTTGCTAAAACATGTGGTTTTTGTCTTAACTCCTGCTTCTGAGCACGTTCTTTTGCTAAAACACCCGGTGTCTGTCTAGCCGCCTGCCTCCTAGCATGTTCATTCTCTAAAATATCTGGTTTCTGTCTAGACTCCCTTTTATGTGTGCATTCTTTTCTCTTGAAAACAACTGATTTTCTCTGTTTCCTCTTATACATTTGGTGGTATGATTTACGACTTTTCTTTTTACTTGCCTTTTGAGAGGCAGCCAGACTACTAGCATTATTTGCTTTTTCCTCTTGCCATGCCTGCTGTCTTACATTTTGATCTTTAAAATAAGATGCAAGAAGAGTTTCTGAAACATCTCCTGATGCATGTGCCTTGTCATACAATTTTACTGTAACAGGTAAGAAGTCAAACTGTGTATTAAAGTCAATTGATAAGCTATCATAAAAAGCATACAGATATGCTACAACATCTTCCAATGATGTAAAGGATATTAAAACTGATGTTCCATCATATAACGATAACCCATTTTTTCCATGTGAATGTGAGTCAAAGAAAAAGAACATTTCTCTTTTTTTTAATAGAGCTGAACAAATGGCACCAGTAGTCAAAAGACCACCTGAATTGTCAATGAAAGCACTTTCTAAAGCAGAATGAAGTGTAGAAAGGCCAGTATCAACACCAGCTTCAACAAGAATACCACTTACTATAGGCTGCTTTTTAACTATAAAATGACTACCTGCAATGTTGAAGGTGTCTGGTACTTCTTCCAAACTCAATAATGGTTGTACAAATTTTCCTTCAGATTTTAACTTATTTATAATTGAACAATATAAGTCATCACCACCACAAAGGATTGTATCTAATAAAGAGGTACAGTATGTTTCAGTAGTGACTGTATGGGCCAACATACTTAGTGCATTAGCTGTACACTGAAATCCTCTAGATATAGGTGAAAATCTTTCATCGTTTTGGTGAAAAGAACCAAATACCATTTCAATTGAATTCCAAGCCTGATCCGGAGATCTGCTTATCTCAGTGTTTTTATTTGAAACGACACTTGCTATTGGCCATCCTTCAGCAGGAGTAGAAAAAACAGTATCAGGTTGGCTAGGCGAGTCTCCAGTATTTTCCAGTTCACTTAAGTTTTGATGACTTAGAGCAAAATCCGACTCATTTTCAGACAGTGTCTTTGAAACTGCAGTAAAGCTTGCTGTATTTTCATAACATTCAGCAGTAAGTTCAGGTGATCTTGACATAATAATATCACCATATTCTTCATTTTTAGTTTCTGTGCAAGATGAATCTAGAAAATCATTTGGCAGTTTATTTGGCAGGTTTATTGGCAAACTATTGGCAAATTTTGAGGCGACAAGTTCGTGAACTTGTCGCATGTCTTGTGTTTCTGTTTTTAACGAGGCCAGCTCCTCAGTCCTGTCAAGTCTGTCGTCATATTTACATTCTTGTTGTAACACCGCACTTCTATTCCCCTTCTTAACTTCTGACTTCTTCCAGCCCTTTTTTCTAGGCATCTTTTACCTGGAAATACACAAAACAAAATAAAAGTGCAATACCGCTTAGTATCCTGACATACAGGCTAGAGCAAACCGTGTAGATTGGTTTGTTTGATTTGATGTTTAACGTCCCCGTCAACACTATTTAGGTCATTTTGGAGACGTCGCTTCCAATTTTGTGGGACTTTTACCCAACATTGAGATGGAATGACATCTCAATCCCTGCCGCCCAATTAAACCAATAGGGTTTATATGCATGGAAGGGCCGACTCGCAGCAGTGTTCCTGGGCAAGCTTAGACCTAAGCAGATTACCAGTACTAATGTGCGGTCAGTATCAACTCTGCGTGGAAGCATCGTGCAGTCCATATATTTCTCCAAGCCCCTATGGACGGGGGCGAGAAATCTTGTAGATAAGCAGTGTCCTGATCAGGATGTTTGTAACTGCAACGGAAATGTGAGAACTATAGTTTTCTGCTATTCTGAAAAGTTATACATTTACTACATGCATGTATGTCATAAAACTTTATCTCAGAATACAACAGGAAGCAATATACATTTAATCCAGATCCGAGATACTAAAATTCTACTAATATTGAAATGTTCTCATTTGCATAATCCTAAATATTCAATCACTTTGAAACTCATTGTCTCTTAAGTGTTGTTAATCCTTATCATATTGCATTCTATACGTAATTTTGAGGCTTTTAGCTTAAAAGCACCTGCGATATCCTAGACATCATAGTGAGGATCATAATTTTTAGGCCCCTATTATAACCGATTCCACTGGTGAAATTTGAAAATGTCTGAGAGTCATCGATAAGCCTAATTGGATATAACTAGCTAGTCCAGTCCAGAATATTCTATTACGGCTCCAACATAAAGGGTTTGTGTGTGTAGTTCTAATTCTTTCCTTAATCATACTTATTGTTCTGTTAATGATTCTTATTCTTACCACATTTTGATTGTTCATTTTTAGTTGCATTTGTCCATCCAGTTTAATGTTTGTCTTCTTTGTGATTTTCATTATTTCTCCATCATGTTTGTGTGTCTTTTCTTTTGGTGTCTTTGGTGGGAGTTGCAAGTTAATTGTACTGATTCCTGATCATTATGTTAAGTCCCAAATAGTTAAAATGAATGGACAAGGAGTATATTATCTTACTGACTGCATTAAATTAATAATTAAACATTTAATGCAGGCGTCAAGAAGGTATACTTATCATAAATTGATGGCTTTAGACTAGTTCATGGTTTAGCAGCTTTATGGTCAAATGCTCAGATACTATATCTTATTCAGAGATTGTTTCCAGACTCCTAAGATTTTAAATTATTGCAAATGAAATTTAACCTTCTATCTATGACAAGAATTCTGCCAAAGGCTATGTTGCGCCTGTGGGGGGGGGGGGGGGGGGGGGGGGGCACCAAGACATGGAGCCTTGACATGTAGGTCTAAGTCAAACAATGGGTGTTTGCATAAAAGATGCCATTCCTAGTGAAACCTTGTACCAAGTATAAGTGAAGAAGCTCATTTAGTTTTTTGAAATGAACTTACACAAAGCAGAGTTGATGCTATAAATCATAAAGTCTGTCAACCATGAAATGTAGGTCAAAGTCAAGTATGGATGCTTGGATTTAAGTTGCCATCCCTAGGTACAGGTTTGTACCAAGTAAAATTAATGAAGTTCTTATAGTTGTTCAGAAATAAACTTGACCATTTAGGTGAACGCTAGGGTGGTCGCAAATTTTCACAAAGTCAATGAACCATGAAATGTAGGTCAAGGTAAAATATGAATGCTTACTTTGAAGTTGCCATCCCTAGATACAAGTTTGTACCAAGTAACACTAATCAAGCTCTAATAGTTCTTGAGAAAAAAACTTGACCATTTGGGTGAACGCTAGGGTGGTTGCAAATTTTCACAAAGTTAATGAACCTAGAAATGTAGGTCAAGGTCAAATATGGATGCTTGCATTGAAGTTGCCATCCCTAGATACAAGTTTGTACCAGGTAACATTAATCAAGCTCTAATTCTTCTTGAGAAATAAACTTGGACCATTTGGGTGAACGCTAGGGTGGTCGCAAATGTTGACGGCTTGACGAACGGATGAACGGACAGTAATTTGGACTCCTATATCGCGCCATGCTTATAGCAGGCGTGACAAACATGATTATTTTGCAATAAAAATTGATTTAAAGGCATCTTGTTTAAAAAGATAATTACCAATTATGACCAACAGGATATTTTACTGTCACTTGTAAGGAATATCCACCTCTTTAACTAAAGTTTAAATAATCTGCAGCACTGAATTGTCTGACACACTAAAGTCTTCACTTTTTCACAATTAAAAACACAGTTGAATTAAATACATAAATGTCCAGCAATTTCAATCTTGAACACTTTTTACCTAAAATAGACAAACATTAAAGTACACACAGTCAATATGTATTAACATTGAAAAGAATAACTCTTTCCCTGGTGCTTGAAAATTTGATGCATTTTATAGCAGACTACTACTGAAAACAGTGAGAATATCATGACAAATTTCATATTTTTCTCAAAGTTTTCAGCCCTATTCCAGTGTATATCAGGAAAAGAGTCAATACATGTTAAAGAGTAGATCTGTTGATTTATGAAAAAAAAAAACTTGATGGAGACACAAATTCTAAAATATGAGCTTACTGACATTCTTAATATATCAGTTATCATGCATTGGAACTGACAGTGAAGTTTAAATACTCATAAACTCCTTGTTGAAACTCCCACTTGGGTTTTCTGCTGATCATTTCAAAGTGGCTGTTCCTTTGCAGCTATATCTATAATAATTAACATTATATTTTTTTCGGAGGTGGGCAAAAAACAGAGTGCCTGGAGATAGACCACCTGACTTTCCGTTGAAAAACTTGGCATTTCACATGTAACCAGAGCCAGGCTCAAACCACAGGGGCGAGAGACTTAATGACTAAGAGTCAGTGCTCTTATCCACTAGGCCATGGAGGCCTGTTATTGTATGTTGGTACCATGATAATGTGATATTTGTGTGTGGCTACATGTTGCTAAGTCTCCGGCTTCTTTCAGTGGTATATTGTTCATTTTTTGTTTGTATTGGAGTTCAACAGCTCAGTCAAAGACTATTAAGGCCATTTTGAGCTGGTCAGTTTCCCTATTCACACTTTTCCTGGGCAGGCTTTTTCATAAGCAGTTAAACAGTACAGTGCACATTCTTTCGCCAGAAACTAATGACTGCCCTTCTTGAATCAGTGAAAGGGAGCAAATGACCATAGAAAAGATTTCATGATCAATCTCCAAGAAACAATGAAGCCGACCCAGCAGTATAATATTTCAGTGTTTTATGTGATTTTCAGGGATAATTTTGTTATCTGTTTTGCCACCTGAAATGTTTAATTCATGCCTGTGTAGTAAACATGAAACAGAAATAAATGAATTTATATATATAATACTTTCCATAGTGATCAAGAAGGCAGTAACATCCCAGAAAGAGACCCATGTATCAAATATGTGAAGACAAAATGTTACTATTGTTTAGCCATTATTAATGCATGAATTCATTTTGCTAATGCTTCAAATGATAAAATACTAGCAAAATGATGTCATCATCTCATATGATCATTTTGAATTCATATTTTCAAATTTCTCATTAATTAAACAGGTGCAGAAAATGCAAATCTTCACCAATTGCACATTACCTGGTATGCCAGTGTTACCCATTGACAAATATCTCTTCCATAATAAGACTTCATGGTCCATGATATGTAAAACTGTACAAATTAAGTTGATAAAAATAGGTTTTGCATTAGAATACTCTGTACAATGCATAAAATTATTGACCTTCGTTAGAAATCTTAATTTTTCAATACAATATTTGTTTCAGTGAATCTGCTGATAAGGAAAACTATTTTAAATACAAAGCAAAATGGAAGAGATACTTTAAGTTTAAAGTGGGTTTTCACTCGGGTACGACATTTTATGACATGATACTGAAGATCATATGGAAGCCTCTTTGGTGTGGTGGTTAAGCAAGTAGCTTAATAAACCAAAGGCCCTGGGTATGATTCTCAACTTTTCCAGACTTTCTTCTGAGTCTTTAAATAAATGTTCTGTCTCTATATGACTGTAGTTGTTGGTGGATGTAAAACACTAATATTCATATGCAGACAGCCATATTTCTTCTTCCATTTCAGTTTGGAAAAACTGGTTATCATACAATAAGGAAATCTTCTCTCTTGATCTGAAATGAGACATACTGTAGTCAGTCTGATAAATATGATGATGCATAGCAAACAAGCCTGCCCAGGAAAAGTGGTATGAGTCAGACCACCCATGTTTATAAACCCTATAGGTTTCATTGGGCGACAGGGCTTTAGATGTAATTTCATCTCAACCTTGGGTAAAAAGTCCCACAAAATTTGAAACTACGTCTCCATAATGACCTATACAGTATTGACAGGAACGTTAAACTCACATCAAACAAAAAAGCAGTTTGAGGGACAGCCATAATCCCCACCGCATTTCAGTAGCAAAACTCAACCTTGTGACCTTAAACTGTGACCTTGACCTTGAATTGGCAATCTTATGATGGTTAACATTTCTGCCAAGTAATTTAAAATCAATCCAGGAGTAAGAAAGTTATTGACAAAACACCCCAAAAAGACCCCTTTTTCAACTTTGACTTCTAAGTATGACCTTGACCTTTCAGGAACCAACCTGGGTTTTGCATGCAACACATTGTCTTATGATGATTATATAACTGCCAAGTTATTTTAAAGTCAATCCAGGAATAAGAAAGTTATTGAACAGACACAAAGAGAAGAGCCTTACTTTGACCTCTAAATATGACCTTGACATTTGAGGTATCAACCTCAGTCTAGCACATCAAAACATTATGGTTAATATTTCTGCCAAATAATTTATAAATCCATTTAGGAATAAGAAAGTTATTGATCGGACACAATAAAAAGGCCCTTTTTTTACTTTTGAACTCTAAGAATGACCTTGACCTTTGAGGTACCAACCTGGGTCTTGCCTGCCACACACTGTCACATTATAATTAACATTTCTGCCAAGTAATTTTTAAATCCTTCCAGGAATAAGCAAGTTATTGATCGGACATGATAAAAAAAACAACACATTTTTACCTTTGACCTTTAGGACATTGACCTTTGACGTGGGTCTTGCTTGCAACACTTCTTCTCGCTGAGAAAAATATTTGTCCAGTTTCGTGAAATTCTATCATAGGGTTCAGGAGATACGGAGCGGACAAGAAAGTGTTGTGGACGGACAGATGGCCTTTCACCGTTAAGTTTGACCTTGACCTTTGAGCTATCAACCTGAGTCTTGCATTCGACATATCATCACATGATGGTTAATATTTCTGCCAAGTAATTTTTAAATCAATCCAAAAAGTAAGAAAGTCATTGACTGGACACAATAAAAAGACCCTTTTTACCTTTAACCTCTAAGTATGACCTTGACCTTTAAGGTACAGACCTGGGTCTTGCACGCGACACTTTGTCTCACTAAGAAGCAAGGGTGGGGACTGCAGCCCCCCCACACACACAAGTGAAATAATTGTCACTGACCCTTCCAAGGCGGTTCTTCTAGGGCAGTGTATTTGCAGTATTGTTTGTCATTGATTGTATGTACCTCAATGGTCTTTTAATTTTCGATAGCCAGTTGGCCATTTTGCGGGAAAGTAACTGTCCTTTTGGCTTTACTCTACAGTTGTCTCCATTAGGGTCTAGTTACTTCAAGTTTGTGTAACTTTCCCATTAGTGTCTCTGACGGGATTGATTCCTGATTATGGCTTCAAACAATATTAATCCTCAGTCTGCTGAAAATTCAATTAAGCCATACACAATTCTGACTATTAACCAATCAGAGTACTTGATGTAATTTTTTCTTTTAAATCTATAAACTAACTGTATGTCAAACAGTGTATATACTGATCAAATGGCCTCTCTGATATGGATCTACACTGTTTGCAAAGATAGGGATTGTCTTGTACAGCAGGATAAGGGTTAAGGCTTTCGTTTCTTGTGAATGGACATTGGGTGAAGTCAACAAGACAAATGTGTTTTTTTTTCTTACTATAAATAAAGATAGCCATAATACTCCTCACTGACATTCAATCAAATTATTTCCAATCAAGGTACATGTACTAGTAATCACTCTACAATTTTTTTCCTTCAAAAATTTGGACTCATACTTTTGGACTTGTGTGTTTGTTTAATTCACATCCCTGTAAACACTATTTTGATCAATCTGGAGAAGTTGCTTTCAATTTCATGAGATTTGTACCCAACACTGAGAAAAAATGACATCTCAAGTCCTTCCGCCCAAGAAACCAATAGGGTTTATAAGCACTGGTTAGTCCGACTCGCATGAATTCTAAGTGGTCCACCAGATCAGTTTCAGCTCTGCATGGAAGCATCATGCCCAATCTGTTTCTTCTAGCCCAATGGGCGGGGGCTTTTACATTTGAGACACACCATCTTTCTATTGACACCATTCCAGAGCTTAACATGGCAAATTAAAAAAAAAATAACCTCCCATATGTGAATTCATATTATCATCCTACTGAATAGATCAAAACTTGGCTCGCCTGGATTCAATTTCAATATTGTTTGGAATTGTATTATTTTTAACAGTGATGTCCTGAAGTAATGACTTGGCTTTTAGATTTTAATTCTACCTCATTGCAGCTGGTGTTAAGTAGTGGCTGCAAAAAGTCTCCCTATGCTTTATCATAGTGCAGATTATGTTTTCTTTTTGGGATCACTGAGCCCATTCTGGTTACATTGAAAATTGATTATGGCTTAAGCCAGTATTTTCCAGTCCGTTAAATACTGGGCTTATGCAGCCTTGCAAACTAAATAAATTGCTGTGTATGAAGAGACTCAATAAAACAGTCTCTGATTTTCGTTCTTTCATGTGTTCTTTGTTTCCAAATAGCAACTTTTTAGCTTTTTATTTTAGCCCCTAAAAGCAGCATATCTATCTGTCTGTAGGCAATCAGTCAACCTGAAAGAAGGAAAAGAACAAGACATGATTATATTCTACTGATAATTAAGCCCCCAAAACCTCCCATACTCAAATGAGCTCTTATGTGGACTCTATTTCAATTTTTGGCATTCCTCAAGGTGACCCCTAATTTGCTGCCACTGAATCCATCTAAACATAAGGAACAAGGGTATATGTGATTTAGGGGTGGGAATTAGACCACTTTCTAACACACGAGAGGAGAATATGGGACTTGGCCCGGCTGAATCCAAGTTTTGTGGGCTTGAAGTAAGGTTTAACATTCATGTCAACACTATTAATGTCATTTTGCAGTTGCTGCTTTCAATTTTATTGGACTTTCACTGTCAATGTGGTGAAATGACATCTCAAGCCCTGTCAAACAATGAAACTGATAGCGCCAGTCTTACTCACACCTGTTTGCCTGGGCAGGCTTAGTTCTACTTAGTGGTCTCAGCCTCATAGACCATATGGTTATTGAGCAGATAATTTTTTTCCATTTTTTTTTGGCATTTTGGTTGCCATGGCAACCAATAATAAGAGCACCACAAGTGGCACCATGCTTGTCTGTTTTTTCATGTCACAAACAGGGACAAATTAGTCCTATTGCATAATAGATAAATGCAACTTTGTCAAAATGTAGCTCTTTTGATGATACAGACATGTTTCAAGTTTCATGGGGCTGAGCCAAATACTTTCAAAAATATGGCCAAGGTTAAAGTTTTTTGTTAAATTAAAAACAGGTCAAAGGCCAAGAAGTTTCACAACAACTGAAATCTGTGCCAAGTTTCTTAACCTTTAATCTGCTGAATATTCAGTTAAGCCACACCCATTTCTGACTTTGAACCAATCAGCTTACTTGATGCAATTTATTTCTACATATTCATAAACTGAATGTCAAACAGTGTAGATCCTGATCAGATGGCTTCTTCAGAAGCCATCTGATCTGGATCTACACTGTTTGCAAAGATAGGGCTTGTCAGCTACAGCAGGGTAATGTTAAGGTTAGGGCAAATACTATTGCAAATATGTTGTTTTTTTTTTTTTTAGAAAATTAGGTCAAAGTTCAAAGGCCAAACTTACAGGTCAAAAATCTTGGTATCAATGGAAAGGTCTTGTCTTAAGAAACAATCATGTGAAGTTTGAAGACTCTATTGTTTGCAGTATTAAAATGAGTAACAGAGTTTTTAAAAAAAAGTGAGAGAAAAGGGGAGTGTGTGTGTGAATTCGGGTTTAACGTCGCTTTCAACAATTTTTCAGTCATATCACGACGGTGTCTGGTTGCGACAGGGAGCTCAATGCTCACGTTTATAGTGCTGCCTCACTGAAGTATCATGACCCAGACACATTACATGATACGACACCCAGTCACATTATCCTGACACTGGATCGACCAGTCCTAGCTCTACCCCGTAAATCTGAGTGCCAAACGAGAAGCAGCTAGTACCATTTTTAACGACTTTGGTATGTCGCGGCCCGGGATCGAACCCGAGACCTCCCGTTCCCCGGAGCGGACACTCTACCAACTGAGCTATCGGGGCCGGTAAGAAAAGGGGAGATAATTCCACCAAATTGCAAGATTGAGTTATAAAACTTGGAAAACAATGTAGGTCTTGTGATGGTCAGTATGTGTCGGTAGGCCACTAAGGTTTTTGGCCAAATTTTCGAAAAATAGGTCAAATTTCAAAGGTCAAGATCACAGGTCAATAAATGTGGTATCACTGAAAAGGTCTTGTTCCAAGCAACATTCATGTGAAGTTTGAAGGCTGTGTTGGGAATAGTATTGAAAAAAAGAGCCATAAACATTTTTTTTTAAAAATGGAGAGGAAAGGGGAAATAATTCAGTCAAATTGCAAGACTGAGTTATGAAACTTGAACAGAATGTAGCTCTTGTGATGGTTAGTATGTGTATGAAGTTTCATGAAGGTAGGCCGAATACTTTTGGAAATATGGCCAAGGTTGAGGTTTTTGTTTAAATTTTCGAAAAATTGGTCAAAGTTAAAAGGTCAAGGTCACAGGTCAAAAAGTGTGGTATCACTGAAAAGGTCTTGTCCCAAGGAACATTCATGTTAAGTTTGAAGGCTCTATTTAAAATAGTATTGAAATGAGAGCAAAAAATGTGTTTCAGAAAAAAAATGGAAAAGGGGAGATAATACAGTCAAAATCAACAATATAGTTATGACCTTTGGTCAGAATGTACCTCTTTTTGTTGATGATTTTGTGTTTAACGACGCAGCAACCCTATATGTGGGTCATAAGCGTCAACGTAGCTTTTGTAGCTATATTGATGATGAGTATATGTATGAAGTTTCATGGGGCTAGGTCTAATACTTTTTAAGTTATAGCCAAGGTTATGTTTTTTTTTGGAAATGAAGACGCCAATGCCAACGCAGACTCCGGAGTGGTGACATTCACTCGAAAGTTTTTCTTCGTATGAAAGTTTTGTCAAAATATCTGCAAAGACTTGGCAGTTAATGCCATTTTTCAAATTTGCCCATTATAAGTCAATGGAAACTTTAAGTTGCCATGCCAACCAACTTATATTCATAAAAAACACAAACTTTCAATCCCCCCAGCCGAAGATGCTACAGATGAAATTTAGGCTGAATTGGCCCAGTGGCTTCAGAGGAGATTACGCGTGCTGACAACAGACAACGACGGCGGACTACTGCTTATCCTATAAGCTGCAGTGGAGCCTTCGGCTCTGGTGAGCTAATAAAGGGGTGGGTTACAGCCCCTGTGGACCCCATAAGTCGGTGTGACTGAATGTGTCTAATTATAAGGAACAAGAATACAAATGAATATGGGGTGGGGATCTGAATGGCTTCTATGATATATGGCATTTTATGAAGTGGTGGGGTATATTGACCCCAGCACAAAAAGACCTCCAGGTTGGTGTGACTGAATGGGTCTTACCAGAAGGAGCAAGAAAATATATGGTTATGGGGTGGGGATCTGTACGGTTTCTATGATATACAGCTTTTTTATGAAGAGGAGGGGTGGAAGATGACCTGCGACATGACCCAGGGGCCCCCCATATTGGAGTCACTGAATGCGTCCTATCATAAGGAACATGAAAATATATGGTTTGGGGGTGGATACCTGAACAGTTTCTCAGATATTTGGCCTTTTGTGAAGTGAAGGGGTGGTGCAAGTCCCTAGCCCATCCCAGGAGTCCTATAGGTTGGTATCATTGAATGTGTCTTATCATAAGGAATAGGATATATATGGTTTAGTGGCGGGGATCTGAATGGTTTCTGAGATATTGCGCCATTTTTGTAATTGAGGGATTGGGGCATGGAACCAAGAGCACCCAAGGGACCCACAGGTTGGTGTCACTGAATGCCTCTTATCACTAGGAACAAGAATATATATGGTTTATTGGTGGGGATCTGAACGGTTTCTGAGATGTTGGGACATTTGTGAAATGGAGGGGTTAGGGCATGGCTCCAGCACAACCAAGGAACCCACAAGTTGGTGTCACTGAATGCGTCTTATCACCAGGAACAAGAATATATATCATTTAGGGTTTGGGGATCTGAACTGTTTCTTAGATATTGGGCCATTTTAAAAATGGAGGGGTTGGGCATGACCCCAACACAGCCATGGGACCCACAGGTTGGTGTCACTGAATGCATCTTATCACAAGGAACAAAAATATATATGGTTTAGGGGTGGGGATCTGAACTGTTTCTTAGATATTGGGGCATTTTTTAAATGGAGGGGTTGAGGCATGGCCCCAGCACAACCAAGGGACCTACAGGTTGGTTTCAATGAATGTGTCTTATCACAAGAAACAAGAGTATATATGGTTTGGGGATGGGGATCTGAATGGTTTGCAAGATATATGGCCTTTTCTGAAATGAAGGTGGTGGGGTATGGCTCCGGTACAACCTGCAGGACCCTCAGGTTGGCATAAAAGCATATGGCTAAAAGAAATTTACTCAAGGAACATTTCAATAAAAAAATTGTCTAAATATCTGCAAAGGCTTGGCAGTTAATGCCATCTTTCAATTTTCCCCATTAAAAGTCAATGGAAACTCTAAGTTGCCATAGCAACCAAACTAAATAGCCGAATTTCATAAAAAACACAAAATCTGTTGAGGCTAATAAGGAGAATATTTTCATTAAGTCTCAGCCTCATAAAGCATACGGTTTCTGAGGAGATGATTTTTAAGTTTTATTTTCTTTTTTTTGCATTTTTGTCTCCGTGGCAACCAATAAAATTGAGCAGTAGGCCTAAAATCATATAGCAGATGCTAGATTGCTTAAGGAACATTTCTATGAAGTTTTGTCCCTATATCTGCAAAGGCTTGGCAGTTAATGTGATTTTTTAATTTTCCCCATTGTAAGTCTATGGGAGCTCTAAGTTGCTATAGCAACCAAACTGAAAAGCCGATTTTCATAAAAACACAAACTTTTAATACCCCAACCCAAGCATGCTACAGATAAAATTTGGGCCCAATCGACCCAGTGGTTTCAGAGGAGATGTCGTTTGAAAGTGTTGACGACGCAGACGCAGACGACGATGACGCCGACGACGACGGACAACTGCCTATCCTAAAAGCTCCCCCGGAGCCTTCGGCTCTGGTGAGCTAAAAACACAAACTTTCAAACCCCCAACCCAAGGATGCTACAGATGAAATTTGGGCTGAATCGGTCCAGTGGTTTCAGAGGAGATTCACAAGCTGGTGTCAATGAATGTGCCTTATCATAAGTAAGATGAATATATATGGTTTAGGGGTGGGGCTCTGAACAGTTTCTAAGATATAAGGCCTTTTGTGAAGTGCAGGGGTGGGGCAAGGCCCAGGGAGACCCCCAGGTTGGTGTCAATGAAAGTGTCTTATCATAAGGTACAAGAATATATATGGTTTAGGGGTGGGGATCTGTAAGGTTTCCGAGATATTGTGATATTATGAAATGGAGGGGGTGGGGCATGGCCCCAGCACATCCCTGGGGACCCCCAGGTTGGTGTCACTGAATGTGTCTCATCATAATGAACAAGAACATATATGGTTTAGGGGTGGGGATCTGAACAGTTTCTGAGATATATGGCCTTTTGTGAAGTGAAGGTGTGGGGCATGGCTCCAGTGCACCCCGAAAGACCCCCAATTTGGGGTCAATGAATGCGTCTTATCATAAGAAGCAAGAATATATATGGTTTAGGGGTGGGGATCTGTAAGGTTTCCGAGATATTGGGCCTTTTATGAAATGGAGGGGTGGGACATGGCCCCGGCGCATCCCGGGGGACCCCCAGTTTGATGTCACTGAATGCTTCTTATCATAAGGAACAAGAGTATATAGGGTTCAGGGGTGGGGATCTGAATGGTTTCCGAGATATTGGGCCTTTTATGAAGTGGAGGGGGTGGGGCATGGCCTCGGCACATCCCGGAGGACCTCCAGGTTGGTGTCACTGAATGCGTCTTATCAATAGGAACAAGAATATATATGGTTTAGGGGTGGGGATCTGTAAGGTTTCTGAGATATGTCATTTTATGAAGTACTGGCGGCGGGGCATGGCCCCGGCACAACCTACTGAACCCCCAGGATGACATAACAGCATATGGCTGAGAGAAGTTTACTAAAGGAACATTTCTATGAAAGTTTTGTCAAAATATCTGCAAAGGCTTTGTAGTTAATGCCATTTTTCAATTTTCCCCATTATAAGTCTATGGAAAATCTAAGTTGCCATAGCAACCAAACTAAAGAGCCGAATTTCATAAAAAACACAAAACCTATAAAGGCAAATATGGTGAATATTTCCATAAACTTTCAGCCTCATAGAGCATACGGTTTCTGAGGAGATGATTTTTTAAGTATTTTTTTTCTATTTTTTCATTTTGGTTTCCATGGCAACCAATACAAATGAGCAGTAGGCCTAAAATCATATGGCAGATAGAAGATTGCCTAAGGAATATTTCTATGAAAGTTTTGTCAAAATATCTGCAGTGGCTTGGCAGAAAATGCCATTTTTCAATTTTCCCCATTATAAGTCTATGGAAACTCTAAGTTGCCATAGCAACCAAACCAATGAGCCGAATTTCATAAAAAACACAAACTTTCAATCCCCCAACCCAAGGATGCTACAGATGAAATTTGGGCTGAATCGGTCCAGTGGTTTCAGAGGAGATGTCGTTTGAAAGTGTTGACGACGCAGACGCAGACGACGACGACGACGACGACGACGACGCAGACGACGACGGACAACTGCCTATCCTAAAAGCTCCCCCGGAGCCTTCGGCTCTGGTGAGCTAAAAAAGATTTCAGTTATATCTACAGCCAGTAAATTAATACAGGAATTTTATTGTATTGGAGCTCTGAGACTGACTATAGTATTTCCATTCATTTGCCTCATTTATTAGAGGAGACTCTTCACTACTGACCAAAAATAACTTGCTGTGGGGTACTTTTTTCTAATCTTTTTTCAGAGATTTTATGGACTGATAACTTTTTAAAGACGTGTCTTTTAAATATCACTATAAGGTGACAATATGGTATTGAATGTCAGTAGAACAATTCCAGATCATACACCATGTTACTTTTGATTTTGTTACACTATTTTTTAAAGTACCGTATTTACACTCAAATACATGTACTAGAGCAGAATCACCTTTTGCAAACAATGCAGACCCTGATCAGATTGCTACTTCAGGAGCAGTCTGATGAGGGTCTATAGTTTTCATCATTTTTAAGTAAAAAGTAGGATTAACCAATTGATATTGAAGGATACTGTTAACTCTAGATAAAATGCTGCCTACCAATAAAAAGTTAATATGGAGAAATGGGAGAAATAGTAAAATTCCTATATTAAGACCACCTTTGGGACTGTTCAGCATTGGTCTTTAAGACCACTTTTGAACAGTCCCAAATGTGGTCTCTGATCAGAGGACACTGTATGCAGAAAAGACAAAGAATAACTGCAACCTACTAAATAAGCTTCCAAGGCAGATTTAGTCGTAATTTTAGGTGGTCTTAATAGCAGAATTTTTCTGTATTTGTATTGTAGCATTTTTTACCCTTTCATTCCTATATACCGATTCCTGGCAGATACATGTACCTATGTAAACAGTTCAGATCCAGATCAGAAGGTTCATAATGAGCCATCTCATCAGGATCAACATGGTTTGCCACCCCGTTAATGATTTTGACAAAAAACCCTATTTACAAGAATGGGCATGTCCAAATTCAAAGATGGGAGAGTCCACCTCAAAAACTCTGGGGTCAGGTGCTCCAGTTGTTTTGGGTAACTACGGACAGTACTTCAAGCTATTAGACTGAAGGAAGTTGTATTTCAAGGATTCACTAGCTGCCAGGTAGGTTTTGTTTGAATTGCAGTTTAATGTCCACATCAGCAGTATTTAGGTCATTTTGGAGACATTGCTTCCAATTTTGTTGGACTTTTACCCGTCAAGGTCTACATTGAGATGAAATGACATCTCAAGCCCTGTTGCCCAGTGATACCAGTAGGGGTTATATGCATGGACAGTCTGACCCGCATCACTTTGCCGAGACCTAGCTGGTTTACCAGTACTCATGTGTGGTCGGTTTCAGCTCTGCGTAGGAGCACCATGCAGCCCAAACTATTTTTCATAGCCCTGATGGGCGGGGGCCTATCTGCCAGGTAGGAAAGCCCTTGTTTAATACCCCTAGTTAGCATTTACAAAGCATTTGTCCTCCCTGAGTTTTCTGAAATGGAGTCTTCTATGTTTAGATTCTTGTATACTGGGGGGTTTATAGTCAATAATTATTACAGTCAACCCTCTTTATATCAACATTCGTTATAGTGGCAAAACTCGTTATAACGACAATTTCAAAGGAATGAATTCTTAGCTCAAGCCTTTGCCTCTATTCCGAGCGACGTGGGCTTCCCTCGGGTTGAAAATGCCCAAACAGAATCAATAGTCCTGAAAGATTCTTGTAATTTGATACTCCAAGAAACAAATGTTATAGATATTTGTTAGAATCGCCTCACCCTCACCGAGGCGATTCTAACAAATGTCTATAACATTTGTTTCTTGGAGTAATGATATGGAAAATACCTTTTTATAACCTATCAGACTCCTAACTGTGATTCTTTAGAACGGCAAATTCATTACGACAGCACAATAATAGAGAACAGATACTGTCGTTATAACATGGGTCCTCTGTAATAGGATTGCAAACTGTGCAGATTCCGATGAGATGGCTCACGATGATCGAATTATCTCATCTGTATTTACTTTGTTTGAATAGAGTTATTTGTACCAATCTAGAGGGTTGTGAAAGGGTTAACAAGACGTTGTACCTGCTTTTTTTTTTAACCTGGCCTGCTATAACCTCCAATCCTGACTTAACAGACAATACAATATTAGAAAGTGAAATTTATTCTGAAATTTAGGTGTTTTTGAAGAAATTGTTGACAAATTAACACAGGGTGATCACAGTTATGCTTACCTTAACCCTAACAATGCTGAACTTTGATTTTTTCTTTATTGAAAATGTGATCATCTGGTTTCCAAAAGCCAGCTGATCAAGTTCTACACGACAAGTTTTCTGTTCTGCTTCTAAATCCATAGTAAAACAATGAAATCATTCAACACAAATGCCTGAAATTCATGGAGGAATGAGTGTTTGTTTGTATTGGAGTTTAATGGCCCAGTCAACACTATTATAGGTTATTTTTGAGCCGGTCAGTTTATCTGTCCAAATTTTCCTGGGAAGGCTTATATGTAAGCGGTTAACCAGTGCAGTGCACATTCTTTTGCCAGAAGCTGATAAAAGACTGGTGTTCAGGAGAACGCGCGTTCGATACCTGCCTGGGTCAGCAACATTCTTTCCTCTTTTCTAGGGTCATTCTCTCCCTTCCGCTGATTCAAGCAGGGTAGTTGTCAGTTTCTAGTGAAAGAATGCTAGTTAACCGCTTACATATAGGCCTACCCAGGAAAAATGTGGATAAGTAAACTGACCGGCTCAAAAAGGACCTAAATAGTTTTGACTGGGCCATTAAACCCCAATACAAACAAACAAACAAATGGGGGTTCTGGTTATCTGGAGGTCTAAAGAGGGTATTTATTTGATTGTGGGTTATGTTGGAGCATAGGCCCAATATAGGACAATCAAAGCACTGAGACCACTGGTGGGTCCATAGTCTCCGAGTCAGGCTGGGAAAATGGTCCTGAACTAGATGGTTTTGTTAATACATTTACACTGTATACTGGTGGACTCTTCCATGGCTATATGTTGGACAAGTCTATTTGTCATTTGAGGGATGTCAGGCCTATTTCTTCATTTTTATTCCATTTGTGACAGAAAATCCTGTTAGCAAACAGTGCATAGCCTGATCAGATGCCGCATTCTGTAGCATCTGATCTGGGCCTGCGCTGTTTGCCAGGCTAGCTACCCTTTTGGGGGTTTCTGCCTATAGTGGGTTAATAAACCTTTAAATTCCAGTATTTTAAACAAGAGGGCCATGATAGCCCTGGATATCGCTCACGTGATCCATAGAGTATCAAGTGGGCCCCCGGGAGGGCCATTATTGACCCCAGGGTTATAATGTGCATAATGTTGAGGGAGGTCTAAAAAGGTGAAGCTTCATACCAAATATCAACAACAAAGGCTATAATTTGAACAATCTTGGCGAAGGTCTACTAGCTGAAGCTACACACCAAATATCAAAGACCTGGGCCTTGCGGTTTCAGAGAAGCAGGGTTTTTTTTAAAGATATTCCCTACATAAGCCTATGTAAAACCAAATGGCCCTTGGGCGGGGGCATTTTTGGCCTATGGGCTATAATTTAAACAATCTTGATAGAAGTCCACTAGATGCAGCTTCACACCAAATATCAAAGACCTGGGACTTGCTGTTTCAGAGAAGGAGATTTTCAAAGATTATCTCTATATAAGTCTATGTAAAACCAAAGGGCCCCGGGGCGGGAGCATTTTTGGCCCGAGGGCTATAATTTGAACAATCTTGGTAGAGGTCCACCAGATGAAGCTCCATACCAAATATCAAAGACCATATGCATGGCCTTGCAGTTTCAGAGAAGAAGATTTTCAAAGATTTTCACTATATAAGCCCCTGTAAAGCCGAAGGGCCCATGGGCGGGGGCATTTTTGGCCCCAGTACTATCATTTTAACAATCTTGGTAGGGGTCCACTAGATAAAGCTTCAAACCAAATAGCAAAGACCTGGGCCATGTGGTTTCAGAGAAGAAGATTTTTAAAAAGTTTCCCTATATAAGCCCCTGTAAAACAAAAGGGCCCCGGGGCGGGGGCATTTTTGGCCCAACCACTATAATTTGAACAATCTTGGGTGGGGGTCCACTAGGTGAAGCTTCATAACAAATATCAAAGACCTAAGCGTTGTGGTTTTAGAGAAGAAGATTTTTTAAGCCAAATAGCAAAGACCTGTGCCTTGCAGTTTCAGAGAAGAAGATTTTTTCAAGATTTTCCCTATATACATAAGTCCATGTAAAACAAAAGGGCCCTGGGGGGGGGGGGGCATTTTTGGCCCCAGCACTAAAATATGAACAATCTTGGTAGGGGTCCACTAGATGAAGCTTTATACCAAATATCAAAGTCCTGGGCCTTGCCGTTTCAGAGAAGAAGATTTTTTAAGTTTTCGGTGAAAAAATCTATTTTTGGCTCCTGTGACCTAATATGTGCTACCGACCGGAACCATTTGTACAACTTTGAAAGGGGACCACCTAAGGATCATTCCTGTGAAGTTTGGTCAAAATCCAATCAGTGGTTTAGGAGGAGATATCGTTTGAAGAATAGTATACGGAGGCACTGACGCACACACGGACGACGGACGTAAAGTGATCACAAAAGCTCACCTTTTCACTATGTGACAGGTGAGCTAACAAAAAGTACAGCATCTGGTCTGGGTCTACACTGTTTGCCAATGTCACAGCACATGAAGCTTGATAAGCCCAGTGCAAGTTTTATAGATACCGGTAACCATCTTTTACACAGCACTCTGAATTCACGGCAATAAACTGCTACCTAGATTTTGTAGAACTCTATTTGGATGGTTTAGCTTTATTGGTCAGCAACAGTCATGTAGACTACAGCAATTTAACTCAAAACCATAACAATCAACCCAAAGTGACACATTGTTCTTATTCAGAAAAGATGGATCCCGGCTCCCTGGCAAATCGGAACACAGTGCCTAAAACTAACATCTCCAAGAGTGTATCCAGTGGTGAAAGTTACAGCAGTAAAAATGTCAGGTACATCTTTTCAGTGCCCAAAATATTGTGTCAGAAATGCTCAGAACAGCAGCTGTGTATACCATGATCAGGATCTCCAGTTGTTCACAGTTTTCTTATTGTCTGTAATGGGAAAAATGGAAACTATTCTAGCAAGTACAATATCTGTGGTGGTCAATAAATACAGTAGTTTATCATATGATGTCGCGTCTGAGTGTAATAACGCCATGTAATATTTTTGATAATCCACTAGTGCATTAAATATGCAAAATAGCTAGATACGTCCCGTAACGTTACATGTACGGCGTCCTTCATGACGTAGCGTTTACTAATGGCGGAAAATTGACATTTTTGTAAACCATCGTGTATAAAATGCGTTTTAAATGTCATATTATGATAACTAGAATCTTGCATTCGTGTTCATGTATTATTGAATTTATTAAACTCGTTGAGGAAAAGGGATAAAATGCGAGGCTTTGCCGAGCATTTTATCCCTTTTCCTCAACAAGTTTAATAAATTCAATACATGAACACTCGTTGAGGAAAAGGGATAAAATGCTCGGCAAAGCCTCGCATTTTATCCCTTTTCCTCAACTCGTTTAATAAATTCAATAATACATGAACACTCATGTAAGATCCTCTATATATTTGCTGATAAAAAAATGTTCGTAGGTTTTGCAAATTGCAAAAGCTATACTCACATTTTTCCAGCAAAACATCTAATTGGTGGGGCAAATTGCTTTTGCTTCATGTGCCCATCTTTCCATCTGTCCATAACACACTCTAGGATGTCATATCTCAGGAACCATATATGCTAGGGTTCTGACATTTCATATACATGTATGTGGATAGCTAATGAAAAGAAAAGCTTACCTGTATTTTTCTTTTCAGTCAGAACTCTGTTGCAGAGTTATGGCCCTTTGCAGACTTCGGCATTTGTGTATAGGAAAAGCTATTAAGCAAAATATCTCGAGAACCGCTTGGGCTGGGCTTTTGAAATTTTGCAGGCTGTTTGAAACCAGTGTAAAGATGATCTGATGTCAGAACTCTGTTGCAGAGTTATGGCCCTTCGCAGACTTCGGCATTTGTGTATAGGAAAAGCTATTAAGCAAAATATCTTGAGAACCGCTTTGGCTGGGCTTTTGAAATTTTGCAGGCTGTTTGAAACCAGTGTAAAGATGATCTGATTAAATTTTGGTTTAATTTTATGAAAAATTGACCAAATTATGCCCCTTTCTGGACTTAAGCATTTTGGCAAAGGAAAAGCTTGTCAACAAAATATCTCAAGAACCACTTGGGCTAGGCAATTGAAATTATGCAACTCTGGAACAAATGTGATGATCCGATTAAATTTTGGAATTTTATAAAAAGTTGAAGACATTATGCCCCTTTAGGGACTTGAGTATTTTTGCATAGGAAAAACTAGGAAGCAAATCAAGCAGATGATTCACATGTAATGTCAAGCCTTACTGACCATGAAACATATTTCAAAAGATCAGGGGCGAGTTGTTCAAAGCATCATTAGCTTAACGAGCTCGTTAGTGATCATATTGTTAACTCTTTTAGCAAGTACAATATTGTAAATTTTGGTATTTTTGCTGAAAAAATGTGAGCAGCTTTTGCGTCAGCAAAAGCTGCTCACATTTTTTCAGCAAAAATTTCAGCATATTTGCCATATTTAATGATCAAAGTTTTAACGATACGTTAACTAACGACGTCGTTAGTTTTGAACAACTGGGCACTAATTGTCATCTGCTCCAGGAATTTATGTAGCAGCTGAGGGGTTAACAGGCATACTTGGATGTCTTGAAACCAAAGCCATAATTTCTTGTGGTGTGGTTTAATTTATATTTCGAGTAGAGTTGTGGCTATCATTCTATTTCTCCAGCTTCAAAATGGACCATGACTGGCAATCGGGAAGGAGTCTTGCTGAATGTAATGCAGAAATGCTGAACCATGAGATTCTGTGTGATGTGACATTCTTGGTGGGCAAGGCCCAGCCATTCACTATTGTCAAAGCCCATAGATATGTGCTGGTGAGCAGGAGTGCTGCATTCTTTGAGTATTTCACTGGGAAATTATCTGATCCTATGATGATAGTGAGAGATATACAGCCAGAAGTGTTCAAACACCTACTTTGGTAAGTCAACATGTTTTACATACAGACAGATTTGTTCATACACCTACTTTGGTAAGTCAACATGCTTTACATACAGACAGAAGTATTCAAACACCTACTTTGGCGAGTCAACATGCTTAACATGCAGACAAGTATTCAAACCTACTTTGGTAAGTCAACATGCTTTACAGACAGACAAAAGTGTTCAAACACCTACTTTGGTAAGTCAGCATGCTTTACATACAGCCAGAAGTGTTCAAACACCTACTTTGCAAAGTCATTACGCTTTACGTACAGCCAGAAGTATTCAAACACCTACTTTGGTAAGTCATTACCCTTAATGTACAGCCAGAAGTATTCAAACACCTACTTTGGTAAGTCATTATGCTTTATGTACAGCCAGAAGTGTTCAAACACCTTTGGTAAGTCATAAAGCTTTATGTACAGCCAGAAGTATTCAAACACCTACTTTGATAAGTCATTTCGCTTTACGTACAGCCAGAAGTGTTCAAACACCTACTTTGGTAAGTCATTACACTTTGTGTCAGCCAGAAGTGTTCAAACACCTACTTTGGTAAGTCATTATACTTTACGTACAGCCAGAAGTGTTCAAACACCTACTTTGGTAAGTCATTATGCTTTACGTACAGCCATAGGTGTTCAAACACCTACTTTGGTAAGTCATTACACTTTGTGTACAGCCAGAAGTGTTCAAACACCTACTTTGGTAAGTCATTACCCTTTGTGTACAGCCAGAAGTATTCAAACACCTACACTTTACGTACAGCCAAAAGTGTTCAAACACCTACTTTGGTAAGTCGTAAAGCTTATGTACAGCCAGAAGTATTCAAACACCTACTTTGCCAAGTCATTACCCTTTATATACAGCCAGAAGTATACAAACGCATACTTTGGTAAGTCATTACCCTTTATGTACAGCCAAAAGTATTCAAACACCTACTATGCCATGTCAATAACCTTTATGTACAGCCAGAAGTATTCAAACACCTACTTTGGTAAGTCAGCATGCTTTACATACAGCCAGAAGCAGACATGTTAAGTCTCCCGAAAATCGCGGGAGACTCCCGAAAAAATAGCTTTTCTCACGCCTCACGAAATTCAGGATAAAACTCCCGGAAAAATGAAAATACCGTTTTGGGGCAAATTTTTTAAAAGCTGCGCTTGTATTTTCGTGTGTGCATACCAGCGGAAAAATCCGAGTTAATCCGTGAGTAAAACTGATAATAATTAATACACTGTCCAGTATTATTGGGGATTAAAACACGGTTCCACACCTGCAGATGGGCATTAACAAATGGAAACAGTCGTTTCTTGAAGTGATTGCAAAAATGAAAGTAAATCATAACGGTTAATTTCCTTCAACCAACGGACCATGTTAGTTAACCGAATCGTGTTATAAACGCCGAACGTATTTGTCACGGACCAGTCTATTCTATATTACACTGTAAACACAAGCTTCCGGTGCTCTCGATAAGCCTCCAATCTTCTGCGTGACAAGGTGTGAAAATAAGATTAAGTTATGGCTCTAATTTGCATTTGTCCGCGAATCATAAAATTTAATCAACAATCAGTGTGAAAATGATGTTATCGCTCCTCAGATGTTGAGCAACATCTAACGGTAGATTTTATGCATAATAAAAACAGACTATTCTACTGCCTCGTGCATGGTTGTGTTTTGGCGCCAAAACAGCAGATGCTTGGCGGGAAAAGTCGAACGCTTTAATGTGTGCAAAGACATATGTATGCTGTTGTTGGTGTTTGACACGGAGCTTCCCGGGATAAGTCGGGAATTGTGGAAGGCACGTTCCCTGTCCAGCACTAACCGGTTGCAAACATTTTTATGAAAGAAATACGCCCCATTAAAATAAAACACAAGGATTAAACATTAAACACGTGCGGGCTTGCTGGGGTGGGATGACGTCATTTTCCGAGCGCGTGCAGAAAAAAGGTAGCTGCTGTTTGTGGACGGTGGATTTCATGGGGATTTTGGTGGTGGTGATCATTGATGTTCGCCTTGGACTTGCTTGTTGAGCGGGTGTGAAAGTTGTGGATGGAGGGGTACTCGTCTTGTGGCTGGATCATCAAAATATAAACTAATCTGCATTCTTTATTCTCTTTTCTCGCTAACCTGACACTTTTGATCTTTTGAGTATAACGGCTGCAGCTTGGGTTAATCATGTGTGTCAAGTTTATATAACTATCAGTATCTTTAATTGCTAATTAAACAAGCTGTTATTACATGTCTGCAATTAATTTGAACTTCAAAAAATACTGTTATTGAACGTGACAACTACAGTATTATCTACCGTATTTCCGCACTTAAAAGTCAGAGGGGAATAAAGTTGTTGTGCTTGAGACTTGATCGAAACCTTGGATTATTATACCCGCTTTTGCGAAGAATAATCGGGTATATTGTTTTCGTGTCAGAGTCGAGTGTCTGTCAGTCAGTGGGCTGTATGTATGTATGTGTGTGCATACGTCCGTCACGTTTCTATGGAATGGATCTCCTCTGAAACAGATTACGGTACACTTTTCAAACTTTGCCTGTGGATAGTACACAAAGGGTAATGACCTCAACATAACCCCAAGGTCAAATGTAAAAAAAGTATGACTTTGCCATATCTCCTAAACTATTGGAGTTACACTTCTGAAACTTTGCTTATTGGATGGCCCTTGGAATATAGAATCAATTTGGCTACATTTGTTTTGACCTTGACCTCAACCTGACCCCAAGGTTAAAGGTAAAAAAGTATGACTTTGCCATATCTTCTAAACTATCGGAGTTACACTTCTGAAACTTTGGTTATTGGATAGCCGTTGGAATATAGAAAAATTGGAAAACTATTGGTGGACCTCAACATAACCTCAAGGTCAAAGGTAAAAAAAGTATGACTGTCATATCTCCTAAACTATTGGAGTTACACTTCTGAAACTTTGCTTATTGGATGGCCCTTGGAACATAGACTATATTGGGCTACTTTTGGGGTGACCTCAACCTCAACATGACCCCGAGGTCGAAGGTCAAAAAGTATTATTTTGCCATATCTTCTTAACTATTGGAGCTACACTTCTGAAACTTTGGTTATTGGATGGCCCTTGGAATATAGAATCAATCTGGCTACTTTTGTTTTGACCTTGACCTCAACCTGACCCCAAGGTCAAAGGTCAAAAAGTATGACTTTGTCATATCTCCTAAACTATTGGAGTTACACTTCTGAAACTTTGCTTATTGGATGGCCCTCCGAATAAAGAATAAATTGGGATACTTTTGGGGTGACCTTGACCTCAAAATGACCCCAAGATCAAAAGTCAAAAGTATAATTTTGACATATCTTCTAAACTATTGGATTTACACTTCTGAAACTTTGGTTAATGGATGACCCTTGGAATATAGAATGAATTGGGCTACTTTTGACAGGACCTTGACCTCAACATGACCCCAAGGTCAAAGGTCAAAAAGTATGGCTTTCCATATCTCCTTAACTATTGGAGTTACACTTCTGAAACTTTGCTTATTGGATGGCCCTTGGAATATAGAATATATCGGGCTACTTTTGGGGTGACCTCGACCTCAACATGACCCCAAGGTCAAAGGTCAAAAAGTATTATTTTGCCATATCTTCTAAACTATTGGAGCTACACTTCTGAAACTTTGGTTATTGGATGGCCCTTGGAATATAGAACCAATTGGGCTACTTTTGTTGTGACCTATCTGGGCATAAATGATAAGATATGTTCTTGTGCTGAAGCATTATACACCAGGGGCTGGGGGGGGAGGGGGGGGCACTGGTATGACTAGGTGTTAGTTTGTAGGCATTGTCCCAAGGAAATGATTTTAAAATACTTATTAGTTATTTATCTATGAACAGGAGTGTAGAGAATAAACAGAAATGTTCAAAAAGCTCTCAGAATGCACCATTTTCTAGCCTATCCTGAGAGCTTGCCACCATTACATCGCGCCTTTGGCACTCGCCAATCCTCCTGGAACGTGCTGTCTCCCTCATTTTTATTTTCAAAACTTAACATGTCTGCAGAAGTGTTCAAACACATACTTTGGTAATTCATTACCCTTTATGTACAGCCAAAAGTATTCAAACACCTACTATGCAAAGTCATTACCCTTTATGTACAGACAGAAGTATTCAAACACCTACTTTGCTAAGTCATTACCCTTTATGTACAGCCAGAAGTATTCAAACACCTACTTTGGTAAGTCATTTCACTTTACGTACAGCCAGAAGTGTTCAAACACTTGCTTTGGATGGATGAATCGATTGGAAACCAAATTCCTGTATTGTGCCATGTAAAAAAGCCGGCACGAGAATTTAGTATATTCATGTACATGCAGGCATAAAATTATTGCTCATCATTTTTTCCAAAAACCGGTCATGTAAAAATATTTTGGAAACAAATAAACACTTATATCACAGGATAATTTAGATTCAGGGACCAACTATTCAAAGCCTAGTTAGCGTAATAAGCCCATTAGTAGTGAAATTATTAATGTTCTTGGAAGTACAATATCTAATAAAGTGTTATTTTTTTGCTGAAAAAATGAGCACAACTTTTACATTTGCAAATTAAAGCTGCACACATTTTTTCTACAAAAATATTAGCATATTTGCCATATTAAATGATCAAATTTTTAACAATATGCCACGGGCCAGTTGTTCAAAACTAACGACGTTGTTAGTCAATGTATCCTTAAAACTTTGATCATTTAATATCGCAAATATGCTAATATTTTTGCTGAAAAAATGTGAGTAGCTTTTGCAGATGCAAAAGCTGCTCACATTTTTTCAGGAAAAATACTAAAATTTTAGACATTGTACTTGCTAGAAGAGTTAACAATTTGGCCACTAACGAGCTCGTTAAGCTAACGAGGCTTTGAACAACTGGACCCAGGAGAAAAACATTTCAGGTACATATACACAGATGAGATACCAACAGACTTTGAATTGCTGGTACCATTAATGCATGCGGCCAAGACCTACCAGCTAGATGGCCTTGTAAAAGAATGTCTGAACCTTCTTGGGAAGACCAGAAATCCTGACAATGTTTGTTCTGTTCTGCAGCAGGCTGGTAGGATGAATGAGACACAGCTCGAGGTAAAACTGGCCTTAGCATCAAGTTGATCCTTATCCTGCTGAATATTCAAATATGCCTCACCCACTACTGATTATCAACCAATCAGATTACTTGATGCAAATTGTTGCTACAAACTCATAAACTGAATGACAAACAATGAAGATCCTGATCAGATGTTTTCTGAAGAAGCCATTTGATCTGGAGCTTCATTGTCTGAAAGATAGGGCATATCCGGCCGGGCTCAGCAAGACAAGGGTTAATTAACAAGCCTATGTAATAAACATCCCTCTAAATCCTGAGTTTATGCCAGGTATTCATTATTTGCCTTAGCTTTGCTCAAAAACATACATGTAGATAGGATAGCATGCATGCATTCATTGCTGTCAGTTTAACGTTCTTTACAATAAGATGACTGGCCCCGATAGCTCAGTTGGTAGAGTGTCCGCTCTGGGGAACGGGAGGTCACAGGTTCGATCCCGGGCCGCGACATACCAAAGTCGTTAAGAATGGTACTAGCTGCTCCTCGCTTGGCACTCAGATTTACGGGGTAGAGCTAGGACTGGTCAACCCAGTGTCAGGATAATGTGACTGGGTGTGGTATCATGTAATGTGTCTGGGACATACTTCAGTGAGGCAGCACTATAAAAGTGAGCATTGAGCTCGATCCGTGTCACAACCATAAAACGTCGTAATATGACCGAAAAATTGTTGAAAGTGATGTTAAACCCGAATTCACACACACACACACACACACACACACACACACACACACACACACACACACACACACACACACACACAAAAAAAAAAAAAAAGATGATTCCAATGGATACAACATATGTGTTCCTTTGTAGAAGATTGATAAGATATCATGCCAATCACAACAATTGCCATCTGCTCTGACATCTGCTGGTTACTTTAAGTCAATTCTGCAAACCGTGTGGACCCCAATCAGACTGGGAGTGGTCTGATCGGGTCCACTCTGTTTGCCTGTATGGAAAAATATTCTTAAAAGTTTGGAAGATGCAGCAGGCAACATTAACAGACAATAATTTTGAGATGAAGTTTTGACTTGGCATCAATCACTAAAATTATGCCTCATGGCCTACACCGAGATTCACCGCCAAGATCTCAAACTATGCCAAGGACTAGGTTCTAAGGGTGTTTCGGACATTGAAGTTTTACTGCAAAATGTACTTATGAAATTTTAGGGAGATTTTATCTTATACAGTAAAATTCCTACATTAAGACCACATTTGGGACTGTTCAAAAGTGGTCTTTAAGACCACTTTTGAACAGTCCAAAAGGTAGTCCCTGACCAGAGGACACTGTATGCTGAAAGCACGAAGAAACAATAACTACACCCTTCTAAATAAGCTTTTTAAAGCAGAATTAGTCTTGATTTTAGGTGGTCTTAATAGCAGAATTTCACTGTATTTCTTATAGAAAATGTGTGCCCGCCCCCGCCCATAGGGGCTTGAAGAAATATATGGGCTGCATGATGCTTCCACTCAGAGCTGAACCCGGTGCGAGGCTAATAAACCCTATTGGTTTCATTGGGCGACAGGGCTTGAGAGGTCATTTCATCTCAATGTCGGGTAAAAGTCCCGCAAAATTGGAAGCAACATCTCCAAAATAACCTTTACAGTGTTGACGGGGACGTTAAACCTCAAATCAAACAAACAATATAGAAAATGTATGTAGAATCAACTAAATGAGGCCTAAGGCCTAAAAAAAAATGTGTTTTCACTAACATACCGAAAATGGGTATGGGTCCGTAGGTCACAAAAACTTCTTATTTTTTGTCAAAATTTTATTCAATGGAAAAAAGCAAACAAACCATTGAAACGGCTAAATTGTTACCATATTACCTGAAAACATTCAAATAACAAGGTTAAAAGTCGCAAGGAAGGTTAAAAGTATTAGTTTAGCTCGTTTGACAGTTTCATGAATTTTTATCACAAGTGCAAGAAAGTATTAAGGTCGGTAGTTAAGAAAATCTTTTCATTTTTTTCTGGATGGCAATAAAAATTGCAGGGTCGGCACAAAAAATCAGGGTCGGTCGGGTTAGCGGAAAAACAGATACATTTTTTAGGCCTGATGTCTACAAACAACAAGCCTTTGTTTAACCCTTATCATGCTTTTCACGACAACCCCTACCTTTGCAAACAGTGTAGATCCAGATTAGATGGCTTCTCACAATCTGATCAGAATCTACACTATTTGTCATTCAGTTTGGGAATTTGAATAAATAAATTATATGAAGTAATTTGATTGGTTGAAAATTGTAAATGGGTGTGGCTAAATCAATTTGTGCAGAGGGATAATAGTTAATGGAAGGTCAGGAAGGTTTCCATATTAAACCCATTTTGTACCGGAAACCATGAAACGGGTACCCTGGCGAACAGTGCAGAATGCAGCGTCTGGTCAGGGCCTACACTATTTGCAAAAAGTTCAGTCATTTTCCAAATCAGTTTTGAAGAAAACACAATCTGACACCCCTAAATTTTGAAATGGACTCCTGTCATATATAAAGAGGAAGATTCCATTTGGTACAAAAAGGGTTAAATCACCCAAATTATATGCCTCACTGTGATTAAACATCAAGGTCTTGAACCATGCCTATCTCTTACAAATTCACATGGTCCCCAAAGGTGTTCGAGCAATTAAAATTTGACTATTATTTACAATAAAATGCTTCATGAAATATTGCTTTTCTGAAACATTAGCTTCACTGAACATGACAATCGCTACCTTTGCAAACGGTGTTCTCAGATCAGATGGCTTCTGAAGAAGCCATCTGATCAGGATCTACACTGTTTACCATGCAATTTTTGAATTGAACAAATAGATCACATAAAGCAATTTGATTGGTGGGTGTGACTTAATTTATTCAACAGAACAAGGATTAAGTTCTTATATTTTTTTAACTAGGACAGCCTAGAATATATCTACGGCCACGCTAACCAAGTGTTCCTCTCTGACTCATTCCTGGAGCTGGACAGCGATTATCTGAGTAAAATTATCAATTCTGACGCTCTGAGAGCAGATGAAGAAAGAGTTTATGAGGCTGTTTATGCCTGGTCAGAAAGCGAATGTGGTCGCCAGAAACTGAAACCCACACAGAGCAATAGACAGAGGGTTGTCGGCAATCTCAAATACCTCATTCGGTTTCCTGTAATGGATGTTGATTATTTTGAAAATCGAGTGTCCAATCAGGATTTGTTGACTAAAGATGAAAAAGATGCACTGCATAAATATCTTCACAGTCGGTCAGCACCAGATATGGACAGGTTTATAACCAGGAAGAGGGCTCTTACGCGAGCAATAAGATTTGAGTCAACCGCCGGCTCATGGCAAGTCGGCAAGTTTGCGGACACAATACAATTTCAGTGTTCTCATGAAATATCCATGGATGGAGTATTAGTATATGGTTGCTACTATGTTGGTTGTGACTATGAAGTTACCGTTAAAGTGTTTGATGTACGAGACCAGATACTGAGTGAAACTAAGACTGTCATATCAACCACCACTAATCAAGACATATATGACATAATTTTTGAAAAAGCTCTTCCAATAAAACCTCAGACGTGGTACACAATAGGAGTGTTCATGTTAGGTCCGCCGACAAGGAGGGGCGTTCAAGGAAGAGACAGAATTTACATTGAGAAAGTGCATTTTCTCTTTAAAACTTGCACCATGAACAAAACTTTATCAAGTCTAAAAGAAGGACAGATTCCTGGGATAATATTTCATTAACCCCAGAACAGGTACCTTTGCAAACAGTGCAGGCCCAGATCAGATGCTGCAGCACATGGCATCTGATCAGGGTCTACACTATTTGCAAAAAGTTCTGCAATTTTCCAAATATATGTTGAAGATAACACATCCTGCCAACCCTAAATTTCGAAATGAATTCCTGTCATATATAGGGAGGAAGATTCCATTTGGTACAAAAAGGGTTAAATACACTTTCAGAGTTTGCTTGTTGGTTTGGAGTTCAACCCATTATAGACGGGAAACCCGTTAATGGGTAGCCTGGCAAACAGTGCAGGCCCAAATCAGATGCCACAGAACGTGGCGTCCGAACAGGGCCTGCACTATTTACGAACAGAATATCTGACAGAAATAGAATAAAATCGAAAAAAATATGCCTGCCACAGCTTATACGACAAATGGACTTGTCAAACATACAACAATGGAAGAGTCCACCAGTATACAATGGGTTAATAGTCCAATCAACACTATTTAGGTCATGTCAAGCCAGTCAGTTTACCTAGTCACACTTTTCCTAGGCAAGCTTGTACATAGGTGGTTAACCCTTATCTTGCTGAATATTCATTTAAGCCACACCCATTTCTGTCTATCAACCAATCAAATTACTTGATGTAATTTATTGCTACAAATTCATAAACTGAATGCCAAACAGTGTAGATCCTGATCAGATGGCTTCCCCCATCTGATCTGGATTTACACTGTTTGCAAAGATAGGGTTTGTCGTGAACAGCAAGATAAGGGTTAACCAGTATTGTACAAAGCACATTTTTGCCAGAAACTGATAACTGCCCTTCCTGAATCAACAGAAAGAGGAGAATGACTGTAGAAAAGACACCACTAAAGAATGTTGCAAACCATGCAAGTGTCAAACCTGTAACCTCCTGATCACCAGCAACATATGCATCCAACTGAGCTACCAAGGCCAGTTACTTTTAGAGTAGACAGGTCTCTCAAAAAGACAATGAAATTCCCAAATCAAATCCAGCTAAAGTCAAGTTCTAATTCTGCTTTTAAAACTATTTATTTAGAAAGTTTCAGTTATTCTTTCCTTCTATTTTCTTCACCTAGTGTCTTATAACAAGAGCCCACATTTGGTACTGTTCAAAAGTGGTCTTAAAGACCACTTTTGAACAGTCCTTAAGGTGGTCTTACTACAGGAATTTTACTGTCTTTTTGTCTCAGTTAATGGATCTATCTGCTCTTAGAAGAAAATGTTTCAATACCAGTCAACTCTTAGAATGAAGATTTTGCTGGAGGAAATTCTTTTATGTGAGGGTAGAGACCAAAGATTTTGCCGGGGCTTTTTGAGTGGGTACCGTATATCCGTGCAGAGCTGAAACTGACCAAACTTGAGTAAACCGCTTTATAGAATGTCTA
Organism: Lucinisca nassula; assembly: GCA_963580285.1. Taxonomy (NCBI): domain Eukaryota; kingdom Metazoa; phylum Mollusca; class Bivalvia; order Lucinida; family Lucinidae; genus Lucinisca; species Lucinisca nassula. Next base: position 104,000,743 of record OY757019.1, read on the forward strand.
AGCCTAAGATGTCATTTCAACTCAATCCACATAACGGGACACAACGTCTCAAAAATAGAGGATGTAAAACCTCACCGCAACCAAACAAACAAACACCAGGGCCATTTCGAAATCAAAGCACTGAGAGTGCTGCTGGGGCAATTGTTTGTGAACTTTGGATAGTGCTGAGAGATTTTGCATTTGCTTGGCAGTTTAAGTCTGGCTTAAAGAATATACTGGTAGATTAACCCATTTTGTACCAGAAACCCCAAAACGGGTACCCTGGCAAACAGTGCAGGCCCAGACCAGATGCCACAGAATGTGGCATCTGATCAGGGCCTACTCAGTTTGCAAAAAGTTCTGCAATTTTCCAAATAAATTTTGAAGAAAATATAACTTGACGCCCCTAAATTTTGAAATGGACTCCTGCTTTAAATAAGGAGGAAGATTGCATTTAGTACTAAAAGGGTTAAATCAGGCTTGAATATATTTGAAGGTCTCTGAATAGGACTAATTTGCTGAAACAGGATATTTGTAAGCTCTGAAGTATTCTGTTCTATTTTGTATTCTCGCATCCAAAGGATAAATCTTTATAGCACACGTAAACAACGGCTGGTGTTAGGGGACGGTTTGGTTACCATAAAAACATTTCTATGCCCATTTCATCATAATGTGGGTTTAATTTTAAATCCTTTGGTTCACTAACAGTTTTCAGTTGGTTTATTTCTTGCCTCTAAAGTTTTTTGATTGATTGATTTGAGGTTTAACGTCCCCATCAACACTGTATAGGTCATTGCCTCTATAGGATACACCTTTTATAGAAAATGCATCGGTCTTACAACTATCAAAATAATTAGTTATTTAAACATAAGGTAACAGTTTTCGACTAGACATGTATATTTCATCTTTAAGCAGTTTTTCTATCATAAATGAAATGTTATTGAACCGTAATGTGTAAGTGAACTGGCTTCATTTGTGTCGGTGAACTGTCTCTAAAAAGCATGTCAGTGAACTGTTTTGTCTATGAACTATACCATTACACCAGCAGTTATAAGTTTTACACTCGGATCAGATATATCCATCCGCAACTTCATTCATATATTTTGTAAAGGAAGAATCCGGTGTAAAATTTAAAATTAACCCATTTGGTACCGGAAACCCCAAAACAGGTACCCAGGCAAACAGTGCAAGCCCAGATCAGACAGTGCAGAATGCGGCGTCTGATCAGGGCCTGCACTATTTGCTAACAGAATTTTCCATCAAATATAGAATAAGATCGAAAGAATAGGCCTGCCACCCCTTATATGACAAATGGACTTGACCAACATATAGCAATGGAAGAGTCCACTAGCATACAATGGGAAGTAAACAGTTTATGAAATTAATTGATAGAACATACAAGTTTTAATATGCTGTTTCATCAACAGTTTTTTTTTATGGAGCTTTCGAAACTGTTTTGAATATGCAGCAATATTTTTTCGCAGATTTTGTGTCTGAAAAAAAGCTGGGAGAGTGGCAAACATTGTAGACCCTGCTGGTAGGCCAGGCTCTGTGGCATCTCATCTGGGTCTAAATTGTTTGCCCCAGCCTGTCTGTCCGAAAACATACGGTAAATACGGTATCAGTTTACAGGAAAGCAAACAAGAATGTAAAAAAGTTATCTCCCCTGTAATAAAAATGTCAGGTGTATTCATTCTCCCTATATTTACTGGATACACTTGAATAAATAAGCCACCATTATTTGTATGGTACCGTATTTTCCCAAAATATTCAGACACCTGAACTCCTTACCATACCTCTTCAAAATTTTGAACAAGTACAATTTACTACCCGATGTTGTGTCTAAAAATAGCTGGATGAGCAGCAAACAGTGTAGTCCCTGGTGAGACTTGAATACATAAGCCACCATCATTTATAGTGCAGAATTTTTAAGAAACAGGTAGATATTTTCCTACAGGTTTTTTCCCCAAGGTCCACAGGACCAGCTTAGATCAACATCTACAGATATGACATTATCTATTTTTTTTTTTTTTTTTATTTTTATGGGCTTTTCAAGCTTATTTCACACATTTTGAACGGATCAGTAATCTGAGGTGGGCAAAAACTGGAGTACCAGGAGAAAAACCACCTGACCGTCCATTGCAAAACCTGACAATATTTTAAGGGGAATGGATACACCTTCATGGGAGGCAACTCCTGCAAAAGTATTTTGTCTGGGCAACTCTTACAGGAAAGAATTTGCTCCTTGAAGCAAATTCTTTCCTTTAAGAGTAGACCCCTTTTTCGGCCCCCGCCCATCGGGGCTTGAAGAAATAGATGGGTTGCATGATGCTTCCATGCAGAGCTGAAACCGCCTGCACACAAGTACTGGTAAACTGCTTAGGGGATCTGAGCCTGCCCAGGCAAAGCGGTGCGAGTCGGACTGTCATTGATAATAAACCTATTTGTTTCATTGGGCAACAGGGCTTGAGATTTTATTTCATCTCAATGTCGGGTAAAAGTCCCACAAAATTGGAAGCAACGTCTCCAAAATGACCACATTGTTGACGGGGACGTTAAACCTCAAATCAAACAAAACATGACCCCTTTTTCAGTGGGACAGGGCTTATAGAAAAGCGAACAGCAATTCCCGAAAGTTATCTCCCTTTGAAAAATGGCAGGAAAATCTGCCAGGTGTTCCCATTCTCCTTAAGTGGTCCACTGATTTTGACATTATCTGATGTTTCCTGATACCTTACCCTTGATGTGCTAATCATTATTACTAGACTTTTTCAACACATTTTTCTTGTTTTTCAGAGAAAATAAGACTTGACCTTACAAATGAATCATCCGCCTGTCTCTCAAGCCTTTTTTTCTCTGAAAAATAGCTAAAAGTTGTAACCCTCAATAAAAAGTCTTCATTTACATGTACTTACTTTCTAAAATATTTCAAAATGGCGTCTGTAAATGCGGTAAAAGGGTTAACAGAGAGAATCTGCTGTATCAACGTATAGCTCGAACAAATTGACCTGAGACTGGTGAACTCTATTAACATAATTTAACACCCGACTGAATGCACGTATTTAACTTCAGGAAAAGCGGTGTGAGAGTCGGACTGTCCATGCTTTCAAACCCTATTGGTTTCATTGAGGGGCAGGGCTTGAGATGTCATTTAAGCTCAATGTTGGGTAAAAGTCCCACAAAATTGGAAGCAACGTCTCCAAAATGACCTTTACAGTGTTGATGGGGAGGTTAAACCTCAAATCCAACAAACAAAAAAACTTTATTTTTTTCTGGGAAAACTCAGGAAGAGACAGAGGGTCTTACATGAGTGTTCATGTATTACTGAATTTATTAAACAAGCTGAGGAAAAAGAATGAAATACAAGGTTTTGCCAAGCATTTTATCCCTTTTCCCAAGTTTAAACTAGAGAAAGTGCCCAGTGGGGCACGTATACCCCCGACCAGTGCCATCCCCTTTTAGTGGAAATGAAAATTTGTTTGTAGCATTGAACCTTTCCATATAAACTTTCCATTTAGTCCACTGAGAATAAGTATTGCATTTCAACAAATATAGTATAATTTATCATATCCAAAGATGAAACTGCTTGTCTTTGCTGAATAATAAAAATTCAAAGTTTGTTGCAATTTGGAACAATTTCAACTGGAAACAACAAACATAGAATAGGCTGTCATAGAACATTTGCTGAATTAAAGTAGCTGTATAATGACATAATAAAGCAATGCATTTTTTATTATTACTTGCATTTATTATTGTCTGCATTTCAAGAGAAAATATTATGCAAAATTTAACAGTTCTAGTCGCTGTTAATTCTAAGATCACAAGGACCAATATACATGTATAAACTGACAAATCTGACAAGGGTCACAGCATAAAGAAAGAACAAACTAACTAATAATGAACAGATGGAAAGACAAAAACTATAATCTTTGATACACTTTGTATGCAAGGAGTACATGTGTATAATGAAAAAAGTTATCAAATCCTGTACCATATACTACATGTATTATGCGATGTATACCTGTGAATTTATTCTAATAAATATTGTTTAAACCAAAACAGTTAACACAAAACTTGGACGTGATCAAAATGTGTAAGTCCTTATTATTGACCGATAGCCCCACCCGGGGGCTTGACACAGAAGCTTAGATATTCCATATGAAAGTTAATACTATAGCTATATTCTGTACCAAATATGAAGAGAATCTAACATGAGGTTACAGAGATATGAGCAATCAAAAAGGTTTAACACAAAACTTTGACGTAAAAGTTGACAAACGGACAGACAGCCCACCCAGGGGCTTGACCCAGGGGCTTAGATACTCCATATGAAAGGTAATGCTATAGAGATATCCTGTTCCAAATATGAGGAGAATCCAACATGTGGTGACAGAGTTATTAGCAATCAAAAAGGTTTAACACAAAACTTTGACGTAAAAGTTGACAAACGGACAGACAGCCCACCCAGGGGCTTGACCCAGGGGCTTGGATATTCCATATGAAAGGAAATGCTATAGAGATATCCTTTACCAAATATGAAGAGAATCTAACATGTGGTTACAGAGATATGAGCAATCAAAAAGGTTTAACACAAAACTTTGACGTAAAAGTAGATGAACAGACAGACGTACAGACAGACAGCCCACACAGGGGCTTGATCCAGGGGCTTAGTTATTCCATATGAAAGGTAATGCTATAGAGATATCCTTTACCAAATATGAAGAGAATTTAACATGTGGTTACAGAGATATGAGCTATCAAAAAGGTTTAACGCAAAACTTTGACGTAAAGGTTGACAAACTGCGGGACGGACGGAAGTACGAACGAACGAACGGACGGAAAGACGAAAACTATATACCCCCTGACATACTTCGTATGTCGGGGGTATAATAAATTAAATAATACATGAGAACGAATGCAAGATTCTATATATCATATGACATTCAAAATGCATTTTATGATTTTATACAAAAATGTCAATATTCCGCCAATAGTAAATGTATGTGTTAAGTTACGGGCATATCTAACTAATTTGCATATTTAATCCACTAGTGGAGTGAGTGAGTGATTTTCAGTTTTATGCCCCACCAACAGCTAAGGTCATACGGAGATGGGACCTCAGTTTAAAGGCTCATCCGAAAGTCTGGAGAAGCCCGATAAACCACTAGTGGATTACCAAATTAAGTACATGGCATTATTACATTCTCAGACTTGAAGTCATGCGAAAAATGAATTTTAAATTAAATGCCATGCATTGTTAATATGAAATGTTAACCCTTAAAGCACCACAGAAAATTTTACAGCAGATAGCAGTTTTACTTTTTAAATTACTTTTCAGAGAAAATAGTGACACTTCATTAGAATTGTCTGCCCAGCAGATAATTCACAGATAATGTCAAGCCTAATTTTAACTGAAAAATCGAAGAAACTAGAAATGTGTCCAAAGTACACAGATGCCCCCGCTTAGCACATTAATCTTTAAGTGGTGCAAATACCAATCTGTGCGAGATTCGGCGTTCCACCAATAGTGACCTTGACGTTAAAAGTCGAAATCGCTCGAGATATTGTCATAAGGAACATTTGTGTGAAGTTATTTTGAAATCGGTGAAGAAATGTAAGCGCTAGAGGGGTGACAAAGTTTTTCTAAAAATAGCCACAGTGACCTTGACCTTGAAAGTGGAACTCGCTAGAGATAGTCATAAGGAACATTTGTGTGAAGTTATATTGAAATTAGTCAAGAAATGTAAGCGCTAGAGCGAAGACAAAGTTTTTCTAAAAATAGCCACAGTGACCTTGAACTTGAAAGTCAAAATAGCTTGAGATATTGTCATAAGGAACATTTGTATGAAGTTATATTGAAATTGGTGAAGAAATGTAGGCGCTAGAGCAATGACAAAGTTTTTCTAAAAATAGCCATTGTGACCTTGACCTTGAGGAGATGACCTTGAAAGTCGAACTCGCTCAAGATATTGTCATAAGGAACATTTGTGTGAACTTATATTGAAATCAGTGAAGAAATGTAGGCGCTAGAGCAATGACAAAGTTTTTCTAAAAATAACTTCTGTGACCTTGACCTTGAGGCCATGACCTTAAAAGTCGAACCTGCACGAGATATTCTTATAAGGAACATCTGTGTGAAGTTTATTGAAATTGGTGGTACAAATACCTTAACCAAAGTCTTAAACATTAAAAATTTTCTAATTCTATGACCTTGACCTTGAGGTCATGGGTATGGGTCGGGGTATTGCTGAATAAACCATTGGACCTATATGTATCATCATAGTAAATATAAACCAAATCCATTGTATGGTTATGAAAATATGAGCTCAAGTTCTACCTGGTAAAAATACCTTAACCTGGGTCTTAAACATTAAAAATTTCAAGTCCATGACCTTGACCTTGAGGTCATGGGTATGGGTGGGGGTATTGCTGAATAAAACTTCAGTCCTATATCTATCATCATACCGAATATGAACCAAATTCATTACACGGTTTGGAAAATATGAGCTCAAGTTCTACCTGGTACAAATACCTTAACCTGGGTCTTAAACGTTAAAAATTTCAAAGTCCACGACCTTGACCTTGAGGTCTAGGGTATGGGTGGGGGTATTGCTGAATAAAACTTTGGACCTATATCTATCATCATACTAAATATAAACCAAATCTATTGTATGGTTTGGAAAATATGAGCTCAAGTTCTACCTTGTACAAAAACCTTAACCTGAGTCTAACAGGATTACGTACGTACGTACACACTTTCGTACATTCGGAAACCGTACGCACGTACCCACGGACGCACGTACGGAAAACTGAAAAACTATATGCCCCCGGCATCATACGATGCGGGGGCATAAAAATATTGTAAAATGACACAAATGTTACGACCAGTAGTTAAGGGCAAAGATAAAGTGCATTTAATGCTAGCACATAAAATGCCAATCAAGTCATTATCAAGACAATTGTCATCTGCTCTGTCATCTGCAGGTTACTTTAAGAGTCATTTTTGCAAAAAGTGTGGACCCAAATCAGACTGCTCCTCTAGGAGCAGTCTGATTTGGGACCACACTGTTTGCCTGTGTGCAAAAATATCTTTTATAATGTTTGCAAAACAATTCAGCAGACGACATAAGCAGACAACATTTTCAGATTTAGTTTTACTCTGCACCTTAAGGGCTAAAATAAATTGTACAAATTTTTTCTCTACTTCCAGGTATAAAAGAAATGGAAACAAAATAATAACTGAAATTTATTCATCTTATCATAAATTACCAGAATGACACTTAGTACTGCAGCTGGTGTACCTGAGGAAATAGTACAGTCCCAGATCAGACTGCTCCTTCTTGGGCCATCTGGAGCCAGTTGTTCAAAGCCTTACTGGCTTAACTAACTCATTAACCCATTGTATGCTAGTGGACTCGTCCATTGCTACAGGTTGGACAAGTCCATTTGTCATTTAAGGGGTGCCAGGCCTGTTTTTTCATTATTATTCTATTTCTGACGGAAAATTCTGTTAGTAAATAGTGCAGGCCCTGATCAGACGCCGCATTCTGCGGTGTCTGATCTGGGCCTACACTGTTTGCCAAAGTACCCCTTTAGGGGTTTCCCCCATACAATGGATTAATGCAAAAGCTACTCACATATTTTCATAAAAAATACATGTATTAGCATATTTACTATATTAAATGATCAAAGTTTTAACAATATGTTAACTAGCAACATTGTTAGCTTTGAAATACATCAGCTCCGATCTGGTTCTACAATTTTGCATTTGTGATGCATCACTGTATAGCATGTGTTTGTATGGAGTGTTATGGCCCAGTCAACAATACAGCAGTCATGCTGAGTCAGTCAGACAACGAAACCACTCTTTTACAGGGCGGGTTTATTCCTTCGAACTGATTAACAATAACAGTATCTTATATCTAACAATACTGATGGCATCCAAAGCAGAAACCATGTTAGTTAACGCTCTGCATGCTGGGTATTTTTTTTGCTGCAGACGACATTTTGAAATATTTTTCATATTTGTCTATTTGTCATGCTGGGAATTTTTTGCTGCAGACGACATTTTGAAATATTTGAATTATTTTTTCTAGAAACTGTTTTCTGGGAAAAATAAGAAAAATACTGTCTATCTGTCGTCTGCTAAATTAGCCCAGATAGTGGTAAAGGTTAAACAACCCGATATATCAAAATAAAAATGTACATATAATCCCTGCATTTTAATCCTTTCTATTTTTCTGTTTTATGGCCCACTCAAGATTATCTCACTTATTTTGAGCTGATCATTAATCAGGTGGGTGAAAACTGGAATATCCAGAGAAAAACCACCTGACCTTCAGTTGCACAACTTGGCATCTCACATGTGACCCAAGCAAGGCTTGAACCAGTGGTGAGAGACCTAATGATTAAGGGTCAGTGCTCTTACCCACTAGGCCACCGAGGGCCATTTTTACACCTTAAAAATGCATTATATCCCAAACAATGTTACAATGAACAGTGCCATGAAAACTTTTTTTTGTTGTTGTTGTTGTTTTTGTTTTACAGCCCTTTCAAGATTAATTCACTCATATTGAGCCGATCGTTAATCAGAGGTGGGTGAAAACCGGAGAACCCGGAGATCAAACACCCGACCTTCCGTTGCAGAACTCGGCCTCTCACAAGCAACCCAAGCCTGGCTCAAATCAACAGTGGTGAGAGGCCTAATGATTAAGACTCAGTGCTCTTATCCACTAGGCCATGGAGGCCCGTTGATGGAAAGTTTTAACCCTTGTCCTTCTGAGCCCGGATATGTCTAATCTTTCAAACAATGAAGATCCTGATCAGATGGCTTCTTCAGAAGCCATCTGATCAGAATCTTCATTGTTTGTCATTCAGCTTATGAATTTGTTGCAATAAATTGCATCAAGAAATCTGATTGGTTGATAATCAGTGGTGGGTGTGGCATATTTAAATATTCAGCAGGTCAAGGGTTAAGTGTGCCTGAAACTGACAACTATTCTTCTTAAATCAAAAGGTACGGATTCGCTACAGAAAATATTTCACAATCAATCTCCATGAATAAAAAAATGTCAGATGCAGCAGCGATCCTGTGTCTGTTTGCCACAAAATTTTACCTTATATTGGCTTGTTAAAAGTCTGTACAATCACGGTAATTGGTTTAACCCTTCAAGTGCTAAGCATGTCAGCAGATGACATTTATATGTTATTTTTCCTCATTTTTAGTGAAAATAAAGCTTGACATTACATGTGATTCGTCTGTTGAGCAGACATTTCACATGAAATATGAAGCCTTGTTTTATGCTTTTTTTTTCAGTTTTTCCTCGTTTTTCAGTAAAAATAAGGTTTGACATTACATGTGATTACTCTGTTGAGCAGACATTTCACATGAAATATGAAGCCTTGTTTTATGCTCTTTTTTTAGTTTTTCAGTGAAAATAAGGTTTGACATTACATGTGATTACTCTGTTGAGCAGACATTTCACATGAAATGTGAAGTGTTGTTTTATACTTTTTTTTCAGTGAAAAAAAAGGTTTGACATTAAATGTGAATTGTATGCTAGGCAGACAATTCACATGAAATGTCAAGCCTTATTTTCACTGATAGAATGAAAAAAAAAAAATAGACTGCTGTCTGCTCTGGAATTTTCTGCAGTGCTTGAAGGATTAATTCATAATAACCACGGACTGCTACAATGGTTTTGGTGGTTTATCAAAATAGTTTGTAACGTCAACATATTCTCCATCGACAGCATCAAAGTCTTTGACTGGTGGGGTTACCGTAGGTCCATCAAACGAGTATGTTAACAAGGCTTCATCGGTCTGAAAAAGGTAGAAAAACTGGATCATTTATCTCTACCTGGTATAATGTGAAATTATCTAAAAAAGCTATCCTAAAGCTTTTAGCCAATGTGTGTCATCGCAGAAATGTTAACCCACTGTATGCTAGTGGAGTCCTCCATTGCTATATGTTTCATGAATATATTCCATACGGTTTAGGAGTTATGGCCCGGACACAGTTTACTATATGGTACTAAGTCAAGGGCAGATAATCCAAAAACCAAAAATGCAAGAGTTGTCTTCCTTGTTCATGACACATCGTCTCAGTGTGATGAATGCACCTGTGAAATTCTTGAATATATTCCATATGGTTCAGGAGTTATGGCCCGGACACGGTTTACTATATGGTACTAAGTCAAGGGCAGATAATCCAAAAACCAAAAATGCAAGAGTTGTCTTCCTTGTTCATGACTTATCGTCTCAGTGTGATGAATGTACCTGTGAAGTTTCATGAATATATTCCGTACGGTTTAGGAGTTATGGCCCGGACACGGTTTACTATATGGTACTAAGTCAAGGGCAGATAATCCAAAAACCAAAATTGCAAGAGTTGTCTTCCTTGTTCATGACACATCGTCTCAGTGTGATGAATGCACATGTGAAGTTTCATGAATATATTCCATACAGTTTAGGAGTTATGGCCCGGACACGGTTTACAATATGGTACTAAGTCAAGGGCAGATAATCCAAAAACCAAAATTGCAAGAGTAGTCTTCCTTGTTCATGACACATCGTCTCAGTGTGATGAATGCACATGTGAAGTTTCATGAATATATTCCATACAGTTTAGGAGTTATGGCCCGGACACGGTTTACAATATGGTAATAAGTCAAGGGCAGATAATCCAAAAACCAAAAACGCAAGAGTTGTCTTCTTGTTCATGACACATCGTCTCAGTGTGATGAATGCACCTGTGAAGTTTCATGAATATATTCCAAACGGTTTAGGAGTTATGGCCCGGACACGGTTTACTATATGGTGCTAAGTCAAGGGCAGATATTCCAAAAACCAAAAATGCAACAGTTGTCTTCCTTGTTCATGACACATCGTCTCAGTGTGAACGCACCTGTGAAGTTTCATGAATATATTCCATATGGTTTAGGAGTTATGGCCCGGACACGATGTCGGAACAACGGACGGACAAATGAACGGACGGACAGGGGTAAACTTAATGCCCTTCCGCTATTCTCCGAATAGGCGGGGGCATAACAAAAAGCATAAATATTTGTATTAAAATGTGACAGTGTTACTGGTCTTCAGTTCTTTTTTCTACTTTTTCTTATTAATTTTTTCCATTAACGGTTGTATGATTAACCCATTTTGTACCGAAACCCCAAAACCGGTACCCTAGCAACCAGTACAGGCCCAGATCAGACGCCGCAGAAAGGGGCGTCTGATCAGGGCCTACATTATTTGCAAAGAATTCAGCTATTCCAAAAAAGTGCCTACACTGTTTGCCAAACGTTCTGCCAGTTTCCTAATAAATTGTGAAGATGACAGAAGCTGACACCCCTAAATTCTGAAATGCACTACCGATATATATAAGGAGGAAGATTCCATTTGGTACAAAAAGGGTTAAAATCAAGAGGATTTTATTTGTTTTTTAGGTTTTATGACCCAGCCAGTCCTATTTATGTCATTTTGGAGACACTGCTACCAATTCTGTGGGACTTTAACTTAACACTGAGATAAAATGACATCTCAAACCCTTCCGCCTAAACAAATAGCAAGGGTTTAAGGGACTGTCTGACTCCCACCAATTTTCCTGGGCAGGGTTAGACTTTCTAAGCAGTTTACCAGTACTCGAAAGTCTGGTCGGTTTTAGCTCTGTGAGGAAGCGCCATGCAGCCCAATCTATTTCTCCAAGCCACGATGGCTGGGGGTGACCCATTCAAGAAGATTGCCAAAGTTTCGTAACACAAGTATGTTGCACATTTGTTGAAATGACCAGGTCTGTGTATCTCATAACTTATGAAACAAAATCTATCTGACAGGTGTTTTGACAACTTAGTGTTTGTTTGTACTGGAGTTTAATGGCCCAGTCAACACTATTTTAGGTCATTTTTGAGCCGGTCAGTTTACCTATCCACACTTTTCTTGGGCAGGCTTATACGTAAGCGGTTAACCAGTACAGTGCACATTCTTTCGCAAGAAACTGACAACTGCCCTTCTTGAATCAGTGGAAGGGGGAGAATGATCGTAGAAAAGATTTCATGATCAATCTCCACGAAAGAATGTTGCCGACCCCAGCAAGTATCGAACCAGCATCCTTCTGATCATCAGTCAGACACGCATCTGACTGAGCTACCGAGGTCGGCACAACTTACAGTGTAATTCCGCTATTAAGACCACCTAAATTTAAGACTAATTCTGCTTTAAAAAGCTTATTTTATGGGCTGCAGTTATTCTTTCTTTGTGTTTTCTGCATACTGTGTCCTGTGGTCAGAGACCACTTTTGGGTCTTTTGAACAGTCCCAAAGGTGGTCTTAATATAGGACTTTTACTGTGTTTCAACCAATTCCACATCAAGTCCACAAGAGTTGCATCAGACTGGAACAATGCTAACAGAATTTTGACTGTTTACACAAATTTTATTGTGATAATGGCCCTGACAACTGTAAACATAATACATGTACCTCTATAGCTTGTTGATATAGTTCTTCTGACTCCTCCCTCAATTTTTCTAATGCTCTCTCCTGGGCCTTGACAAGCCTGTTCCTATTCTTGAGTTCTTCAACATGTAACTTGACCCTGTGTCTTGTCCATTCTTTATCTATCAATATTTCAGCCTCAAGGTCTTCAACACTTAGTGCCGGACTGTCTCGATCTCTCAAACTGAAATATCCATTATTATCATAATGTTCTTAAGTATTAGGACAGATAGGCCTAAGCAAACAGTGAAGACCCAGATCAATTTTGTTTGTTTGATTTGAGGTTTAAGGTCCCCATCAACACTGTAATGGTCATTTTAGAGACGATGCTTCCAATTTTGTGGGACTTTTACCCGACAATGACATGAAATGACATCTCAAGCTCTGTCGCCCAATGAAGCCAACAGGGTGTCGGGCCCATTGGAGTCTAACTGTTGATTTTCTTTTGCTCAAGCATTTCTGTTGTTTCTTGTTGTCGAGTCCTCACCGTTGTTTCATCTCTGTGGTTGTTTAATTTTGTGTTCACGGAGATGTTGCACTGATGAGTTAGGAGGCCTTCATGCGAACTGAACAAATTGTCTTAATCGCGACGGAAGTAAGGGCAAGGATTGTGGCCACGAAACATCGATTTAAGGCCCCCAGTGGAATTCGTTTCCGCTGACCGTTCCAAGGCGCATCTTCTGTCGCGCATCTCTGTCGCGGTTTATTTTTGTTATGGTTTGTCTTTGGGTGTTTGTGTTGCTTATTTTATTTTGGATAGCCATTTGGCCATTTTCTTGGACAGTAACTGTCCTTTTGGCTTTCCACTGTTGGTGTTTCCCTTGGGGTCTGTTGCTTCATGTTTGTGTTTCTTTCCCTTTGGTGTCTTTGATGGGAGCTGTGGGTTAATTGTATCGATTCCTGATCATTGCCTCTACTTCTATCTTATAAACATGGACGGTCCAACTCGCACCGCCTTGCCTGGGCAGGCTTAGATCCTGTAAGCGGTTTACCAGTACTCGTGTGCAGTCGGTTTCAACTCTGCATGGTAGCATCATGCAGCCCATCTATTTCTTCAAGCCCCGATGGGTGGGGACGAATTTTCCAATGTGTATCTGATCCTTTTTATTTTTAAAAATAATTTGAGTTCTGTGTAATAAAAGTGGTGTGTACTTGTCCTTAGATAAAAGTGAAAAAACATGTGTATCTTTACCCTGCTTTAGCCTCTCTTCTCAGTTTGGGTGTCCCCTCTATCTCTTCAATTGGCTTTAAATGTCTCGCTATTTTCTGAAGCCGCTTCAGCTCTCGCTCAAGCCTCGCTTTTTTACGTTTCTCCTGTAACTGTAGTTTCTGTGGATCTATTTTTGCCTTTGGCTTAGCTGGTAATGCACTGCAAAAAAAAAAAAATAATAATAAAATAAATAAAATAAAAATTGTTACATGTATACATCACATGTGGTTGGCCAATATTAAATGATATACCCACAATTACTCATTCAAGGCTAATACAAGTAAACCTGATCTGACAGCTTTTGCAAAAATCAGTTTCAAAGTAACCGGCAGATGACAAAGCAGGCAACAATTGTCGTGATTGGCATGTTATGGGTTAATGCAATTCCAGTTCATCCAATGGCACAGAACTATTTGCAAAAGCTGTTATTTAGAAGGTCTCTTGTGTTCCCTCAAACCATTAGAGTTTACAATAACCTCCAGGATTTGATCATGTCCTCTTGCTTTGGTGGTGAGAGTTAGGAACAAGTTTCCCATATCTCAGGTCCTGTTGAAATTGTGTCAATAGGTATGTCACTCGTCGCAATTTAACAGACCCTGCCAATAATGATTGCAAGAGCTTTTGAGAAGACACTTTTTCTTTCTGCCTGAGCTGTCTGATCTGCGTCTACATTGTTTGCACAGTTATCTGCATTGTGCCCCTGCCAAGCTGGGTTTGGAGCAATAGAATGGGCTGCATGGTACTTCTGCCCAGAGCTGAAACTGACCAAACTTTTGAATACTAGTAAACTGCTTAGCTCTAACCCATTCAGTACCAGAAACCCCAAAATGGGTATACTGGCAAACAGTGCAGGCCCAGATCAGAAACCACAAAACGGGTACCATAGTAAACAGTGCAGGCCCAGATCAGACGCTGCAAAACACAGCGTCTGATCAGGGCCTACACTGTTTGCAAAAAGTTCAGCCATTTTTTGAATAAAATTTGAAGAAAACACAACCTGACACCCCTAAATTTTGAAATGGACTCTTGCTATATATAAGAAGGAAGATACCATTTGGTACCAAAAGGGTTAAGCCTGCCCATGATTTTGGTCCATCCCTTAAACCCTAGAAGTTTCTTCAGACAGCAGGGCTTGAGATGTAGTTTCATCTCAGGGTCAGGTAAAGTCCCACAAAATTGGAAGCAAAGTCTCCAAAATGGCCTAAATAGTGTTAATGCGGATGTACACCTCAACACAAACAAACAAACAGGGCTTAAAGGTGCATTATTGAGCTGTCTGGAAAAAATGCTTCCAAAAATAAAATACATATAGCCGGTATTTTTCTTTAAAACAATACAAATGAATGCATTTTATGCAACAAGAGGGCCATGATGGCCCTGGATCGCTCACCTGATGCACACTGTAAAGGTAACATATTAAGGATTTTAACCAGGTGATTTCTTTCTTAATTCAACATGAGCCATATTCAAACTTGGCCAAGACTGGAACAAACACCTCTAGAGTGTTCACAAGAAAAAGTTAACCCACAAGTTAACCCCCGTGTGGTGTGCAACCACACGACGGACGACGCCAAATCTGAGAAAAATCATGAAATAATTACCTGATTGATACGAACTGTTTTGTAGGTGAATGTCCTTGGGATGGTATCTTCAAAGATATTATGTCCTGAACACACGACTTCTTCAAATCCAGACATTCATTCTCGTCATACAAATTGATGTCGTCATAACATGTCAAATCCAAATTTTGTAGTATGTTTCTTTTTTGCCACAGAGGTTACATAATTAAACATTAACATTAACTTTTAACATTACATGTATAATGAAATTTACATATAGAAATACTCTAAAGTATGCCTTATTGTTCACAAGCATATCAAATCTAACAACAAATTTGTAATAGTTAGTGACCAATACTTACAAAGTTTTGCATTCATTTTGTGCTTTACATAGTATAATTCACTTGCCAGATATCATAAAACATGCATTTTAATAAATACATGTATTTCTTTAACAGTAGGGCAATGAAACATATTTGCTTACAGTTGTAAAAATACTAATAATTTTATTTAATCAAAAATAATGCTGTCTATTAAATTGTATACAAAAACACCTAGTAGCTGTAATGTTCTATAAATTGTCTAGTCAGCAAAGGATTGGGCCTTTGTGTACATAATGGAATGCTGGTCATCGCCTACTCTGTATGGATGAGGTGTTTTATGGATCCAAGTCTTGTCATGGAATATATATTCATATTAAAATTTGTCTCAATCCATTTGAAAAATGATGTGAGTAAGGCTGTTCCTTAAATCAAGTGCTTTCTTTGGGCGGAATGGGTTTGAAAAGTCATTTTCATCTCAATAGCAGGTAACAGTTTCACCAAATCGAAACCAGCATCCCAAAAATGATCTAAATAGTGTTGGCGGGGACATTAAACCTCAAAACAAACTAACAATATCTACCAACACTATTGGTGATCTATATCCTCACAGATCATTTGCAAACAGAAATATTTCTTATGTCAAATTATCTAATTTTGAAAACGTATGCAGTAGATATGTATAAGATAACAGATTCACAAGTTTTTCTTAGATATGTAGCAAAGTGTCTGCTATAGAGATCAAATAATCTTAAGTTTGTGACATGTACTGAAACTAATACACACATACTGCAGAATCTATGTAACGCCATTTGCCAAAAAGGCATGTTAAGTAGCATAAAATCTAACATACAGTAAAATTCTACTATCAAGTAAAGTAGAAGTAAAACAAAGATCAGGAATCGATACAATTAACTTACACCATCCACCAAAGGGAAAGAAACACAAACACAAATCGACCAGACCATAATGGAAACCTAAACAGAGGAAGGCCGAAAGGACAGTTACTGTCCCACAAAATGGTCTAATGGCCATCCAAAATAAAAAGACACAAGTGATACAAACACTAAGTAACAAACAAACATAAATCAACCGCCACAGAAGTACCTGCTTGGAACGGTCAGTAGAAAGAATTCCACTGGAGGCTTAAAATCAATTTTACGTGGCCACAATCCACGCCTTTACTTCTGTGGCGGTATAGACAATAATTTTGTTTAGTCCGCATGAGGGCTTCCTAACTCAACCTGTTGATATCGAGACGTGCGTTTGTATAAAGACCGCTGTTAAGAATTCCATCTGCCAGCCCGTTATTGGCTTTGCCTTAAATTTTTAATATCTGTTATTAAGTATACAAAACTGATAAGATCACTTCTGGTCAGTCCCAAAGATGGTCTTAATACAGGTAGCCTTCGTGCGGACTAAACAAAATTAATGTCTACCGCTACAGAAGGGCGAGGATTGTGGCCACGTAAAATCAATTTAAGCCCCCCAATGGAATACTTTCCATCCCCGATGGAATTCCTTTCCATTGACCTTTCCAAGGCGGTTCTTCTGTGGCGGTTTATTTATGTTATTGTTTGTCACTTATTGTGTGTTTGACATGTCTTTTTATTTTGGATGGCCATATGACCATTTTGTGGGAAAGTAACTGTCCTTTTGGCCTTCCTATGTTAGGTTTCCATTATTGTCTGGTCGATTCGTGTTTGTGTATCTTTCCCTTTGGTGCATTTGATGGGTGGTGTAAGTTAATTGTATCGATTCCTGATCTTTGTTTTACTTCTACTTTGTACTGTATAAAAAGAAGTTATGTAATGTACAAGTTATTTCTATCCATACATGAACTAGTTTTCCTATCTATGAACTTGTTAAAAAGAGAATAACATATTCATTTCATATTATTGTCTCCAGATTCAGTATTAACTGAAATGCACTTGGAGGTGTCTTTTTTAAATAAAGTACGCTGGAGGATCATGATGGCCCTATATCACTTATCTGAGTATCATGGCACTTAGGGAGAATATTACATCAAATATCATCAAATCATAAAGGAAAACATCTGAACAGAAAAGATTGACAAAGAAATCAACAAGACAAACATTTTGAGCAATATTCATTATGATCACTTCAAAAATGTATCTCTAGAGTGTTAACAAGATTCTAATTTCTTTTGGCTTCATGACCTAGTTTCTTACCCCAAGTGACCAGGTTTCACAGTCATCAAGACAAACATTTTGCACTTTAGATAAATGCTGATTGCTTCAAAACTGTGATCTCTACAGTATCAACAAACACTTTGATGTAGCCTGCTGACCTAGTTTTTAACCCCTAGTGACCGAATTTCAAACTCCAACTGGAATTATCAAGCCAAATATTTTGAGCAGTTTGTTGACAGTTACTTATAAAATGTGATGTCTTGAAAGATCACAAGATTTTTCCATTGATTTGATTAGGGATCTAGCTATTGACTCAACATGACCCACATTGAAACTGGACAGAGATATCGTAAAGATGATAATTCTGAGAAAGCTTGATGAAGACTAAGCCAAACTTTGATTAGGCCGTAAAACATCTCCCTGCCCTACACCATAATGTAGTTTATATTTTCTTGTCCTTTGGGATTACTGATTCCTTTCTTTTTGTGGGTCAATGGCCGAAACTTGCTAGTGTGGCCCAGAAAACATGTCCACTCCATATCTTTCTTTCCTGTGGTATATTCCTTACTTCCAAAGGATAACCTTTTTATAGAATATATTTGAATGTCCACAAAGTTGTTTGTGTGATATGACATGCAAGTTATGATCTGACATGACCCATTTTCAAACTTGACAGAGATATGGTCAAGATGATCATTGATAAAGGTAAGACCAAATCTGTGTCATCCGGAGTGTTTGTATGATTTCACGTACTGGCATACTTTTTTCAACCAACATGACCAATATATTGTCAAGATAATTTTAGCAAGTTTTATGAAAACTAGTGTTGAAGTACATGAACAAATACATGTCTGAACCACAGTAAAAGTAAGGGTGAGGGTTGGTATTAGAGTATACTTAAACCCACCAGTATTATTTACTGACCGTTCCAAGTCGGTGCTTTTGCTCTGGTTCCTTCCTGTTTTGTGTTTGTCAGTTTGATTTGAGGTTTAACGTCCCCGTCAACACTATTTAGGTCATTTTGGAGACGTTGTTTCCAATTTCATGGGACTTTTACCCGACATTGGATGAAACGACATCTCAATCCCTGTCGCCCAATAAAACCAATAGGGTTTATATGCATGGATGGGCCGACTCACAGCAGTTTTCCTGGGCAAGCTTCGACCTTCCAAGCAGATTACCAGTACTAATGTGCGGTCGGTATCAACTCTGCGTGGAAGCATCGTGCAGCCCATATATTTCTTCAAGCCCCTATGGGCGGGGGCAGTCCTGTTTTTGTGTAAATATTTCTTATTCTTTCCCTGATAATATAGGTTGTTTTGTAAATGATTAATATTCTTTACACCTTTTTATTGTTCATTTTAATTGACCTTGTCTGTCCAGTTTAATGTTTGTATTGTTGGTGGTTCTTGTTCTTTCTCAGAGCAGGAATAAGGAAAAAATTACCCCTGCAAACCCCAGTTTTACTATATAAAAGTGGGGTTTATGGGGGTCAAAATTATGAAGGTGTGTTTTCGTAATGGATCATTCTGTAAAAGTTTGATGATGATTAGATATGACCTTTAGTGTTCACCAGAATATATGATTCGCAAATTATGTACAAAAAGATAAACAAACAACAGCACTGGACATAGCATGATCACAAAAGCTCATCATGCCCAACTGACAGGTGAGTTAAAATATTGGTGGCACCCAAACATTTGCAATACCACCAGCAATAAAGAACCTTATCACCATTTTGCAGTGTATTTCTGCGTCTTTTGACATGCTGTAGCTCTAGCTGAAAACATGCTGATGCATGTTCACAGCTGTAGCTCATAACACATTGATTTATACTGTACCTAATGGTACAGTTAACACACAGTGATAAGGTTAATATTGTATTTAACCAGGCAGGGTGAATACTTTCAAAATACTGGGTATACCATAGATTTATGAGTGGAAAAACACAATTTTATGGTCAGACCAATAGGTTTCTATAGTTCCTGATTTTCCTCGTTCATTTGTAAACACAAGATCAAGAATTGAATGGTTATCAGTTGTAGGCTCATCCATAAGCAATTCACAAGAAAACTGCTCACACAACTTCAGCACAAATGACTTGTGCTGCTCTAAAGGATGGATGTTAAAATCACCAATTATGATCAATGATTTTGAGAAATCAACCCGAGGTAGAAGTTCTTTTTCTAAGACTTTGATAAAATCATGCAATGACATGTGAGGTGATTTGTATAGGTTGACAACCTGTCTATTTATTCCAAAATGCCTGATATCAAGAGCTGAAAATTCAAGTAATTTACTAGAAAAGGTGTGTTCATTCTGCACAGTAACATTTTCTTTTACATACACAGCTATTCCATGTGGTGGTCTGTTGGTTGTGTTGCTAACAGACTGGTCATTTCGATAGAGATGATAGCCTTCTATATGGTAGTCACAGTTTTTATCCCCACTGTACAACCTACTTTCTGCAAGACCAAAAACATGTGTTGTCAATAGATTTCTCTCATGTCTGATGTCATCAATATGCAAATGCAGTGATCTGCAGTTGTTGAAAGCCACTTTAAAATGAGTCTGCATATCAACATTATCTAACGGTACATAACAAAGTTTAAGAACTGCATTATCTTGCAACCTTTTCATTTCAATTTCAACCTGATTATCAACTGTGAGAGCTTGCTCATTGAAATTTAAGATTTGAAGATTTTTCATGGAAGTCACACGACTCAAAGCAACATAGTGAAGATGCGGAATCTTCCGTACTCTTCTTTGTGATAAATCTACAACAACTTTTTCAAGTGTACTGCCCTGAGCTCTGTGAACAGATCGGCCTGCAGATGGTTGAAGTGGAAATTGGATCCTCTGAAAAGTTTTTTTGTTATAGATGAAAGTCCTTTCAGTGTCAAATACTGGTGTCCAGTCATCACTTATTTGGTTATGGTAAAACCCTCTGTTCTTAAATTTCATCCTTGTTTCCATTCCAGCTTTTGCAGCATCAAATTTGACCCAAATGATACTTGGTCGTTTCGTCTCAACCTGTTTGTATTCAACATATTTCACAACACAGGTAGCTCCATTTGCTAAACCATCTTCAGTGTTTGCATTGACAGTTAGATCATATATCATACCAACAACAATAATCAAGGAACAGTGAAGATTTGCAGTTTTATTGGGATCTGTAGGCAATTTGTCAATTGCTTCTTTTTGTTTCTGCTTTGAAAGGTTAGAAGAAACAACGGTATCATTACATGGTATTATGACCTTTTCTGCTCCAATTCTATTCAATGCTGAATCATTGAATGAGTGCATGAAGAAGTTTTCAGCAAACAAGTGTGGCACACTTATTTGATACTTGTCATCTTTTGAATCTATCTTACAATTGTTCAATTTCTTTTTGTCTTCTTCTGTAAGTGCATTTTTTCTCAATCTGTTTAAGATTTCTGCAAATTCAAAGTCCTCTTTTTGCCTCATTATCTCTGTTAATTCAAACATGGTGAAATAATCTCTCCAAAGGTTATTAGACAAAGCCGAAGCATCTCTGGTTAGATCATTAAATACCCAATCACAGTTCACAGGTTTTAACTGATAAAAGTCACCAACAGCAATAATACTGACACCTCCAAAGGGTTCTCTTGTACCTTTTAACTCCTGAAGTCTTTGGTCAATGAAACTTAGCATTCTGTTCCCTACCATAGAGATCTCATCTATAATAACAACTGATAAAGCTTTGTATTTTGATCTAAATGTGTTGAGACTATCACATGTCAATGTCTGGTCAGATTGTTTAAATTTTTGTTTAAAAGCTGATGAGATTGTTGAACCTCCAATGTTAAATGCAGCTTTGCCAGTATATGCACATAGGAGAATTCTGATATCCTCTGTATTTTCACCTTCTTTCAGATTCAAGTACCTATATAAGGTCTGGTACAAAGCTCTTATTACCACACTCTTTCCAACCCCTGCTCCACCAGAAAGGAATGCATACAATGGTTTATCGTATATTTTAATCCAATGAACAACATGATTGTAAAATTGCATCTGCTTGCTATTTAGTGATTGAAGAAGTAATCTATATTGTTCATCAGGTAAGATAGCCTCATTTGCTGTTATTTGTGGTGTGGAAACTGCACATCCAATTTCAATTCCAATATCATAATTTCTGTGCTCAGATACTCGGTCAGGGTTGAAGTACACAAACGAATCCGACTCTTTTGGTTCTTCTTCCAATGTGTCTCCTTCAACTTGCTGTGTACCAGGTGCAAGCTCATCATATGCATCAAATTCTGCCTCTGCTAAATCTCTAGCTAGTTCCATCTCTTCAACATGATGTTCATACTCCTTGCATTTACTGTCAATGATCCGCTTCATAGATTCATAGTGTTTTTTATATGTCAAAAAATCACCAATCAAATCAGTTTCTTCATTTCTCCAATGATGAAAAAGTAGCAGTTTCTCTCTGAAATGATTTTCTTCATCTGTTTTCATGCTGAAACGAACATAGCGTATTACTTTGTATGTTTTTCGACGTTTTATTTTCATACCATTTCTCAATGTCACTTCCTTGAAACTGCTATCAAATTTGTCATCAGCAGCATCAGCCACAGTATCCTCATTCAGTTCTTCAGTTACTTCAATTTTACTTTCATCTGGAAAGACAACTTCTAACTGAGAAACATAATCTGCTAGACACCAATTTTCCAAGAATTTTGGCCGTTTTGAATATCTTTTTATCATGCTATCAGACATTATATTTGTAGATTCTGCTGGTAATTCATCTAATACTGTTTTGGGTTTCAGTAATTGAATGCGCTTGTCAGGGGTGGATGAGTTGATGAAAACCACATCTCTTGTGCTGTTTGTAAGAGGCATTTGAAGTATGAGGTATACTGCTTCTTGGGCACTTACTTCAACACTGTTAGAAAACACATTTCCAATGTGCCTTACTTGTTTTTTGATATCCAAGTTTCCATTCCTTGCTTCTTTAGCCGCTGCATACAGCAAATTGCTCATTCCTCTTTGAGACTTACTGATGTATGAAACAATATACATTGCACAAGCATAGGGATCAAGGACAAATTGTATGTCAATGTTTGCTCTCCACACTTTCAAAACATTCTTGCTGTACAGGTTAACTCGTATGTCTTTTGGACTTCGTTTCAAAAAAACTTTTGATGAATTTAAAGAACTCCGAATACAAAGAATATATTCTTCCTCAGACATACAGGCCACCTTTTCCAAAAATTCATTGTAAGTCATATTGTAGCCCTCTTTTTCATCATTCATTTTCTTCTGCAGTTCTTGGTACAATTTGTAGTATTTGTCTTTGTTGCTTTCAATAGGATCTAATACCATTGTACATGGAAGTGGAGGAAGGGGATAACCAAATCTACAGATCTTGTCTTTCTTTTTCCTGCATGTTCTAGAATGCTTGTGAACTTGTATTTCTGCAAGTCGCCCAATGTCATCATCATCAAGGGAACATTGTAAGAACCTATCGACAAAGTCAACAATTTCTTTGTTTGTATTCTCATTTACTTTCGGAGCCTTTTCAACCCACACTAGCATATGTATATGTGGAGATCCCCTTTGTTGAAATTCAACTCTATAAAAATAGTCTGTGACTTTTCCTAGTGGGTTGTGTGAACTTTTCAGGAAAATTTTGATGAATTCTTGAACTCTGTGATCAAAGTATCTTGAGCATGTAACAGGGTCTGTTTGAATCAGCTTGATTTTCTGCTCCCATGTCAGGTTTGCAATGTCTTTATCTGTATAATTAACATTCTTATTCAGTGTAGATAACATTTTCAACAGATCTGTCCATCTAGTATCAGCAGATGATAAAGACATGAACCATGTTGGTAATCCTAACTGGCGTATCATCGCAAAAACATCTTTTTTCCTTGTTTCAAGGTATGCAGGAGAATTTCTAATTTGTTTGAATATGTAGTACCCTTCATCCTTTTTTACAACACTGTCCATGCAAGTACTATCTCTAGCTTGTGCAGCTGTCAACATATTTGGCCCTGTTTGGCATCGCCTGACGACAAGATTTACTTTGTCATTTAGTTGTTTCATTTGAATTTTTTTCAATTTGAAGAATATATTTGGGACACTGTTTGCAGCTCGCCTATCTTGACTCCGTAATTCCCATTTGGCTATATCACTATAATGTACAGGTCTTATTCTTTCTTCATTTTCCTTTCGTCTTTGTCCACAAAATATAGTTGGGAAGCACAAATATTCTGATTCTTTATCCTGGTATATGCTTAATGGTTGTTGACCTTCTCCGGGAGCAAACGTAAAAGTGTTTGATCGATTTTCAAGATTAGCATCATCTAGGAGTGTATCAATGTTTCCAGCATCTTCTTGAGAAGTTTCCTCAGAATCAGAGTCAACATCATCAGAAGGAATATTCTTATCATCTTTAGACTTCACACAGTTATCCATTATAACACTTTGGTCATCAACTGCATCATTAATTTGTTCCATAGACATGAACTCTTTTACTGTATCACAACAGTCTTCAGTCACAGTTTTTATCCAGTCCTCATCTATTTTAATATGTGTGTTCCTATATAAGTCGCTGTGCTTCATCAACCAATGAAGAGCAACAAGGACCCGCAGTGGTCTAACATTTTCAGTGAATGCACAAGACTTGAATGACATTTTCTTTTTCAATTTCACTGCAACTGTTACATTTTCGTCAAATGGTCTCGGTAAAGCATCAACTGTTGGTTGTATATCAACGGGGACATTTACAACATTTCCTTTCACTGACAGTTGTCGGCCACGAGGCAGTTCTCTGATTTGCATGAATGGTATTCGCAATGAAATCAACCTTTCTTCTAATGGAAATAAATCTAATTCATTTGGCTTTTCAGGCCAACTCATGCCATTCTTAACTGATATTTTTGGTACTTTGTCATTCCGAATGTTATTCCTGCATGTCATGCATATCCATTGTAGGTTACCAACAGACACCAATCCAGTCAAATATTTTGCTTGGGATTCAGAAGGCAGAGAATCAGCTTTAGAAACACTTTGCCTGAACCATGTTTGATGGCAGCAACTGCATACATATATTGGTCCCTTTGAAATATTGTCATGAAACACTGCTATGCAGGATTCAATATTTTCCCCATATGTTTGATGTTTGATGTTGTCTCTTTCATTTTCATAATAAATTGGGTCCTTTCTTTTCTCCCGTTTCCTTGAGCAGTCACGTGATCTTTCACTATCTTTAAATTGTTTGTCAGTTCTACGCAATTTCTTAGCCAGTCTTTCCCTTTCTAAATTAAAAGGAATTTCTCTCACTCTCCTTTTCTGAGCTGCCTCCCATTCTTGAAAGTCTTTCATCAACCGTTTTCTCCTCTTTGCTTCCTTTTCTTTTCCAACAAATTCTGCAGATTTTCTTGCCATTCTCATTGATCTCAATGTGTTATCTCTTTCTTTAATTACACTTTGATGAGACTCTCTTGTTTTTTGTTTTTTCTCTTTTTCTTTCTGTTTGAACTCAGCTGAGGTTCGTGCTTTTCTCTTTGATTTTAGTGTGATTTCCCTTTCTTTAATTACACTTTCTGCAGACTCTCTTGTTTTTTGTTTTTTCTCTTTTTCTTTCTGTTTGAACTCAGCTGAGGTTCGTGCTTTTCTCTTTGATTTTAGTGTGCTTTCCCTTTCTTTAATTACACTTTCTGCAGACTCTCTTGTATTTTGTTTTTCCACTTTTTCTTTCTGCTTGTACTCAGCTGAGGCTCGTGCTTTTCTCTTTGATTTCAGTGTGCTTTCTCTTTCTTTCCTTTCATTTTCTGCAGACTTTCTAGCTTTCCGTTTTTCCTCTTTTTCCTTCTGCTTGAACTCTGTGGAGTTCCTAGCTTTTCTCATAGATTTCGATGTATAATCCTTATCTTTTAACTTGAACTGTTCGCACTTTCTTTTGTTTTGCATATAGAGCCTCTGGTACAATTTCCTTTTGGTTTTCTGATTGTTCAAATACTGACCAATCAAAGTACTTCTTCCAAAATCCTTCCACATATCATCAAATTTTGTTTTATCTGCATATTCTGCATTTGCTTTAGTCTGTGTTCTCTTTGTCGAACTCTTCTCATTTCTCACAGTTTTCCATTCACATTCAGCTTTCTTTCTATTGTTTATTTGTCCACCAGACTCACAATCAAGGATTGCCTTGGTAATGGGTATACTAATAGCATGGCTTCCACGATTATGCACTGCAGTATCACAGGACTGTAATTCAGCCACGATGACAGGTAACATATCAAACTGCGATGCAAGGTCGATTTCCAAACTGCTATAGAAGGCATAAAGGTAGGATACCAAGTCATCTATTGAATGAAAGGATGCAAGAACTGCTTTTCCATCAATATCAAACAAACCGTCATTACCATGTGAATGAGAGTCAAAAAAGAAGTACTTATCATATTTTCTGAACACAGCTGAGCAAATCGAACCTAACATTATCAACACATAAGGTGACTGCTGAAAAGCAGTATGCAGACCTTGGTGTAGTGTGGGTAATACAGTTGTTCCAAACTGTTGCGTACACATCCCAGATACAACCTCACACTTGTTGATAACAAATGCCTTGTTCATCGCAGTAACAACATTTGGTAACTCTTCAAAGCTTAACAGCCTACTTTTGAATAATCCCTGTTTCTTTAACAAGACCACAGTGTCAATGTACACGGCATCACCTTCTATCAATATGTCATCGATGTCTCTTGAGGTTATAAAATTGTCACAATCTGCGTGTATCAATGAGCAAAGTCCATTCACAGTACACTGACTTCCCTTTGACTCTTTACTAAACCGTATATCGGACTGACTGAATGAGCCAAACTCAAACCTACCCGAGCAATGTCGGCTGATGTCTTTAAAACAGTCAAGCTGCACAACTTCTTTTGTGTTGCGAACACTTACTGGTATTGCTGTGTTTATGAGGCTTGTCTTCTCTACACTTTCTCGGCAACTATCAGTAGAGCCATTAAGGCAACTTTTAGCAACAGCAAAACATCTATCAGATAAACCATCAAGAAAACCATCAGAAAAGCCATCAGTAAAACCATCAGAAAAACTATCAGTAAAACCATCAGGCAAAACATCAAGCGCAGATGGCCCCGAGGGGCGAACAGGGTGGGTTACTCCCCCATCTGCTTTATCAGGACCCGTTTTTGTATAAAGCACAGATGACCCCAAAGGGCGAACAGGGTGGGTTATCCCCCCATCTGTTTTATCAAGACCCGTTTCAGGAGCTCTTCTCTGGTTCCTCGCATCAACATCGCACACACCAGACCCGTCTCGACTCTGCCTCATCATAGAGCGTCTCTCCCTCTTCCTCTGACTAGCAGACTGTCTCTTTAGCTTTGGCATGCTCTGAAAAACAAACACAAAACCTAAATTGATCAATTGGAATGGTATCAATTAGGGTTGACATTTCGGTATGCAAGTGGTAGAAGGCTATCTATATACATAGTATTTAAATGTATAAATTAAACTTTGATTAGCAATCCTTGTAATCTATTTGCCATATCTTATGTTTGACCACTCTTTAGAATCGTCTTATTGAGACAAATCTAACAAGTGTTGAACATAACTTTCGATAGAATATGAGGATACAATAGGTTTACTTTTAACCTGAACCACTAATTTACCCATTATACATATATGCAAAAGTAACCATTATCAAGAATGAAGTTTCATAGCTACTTGAATTTTTGTTTTGGTCTATCTTATTCTGTTTTTTATGTAACCTTGAATCATTTCAAATATGTAAACAATTATGATTTCATTGTTATAATTTGACCTATCATACAGCATTTAGACTGTCATCATTATGCAGTCCTTTGGGATCATTGAGTTTATTTAGAATGATCATGAAAACAGAATTCTGCTTAAGTCAATGCTAGAGGGTATGGCTAGAGTTGCACATTTCAGTACTGGTCATAAACATTTTCAATCAAGCCAAGTGAGCTTTTTACATTTGTTTGGTGTATTCTTTGCTTCCAAAGGATGCAACTTTTCATACTTTATTAATTTTATATTCACTCAAGCTGATGTTTGTGCTGAGTGGTACAAAATTATGGGGCAGATAATATATATGTTCTTGTGCTTCTGGATCACTGAGTTAGTTTTGAATGATTTTGAAAACAGAGTTCTGCTTTAGTCAATGCTAGAGGGCATGACTGTAGTTGCACATTTCAGTACTGGTCATAATCAGACTCATTAAAAACGAATTGATTATTTGGTGTATTCTTTGCCTCCAGAGAATCCAACTATTCAAAACTTATTTATCTTCACTGCAGCTGGTGTTGTGCTCTGTGGCAGCCAAAAAAAAGTTCTCCCCTACATATATATCATTATAGTGCAGATAATATTTTCTGGTCCTTTGGGATTATAAAGTAAATTTAGAATGATTTTAATAATAAGAGTTCTGCTCAAGTCGATACTAGAGAGGGTGACCAGTGTTGGGGCCAAATAAAATCAATTTGAGCATTGTTTGCTTTCAAACGATGTAACTTTACTGTTCTTATATATCTTCACTGTTGCTGGTGTTGTGCTGTATGGTGGTTGTAAAAAATCTCCCTCTTCATAATCATAAGACTAGTGCAGATTATATTTTCTGGTCCTTTGGGATCACTGAGCTCATTGAGAATGATTTGGAAAATAGAGATCTGCTTAAGTCGATGCTTGAGGGAGTGGCCGGTGTTGCACATTTCAGTTTGTTTGTTCCATTTGAGTTTAACGTCGCTGTCAATACTATCTAGGTCATTTTGGAGACATTGCTTCCAATTTCGTAACTTTTACCTGACATTAAGATGAAATGACACCTCAATCCCTGCCGCCTGATAAAACCAGAAAGGTTTATATGCATGGACGGGCCGACTCGCAGCATTTTCCTGGGCAGGCATAGACATTCTAAGCAGATTACCAGTACTAATGTGCGGTCGCTATCAGCTCTGCGTGAAAGCATCAAGCAGCCCTATTTCTCCAAGACCCAATGGGTGGGAGCGGGTGCACATTTCAGTATTGGTCATGAACAGACTCAGTAAAACAGTCTACTATTTTCATTTATTTATAGCAATCTTTGCTCCCAAAAGATCCAACTTTTGAGAACGTATTAATATTCAAGCACTGACTCTTTCTATAAAACTTACTCGTGTTATGCTGTTGTAAACACACTGAGGTCTACCAGTTCGGCATATAACAACTCTCCTCCAAAAGAATTTCCTGCAGTATGGACTACTTTCAACTCCTCTAAACACTATATTAATATATATAAGAGTCACTTTCTCTTTATAGTCACTGTCTCACTTTTCACAGTTATTTAAACAAATATGACACACAGATTAATTATCTTTTTCAATGTTTATATCTTTGATGATATAGCAAAATATATGTATTTTATTCAGCTAGAAAATAGAAACAAATATTAGATTTGGAAAATTATTTACCAGCACTGCCCATTGCAACCATGTCATTAGCATATTGGTCTCCTTAAACGCTTTCAGAAGAGAGCACCCATTTCTATCAAACAGTTTACTTCATAAATCCCTTCAGTGGCACCACATTATGTTCAAAGTAAAGGCTGCAGTTATATTTTCAAAGATTTTATCTGATGTGAAAGTACATGTATACAAAAAGCCAAAAGTTTAATCAGTAATGTTAATACTAACTAGAAATGTCAGATGATTTTACAATAGCCCCACACTGCGCTATCAGAAAAGAGTTATGGTTCCTGTGCTCTACACATCTTCTCATGGTGCTTTACATTTGTGTGATGGTGCTCTGCACATCCTCTCATGGTACTTAACATTTGTGTGAGGTTTCATGAAAATATCTCAAACAGTTTTTGAGTTATGCAATGAACATGGTTAAAATTGGTATTTTTCAATGTTCAAAGGGAAATAACTCTAAAAGTAGGCAATCCAGAATTATGGTTCATGCGCTCTGCACACTGTCTCATAGTGCTTCACATTTGTGGGAGGATTCATGAAAATATCTCATACTGGTTTTAATTATGATGCCGACAAGGTTAAAATTGGCATTTTTCAATGTTCCAAGGGCAATAACTTCAAAAGTAGGCAATTCAGAGTTACATTTTATGCACTCTGCAGAGTAATTGATAAGGGTCGTATCGTCGTAAATACGACTCTAAAATCGAGCAAATACGCCTAGAAATGAAGAAAAAGTCGTACCAAATACGACCGTCAAATTGGCGATACGCCAAGGCCGTTCCATTGCAGTCGTATCGGCAATGAAAAAAAAAAAAAAAAAAAAAAAGCAATCGAAATCGCGGTAATTTTCGCCGCATCATAGTCTTCAACAAAAACTGTTCCAATCTTCAAGAACGATTCGAAATTCGTCCATTCATGAATGATGGCATTTATTTTAATTACCGTATTCGGGCGTGTATTACGCTGAAACACTTCAACCTTACCTTTTGACAACCATATATTGAATACCGCTTATATTTAATCAGCCTCAAGTTATGACAACTAACAACATGATTAGGAAACCGATTATTGATGCATGATTACATAACGGTATTTATTATCTAAGGGAATGCCGCCCGCATTATTAACTTTATTAACAACGCCTGAAGCATGAACAGTAACTTTATGACAAGCGTGCATAAAAATACAATCCTGAATATTGTTAGGCAACCACATTGACTTCTACAGAGTGTCATCTTCGAGAGAAAAAAATTGGGTTCGAAAGATCTACAGATTCACATTGTCATGTAGTTAGGAATTAAATATCAAAACAGACGCGCAGACGATAAAAAGTTAAGACCACTTTTTCTTTTTGTGGAGAACCTGACATAGTTTCTCCGGAAAAATGCAAGAAAAAATATCAAATGCAGGAGAAGTTTCTGGCGGCTATTTCTCCTAAATCGCAGAAATTCTCTTTGAAATGGATTACCCTGTATTTTGTGGAAAAACAAAACAAAAGCAACAACAACTGGGCTAGGAAAGTTATAATTAATGTAACAGCAAATATATATCCGACCAAGCAGCGTTAGCGCTAGCTCTTTCTGCTTAGCGTCCGCAGGCCGCAGATGCAAGAAAATTTGCGTCCATGACTCATTTTTTTGCATCCTTTGGCCATTGGCTAAAACTCTTAACCGGAGGCTTAAAAACCTTGTTTATTGCCGTTTTCCGACGTGTATATCGGCGCCTTTGATTATTGCATCATGGTGGTTGTTTACTTTTGACTCCACTTGTCTTTTTCATACTTGTATCATCCCGACATATTTTTTCTTGCAACATTGTCGTCAATGCACATCTGAGATAGAACCACCGCTGCACAGACTGATCTCTTTGTCCGCCGTGTTCCGTATACATTTGACCAAAATTATATTTATTGAGTCACAATGGCAGGATTAACCTGTAATACTTGGGTACTCATATATCTAATTTTGAATCACAGGTGGTCAGCATGCAGTGCATGCTTATTTACTGCTATCTATCAAGTAGCCGATTAAATTAACACCCTAAGATGTCTCGCCGGCGTCTTTGAACATTAAGCAGAATGACTGGCAGCGCATCATAAAAGATCGCAAACACAGCAACCGGGACAGACTGAATAGCTTTCACAGATGCGCTTGCTGATCTGAGTCTTCACTGGTCGCACGTGTTTTTGTATTTTTGCTGTGCTGAATTTCTCGCCTTTTACCAAT
Source organism: Lucinisca nassula (assembly GCA_963580285.1). Lineage (NCBI taxonomy): Eukaryota > Metazoa > Mollusca > Bivalvia > Lucinida > Lucinidae > Lucinisca > Lucinisca nassula. Next base: position 104,032,145 of record OY757019.1, read on the forward strand.
CGCATGCAGTTACTACAATTCGTGGGGATTTCCCGCCTTTGAACGCGTAGCACATTAGGCCGCTACAGACACAAAACACGGGTTTGAAAACGTTTTGATGACAATATGATCCGTGTGAAGGCTGAAGACTCCAACCAGCCTGCACAGTCTGATCAAAACGAGCCTTCAAAGGCGTCTGGGAAATTCCAAAAACACATGCGAAGTAGACGACCACATTGGCTGGATTTACATTCTTTAGAAGAAAAAAAATTTCATTTTGCTGTGTGCCAGCTTATTAACATGAAAATTTATATCGGCATGTTACGATGATAGAAAATGTGTTTAACGTCTTTTACATATGGCCATTGCCACGTCTGACATTATTATATGTGCACTTAGCAGCCATCCTGTGATGACAGATGAAGATACGACCCTAGTTTTGAATTTAGGAGTACCGATACTCTCAAAGAATCACAGGATACGCCTATGTCTTTGATTGATGGAGTAACAGTACTCCTCGGGCAAAAGCTTATCAATAACACTGACTCTGCATATTGTCTCATTGTAGTTTACTTTTGTATTAACTTTCATGAAAAGAACTCAAAGGCTTTTTGAGTTATGGAGCAAATATGGTTAAAATTGCATTTTTTTCAATGTTCAAAGGGCAATAACTCCAAAAGTAGGCAATTCAGATTTATGCACTCTTCACATTGTCTCATTGTACTTTACATTTATATTAAGTTTCATGAAAATATCTGAAAGGCTTTTTGATTTATGGAGCAAACAAGGTTAAAATTGCATTTTTTTCTACGTTCAAAGGGCAATAACTCAAAAAGTAGGTAATCCAGAGTTATGGTTCATGTGCTCTGCGCATTGTGCTATTTTGGTTTACATTTGTGTGGAGTTTCGTGAAAATACCTCAAATATTTTTTTAGTTATTATAAATAACAGAATTACGGAATTACAGAATCACAGAAGGACGAGGCAAATCCAATATAGCCCCCACTTTTCCAAAGTGGGACTATAATAATAACCCTTTTTTCACTAATACTTAGCAAGGTTAGGAAGTTGAATTTGAAAACATTAGTCTATTGAAGATGTGCATGCTATGGGCAAATAACTGCTTTTATGTAACACCTTTAGCAGTGATAACTGAGATACAAGTTATTTCAAACAATTATGTAGGACACAAGGGAGAAAAGCTAAGCAATAAACACCTGGAATAATTGATAGTCAATCAACAATGTTTTCTTATTTGTCCATCAAACACACACACATTACAATCAAACATCTGTATAATATAATACAGTTTTTCAGATCCCTCAAACAGTTAACTTTGATGCAAATTAAATGTTATTTTCTTGTTCACATCGAGTGAATCATTAATCAAAGGTGGGCAAAAATTGGAGTATTCGGAGAATAGACTGATTCATTATTTTGAGGTTTAACACCTCCATTGCTTCCAATTTTGTGGGACTTTTACCTGACATTGAGATGAAATGACATCTCAGTCCCTGCCGCCCAATAAAACAAATAGCATTTGTATGCATGGACGGGCCAACTCGCAGCAGATTACCAGTATTAATGTGTGGTCGGGATCAGTTCTGCGTGGAAGCATTGTGCAGCCCAAACATTTTCTCCAAGCCCTGATAGGTGGGGGCAAGAGTACTCGGAGAAAAACCACCTGAACTTCGATTGCAGAACTTACATATGACCCGAGCGAGGCTTGAACCCAAAGTGCTGAGATACCGAATGATTAGGAGTCTGCGCTCTTATCCACTATGGCATGCAGGCCTGTACGCTGTTTTATAGGTTTTCATTTTAAGACATGTGTCCAAATTATTACATTGTATATTGGTAACAAGGTTACTACCTGTTTGGGAAAGTGCTGTTTTTTGGCCTTGTAGCCTGTAATTTGTTGTTTGTAAAGATGCTTTTGTCTGTCTTTCCACTTAAATGTTTGGGATAGGCTTTGTGCTCTGGCTTTTGGGATCTGACTGAAGGAGTTCATTAAGCATCTTTAAAATATTGGTTTCTTTTTACTTCCCTGGGCTACATTAACTATAGAATGTTGCATATGATATGGGAAATCAAATGTTAAAATCACTGACTGAACTTTTGGCTTCCAGTATGAACTATTCAATTAACTGTACACTGGGGATGGGTCAACATTAGGCCAGAAGAAATGATCTTGAAAGTCAATTTTAACTGTTATAAAACTAGATATGTCTCCTCAGGGCACTGATGCCATACATCCCAATCAACTGCAGTGATTCATGTCATTATCAAACTTCATCAAAATCTTGTGATCACAAATGTGTGTGAAGTTTGGTAAGGATCACAAATACGCTTTTTACTGAAAGACCATGTTTACTGAGTTGCATTGGGCAGTATTGCTGCGTATACATAAAACATAAATGTACTCAATAGATGAAAATATTTTTTATGAGTTGAGGTTTTACATCTGAGTAAACATTATTACTATATCTCATTCAACACTGTTAGGATCATTTCAAAGATGTTGCTTCCAATTATGTGACTTTCTACAAAATACAGAGATGAAGTGACATCTCAAACTGTTAGGGTTTATATGCACGGACAGTCCTACTCAAAAACCTTTGCCTGAGCAGGGTTAGACCTATGCGGTTTACCAGTTCTCATGTTCAGTCGGTTTCCACACAGCATGAAAGCACCATGCTAACCAATTTATTTCTCCAGGCCCTGATGGACAGGGTACCAAGATTTCTTTTGGTTTGGATTTTACGGCCCTTTCAAGATTATTTCACTCATATCGAGCCGATCGTTAATCATAGGTGGGCGAAAACCGGAGTACCCATAGAAAAACCACCTGAACTTCCGTTGCAGAACTTGGCGTCTCACACGTGACCCGAGCAAGGCTCGAACCCTCGACGGTGAGAGACCTAATGACTAAGAGTCAACGCTCTTATCCATCAGTCACGGAGGCCCTTTCAGGGCACCAAGAGGAAAATAGTATAATATCAGTTAACTCCAAAGCAAGTTCAAAGCTGCTGAATAACAAAGGAATTTATAGGAATGTGCACTTTTAATGTTGATTAAATCTTGGTTGTTCCTAATTCAAATTGAAGAAATTATTCATATTTATGACAAAAATATATTTCACAACTTAAAATCATTAGTCTTTTTAATTATGAAAGTTCGGAGTTGATGATAAATGATTTTCATGACTCTGAAATAAAAAAAAAAATTTATGCAGAAATAAAGTAAGACCGTATAATCAGCAAGGCGGTTCCACCGAAAGAGACCCTTCCATAACATGGGTAATGGTTGGAAATACTCGATTAAAAATACAAGCAATGAAAGTATTTCTAATCTAAAATATATTTAAGGCAAGTACTTTTTGTAACATTAAATTATCAAATCCTCTAAAAGTAATAAATGCCTGCAAGCTTATAGATTTTGCCAAGAACATATATGATAAAATCTTATTACACCTTAACATTACCCATGCCACTTTGGTTATACATGTACACTAATACCCACCTGGTACTGTGCATTGGTTGACGACTGCGATTTGAGCATTAACCTGTTTATACCCAGTCTTTTTGAAAACTGAGGAATGCAATACTGACCCAGCTCAAAAGGCCCAGATGGAACCTTATGATCAATCTGGGCACACTTTCCAACATTTTCCAACAGTTCCAAAAATACACTGTAGTGTACTTGAAAATCATAATTTGAAGTATTGGCACTAGGGTATACATAAGCTAGCTTCAATTCAACAAATCTACAAGCTGATGATTTGGAAACTCTGAAGTGAATTTTCGCACAAACAGATTAATGCAAATAGTGCTGCCAGGTACATAACAGCTATTCCACACAATAATTAGTGTGGTTTCTTGCTTCATACATTTGAACTGATAGATGTACTGCAGTACAGTATAAAGCATTTATTGTTTGAGACTTTGGAAATAAAATTGTCTTCGTGCAATGATTCCAGTTATTTCTTAGACACACAGAGAATTGTATGCAGGACTGGATTGACTGTTAATTATATTCATTAGCAGTTAAAAGGTTTTGCATCTAATCCTCAAAATGCTGCAATGGGTCACATTCTATTGCAAAGTCAAGCATCACTGTTTGTTTTGTTTGATTTGAGGCTTAATGTCTCTGTAAACACTATTTAGGACATTTTGGAGATGTTGCTTCCAATTTTGAGGGACTTTTACCCAACAATGAGATGAAATGACATCTCAATCCCTGCCCCTTAATGAAACCAATAAGTTTTGTAAGTATGGACGAGCCTACTCATAACAACTTTCCTGAGCAGGCTTAGACCTTCTAAGCATGTTACCAGTACTCATATGCGGTCGGTATCAGCTCTACGTAGAAGCATCCTGCAGCCAAATCTATCTCTCCAAGCCCCAATGGGCAGGGGCGGTCTAGCATCACTGGTGTCTCAGCTTCAATTCAAAATAATTAACAATGTCTCCTTGGCTCAGGGATAACCTGAAACAAAAAAAGCATATGATGATGTGATAATTCAGATATATAGAGTTTAAAGTTTCCAGTTTGTGGAATTCTTAACTTTTTGACCATATATATGACCCATATTCCTTTTTGACCTACAAATAGTTTTTGTTCAGGTGAACATTCCGACAGTTAAACAAGATGGTACTGTGGTGTCTGGGGAATTCATAAAGTACTTTTTATTTAATTTCAATTTAATTTTATTTCAATGTGTATGCATGTATATTTGCATGTTCATTCATGCATGTGTGTATGCATACACGCATGTGTGTGCATGTATTTGTGCATGAATGCAAGCATGTGCATGCATTCATGCATGTGTATGCATGTGCATGCATTTATGTGCATGTATGTGTGTGTGCATGAAAATGGACTATTGTTTTACTTCTATTTATTAAGATATGGAAATAAGGGAGGTTACTCACAGGCCTCTATAGTGTTAACAAGGTTTTTCCAAAGATTTGACCTCCTTTTTGACCCAACATGACCCATATTCGAACTTGACCTAGACATTGCCATCATGCTCCTTCTGAGCAAGTTTGATGATGACTGGACCAAAACTGTGACATCTAGAGTGTTCACAAGGTTTTTCCATGATTTGACCTACTGACCTACATTTTGACCCATATTCGAACTATATTGTCATACTAATCATTCTGAGCAAATTTGATGAAATTGGACCAAAACTGTGGGATCAAATGTGTTCACAAGTTTTTTTTCTATGATTTGACCTACTGACCAGTTTTTTTGACCTGACATGACCCATATTCGAACCTAACTGAGACAGTGTCATCATGACACCTAACTGAGACAGTGTCATGATGATCATTGTGAGCAAGTTTGATGACGATTGGACCAAAACTATGGCCTCTAGAGTGTTAACAGGAAAAAATTTACGGACAGACGACAGAGGATGCACAAGGCACCACAGACAGTGACGCAGGACATCTCAGGGTCACAAAAGCTCATTCAGGTGAGCTAATAACAAGAATTCCGCCGATGGCTATGTCACGCCTGTGAGAGCGCAAAGTCACTGAGCAATGAAATGTAGGCCAAGGTCAAATATAGATGCTTGCGCTGAACGTGTCATCCCTAGATACAAGTTTGTACCATGTAACATTAATCAAGCTCTAATAATTCTCGAGAAATAAACTTGACCATTTGGGTGAACGCTAGGGTGTTCACAAACTTTCAGAGTCAGTGAACCATGAAATGTAGGTCAAGGTCAATATGGATGCTTGCATTGAAGTTGACATCCATAGATACAAGTAAGGACCAAAGATCATTAATGTAGCTCTTATGGTTTTGAGAAATAAACTTGACCATTTTGGTGAACTCAGGGTGGTCGCAAATGTTGACAAAGTCAGTGAACCATGAAATGTAGGTCAAGGTAAAATACGGATGCTTGCATTAAAATTGACATCCATAGATATAAGTTAGGGCCAAGGATCATTAATGTATCTCTTATAGTTCTTGAGAAATAAACTCGACCATTTTAGTGAACAAATGTTGACACCTTGAGAAACTGACAAACAACCAAACGGATGAAAGTACAGAAAATTGGACTGACATTTCACGCCATGCTAATAGCAGGCACGACAAAAAGCACTATTTTTGGGGTTACATGTACACCTCATTGCCATGCGCAAATATACAGCCCACTACTTTAAGTAGTCATAGCAACACAAACAAAATAAGAGCATTTTTTAACTTGATCGAGTGAGTACGTTTTAGTTTTACGTCCCACCAACAGCTAAGGTCATACGAATATGGGACCTCTGTTTAAAGACTCATCTGAAAGTCTGGAGAAGCCCAGGATCGATCCTGCAATCCCTGGTTTACAAGGCGAATAGCTTAACCACTGCACCAAAGGGGATTCTAAGGAACTTGATCGAGACATTGTCATGACATTTATTCTGAGCAAGTCTGATGATGATTGGACCATCACCGTGGTCTCTAGAGTGTTCACAAGGTTATTATATATAAGATCTGTCGCTGGACAGGGTAGTTCACCGCAAGTCGGCTTGGACTAGGTTGCGCAAAGGCAAATTTTCAGACCAATAACAGATACAAAGTCACAAAGAAAGAATTCAGTGCTATATATCTAGGGGATCATGTATGATTCAAGTCTGTCACATTAGTATCACTTTTAATTCCATTTAACCCTTAGACATAAATTAGCCAATCAAAACATACCAAATATAAACCAAATGGTTAAGAAGTTACAAAAAAGAAGGTCACATAGCTAAGGTCAAGGTCACAGGTCAAAATTTTATGTATAAGTGGGAAGGCAATGTCACAAGCAACCTACATGCCGAATATGAAAGCTCTACCTAAAACAGTTAGAGAGTTATGATAAAGTAGGTGACAGGTCAAGGGTCTAAGTCACAGATCAAAATTTATTGGAAAGGCAATGTTATAAGGAATCTACATGCCAAATGTATAGGCTCTATGTCCAATGATTAAAACTTTATGACACAGTAGGTCAAAGGGCCAGGTAAAGGTCAACATTTTTTTATGAGTGGAAAAACAATGTCGCAAGGAACCTACATGCGAAATATGAATGGTTAGAAAGTTGTGATAAAGTAGGTCAAAGGTCACAGGTCAAAGTCACAGGTAATTTTTTGTGCGAGGGATAAGGCAATGTCGCAAGGAACTTCCATGCCAAATATGAAGGCTCGATCTCAAATGATTAAAAAGTTATGGTAAGTAGGTAAAAGGTTCAGGGTCAAGGTCACAGGTCAAAATTTTTTGTATGCAAGGAGAGGCAATGTCACAAGGAATCTACATGCCAAATATGAAGGCTCTATCTAAAACAGAAAGTTACAACAAAAGTCGGTCAAAGATCACAGGTAAAGGTCACAGGTAAGTTTTTGTATGAGTGGTAAGGCAGTATCACAAGGAACCTACTTGCCAAATATGAAGGCTCTATCTCAAATGGTTAAAAAGTTATGATTAGTAGGTCATAATGTTAGGGGTCAAGGTCACAGGTCAATTTTTTGTATAAATACAAAGGCAATGTCACAAAGAACCAACATGCCAAATATAAAGGCTCTACCTCAAACGGTTCTAAAGTTATGATAAAACAAAAACTAGTGTTCACAAGGTTTTTCAATGATTGACCTACTGACCTACTTTTGGACCCGACATGAGTCATATTCAAACTTGACTGAGATATTGTCATGATGATCATTCTTAGCAAATTTTATGATGATCGGATCAAACCTGTGGCCTCTAAAGTGTTCACAAGGTTTTTCTATGATTTGACCTACTGACCTACTTTTTGATACCACATGACCCATATTCGCACTTGACTGAGATATTGTCACAATGATCATTCTGAGCAAGATTGATGATGATTGGACCAAAAATGTGGCCTTTAGAGTGTTCACAAGGTTTTTCCATGATTTGACCTACTGACCTACATTTGACCCGACATGACCAATATTCAAATTTGACCGAGATATTGTCATGACAATCATTCTGAGCAAGTTTAATGATGATTGGACCATAACTGTGCCCTCTAGTGTGTTCACAAGGTTTTTCTATGATTTGACCTACTGACCTACTTTTTGACCCAACATGACCCATATTCAAACTTGACTGAGATATTGTCAGGATGATTATTCTGAGCAAGTTTGATGATGATTGGACCATAACTGTGCCCTCTAGAGTGTTCACAAGGTTTTTCTATGAATTGACCTACTGACCTACTTTTTGACCCGACATGACCCATATTCAAACTTGACCGAGATATTGTCACAATGATCATTCTGAGCAAGTTTGATGATAATTGAACCATAACTGTGCCCTCTAGAGTGTTCACAAGGACTATCTATGGTTTGACCTACTGACCTACTTTTTGACCCTACATGATCCATATTCGAACCTGACCGAGATATTGTCATGATAATTATTCTGAGCAAGTTTGATGATGATTGGACCAAAACTGTGCCCTCTAGAGTGTTCACAAGGTTTTTCTATGATTTGACCTACTGACCTACTTTTTCACCCGACATGACCCATATTCGAACTTGACCGAGATATTGTCATGATGATCATTCTGAGCAAGTTTGATGATGATTGGACCAAAACTGTGGCCTCTAGTTTGTTCACAAGAAAAAGTTTACGCACGACGGACGACGGACGACGGACGACGCACGACGACGCCGGACATCTTACGGTCACAAAAGCTCACCATGACCTTCGGTCAGGACAAAGTCACAAAGAAAGAATTCAGTGCTATATATCTAGGGGATCATGTATGATTCAAGTCTGTCACATTAGTATCACTTTTAATTCCATTTAACCCTTAGACATAAATTAGCCAATCAAAACATACCAAATATAAACCAAATGGTTAAGAAGTTACAAAAAAGAAGGTCACATAGCTAAGGTCAAGGTCACAGGTCAAAATTTTATGTATAAGTGGGAAGGCAATGTCACAAGCAACCTACATGCCGAATATGAAAGCTCTACCTAAAACAGTTAGAGAGTTATGATAAAGTAGGTGACAGGTCAAGGGTCTAAGTCACAGATCAAAATTTATTGGAAAGGCAATGTTATAAGGAATCTACATGCCAAATGTATAGGCTCTATGTCCAATGATTAAAACTTTATGACACAGTAGGTCAAAGGGCCAGGTAAAGGTCAACATTTTTTTATGAGTGGAAAAACAATGTCGCAAGGAACCTACATGCGAAATATGAATGGTTAGAAAGTTGTGATAAAGTAGGTCAAAGGTCACAGGTCAAAGTCACAGGTAATTTTTTGTGCGAGGGATAAGGCAATGTCGCAAGGAACTTCCATGCCAAATATGAAGGCTCGATCTCAAATGATTAAAAAGTTATGGTAAGTAGGTAAAAGGTTCAGGGTCAAGGTCACAGGTCAAAATTTTTTGTATGCAAGGAGAGGCAATGTCACAAGGAATCTACATGCCAAATATGAAGGCTCTATCTAAAACAGAAAGTTACAACAAAAGTCGGTCAAAGATCACAGGTAAAGGTCACAGGTAAGTTTTTGTATGAGTGGTAAGGCAGTATCACAAGGAACCTACTTGCCAAATATGAAGGCTCTATCTCAAATGGTTAAAAAGTTATGATTAGTAGGTCATAATGTTAGGGGTCAAGGTCACAGGTCAATTTTTTGTATAAATACAAAGGCAATGTCACAAAGAACCAACATGCCAAATATAAAGGCTCTACCTCAAACGGTTCTAAAGTTATGATAAAACAAAAACTAGTGTTCACAAGGTTTTTCAATGATTGACCTACTGACCTACTTTTGGACCCGACATGAGTCATATTCAAACTTGACTGAGATATTGTCATGATGATCATTCTTAGCAAATTTTATGATGATCGGATCAAACCTGTGGCCTCTAAAGTGTTCACAAGGTTTTTCTATGATTTGACCTACTGACCTACTTTTTGATACCACATGACCCATATTCGCACTTGACTGAGATATTGTCACAATGATCATTCTGAGCAAGATTGATGATGATTGGACCAAAAATGTGGCCTTTAGAGTGTTCACAAGGTTTTTCCATGATTTGACCTACTGACCTACATTTGACCCGACATGACCAATATTCAAATTTGACCGAGATATTGTCATGACAATCATTCTGAGCAAGTTTAATGATGATTGGACCATAACTGTGCCCTCTAGTGTGTTCACAAGGTTTTTCTATGATTTGACCTACTGACCTACTTTTTGACCCAACATGACCCATATTCAAACTTGACTGAGATATTGTCAGGATGATTATTCTGAGCAAGTTTGATGATGATTGGACCATAACTGTGCCCTCTAGAGTGTTCACAAGGTTTTTCTATGAATTGACCTACTGACCTACTTTTTGACCCGACATGACCCATATTCAAACTTGACCGAGATATTGTCACAATGATCATTCTGAGCAAGTTTGATGATAATTGAACCATAACTGTGCCCTCTAGAGTGTTCACAAGGACTATCTATGGTTTGACCTACTGACCTACTTTTTGACCCTACATGATCCATATTCGAACCTGACCGAGATATTGTCATGATAATTATTCTGAGCAAGTTTGATGATGATTGGACCAAAACTGTGCCCTCTAGAGTGTTCACAAGGTTTTTCTATGATTTGACCTACTGACCTACTTTTTCACCCGACATGACCCATATTCGAACTTGACCGAGATATTGTCATGATGATCATTCTGAGCAAGTTTGATGATGATTGGACCAAAACTGTGGCCTCTAGTTTGTTCACAAGAAAAAGTTTACGCACGACGGACGACGGACGACGGACGACGCACGACGACGCCGGACATCTTACGGTCACAAAAGCTCACCATGACCTTCGGTCAGGACAAAGTCACAAAGAAAGAATTCAGTGCTATATATCTAGGGGATCATGTATGATTCAAGTCTGTCACATTAGTATCACTTTTAATTCCATTTAACCCTTAGACATAAATTAGCCAATCAAAACATACCAAATATAAACCAAATGGTTAAGAAGTTACAAAAAAGAAGGTCACATAGCTAAGGTCAAGGTCACAGGTCAAAATTTTATGTATAAGTGGGAAGGCAATGTCACAAGCAACCTACATGCCGAATATGAAAGCTCTACCTAAAACAGTTAGAGAGTTATGATAAAGTAGGTGACAGGTCAAGGGTCTAAGTCACAGATCAAAATTTATTGGAAAGGCAATGTTATAAGGAATCTACATGCCAAATGTATAGGCTCTATGTCCAATGATTAAAACTTTATGACACAGTAGGTCAAAGGGCCAGGTAAAGGTCAACATTTTTTTATGAGTGGAAAAACAATGTCGCAAGGAACCTACATGCGAAATATGAATGGTTAGAAAGTTGTGATAAAGTAGGTCAAAGGTCACAGGTCAAAGTCACAGGTAATTTTTTGTGCGAGGGATAAGGCAATGTCGCAAGGAACTTCCATGCCAAATATGAAGGCTCGATCTCAAATGATTAAAAAGTTATGGTAAGTAGGTAAAAGGTTCAGGGTCAAGGTCACAGGTCAAAATTTTTTGTATGCAAGGAGAGGCAATGTCACAAGGAATCTACATGCCAAATATGAAGGCTCTATCTAAAACAGAAAGTTACAACAAAAGTCGGTCAAAGATCACAGGTAAAGGTCACAGGTAAGTTTTTGTATGAGTGGTAAGGCAGTATCACAAGGAACCTACTTGCCAAATATGAAGGCTCTATCTCAAATGGTTAAAAAGTTATGATTAGTAGGTCATAATGTTAGGGGTCAAGGTCACAGGTCAATTTTTTGTATAAATACAAAGGCAATGTCACAAAGAACCAACATGCCAAATATAAAGGCTCTACCTCAAACGGTTCTAAAGTTATGATAAAACAAAAACTAGTGTTCACAAGGTTTTTCAATGATTGACCTACTGACCTACTTTTGGACCCGACATGAGTCATATTCAAACTTGACTGAGATATTGTCATGATGATCATTCTTAGCAAATTTTATGATGATCGGATCAAACCTGTGGCCTCTAAAGTGTTCACAAGGTTTTTCTATGATTTGACCTACTGACCTACTTTTTGATACCACATGACCCATATTCGCACTTGACTGAGATATTGTCACAATGATCATTCTGAGCAAGATTGATGATGATTGGACCAAAAATGTGGCCTTTAGAGTGTTCACAAGGTTTTTCCATGATTTGACCTACTGACCTACATTTGACCCGACATGACCAATATTCAAATTTGACCGAGATATTGTCATGACAATCATTCTGAGCAAGTTTAATGATGATTGGACCATAACTGTGCCCTCTAGTGTGTTCACAAGGTTTTTCTATGATTTGACCTACTGACCTACTTTTTGACCCAACATGACCCATATTCAAACTTGACTGAGATATTGTCAGGATGATTATTCTGAGCAAGTTTGATGATGATTGGACCATAACTGTGCCCTCTAGAGTGTTCACAAGGTTTTTCTATGAATTGACCTACTGACCTACTTTTTGACCCGACATGACCCATATTCAAACTTGACCGAGATATTGTCACAATGATCATTCTGAGCAAGTTTGATGATAATTGAACCATAACTGTGCCCTCTAGAGTGTTCACAAGGACTATCTATGGTTTGACCTACTGACCTACTTTTTGACCCTACATGATCCATATTCGAACCTGACCGAGATATTGTCATGATAATTATTCTGAGCAAGTTTGATGATGATTGGACCAAAACTGTGCCCTCTAGAGTGTTCACAAGGTTTTTCTATGATTTGACCTACTGACCTACTTTTTCACCCGACATGACCCATATTCGAACTTGACCGAGATATTGTCATGATGATCATTCTGAGCAAGTTTGATGATGATTGGACCAAAACTGTGGCCTCTAGTTTGTTCACAAGAAAAAGTTTACGCACGACGGACGACGCACGACGACGCCGGACATCTTACGGTCACAAAAGCTCACCATGACCTTCGGTCAGGTGAGCTAAAAATGCGAACAATTATGATGACAGGTAAACGAGTTTGAGAGGGATTCCCTAACTAGGTTTCGAACATTAGTTAGATCTATTTTTAGTTTGTGACAAAAATAGAATCCCTATATATGACGTTGTGCGACGTTCATTTTTGGCCTTGTTTGCTTAGGCCATGCATGAATCAGAAAAACGTATGACGCTGAATAGCATGCCATAAGTAACGACACTCAGAGACGATACTGTCGCCTTGTATGTGTAATGTGACAGATTTATTTTTGGAACAGAAATTCTGAACACATGTTCAGAGCAAAGGGTAAACACGAATGAAAACTACCATTTTCACAAAGTTCTGAAGCTGTATTTGGCTCCAAAAGTGTACACATGACAAAGGAGTATGCATTGAAGATAAAAACCAGAAAAAAAAAATTGAGACCAGGTAGCTCAATAATGCACCTTTAACCTTTAACCTGCTGAATATTCATTTAAGCCACACCCATTTCTTGATTTCAACCAATCAAATTACTTGATGTAATTTATTGCTACCAATTCAAGTGTAGATCCTGATCAGATGGCTTCTTCAGAAGCCATCTGATCTGGATCTACACTGTTTGCAAAGATAGGGCTTGTCGCCTACAGCAGGGTAAAGGTTAAAGGGTTCGTTTCTCCATTAATACTCCAAGTCTTATGTGCAACAGAAGCAGAAGAGAATTATTCTACATTTCATGTGAACTGTCTGCTCCTTTTTTTCCAAGTCTGTTTTCTGATTGTCTGATTGGCTCATTTCATAACAGACTGGCTTATCAAAATCTGCCAACATATTTGGATGGAGTCAAATGCTGCCAGGATTTTTGAACATTTCACAATTGCACTGTACAAGTCATTCCTCAGGAATGACTTGTACAGTGCAATTATGAAATGTTTGCATCTGCAAACCATACTTTTTTGTGCATAAACAGTCTCGAGAAAATCCATCTGACTGTCTGCCAAGACTGATAATGAATTTGTCAGAAAGACAGAAAAATATGGAATTTCCACTGCATTTTAACCCTTTTTGTACCAAATGGAATCTTCCTCCTTATATATAACAGGAGTCCATTTCAAAATTTAGGGGTGTCAGGTTGTTTTCATCAAAATTTATTTGGAAAATGACTGAACTTTTAGCAATCAGTGGAGGCCCTGATCAGATTCTGTGGCGTCTGTTCTATTCCTGCACTGTTTGCCAGGGTACCCATTTTGGGGTTTCTGGTACTAAATGGGTTAATTAATCATTTATCTGACAATGTCAGACTGAGTCTCCAAACTTTTTTGCAGAGACTGTATAAAGTAAAGTTTACCAGGATTTCATTACATGGACATGGTCAATGGACCCAAAGTTAATGATACTGCAGTGCATAATACTGTTGTTGTCCACATGACTGTCACTGACCAATGCAATTAAACCATGTGCAAAGTACTCTTTGAGTCTCTAATGAGGAACAGAATCTTCCATTATGCTAACCAGCGAATTTCGAATTTCAATAAAAGGGACATCAGATTTGCTTTATTTGTTATACATAAAGTTTGACATCAATTTCCATTCTTTAACCCTTATCCTGCTGTTCACGACAACTGCTACCTTTGCAAACAGTTTAGAGCCAGATCAGATGGCTTCTTCAGAAGCCATCTGATCAGGATCTACACTGTTTGTCATGAAGCTTATGAATAGAATGATTGTATTATATCAAGTAATTTGATTGGTTGATAATCAGCAATGGGAGTGGCTTAATTAATTTATGCAGCGGGTTAAGGGTTAAGAAATAGTAATGACCCTGATCAGCTGCTGCAGAGTTGCAAAGTATGATCAGGATCTTAAAAGTTTGACGACAACACACTTTTGTGACACTGAACAAACACAGCGCAATGAAAACAGATCCCCAAGTACCAAAAGAGCTTTTCAATATTTAACTGTAAGTTCTCGTCGTTTTTGCATTATTTGCTGGTTTTCAGCTTATACATTATCAATATTGGAAAAACAGGTAACCAGACCCCTCTGACCTTCAAGGTTAAGGGGGTCTGGTTACCTGTTTTTCCAACACTGATAACCTTCAGACTAGGAAACAGCAGATAATGCACATTTAGTGACAATCAACCCAACAGTGCATAATAATGCTTACTTAAGGGGAATGGGAACACCTGGCAGATCCCACCCCCCCCCCCACCATTTTCAAAGGGAGATAACTTTCTTGACTTTCTGTTCGCTTTCTATAAGTCCTGACCCAGTGAAAAAGGGGTCTCATCTTAAAGGAAAGAATTTGCTCCTCAGGAGCAAATTCTTTCCTTTAAGAGTTGACGCCTACATTGAAATGGGAGACAAAAATACTTTTGCAGGAGTTGCCTCCCCTGAGAATGTTCCCATTCCCCTAAAGTGTTGACTGGTTGCACAAATGTCAATTTATGCCTTTTGTTGTATGCTGACTTCTCAACATTGAGTCAATGTTGACACAACACTGAAAGTGTTGTTTCAATCCTGAGTCAAGGATGTGTGCCTGCATTGTAATGTGTGTCTACATAATTAAAACTTACTTCAACACATTTGCCAGCTGGATACAGAGCGGGACTCCATGTGTGTGGAAACATCTGGACTGACAAGATCTGGCTAAACTCAGCCTGAAATAGACATGATACAGTAGAACTTCAATGGCTCTAACTCTGGGGCCTCGTTTACTATGGATGAATCCCCTGGGATACATTCAGATACGAATAAGTAAGAGACAGTTTTAGGAAAGATTTTCTTCTTTTATCTTCCAAATACATGTTGTGTGTTCTCATTAGAATCACCTCAATGAGGAGATTCTAATGAGTACACACAACAAACATTTATATTACGAACATTGAAAAGATATCCAAAATTATCTCCATAATGACATCTGGTCAAATGTTACTAACCCATTGTATGCGGGAAACCCCTAAAGGGGTACCTTGGCAAACAGTGCAGGCCCAGATCAGACACCCCTAAAGGGGTACCTTGGCAAACAGTGCAGGCCAAGATCAGACACCCCTAAAGGGGTACCTTGGCAAACAGTGCAGGCCCAGATCAGATGCCCCTAAAGGGGTACCTTGGCAAACAGTGCAGGCCCAGATCAGACGCCGCAGAATGCGGCGTCTGATCAGGGCCTGCACTATTTGCTAACAGAATTTTCCGTCAAAAATAGAATAAAAACAAAAAAAATAGGCCTGACACCCCTTATATGACAAATGGACTTGTCCAACATATAGCAATGGAAGAGTCCACCAGCATACAATGGGCTAATGGAAACCATCAGTGGCTTGAACTACCCTGGTCTAGAACAAATTTTCATGGTCCCAAAGGGGTTCAAGCACATAAACAAAGGGACATGTGCCAGAGTGTTAGTGCATTTTAGATTGTGAGTAATATAAGAAACTTACATGGGTGTGAAGGTTGAAATCCTTCCCAGGGGTCACTGTCTGGCACCACGAGGCTTGCCGAGTGATGCCTGACAGTGATCCCGAGGGACGGATTTTTCTGTCCATCCCTCACACCCATGTAGGATTCTTTTTCTTGCATACGTTCCATTTCTGAGCATGGGTTTTAATACTGCAGTCACTTAGGTTGCCAATGTCCGCCACATTGTGATGAAACTACAGTGACGTTTAGTGACGTCAGTAACGTGCTGTGACGTCAACCTTAACGACGGCACATATGAGGTCGTATTCAACCACTGCATTTATCACACAGGCAAAAATATTCGATTTTGGGTAAAAACAACAGGGTTAGAACAGAATTTCTATTCCAAGCTAATACTATGGATTTCCTTATCTGGTGTGCAAGAAAAATGTTTTCAGCCTTGTCACTGGTAGGCAGCAGGAGGCTAAATTGCCTTCAAATCTTCAAACAAAGCCTTCAAATCTTCAAGCCTTCAACTTCTAGCTATCATGTTAATAAACACCATGTTAACACATAAAATGCCAATCACGACAATTGTCGCCTGCTTTGTTGCTGCCGGTTACTTTAAAAGGCATTTTTGCAAACAGTGTGGACCCAGATCAGACTGCTCCTAGAGGAGCAGTCTGATTTGGGTCCACACTGTTTGCAAAGTTAAAAACTAATATTTTAGAATCATATTTGAAAAGAAATTATATAAATTATATATGAAGGAAAGGGACTATAAATCTTTCAAGTTATTCAATATAAACAGGGCTGGAAAATTCTTCAAAGTTTCACCTGTCCTACATGACTAAGTGCATTTGCACTTTGGTAATTGTCCTAAGGACACTTGTCCTTCAATATTTTTTTTGTCATTGCAAGCAGACAAGTGAAATTTTAAAGCCCTGCATGAACTAGATAGTTAAATAGTTAGGTAGTTGGGGTATATTGAGCAGTCTCAATTGGTACCACCTATAATAATATGTATTTCCCATTATTTCCCGGGAATTTCCTGTATTTTCCGCCGTCCAGGGAAATATGAGCATTTCCGTTTTTTTTGCCAACCTTGGTCACAGGTCAAAAGTTTTGTATGGGTGGGAAGCCCTTGTCACAAGGACCCTTCTAGCGTGTATTTAGTAAACCATTTCCCACGATTATATTATGAAACACTAGGCCTTTGAGAACATTCATACTTGTAGTCGCGGAGGCACGCGAAAATCGTCGAAAGTCTATAAATATAGATAATTCTAGCAGCCAATGAAATTGATTGTTTATAACTACGTCTGAACTGCAGGAAGTCTATAAACGTGTGTTCAGTTTTTGTAAACAACACTGTCATAAAGCTGAAAATCGGCGTTTTAAACCTCGAAGGAATAAAATGGATACGGTTTAGGCTGACACAATTAATCGGATAATCGATTACTCGTTCGATAGATTCCACAAAATGATTATCATAACTGATTTATTTGTGATCGACTATTTGATAAGTACAATTTACTACCCAAAGTTGTGTCTAAAATAGCTGGATGAATGGCAAACTGTGCAGAATCAGATGAGTTGCCTAGTTCTGTGTCATCTCATCTGGGTCTACACTGTTTGCCCTGGTCTGTCTGTTCAAATGCATATGGTAAAGTACAACAAATGGTAGTAGTCATGCTGAGACAGAAAGCCAGACAGGTAAAATTATGACCAAATCTTCAGTGATTACTTATCGACTACCGATCATAATGACAGGACTGATAATTGATTATCTTTTCAGCTCCGATTAGCCAGCCCTAGATACGGTCTTAATTTGTTATCATCAAAATCATTATAATATAAATTTCACTTGAATGACAAATTTGGAGCCGAAATTTACGTTAATTGTGTCAGTAATAGTGAAAATATCGACACTTCCGTTGACGGACATTGCAATGTTTGGCTTCTATAATGCTTTCAGTTTACAAAACGAGTTTGTTTTATGCCAGTTTCACAAACAGTATTTGAGATTTTTTTCCAGATCTTAGAGGGGAATGAGCAAAACAGGACGCAAAGAAAAGGCTTTTGTACCAGTACAGGCAAAAGCGAACCGCGGTACGATATTTATTTTCGGCAAACCACGGTTTACCGTATATCGTTGCACCCCTAGCAGTCAAGACTGCCTGTGACATACAGGTAGGTGGAAAGCGGGGGCCTGGAGGCACAAGATGACATGGAAGCAGCTGACAGAAAGATATTGCAGAGAATGGAAGCTCTCTGCTTTAGATCCTCATGATAGACAAGCCTGGAGATCTGGTGTAAGCCAGATACCTGGAAGGGGGCCCACTTATGTGGACGTTGCCCCTGTACCTGCATGTTAATCAAAAATCCATTGATGATGATGAATTGTACTGTTTTTGTTATTACATTGTTTTCTACGATCAGATAAAGTACCCATGAAGCTTTATATTGCAAATATATATTGTGGGTGCTCGTTACAGCCGCCATATTGAGGCGATTCTAATGAGTACCCGCAACCTATGTCTTTGAATGTTTAAGAAATCAGAATATAATAATGACACCCTGGTAAACCCCAAAATTGAATAAAAAAAAAAAGAATCCACTAACAGATGAGAAAGTGACCATTCACCATATTTGCATTATTTGCTGGCTCCCAGCTTCCACATTGTAAATATAGGAAAAACAGGTTACCAGACCTGTTTTTATAACACTGATAACCTTCAGACTAGGAACCAGCAGATAATGCAAATAAGGTGAATTCTTCCTTGAAATTGAATGTTACTGTCGAATCAATTCCTTACGTTAACAATCATTTCTATGCAATATGAAAACTGTTTGAAGAAAACAACCTCAATAATTTTAGTGTAACAAGTTGTGATCATGATTCCCCGAGTGGCCACTTTAGAGGCCCTGTGTCGGCTGGTAACTAAGGATAAGTTATCCTTTCTTTCTTTCTACTGATACTGCGTCGGTCACATTTGACCATTACCGCAGGTGTACATTACATACACTCCAGGTTTGCTAGATGAAAGCCTACACAGTAATCATGTAATAACGGTAGGGATCTTTAACATGCACAGGGGATGGTTCTCCATGCACGGGGGGCCTCAAGTTAAAGTCCCGATCCGGAGGACGATGCATTTTATGACAGTCATCCCTGCAAATGATTTCAATGAAGCGTGTTAGGTCACTGAAATTTTATCGCCACTGCCGGGGATCGAACCCAAGATTTCTAGCATCAGACGCAAGTGCCCTAACCACTGAGCTATCCTTAGACTGACATGACAGGGCGATGATGATACTTAAATATTTGCCCATTCTCACCTCTGTCCTGTTACAGATGAATTAAAGTTCTGCAGTGGAAATTAGTTTTACCTTGGAAAGTGGGCATAACGACCAGGGGACAAAATGACTAAGGGAGGAAACGTATCAGGACAGCCGGCAGGAAACTCTTCAGCAAAAAGAAACCAAGAACGGTAATCTTTCTTGCCATTTTTCTCATTTGGTGGAGGTGAAAGCTTCAGTTTTTATCACTATTATTTGATCATTTTTCAGCAGTTTTAAAAGCAAAATGTGTCTGATTTTTTTTATTGACAATCACCAGAATTAAAAGGAACTAGATCGCGCAGTTGATGGTATGCCATCGCAAATACCCACTTTTTCTTCTATGAACTTTGACCTTGGGGCAATGTTGGGGTCAAGGTCACACAAAAAGTATTCCAATATGTTCTACATTCCAAGGGCTATCTACTAATCAAGTTTTGGAAGTGCAATCCCAACAGTTTAGAAGATTTGATAAAGTCCTACTTTTTGACCTTTGACCCTGGGGCCATGTTGGGGTCAAGGTAACACAAAAAGTATTCCAATATGTTCTACATTCCAAGGGCTATCCACTAATCAAGTTTCGGAAGTGCAATCCCAACAGTTTAGTAGATATGATAAAGTCCTACTTTTTGACCTTTGACCCTGCGGCCATGTTGGGGTCAAGGTCACAGAAAAGTAGCCCACTGCCATCTACATACCATGTACTATCCACATGCAAAGTTTCAAAAGTGTAACTTCAGTATATGATAAAGTCCTACTTTTTTACCTTTGACCCTGGGGCCATGTTGGGGTCAAGGTCACAAAAAAGTAGCCCACTGCCATCTACATACCATGTACTATCCACATGCAAAGGTTCAAAAGTGTAACTTAAGTGGTTGCAGAGGAGATCCATTTACAAGAAACGTGAAGGACAGACAGACACACGCCCACTCAACTCTGGTACGAAAACAATATACCCGATTTTTCTTCGAAAAAGTGGGTATAAATATACAGAACAATAGTACAGAGTAAGTCTTTGTCAGAGGTTGAGACGGATTTAAAATATTTCTTGTGAGCATTTAGTAAGGTCATATAGCAGAATACCTTTGTTTGCACCTCTGAAAATGGTGGACCCAAGCTGAAGTGACGTCACGTCGATTGTCCTTATTAATAAAGTCGGTCATCCGAGTACTTCTTGATGGTCATGTGACTTTCTGCATAGCAACCAAAACCGGAGGTGAAAAGCTATGCCATTTTGAGTTACCTTTAAATTGAATACAAACTATATTCACACGTAAAATTCTGAGAGACTGAAAAGAAAATGCCTAAAATATGCAGTGCAGGTGGTTGAACAAATCACCACCTACAACAGGATAAACAGCTGTCCTTATACAAATTTCAGAATTGGGAGAAATACCCTGACAGATGATCGAAGCGGATCAGGGCCTGCAATTGCCTCCTTTTATATAGCCGATGTCCATTTCAAAATTTAGTGGTGTCTGGCTGTATTTTCTTCAATTTTTTTTTTTTTTTTGAAAATGGCTGATCTTTATGCAAACAGTGGAGGCCCTGATCAGACGACGCATTCTGTGGCGTCTGATCTTGGACTGCACTGTTTGCTAGGGTAATTGGTTAAACACTTATGAGCAGTACAAATTTAATGCTCGGCTGAGTTTAGCTTTAAAAAAAAAATGTTTGTTCAAATTGAGGTTTAACGTCCCCATCAACACTATTTAGGTCATTTTGGAGACATTGCTTCTTTTATCCGACATTGAGATAAAATGACTTCTCAAGCCCGGCTGTCCAATAAAACCAATAGGGTTTATATGCATAGAGGGTCCAACTCACACCACTTTGGTGATCAGCAAAGGTTTTAATATGTTTCAAAATAGTAACAAGACTTCTCAACAAGAATAAAAGTACTTGTTGAGAAGTCTTGTCACTATTTTGAACAAGAGGGCCAAATGGCCCTATATCGCTCACCCGTGTACCAGAAAATCATTAATGATGTTTTAAGAATTCTCATCGGGGCTTGATGAAATAGACTGGGTTGCATGGTGCTTCTATGCAGAGCTGGAACCGACCACACATGAGTACTGGTAAACAGGTTCTAAGCCCGCCCAGGAAAAGTGGTGCTAGTTGGACCGTCCATGCATAATGACCCTATTGGTTTCATTGGGTGGAATGGGCTTAAGATATAATTTCATCTCGATGTTGGGCAAAAGTCCTACAAAACTAGAAGCAACGCCTCCAAAATGACCTACACTGTGCTGACAGGGATGTTAAATCTCAAATCAATAAACAAGGACAGGTATTTCCAAAGTTGTTTGTCTCATGCAGCCAAAATTTGAACTCTATGTAGACTGTATGTCCCTAGTCCCTACTGTTTATCTGCAAGTTTGATGAAGATCAGATCAGAAATGGCGGAGAAAAAGTGGAGACGTCGTTTTCCCCATTATAAGTCTATGGAACCTTTTTGTTTCCATGGTAACCACAGTTCTGATCAAAACTGGTCCAAAACCTAATGCAGTCAATCCCCCAACCCAGTGATGCTGCACAAAAAATTTCATTGGGATTGGCCAGCTAGTCACTTAGATATTCAAGTTCAAAGGTGTGGACGACGGACAGAGGTTTTATGCTTGTTCTCGTTAACTGAAAGTTTCAAAAAGATCAGATTAGAAACGGCTGAGAAAAGGGGGAGACACTATTTTTCACTAGTATTTATGCTCAAGGGCAGGTAATTTGAAAGTCTTTTGTCTCATGCGGCCCAAATTCATAACTAAACATAGACTGTAAGCTCCTTTTGGTTATCTGGAAGTTTGATGAAGGTCAGGTTAGAAATAGCCAAGCAAAGTTGGAGACATTGTTTTCCCATTGTAAGTCTATGGGAAAATTTTTCACCCTCAAGGGGATGTAACTGGAAATCCGGTGGTCAGATTCAAGCCAAAATCGAACTCATTAGAGATTTTATGCTTATTCTCGTTCACCAAAAGTAACAAAAAGATCAGATCAAAAACAGTTGCGAAAAGCTGGATACACCATTTTTCGCTAATATTTATGCTCAAGGGCAGGTAACGCAGATGTCATTTCACATGCGTGGCCCAAATTCAAACTCAACATAGACTGTATGCCCCTCCTGGTTATCTGTAAGTTTGATGAAGATCTGATTTGAAATGGTCAAGAAAAGCTGGAGACGTCGTTTTCCGATTGTAAGTCTATGGGAAATTCTTTCACACTCGAGATGTAACTGGAAAACCACTGGTCAGATTCAAGTCAACTTTGAACTCGCTCGAGATTTTATGCTTGTCCTCTTTACCAAAAGTTACAAAATGATCCAATCAAAAACGGCTGAGAAAAGCTGGAGACATCATTTTTCACTTACATTTATGCTCAAGGGCAGGTAACTCAGAAGCTGTTTGTCCCGTGCAGCCAAAATTTGAACTCAACATAGACTGTAAGCCCCTCCTGGTTACCTGCTTGAGTAAGGCTTGATGAAGATCGGGTCAGAAATGGCAGAGAAAAAGTGGAGACGTCGTTTTCCCCATTATAAGTCTATGGGAAAATTTTTTCACGCTCAAGGGGATGTAACTGATTAAACCGCTTGTCAGTTTCAAGCCTAATTCAAACTCATCCAAGATTTTATGCTTGTTCTCGTTTATGAAAAGTAACAAAAAGATCAGATCATAAACGGCTGAGAAAAGCTGGAGACACCATTTTTCACTTATATTTATGCTCAAGGGCAGGTAACTCCAAAGCTGTTTGTCCCCTGCAGCCCAAATTCGAACTCGAGATAGACTGTAAGCCTTTCCTGGTTATCTGCAAGTTTGATGAAGATCGGATCAGAAATGGCTGAGAAAAAGTGGAGACGCTGTTTTCCCCATTATAAGTCTATTGGAAAATTTTTCATGCTCAAGGGGACGTAGCTGGAAAACCAGGTCAGATTCAAACAAAATTCGAACTCATCCGAGATTTTATGCTTGTCCTTGTTTATGAAATGTTACAAAAAGATCAGATCATAAAAGGCTGAGAAAGGCTGGAGACACCATTTTTCACTTATATTTATGCTCAAGGGCAGGTAACTCCAAACCTGTTTGTCCCTTGCAGCCAAAATTCGAACTCGACGTAGAGTGTATGCCCCTCCTGGTTATCTGCAGGTTTGATGAAGATCGGATCAGAAATGGCTGAGAAAAAGTGGAGACGTCGTTTTCCCCATATATGTCTATGGGAACAATTTTTCGCACTCAAGGGGATGTAACTGGAAAACCGCTGGTCAGATTCAAACCAAATTTGAACTCATCCAAGATTTTATGCTTGTCCTCGTTTATGAAAAGTTACAAAAAGATCATATCATAAATGGCTGAGAAAAGCTGGAGACACCATTTTTCACTTATTTATGCTCAAGGGCAGGTAACTCCAAACCTGTTTGTCCCGTGCAGCCCAAATTCGAACTCAAAGCAGACTGTAAGCCCCTCCTGGTTATCTGCATGTTTGATGAAGATCGGATCAGAAATGGCCGAGAAAAAGTGGAGACGTCATTTTCCCCATTATAAGTCTATGGAACCTTTTTGTTTCCATGGCAACCAGAATGCCAATTTGATCAGCCCAAAAATCTGATGCAGCCTTTCCCCATACCTGATGATGCTTCTCATGAAATTTGATCAAGATTGGCCATGGGGTATTAGAGATATACTTATTTGAAATTGTTTACGGATGGGTTGGCATGCACGGACGACAGACAAAATGTGATCACAAAAGCTCACCTTGTCACTACGTGACAGGTGAGCTAAAAATATTAAAACCTATGCTGACCACCAAAGGGGTGTGAGAATAAAAGTACTTTCTACCAGGACACGCTCCATTGGCATTGGGTGTCCTAACACGCTCCATTGGCATCATTTGTAGGGATGAATGTCATAAAGTGCTCCATCCTTCGGATCGGAACGTTAATTGGAGTAGAGCCCCCCCCCCCCACAACCCTGTACAGGGACTGAGAGCAATCCCCTCTGCAGGCTAAAGAGAACCCTAACGTAATTACAAGGTTACCACCACATTCGCTGAGTCTATCTATTTATTATTTTTATGTAGCCAAAAGCCCCAATCATGACAGGACCAAAATTGTGACCTCTAGTGTGTTCACAAGGTTTTTCAATGATTTGACGTACTGACCTACATTTTTACCCCACATGACCCATATTTGAACTTGACCGAGATATTGTCAAGATGATCATTCTGAGCAAGTTTGATGATGATTAGACCAAAACTGTGGCCTCTAATGTGTTCACAAGGTTTTTCTATGATTTGATCTATTGACCTACTTTTTGACCCGACATGACCCATATTCAAACTTGACCGAGATATTGTCAAGATGACCATTCTGAGCCAGTTTGATGATGATAGGACCAAAACTGTGGCCTCTAGTGTGTTCACAAGGTTTTTCTATGATTTGACCTACTGACCTACTTTTTACCCAACATGACCTTGACTGAACTTGACCGAGATATTGTCAAGATGATCATTCTGAACCAGTTTAATGATGATCGGACCAAAACTTTGGCCTCTAGTGAGTTCACAAGGTTTTTCTATGAATTGACCTACTCACCCATAAATTATGACCCGACATGACCCATATTCGATTTTGACCGAGATATTGTCAAGATGATCATTATGGCCAAGATTGATGATGATTGGCCCCAAACTGTGGCTTCTAGTGTGTTCACAAGAAAAGTTTATGCACGGACGACGCAGGACATCTCACAGTCACAAAAGCTCACCATGACCCCGAGCTAAAAAGGCGAGAAAAAGCCATGTGCTGACTAAAATCAAAATATACCAAGCGTTTTACTTTCAACCCCAGTAAAATATTTACTTAGGCAATACATTTTGATTATTTATGTACACATGTATTCACCTATTCATCTCTTTTTTTTTTCATTTACCGGAATTACAATTATTGTTTGACCCGGTGTGTCTGTCCAATACCTCAGGGTCATTATGGTTGTTGATAAAAATACTATGACTGCACAGCTTTACCTCATCTACCTTACGAACTTTAAAGGGAGACAACTATATGACCAGCTTCATTTGGGCTTGTGCAGTCTTTATAAACTTATTTGAAAAACATTCTGCACATCCATTAACTTTTATGAAAGGTAACAGTTTGAAATGTTTAATTGTAGTTTATTAGGAATTACTGATATTACTGATATTATGATGAGCTTACATGCTAGCAAAAGTATGTAAAAGAATTGGTCTGATGTCCAGAATCCTTACATTTTTGCACAAATTCACAATTTATACATGTATATTAACAGAAATGTAATCAAATTGTAATCAGAAAATAATCATGATTACAGGCCAAAATGTGGAAGTAATTGATTAAATTAAATTACTTGTAATCAGAAAAATGTCTGATTACTGATTACATCAGATTACTTGAAAACATGTAATTACAGCTGATTACGATTACAAATTATGATTACCCCAAGCCTGGTACAAAAAGGGTTAAAGACAGGACTGGACTATTTAAGGAAGCACAGGAAAACCTGACTCATTCTTTGTCTGACCTCTGAAGGGTTAACATCAAATTCTATTTATCTGATTGGCTGTAAATGGAGACCTACTGTGACATCACAATGATTGACATTTTATTAATAAGTGATTGACAGCTCTGCTCTGTTTGAAGCTAACCTTGTTATCTCAATTATGTAAAAGCAGGCACACTCCATAATTGGTTTCAATAGACAAACAAAACAATTTAGTCATGATAAATGTATTTATTTTTGTATCTTTAAATTCCAAAGAAACAAAATACAAACATAATTCAGAAAGGTTATTTATACAGCATATTTAGTTCTAATATACCAAAAAAAAAAAAAATAATAATAATAATAATATATTAAAGCTTCAAATTTTTTGAAAAATTATTAGTTGACACTATAGAAAACAGCTTCTTCTGATAAACAAATAAATAAATAAATAAATAAATAAATGATGTTTAAATGAAAGAATTGTTTTTAAATTTGATATAATACAAAGATTTTTCCATTCTTCTTCTTGTTTTTCTTCTTATAGAAGAAGAAAAATAAAAAGTAAAATGAATTATACACAGGCAGTCTTTGTAAAATAAATTAAATAAAATTGACACAGCTAAACAAACGATGGAATTGCTGAACGAATAAAACAGATGTCCAGGCTCATTCTAATCTTAGTTTAGATTTTTTTAAATAAAATATAGATTTTAGGTGTTCGTTATAGAATCTTAATCAGACAGTTCTAATGAGCACCCAAAATATACTATCAAGTGAGGGTATACATTTGTATGGCCTCAATGAGGCAATTCAAACGAGCCCCCGCAATATACTATAGTGTTTGTTTGTTTGTGTGATATGATGTTTAACGTCCCCGTCAACATTGTAAAGGTCATTTTGAAGACGTTGCTTCCAATTTTTGGGAGTTTTACCCGACACTGAGATGAAATGACTTCTCAAGCCCTGTCACCCATTGAAACCAATAGGGTTTATAAGCATGGACGGGTAGACTCGCACCGCATTGCCTGGGCAGGCTTAGATCCTCTAAGCTGTTCACCAGTACTCGGGTAAGGGTCGGTTTCAGCACTGCGTGGAAGCATCATGCAACCCTTATATTTCTTCAAGTCCCGACAGGCGGGGCCGACAGAGTGTTGGTACTAGGTCTATTTCTAATGAGTACTAGGACTAGTATTTTACACATACAAATGTTCAATGAGGCGGTTCTAACGAGTTTTGTGTTAGAACTGTGTTACATCCCAAAATCTTTTAACAGTGAATCATGTTACAGAGAGGTCATTGTGTACAGAGAAAAATATGAAAACACACATTATATTTCTTCTTAACCTAAATCGACATTCAGATAAAATGGTTTTCTGATTTCGGTCAAGTTTGCCATTTTATTTTCTACTACACAAAACTAGATTTTTTTGTATTTAAATGTTAATAAACAAATAAATCTTTGTTTATGAAGCATAATTTATGTCCAATTTTTGAAGGTATTTGTTTGATAAATATATGGACAGCAGCTGATTATTACAGTCAATTATATCCTATAATCCTTATCAGTTTTATGGCCCCTATAGGTAGCCAGCCCACCAAGACAAAGCCACACCTACTTTTATCTGCTGGTTACCTGTACATGTTTAAGCTGGGAACCAGACCCCTGGCATGAAAATCCTGTCTTTAACACCCAAAATAATTAGAAAAAAAAAATGCTTCTGAAAGATCTAACAACACATTTTAAAAATGAAGACTTTCAATCATTTGCAATTTCAACCTGATCATAGGCTTACAGCCATTGGTTGTAATATATAACTTTGCCCCACCTACAATAGGATAAGCCCCACCTACAAATAACCATTAAACTGCCAATCACAACTATTTCAATATCAAGCCTTTTTCTTTACTTCTTAAAGAAAATTTTGTTTAGCATTTTTCATATATGAGTCCTATGGAAATGTTGTTCTCTGAAAACAAACAAAAGAACAAATTTTGATTGCCATCTGCTTGGTGCTTAAGTTTTTTTTTGCATATACAGCTCTGATTGTAACACTTGTAAGTCTGCTACACTGTTTGTTATTATATATGTTTATTATATATATATGTCTCTGTGGCAAAAGAATTAGGTAAATAAATTAAATAAATAAGTCACTAGGACAAATTAATTTGGCCAAATTGTCCTACAAAAAATTAAATAAATAAATAAATAACTGTTTGTTTTTGTTTTTATTTCATAGTAGAGTAATTTACATTGGAACTGAACATATTTTTTTTAAAAGAGAGACAAGATGTCTAAATATATATTTCATTTAATGCGGGGTCAGCAACATTCTTTTCTTCCATGGAGATTGATCGTGAAATCTTTTCTTCGGTCAATCTCTCCCTTCCGCTGATTCAAGAAGGGCAGTTGTCAGTTTCTGGCGAAAGAATGTGCACTGTACTGGTTAACTGCTTATGTATACGCCTGCCTAGAAAAAGTGTGGATAGGTAAACTGACCGACCAAAAATGACCTAAAATAGTGTTGACTGGGCCGTTAAACTCCAATGCAAACAAACAATATTTTATTTATTCATATGGTGAAAAATTTCCTTATGGCATGTTTTCCATTTATTTATTTTTTTCCCACTTATCCCGCTGAACAAAACAATCCCTACATTTGCAAACAGTGTAACTCCAGATAAACCATCTGATCAGTATCTTCACTGTCCATCATGCAGTTTGTGAATTTAACAGATAGATTATATAAGTATATCGAAAGTACTAACTGTAGAGAAATTCTAATTTCAAGTGAACATTTTTAAAAGAGTAACAATATGCCATCTGATCAGGATCTTCGCTGTTAAATAATGCAGATTGTGAATTAAAAAACAACAACAACAAAAAAAAAAAAACATAGATAATATAAAGTATATAGAAAGTACAGAAATTCTAATTATAACTAAACATATTTATCAGAGTAACCAGAGCTCTCGGAAACGCAGGATTCTGCGTATTTTACACCAACTTTTGCCGTTGTACGCGTAAAATTCACAACCGGCGATTCTTGTGTACGCATGTTTTATTGCGACACGCGTCCAAAATTACAGAAGCGGTAAATTCAGAAGCTAATTTAGGCCGCTTAAGCCAGGCGCGTAGCCAGGCGGAAGCCCGGAAGCCCGGGCTTCAACAATATTTTGCCAAGTATGCATTTACATAAGAATTTACAAAAACAAAATTATGTCACATTTCCGGAGGCACCTGCGACTACATCATGAAACCTGAATAAAACTCCAGTATATAATCGAAAATGGCTATTGTCAGAGACGATTCTAAGGTGTTTCGAGTTTGCAGTTTATCTTGAAGTGTCGGGAATCTTTAGTGTACAATGTTGTCTGCACTGCATGATTACAGCAACATTTTAATGAAATGGCCTTTAGAAAACCACATGAAATAAATTCCTCAAAATGTATTTTTTTTGTCATTAGCCCTCAGTCCAGTAGGTCTTTAGTCTGCTTTATTTACCGTCCATTTATATACCCGGCAAGAAAGTTCTGCACAACTGTTTTTTTTTTTACCTGTTTGCCTAATACATAAATATACAGAAAAAATAATTACACCACTAGAAAATTAAATTCAATCCTGATAAGAAACAGAAATCAAAACAAGAATATCATCACTGAGCCATGAATAATGCTTCTCCGAAGACACACGGAGTAGGTTGTCAAAAATGACAAAATCACAGTTTCTGAACTGTAACTCAATAATCAATAATGGGTATAGCCACCAAGATTCATACGACACTCGTCAAGTCTCCTCGTGGAATTCACCAGTCTCTGTATATGATGCTGAGGAATCGCATCCCATTCTTGGAGTAGAAGTCTCTGCAAGTCTGGAAGTCTTGTGTGTTGATTGACCCGTTTGTTTACAGCCCGACCAAGAATATCCCACAAATGTTCAATGCACGCCAAGTCAGGTGACATCGGTGGCCGCTCAAGTCTCTGCACACCATTCTTCTGCAGGAAAGCATCGACAATCCTGGCACGATGTGGTATCGCATTGTCGTCCTGGAAGATGGAGTTGTGGCCCATCTGTCTGAGATACGGTACAACATGAGGTCTTAGAATTTCGTCAATGTACCGACGACCATTCAAGTTTCCGGGCAATACGACAAGGGCAGTTCTGCCACTAGAAATGATACCTGCCAAACCATTAAACTGCCGCCGTTGTAAGCTGTTGTTGGTAGGACATTAGCTCAAGGTGCCTCTCCCCAGCGCGACGCCAAACTCTGATCCGACCATCAATCTTCCGAAGACAAAATCTCGACCCGTCGGAAAAAAGAACTTCCGACCACTGCCGTCGGTTCCATCTGCCATGTCGTGCACAAAACTGGCGCCGTAGAGCCCTGTTCAGTTGAGAAAGCTGGGGCTTCCTAGCCGCTTTTCTGGATTTGAACCCCGAGGCTCGAACACTGTTCCTGACTGTCTGCACCGAGATTCGACGTGCGCCAGGCCCCCGTTGTTGTCTCAACATTCTATCCAGACTGGGACCATCAAATAAACGCCGCATTGCTACAGTTACCGCAACGTATCGGTCTTCACGATGAGTGGGAACTCTCGGTCTTCTGGATCTGGGTCGGTTTGAAACAGCCCCCGTTGCTTGATGACGCTGACGAATGCGGACAATAGTGCTGCGATGCACGTTGAACTGATTAGCAACATCTTGCGTTAGCTTTCTCAAAGCTCGGAAAGGTCTAGCATTCGCCATTGTTGTAACCAAACGCTTAATAATGGGCAATTAAAATTGATTTAATGAAATGATGAACATCTTTAAAAAATCATGCAAAATATCAGTTGGAAATGTAACCTGGTGAGCACTTTTTATTCCATGCATGTTATTGGATAAGAAATTTGATGGTGACTTTTGGCAGAAATGTTCACTCTTAAAATCGCATGCAGCACCAATATTACAAAAGCCAGGTAACAGAACATCACAAACCAACGTCTGCAGCAGCTGTAGCAGCAACAACAAGAGCAGCATTTTACCAAAATTAACCAAAGACCCATTAAAATAATGCATGTCGTCCTATACGCGTTTAAACGTCTTAAGCCAACAGACGGACAGGTAACAAACGATCGCATTGAAATCGATAATTTTGTCATTTTTGAATGCCGACCCCTGGTGCTTTGTCAAGCCAAAATCTCCAGCATATCTTGTGCGATTTTAATTCTGTTTAAAGCGAACTGTTTCCAAAAGGGTAAGCTAAAAGCTGATATGTAATATGTAAACAGATACTACATGTGAGTAAAATATATTGGCAAAAACCCCAGTTGTGCAGACCTTTTTTGCCGGGTATATCATGAACTTGCTCATTGTGTCATCGGGTCTCAACGAGCATGTTAATGAAATAAATGCATTTCGTGCATACAGATAAAATTACTTATTTGCAAAGCGTGCAAAGCCTTGAGTTGAAAACTCAAACAGTCTGTCAATGATAATAAGAAAGTCCAAGAAACAGCCACAGTTAAAGAACACAGCTCATCTCATGCATCAGGAGGAAGAATGAATACGAAATTAACACTTAAAATTAAAAAAGGAAGATATCCAGGACATGCCACAATCAAGGACACAAACCATCCAAGCCAACAACGGGATGGGAGAACTAACATTGGAAGGGTGAGCAACAAAATCATTTGAGGGCTGCCTTAAAAGATCTTAGTACCTGACCCTCGTTGTGGTTCTGGTGCAGCTCATCTAACCAGCAAATGTTCAGTCCGTATTGTGGCGCCCTTCTTCATAAATGAACCACCAAAATCCCAAAACTTAACAGCAAACAACCAACTCCTTCCCCGTAACAGGGGATCATATTGCGACAACCAACTATTCCAACAACTTACATGGACGAAACCACAAAAAGGCCTTAATGAGAGTGTTGGCTTTATTGAAGTGTGACTTCCATACAAACGTAAAAGTAAACGAAAAATTCAAACAACTTGGTGAAAATGTCGGATAAGAGATAAGTAAAAATACCCCTCCAGATGACACCAGTGGCCACCAAATCGTATTAAAGTTTCAAAATTTTCCCGGGGGAGGCCCCCCGGACCCCCAACAACGAGAGGGGGTTACCCCCCTCTCGTGCTCTCCCCCCACTCGTGCCTTCGGCACTCGACCCACGCCTTCGGCGTGGGCTTCAACTTCAACATTTGCCTGGCTACGCCCCTGGTATGCAATACCAATAAAAGATCAAATGCGGCGCCGCTTCTTATGTTGAAAGTGCACGTGCCACAAATCAGTAGGCGTGAACTATATTGACAGGTATTTTTGCACCTGTCGGTGGGAGAGACGATATTGGAAAGTGGTCGATTTGCAGCACGTGTTAAAAATGATTGTACCTGTTTAATCTCGCCGCGCTAATCCCCGTGTTATTACGGATTACAATTAAATAGTTTACTAATTGATGTAAGCTCATACCATCAACGGATTAGCATGAGTCGGTAAAATATCACGTTTAGTTAAACCAGGGTTACGGCAAAGACGATATAATTGACGAATTACCAATGTCATGTATTTTCGCGACTACACGATCGTACTTTTTTTCGCTCGGTCAAAGTGTGTTTCGACGTTTACTGGTGACAAAAATGTATGTAATTGTTCACAATACAATCATTTTTATCAATTACAGGAAGTCAGACGTGGTTAGGATGCTTCCCCTACGTATTTGTTTACACCAATTAAAAATAATTGAGCTACTCTCACGTACATATAAGTCCGAATTTGAAAGCACAAATATAGCTAAATAGAATGCTGCTTTTCTGATCTGGGTTTCCATTATATCTGCTGTTATCCTAACACAACCTTATTTTTATGTGGCATTATTTGACTAGAAGTGTGAAAATAAATCTGAGCAACTGCAATGGGGGGGGGGGGGGGGGGGGGAAAGACAGATCAGAGATCAGTGAAATATTTCTAACTAGTACCCACAATCTACATGTTTGGAACAAAGTTATTAAATGCATTTATCAGAAAAATAGAGTTTGGGAGCCTTGAAAGTATACAGTTTTTGTCGCGTCTGCTATTAGCATGGCGCGATATAAGCGCCCGGTTTTCCGTCCGTTCGTTCGTCCGTCCGTCCGTTTGTCAAGGCGTCAACATTTGCGACCACCCTAGCGTTCACCCTGAGGTTCAAGTTTATTTCTCAAGAACTATAAGAGCTTCATTAATGATACTTGGTACAAACTTGTATCTGGGGATGACAACTTACATGCAAGCATCCATATTTGACCTTGACCTACATTTCATGGTTCACTGACTTTGTAAAATATTGCGACCACCCTAGCGTTCACCCTGAGGTTCAAGTTTATTTCTTAAGAACTATAAGAGCTTCATTAATGATACTTGGTACAAGCTTGTATCTGGGGATGACAACTTACATGCAAGCATCCATATTTGACCTTGACCTACATTTCATGGTTCACTGACTTTGTAAAATATTGCGACCACCCTAGCGTTCACCCTGAGGTTCAAGTTTATTTCTCAAGAACTATAAGAGCTTCATTAATGATACTTGGTACAAACTTGTATCTGGGGATGACAACTTACATGCAAGCATCCATATTTGACCTTGACCTACATTTCATGGTTCACTGACTTTGTAAAATATTGCGGCCACCCTAGCGTTCACCCTGAGGTTCAAGTTTATTTCTTAAGAACTATAATAGCTTCATTAATGATACTTGGCACAAGCTTGTATCTGGGGATGACAACTTACATGCAAGCATCCATATTTGACCTTGACCTACATTTCATGGTTCACTGACTTTGTAAAATATTGCGACCACCCTAGCATTCACCCTGAGGTTCAAGTTTATTTCTAAAGAACTATAAGAGCTTCATTAATGATACTTGGTACAAACTTGTATCTGGGGATGACAACTTACATGCAAGCATCCATATTTGACCTTGACCTATGTTTCATGGTTCACTGACTTTGTAAAATATTGTGACCACCCTAGCGTTCACCCTAATGGTCAAGTTTATTTCTCAAGAACTATAGGAGCTACATTAATGATACTTGGTGTGTGTGTGTGAAATCGGGTTTAACGTCGCTTTCAACAATTTTTCAGTCATATCACGACGGTGTCTGGTTGCGACAGGGAGCTCAATGCTCACGTTTATAGTGCTGCCTCACTGAAGTATCATGTCCCAGACACGTTACATGATACCACACCCAGTCACATTATCCTGACACTGGATCGACCAGTCCTAGCTCTTCCCCGTAAATCTGAGTGCCAAGCGAGGAGCAGCTAGTACCATTTTTAACGACTTTGGTATGTCGCGGCCGGGGATCGAACCCCAGACCTCCCGTTCCCCGGAGCGGACACTCTACCAACTGAGCTATCAGGGCCGGTCAATGATACTTGGTACAAGCTTGCATTTAAGAATGGAAAACTTTTGTGCAAGCATCTATGTTTGACCTTGACCTACATATCATGGTTGGGAGACTTTGCGCC
Source organism: Lucinisca nassula (assembly GCA_963580285.1). Taxonomy (NCBI): domain Eukaryota; kingdom Metazoa; phylum Mollusca; class Bivalvia; order Lucinida; family Lucinidae; genus Lucinisca; species Lucinisca nassula. Next base: position 104,066,839 of record OY757019.1, read on the forward strand.
CCCACAGGCGCGACATAGCCTTCGGCGGAATTCTTGTTCATATGGACGTGTAGCCTGATAATAAGAAGTTTTTGTCTATGTTCTATGCGCGATCAAGATCAGAACTCCAATTTTTTATGTGGGAATCCAACTTTTTATCTGTGAATCCTACTTTTTACAAGGAAGGATTCCTGGAATCCTGTTTTCTAAATCCTAGTGAGAGCTCTGGTAACATGATGCCAAAAATATATTTCAAAAAATTCTATGATGAAACATTTCCTGAGCATAAGAATATGTTTTTCCTTTTATTCATTTTATTTTAATATTTCTTTTTTCCTTTTCTTTCTGTACATATATGCCCATGTCAGAGGTGATTTACCATACCAGCAGGTGTCATTTTCAATAAACAGTAATTATCTTCAATTATCATAGCCAATATATTGCTGATTAAAGCACTGGTCCTCCTGTAATGGGTCCTCAAATTATACCCCTGGTCCTCTACAGGACTTGGTCCTCAGTCCTCTGGTCCTCCAGTAAAAGTCCTCAAGTTATACCTTCCCCAAGATATTTGGCAGATTGAACATGCTCCAAAATTTGCTGGTGAAGAGTATAGTCAAACTTAATTTGCTTGTCGGGAGGGTGTCGTGACACCCTCATTGAGTGACATTTGGCCACATTGAACTTCATTTGCCTATCGGCCTCCCACTTTGCAAGTTGTTCCAGGTCATCTTGTAAAATAAGACAGTCAGAAGGAGAATATATGTTCCTATACAGGACACAATCATCAGCAAACAAACTGACTGATGACCTGATATTATCCCTTTTCCCTTTATCCCAAACGCATCCTTTTTCAGGGACTTTACGAATGACCAAAACTTTTTAACTTTTCCATTCTTTTGGGGGCTATTGGGATCTATATTGTCATCTTCAAAGGTAAAGATGCTGGAAAAATTCCAGTCCATTTCGCTAACAGTAATTGTCCTTTTCGTGTAAAAAAAAGTCCTTTTTGCATTTTAGGGTAAGTCCTTTTCGCGAAAAGGAGTCCTTTTCGCACTTTAGGGTAACGGTCGGGTATAAAAGCCACGGCCGCGCCGGGCCGAGCCAAAATTGCCAATCCGAAGATTTTATATTTCATCTCTTGTTGTAATTAAGATATATATTGTAGTCAGTTGGGTATCAAATTATCATAAATAACATATTTGATGACTGCACGAAGGTTCATCTCTCTACATTGTTTTATTTTCTTGTAATAACTATTTTTCCGAAATCGAGGGGTATAAAAGCCAAGGCCAGGGGAAAATTGAAATATTTCCTTATTTCTTTCGATTTTATCGATTAAAGAAATTCTTTTTGCCCTGATGATATTTAAATTTGATTATTTTTTATCATGTGTATATAGAAAATATAATAAACACATCAAAATCACCTTAAATGATCTAATTTCTTATTTTCTAATGGTTTCTATTTTTAGATTAACTTTACTAAAGGAAACAACCGAAATGTACTGAAAAGGAAAAAAAACTAGTGTTACTGCCTGCTGGAATCAAAGAAATATGAAAATTGATTGTTATATTTGTTAACATGTACGTGTATATTAATGATAAAGAAAAAATGTTATTTTTTATTTTTCTTTAATTCCAGCTATATATATTATAAAATGCTGTTTCTGGGATATAGTGGAATATAGTCCAGTCCTGGCAGTCCTCAGACTGCTTTTTATATATGCTTTGCACAAAGCATATTCTGATTTGGAAATTCTGGATATATTCTTGTCTAAAAGTTCTCTGGTGGGGTTTTCCCATAGTACTATTACGCTGTAGTACTATTACGTTGTACTACTATTACGCTGTTATAGTATTACAGTGTAATTACAGTGTAATACTATCATCCTGAAATATTATTACTTTATAATACTATTACGCCATAATACTATTACGCTGTAATATTATTACGCTGTAATACTATTACGCCGTAATACTATTACGCTGTAATACTATTACATTGTAATACTATTACTGTAATACTATTACGCTGTAATACTATTACGTTGTAATGCCTTCTAAAGCAGATTTATAAATAATGTCTCTTTTATTGCTCCTAATACACAACTCCAGTGATTTTATTGATTCCACACACTTATCTTCCGTTTCTAAATTAATTTTTATTTCGTCACTAATCCTCCTCTCTTCTGAATATGATTCTAACAATTTATTTTTAACTTCCTGCTTAACAACGCTCCGTGTCCGCTTGAGCATAAAAAAAATAATTTAATTATCGCCCTCTCAATAACACCTGAATCATCCTCAACACTCTATCATACTCAATCTTGCAATTTCCTGCTTAAAAGGTTTTATAGAGTTAAAATATCTCTGTTTTTCTCTAAAATTCTTTCCACCACACTTATCACAGATTTGATATTTTGCTGTAGTACCTTTACCACATTGCAAACATTTCACTACTTTACTTTTGTTATGTTTTATAATAAAATTATGAGCCTTGCAGTATATAGAATGCTTTACTGATTTGTTTTTACATGGTTTATTTGAACCTAACGGCAACATAGCACATATATTTTGCATCTTTGCTTTTTCTATATCCATTTTTATTATTATATTTAAAAAAAAAATTTTATAGTTTAAAAGAAAACAAAAAATGAGTTCTGTAGAGAGACTGATACAATTGCATAGTGAAGGAAGAATTAGTGATGAGGCTTTAGACAAGGGTCTTAAATCCTTAGATATTGAGAAACAGAAGAGTGATGCACCACAACAAACTTCTGCATTAGATAATCTGTGTAAAAGACGTAGAAATAAAAAGAAAAGAAAACAAGCCGTCAATGCAGAAGTAATAAATGATGATATAAAATTAGTTGATAATCCATTATGCAATTACTTCAAAGCGTATGAAATAGATGCTCATAAATATAAAGACCCAAATATTTTGTTTAATGATAAAAAATCTGTCATTATAGATAAAATTAATGAAAACATTAAAGAATACAATGGTATTAAATTTTCAATTGGGTTATCTATAAAGTTTTTTAAAGATGAACTTAATGGTGAAAGAAAAGAAGTTATCGGTGCATCACACGGAGAACAATGTGCAGTTCTTAATGAAAATAATTTAGATGAAAACTATAACAAACAAACAACTTATATACAAACATGGATTGAAAAATTCACAAATACCGCAACAGGTTTAGAAATTGACCATTGTATCAAACTCTATGTTAACATAGCAAAATATGAACCACTTAAAGGCTCATCATACATTTCTTTACCTGAAGCATTGGCAAACAAAAAAGCAATAATCAACGTGCAAAACGACGATGATAGATGTTTAGAATGGGCTCTTAAATCAGCTTTATATCCAGCAAAGAATAATGTTTCGAATAAATATAGCTACACTAAATGCCCTAATCTGAATATGGAAGGAATTGACTTTCCCACACCAATCTCACAAATACCAAAAGTTGAGAAACAAAACAATATAGCAATCAATGTTTATGGATATACAATCACAAAAAAGACAGAGAAACTTACTGTATTTCCATATCATATTTCAAATCAATCAAATGATAAAGAAAGAATTAACCTGCTTTTGATAACAGAAGTTGAAGAGGAAATTGATGATAATGAAGAAGGAGAAATAGATGAAAATTATAATCCAGATGAAAAACCACAAAAGGAAACAAAATATCACTACTGTTGGATTAAAAGCCTAAATAGATTACTTCGTAATCAGAATAACAAACACGGAACTACTTACTTTTGTGAAAGATATCTTCACGGTTTTTCAAGAGAAGACCTACTAATCAAACACAAAGAAGACTGTGAAGGCATCAACAAATCTCCAATGCGAATAGAAATGCCCTCAAACGGTACTATCAAGTTTAAAAACCATCAAAATCAAATGCCCGTTCCATTTGTCATCTATGCTGACTTTGAAGCACAAATCAAACCCAAATCACAACAAAAAGGAGACAAATCAGAAATAACAAGCGAACATGAAGCGTGTGGATTTGGATATCAAGTTGTTAGATATGATGGTAAAGCTAAAAAACCGGTAATCTACAGAGGTGAAGATACAGCTGAAGTTTTTTTAAATCACTTAGAATGCGAAGTAAAAAATATTAACAACGTTTTCAAACATCCTAAAAAAATAATAATGACAGAACAGAACATACAAGATTATGAAGAGGCTACTCATTGCTGGATATGTGAAAATCCAAGTGACAATGAAAAAAATCCAAAAGTAAAAGACCACTGTCATTTCACTGGAGAATACAGAGGACCAGCACATAAATCTTGTAATCTCAAACTTGCAATCAAACCAAATAAAACCAAAATTCCAGTTATCTTCCACAACTTAAAAGGTTATGATAGTCATCTAATAATGCAGAAAATACACAAAACAAGTGGAAACATTACTTGTATTGCAAATAATTCAGAGAAATTCATCTCATTCAACATTGGACAGCTAAAATTCTTAGACAGTTTTCAATTTATGGCTTCCTCTCTTGAAAAGTTAGTAGATGGAGCAATTGGTGTAAGTACAGAATGTGAAAAATGTAAAGATACAGAAGAAATAAACATCAATGAAAATTGGTTATTAACAGCAAAATGTAAAAAATGCCACAATACAAGATATAAACAACTCAACAAATCAGACTTACCATTAACTGTAAAACATACAACTAACTCACATCTTCTTGCTCGTAAAGGTATCTATCCATACGAATATATTGACAGTCAAGAAAGATTCAATGAAACTGAACTACCACCAATAGACAAATTCTACAGTTCTCTAACAGATGAAAGTATCAAACAAAAAGACTATGAACACGCTCAAAAAGTATGGAAACAATTTAACTGTAAAACACTTGGTGATTATCATGATTTATATCTCAAAACAGATGTTCTCTTACTTGCAGATGTTTTTCAAAAGTTTAGAGAAACCTGTATGAATAACTATAAACTTGACCCTCTACATTACTACACTGCACCTGGTCTATCTTGGGATGCTCTTCTAAAATACACAAAAATAGAATTACAACTTCTATCAGATTTGGATATGCATCTTTTCATTGAAAAAGGAATGAGAGGTGGAATAAGTATGGTTTCTAAAAGACACGCAAAAGCAAACAATAAATATGTCGCAGATTATAATCCAGATGAAGAAGACAATTACATAATGTATTTAGATGCAAATAATTTATATGGTCATTCAATGAGCCAACCACTTCCATATGGCGGTTTCAAATGGATAACTAATAAAGATTTAATAGATGGAGAACTTTAACCACTAAAAAAAGGTAGAGGAAGAATATATGAAGTAGATTTAGAATATCCCAAACATTTACATAAACTACATAACGACTATCCACTTGCACCTGAAAAATTAGCAATTAAAAAAGAATGGTTATCCGACTATCAAAATGAACTAATTGAAAATAGTATGTTAAAAACAGAAAAACTTGTCCCCAATCTAATGGATAAGAAGAAATATGTAGTACATTACAAGAACTTGAGACTATACAAACAACTTGGTATGAAAATAACAAAAATACACAGAATATTAGAATTTGATGAGAAACCTTGGATGGAACCTTACATACGTCTGAATACAGAATTACGTAAAAAAGCAAAGACTACATTTGAAAAAGATTTCTTTAAACTTATGAACAACTCAGTATTTGGCAAAACAATGGAAAACATACGTAAAAGAGTTGATATTAAATTAGTCAAAACAGATGGCAGTGAAAATGAAAAAATCCGCAAGATAATAGCCAAACCAAACTTCAATCGTAGAGTAAAGTTCTCTGATGAGTTATCTGCCATTCAAGTGAATAAAACAAGATTAACTCTAAATAAACCAATATATGTTGGCTTCTGTGTTTTAGATTTATCAAAACATCTTATGTATGATTGGTATTATAATACATTGAAAAAGAAGTATGGTGATAACTGCACCTTGTTATACACCGATACTGATAGTTTATTAGTAGCCATTAAAACTGAAGATGCTTACAAAGATATGTCTGAAATGAAAGATGAATACGATTTCTCTGATTATCCAAAAGAACATCCACTATACGATGAAACAAACAAGAAGGTCATAGGTAAGATGAAGGATGAATGTGCTGGTGTTTCAATATCAGAATATATTGGTCTTCGTCCTAAATTATATTCAGTATTAAGAGCAGATGAACAAGTCATCAAAAAAGCGAAAGGAACAAAAAAATATGTAATCAAAAAACAAATCAATTTTGAAAACTACAGAGATGCATTATTCAACAAAAAGAAATACACACACTCAATGAACATGCTACGCTCAATGCATCACAACATATATGGATTAAAAGTAAATAAGACTACACTTTCTCCTTTAGACACAAAAAGATACATAGCACCAGATGGAATCACGACATATGCGTATGGGTATCAGCCGGAACAATAAGTAATTCCTCTTTGACAAACCCTCTCTTAGGTGCAGGAGATTTCAAATAATAAACTCTTATTCCCTGCTTAATAATATGATAGTCAATCTTATGAATATCAACAGACCATACTGGGTCAGTAGCCCTTCTCTTTCCACCACCTTCTAATTCTCCAGGTTGATACAAATATCTAACATTTGCATAAGGACAAATTTCAGCATCAACTTTTCTTGTTATAATTGGAGGAGGTTTTTTCGTCTCCTTATTTAATGCTTTAATAACATCAGATAATCTCTTAACCCATTCTCTGTTTCTTTTTTTAGTATCAATCTCTTTAGCATACTGATAACCAAACAATCTTTCTGCTAAGGTTCTATTAAATCTTTCTACTATTCCTTGGTCTCTGTGTATTTCTTTTCTACCTCTTCTTATTTTGGTATTATGCTTTTCCATCAAAGTTGAAACGGACTAACTCATAAATTCTCTACCAGAATCAACTTGCAATAGTTTAGGATACTTCAAATGTCTTTTATAAATCTTCTCAAAAGCATTTGCAACTTCTTTACTATCTTTCGACGTCAAAGGTTCGGCTTCTTTATATCTTGTTCCAATATCAACCACTGTTAATGCATACTTGTATGTTTTTCTACCAATAGTATCGTGAGGTAAAAACAACAAATCAGCCTGATGAACTTCATTCTCTGCAGACACATCAAATTTTGGTCTTATTATTCTCTTAGGTGCAGGTAAATATATTTGCCAAATTGCTTGTTTCTTTAAGAACTCTAATGCTTGTTTCTGACTAACCTTTGCTTCTTTTGCTAATTTACTAACTGCTGAGTGTCCTTTCCAGAAACCTTTTGGACTATAGTATATCTTCTCCATTTATTTTTATTTAAGAAAAAATATTTATATATAAAAAGATGTCAAAGAACGCACAAACGCAAAATATAGCACAATTGCTTGATGATGACTATACACCTACAAAAGAAGAGTTTGAAGAGCTGTTAAAGGAACAAAGTCAATTTGACACAAAGAAATGGACTGATTTAGAAATCAACAACATTTATACAATCACTGACTACAGAGAAATTAACACAGACAATGGTGTGAGTGTAATTTTAACTCTCAAAGACAATGGTGAAGTATGGAGTCCTGCACATCTCACAAAGAAGATAGAAGGTAAAAACCACCATTTTATGTAAGACCACTTGGTTTGAAACCATGTAAGAATAATAAAAAAAATAAATATCATGCTTATGATTTAGTTTTTCCAAAGAAAGAATTACATGCATAAAGATTATGTCAAAAAATATTTTTTTTTTTACCTACACCAACTTCCAAGCAACAAATCCTGTCAATGCCATACCACCAACAACAAATGCAATCTCTCTATTTTTCTGGTCTTCTGATGGAGTGTAAAAATCACTTAATGTAGGTTTTGGTGTGGATAAATTATCTGGTAATTGTTTTCCTGTAATATAGTAATACTGTTTCATAGCAGTATCAACATCACTGAACTCATTCAAAGCATGATGTTCCTTCTTCAGTTGTTCGTTAATAAAATCCAATCTTTCTGTTCTCTTCTCATTCCACGCAGTTGTTGCTGATTCTAATTGTTCCATCGCCTTATCATGCCTCTTTCTCTCTTCATCACTATTGCTACCTATGTGTGAAAATAAATAATTACTACCTGAAAAGGCTAAGGCGTTTGTAATTGCTCCTCCAACCATTAATGCTACTGCACTTGCCATTTTATATAATGGATAAAAAAAAATATTAAAATTACTTCATAATATCTGCAGGAATAATACCTTGCTTAACAAGCATATCCTTTGTTGCCATTGCAAGTAATATATCAATGGACAACATACCAATATCTGTCATATTAAAATCTACTTTTGGTGCTGGTCTTTTCAATAGTTTTCTACCTAATTCTGAATATCCAACAGTTAATACAGTTTCCACTCCAGCATGATATAACATGTTTGCAATTTGTTTTCCGTCTATTGAGGTTGTCATTTTTTTTTAATGAGAATATTATTTTTTTAAAATTAATTAAATTCAAATGGGTCAATTTCTTTTTGTTGTATAATAGGTGCAGGTTGTTGCATCATAGGTTGTTGTGGTACAACTTGTTTAGACTTGTACATATACAATCCTATTCCAACAACTCCAACTGTTATGCATAATGGTATATAATTTTTGTATATATTTATATTCTGTGAATTTGGAGAGCCGACTTCATCATCTTTTGTTATAGATTTTAATTCCATGTTTTCTTTCTTTATAGTATCAGTCTCCTTTCTTCTTAATTCTGCATTTCTTTTTCTTGCTTCTGCACCTTTCTTACCAGCAACTACTCGTCTTGGGTCTTTTGTTTTAACTTCACTATCACTCATTATCTTTTTCTAAGGGGATATTTTCTTTTTTATTAAAATCAATATGTCTTGCTGTTGTTAGCATTGCAGTTAATGGAGCAAGATACATTCCATATCTATAATACAATTCACAACACGAACTTGTCAAAGCGTGATTGATAAAAGGGTCTTCCTCTAAGTCTTGTATCAGTTTAGGTGGATTAACAACATTGAAATACTTTGATACACCCATAACGTATAAGCTAATGAAAGAATTACCCAATGTCTTAGTCATACTTGCTCCCAATCTTGCTTCATATCTGCAGTAAAGTTTGTTTTTTTGTTCTGCTGTCATTGTATCAATGTCTGATAGTTGTAAGTCTTTACCAAGATACTGCTTACTACCACCACCAGCAACAATGGCTGATAATCGCTCACGTTTTGTTTCTTGTTCATTATTTTCTACATAAGTGCTTTCACATTCAATGTCTTGTAATAATTCTTCAGCATTCATTTTTATTTTATGTAATTTATTTTTTATTTTTAAAAAATAAAACATCGCATATCCGACTATTGATAAGATTGCAGTGTTTGTTATGATTATTGATAAGATTGCAGTGATTGATAATATTTCTAACAGCATTGTTTTTTAGTATTGCTATTTTACTTAAAACATTGCATAAGCATTACTTAAGATTTGCTACAGCATTGTATAAGCATTACTTAATCATTGCATAAACATTACTTAATCATTGCTAAAAAAAAATAATCAATCAACCAACCAATAACCAGTAGGCTGGTCAGTCTTCAAAATTAACTTACGATGCTTCTTTTTTTCAGTTCTTCTTTTATTCTCTGTCGTTCTTCCAAAGTAGGAATAACATCATTCTCTCTTAAACAATTTTCAAAACTATCTCTATCTTTTGTGTAGAACATGCATAACCATTTTGTTTGTTCTCTTAAATCTTTTAACACAGAATTATATCTCTGCGAAATAACCCACACTGATTGTTCTGCATGCCTACCAGAAAATGCTAAGTAGAAGTAAAACAAAGATCAGGAATTGATACAATTAACTTACTCCACCCATAAAAGACACCAAAGGGAAAGAAATACAAACATTAAGCGACCAGACCATAATGGAAACCTAAACAAAGGAAGGCCATAAGGACAGTTACTTTCCCACAAAATGGCCATATGGCCATCCAAAAATAAAAGACACAAGTGATACATACAGTAAGTAACAAACAACAACATAAATAAATCGCCACAGAAGAGCGATAACATATCTTTTTTCTTTGTTAGTTCTTTCGTTGCACTGCAATCATCAATAATGTAGAGAGTAGAAGGACCAGCATATTTATTAAAGAACATTCTTAGTAGTTCTTGTAATTTCTCTTCATCATTAATAATAGGATTAACAATTATAAGATTCTTTGTTTTAGGTTTCCTGACATCACCAATCCACTCACGATTTTTATAAGCCTTGTTCCATTGAATGGTTGGGCAAAGTATAACAATATGTTTAAATACTTGACGATATTCCTCTTCCAAAAGGTCAAGGACAAACTCTGTTTTCCCGCATCCAGTTTGACCACATATAATAGCACAATGAGGATATTTTGGTAGTTCCATTTTTATTTGTAAAAAAAAAAAAATATCAATAACTGACTTCTTCAAATCTACCATCTTCAAAGTTGATTTGTGCTTCTTGTATAACAAACAAATAAAGATTGATTGGTTCATCTGCTCCTGCTTCTTTCGTTATTTGTATTGTGATACCTTCTGATGCATTTTCAATTCTTCTTCCAGAACCATGAAGTGTATTATCATCAGTTGAACGTAAATCCAACCATAAAGCATACCTGTTCGTTAGATATTTTTCTATTGTTGTATCAGTAAAATATAAATCTTTAACGACCATACTTGTTTCTTTGTTTCTTTTTGAATTCAAAGCAAAGAATTTATTTATTTCGTCCCAGTGTTGGTGGGACTTCATTCCTTGACTATACAATTGATTCGGAATCCCTTCTATTGTCATTTCCACTTTTGTAATTTCTGGATTATAATATTCTTCTGTGCTGGTCCTTTCAGGTTCTTCGAATAGCATAAGAATTCCTTTCATACTTCTTGCAGGAACATTTAGATTGATATTCCATAGTGTATCAGATTTGTTTTTAGTTATTTTTCTGTGTCTTAGTATTCTGTCATACAAAATAACCATTTTACCATCAACTTGCTGTCTTATTTGTCTTGCTAATTCAGTATCAGAAACAATATCAAATTCCAAACAAATATTTTTGATTGTATAAGATGAAGTTGCATCGCCTGATTTAATTACTTTATTATAATCATTGAATGTAAGTTCATATTCAAGTCTATCTCCTAATCCAGCTTGATAAAATGGCATATGGGTTTCCAATAATTCAAAATCAAGTGGGATGCAAAACCTGTTTCCATATGCTTTTGCGATGGCTTTATCTTCTTTATCTTCTGCTGCGTTTTCTGCACCCACTCTATGTTTCAACATGTTCTCTTTGCCAATGCCTTGGTATGCCATATTTACGCGTTCTGTAATAGACTTCCATAAATCAATATAACAATGATAGATGTCACTATCGTCAATGGACATAACTTCATTTCCACTAATTCTAATTGTTGTTTTCTTAATTATTGCTCTTCCTATGTTTTGAAATATAGTTGCATTTGCATCTTTAGAGTTTAGTTCAATTTCAAATGCTAATCTGACTGTTCCGGGAACAATAACATCATTACCACTTAGATTAGGAAATCTCACTAACAATTGTTGATTTTGGTCAATAGTTGATGGATTATTGGTTATCACTACACTTTGACGGATACCTCTCACACCTCGTGGTTCTCTTAATTTTCTGTAAGGGTTTAGTTTATCTCCGTAAGCCGACATGTTTTTATTAAAAGATAAAAAATATTTTTAAATAATAAATAAATAATAGCTGAATATGAAAATCCTGAGTATGACAGGGAGGATTATGATGAAGAAGCAGAAACATCTTTTACAGATGAAGAAGAGTTTCAGAGAACATTAAATAGTCAGTTTGCTGGTTTGAATGATTTAACCGGTGATGATAGGAAAACTCTGTTTAATAGCATAGGTCAAAAAATGATAGATAGATTTTACGAAAGGAATGAAGAACCTAAACTTAAAATCAAAGGTTTGTCTCTCAAGAAAGATGATATAGGGAGACCAATGTTATATGTTAAAGATGAAGGTGGAAAGGATATTGCATTAACATATTATCGTTCCAATGCACCAGATGAAATAGCAACATTTTTATCATTTAATACTTTGCAAAGGAAATATGGTGTTGATTTTGTTAGGAATGTATTAGGTGTAGATGATTTTAAACCATCTGCTACAAGACTTAAAGAAGGTAGAACAGCATTCGCACAATTACTTCAAACGAGAACTCAAATAACACAAACAGAAGAAGAAATACCTTTACAAGATATATCATCACAAGAACAAACTCAAGAACTATTAAATACAACAGTTGATGTAGAAACTGCTGTGAAAACATTGGAGACATCATTTACTAATGAACAAGAAACACAAACAGATTGGACAAAAAGAGAGATTGATGGAATAGCAAATGCAATGACAACAGTCAAAGAAGAGATAGCAAATGAATTGGCAAAACTGAATGAAACAAATAAAGACTTAGCAAAAGAAAATACAAAATTAGAACAAGCCAAAGCAGACAATGATGAATTTCAAATAGAGAGGATAAGTAGTCGAATCAAAGAGTTAGAAAGTGAGAGAAGTGCAAGATTGGAAGTTATTAATGTTAATAAAGAAAAACTACGTAGTCAGGTAAATAGAATCAAAGAGACTATAAACAAAGTATTAAAAGAAGACACTACATTGGGTGAAAGAATTAGAACATTATTCAGAGAACAAGGCATTACAATTGTTAGTATTTTAACCGCTTTTGGAATGATTATTGCTATTATTGTAGAAGCTGTTATTCCTACTGGTGGTGGTACTACTTCAACCCCTCCTTCTCCACCAAAAGGTGGTGTAAAAGATTGGGTTAAGAAACAATTATCAAATCTTGGTAAATTACTTTCTACCCTTGCAGGAAAAGTAGCTACTACATTACCAGGTGTTATTGGTTCTATTGTGTCTTGGTTGTTGTCTTCTGCGGGTAAAGTTGCTAATTGGTTTGGAGAACATCTATGGGCATTAGTTGTATTGGTTGCTGGATTGTTATATGCATCTGCAAGAGAGTTTATAAGAAAAAAAAGAACTTAATAAATTTCATACATAATTAATAGTCCAATTACAATACTGCCAACTATCAATGCTGTTTTGTTGTCTTCGTGTTGTATTGCTTCTTTTTTTTTCAACGGGTTCTTGTAGAGATTTCTTTGTTTTTGTTTCCTGATGTTTTGGTTCTGGTAGAGATTTCTTTGTTTTTGTTTCCTGATGTTTTGGTTCTGGTGGAGATTTCTTTGTTTTTGTTTCCTGATGTTTTGGTTCTGGTAGAGATTTCTTTGTTGGTGTGCCTTGTATAGTTGCAGGTTGTGTAGTAGGTGCAACAGGTTTAACATTTACATCACTATTGAAACCAATTGTTTGATTTTCTGTTGCAATTACAATTTTATTATTATATCCAGCGATAGTGCCAATTTGTAAAATCATATCACTGGGAGACATATATAATCCAATACCATAAACAAAATCTACTTTACTTCTTGCATATTTGAGTGTGTTTTGATATCTTTGTATTTGACTTGGTAAATCAACTGGACTATTAATAGCGTCTTCAATGTTAGCAAGAAATTGTTTCTGAGCATCAAATCCTGTGCCTATTTTTAGTATTTCTACACGTGTTTGAGATTGTGCTCCTAATAGAGCCCATACAAACATTCTAATACTTTCGTTAATTCGTTCAATACCTGTTTTTGTGAAGCCTTCTGATTTGTCTAATATAAACATTGTCCAGGCGTCACTTATATCTACTGTATGTTCTATTTTATCATTTGGATTAAAGAATGGACCTTCACTTCGATGTTCTTGTCTATATTTTCCACTTGGTTTAAAATATTGTGTGTAACTCCCTAGACCACTGCATTTAGAACTACTTTCTAATTTTTGACGCCAATCTGTATTAGGTGAAACATTGAATTCATTGCATAACTTTTGATAGGTTGCTTTGTCGTATGGGTTTTTGTAATAACAAAATGATGCATCTGTTGGTAAAGGTGTTTTAAGTTCTTTCAAAATACGAGCAATACAATAATAAACATGAAATGTATATACTGTTTTAGTTAGTCCTGAAGTGTTTTGCAAATGGTCTTGATAACTTACTCCACATCCTGCAGTGGCACACCAGACAGCAAAATTTAATTGACATTGCCACCAGTCAAATGATGAATGAAGCCATGTATTCCACGGTTCATTGGTGTGTAATGTTGGATTTTGAAATAAGTCGGGAAACGTTACTGGAAAATGGTCGTCTTTGTTAACATAAATCGTTTGTTTTATAAGTTCAATATTCTTTTCGGTATATTTAGTATTGGGGTTATATGATGCATTGGGATTGTACTTGAATTCTTTAGGTATCATTTTTATTATTGATTATATATAAAAAATAAAAATGTATCATACAATTTCGAATATTGACAAGACAATAAACTTGCAACAATACATTGATAACAGAGATGGGAATAAACGTATTGGTTTGAAATCTATAACATATGGTGTTGGATGGTATAATGTTGTTGATGAATATTTGCAGAAGACTGGAGAGAGACCTCATAAGATTATAGATGGTTATTATAGTTTCCAACAAATAGCAGATTTTTTTCAAAGTAATAATATTACATTATCTGTAAATGAAACAAATGGAATTGCTTCTTTAATTACACCGGATGAATTGAAGATAAGCAAGGGCTTAAAACAAATGTTGGGGTTTGGAAATAAGCGAAAGTTTGCTGTTAATGAAACTCATTATGGTGAGAGAGCTGTAGATTTTGCTGTTTATAAATCATTGTATGTTCATTTGGAACAGATTAATACTTCAAATAATTATTTAGATGGTATGCCGAGTACTGTGTTGGCTGTTGTTCCAGTGGAAAATAAAGAGTTTGGAGAGATAACAACAGTGAGATTTGAGCATCCAGAATATAAGTGTTTGGTGAATGATGCTATAGCAGAATTGAAATTAGAAATCAGGGATGAAAATAACAACAAGGTAATTAATCATCTACCAATTAATTGCGTTTTGGAAATTATATAATTATAATAAAAAAACTAGAAATGGTGTTTGTAAAACACAATGCCCCCAACCTTTGCTTGTCCTTAGATGGCAAAATATTCAACAAATATTGTTAAAGACTCAAAAACATACAACAAGAATTCCCCCGAAGGCTATGTCGCGCCTGTGGAGGCGCAAAGTCACCAAACCATGAAATCTAGGTCAAGGTCAAACATGGATGCCTGCATAAAAATTTCACTCCTAGTTCCAAGCATGTACCAAGTATCATCAATGAAACTCTTAACGAGAATTCTATGTTTTTTAATTAAAGGGGGAAATAATTCAAGAAGGGGAGATAATTTGGACAAGAAAAAAAATACGGGTCAACTATTTTTTCATGAGGAACTCATATATGAAATTTCAAAACACTAGCATACACGGTTCTGAAGATATGCTATGCACCAGAAAGCAACACAATTGAGTAGCAAAAAATTACAAAGGGCCATAACTCTAACAAAATTTTATCGAATTGGTTGAAAATTTAATCAGGTAGTCTCCTCCTTAGTCCCAATCACTATACCAAATATCAAGGCTGTAGCTCAAATACTTTTTGAGATATCTTGCTAACGAGAATTCTATGTTATTTAATTAAAGGGGAAATAATTCAAGAAGGGGAGATAATTTGGACAAGAAAAAAAATACGGGTCAACTATTTTTTCATGAGGAACCCATATATGAAATTTCAAAACACTAGCATACACGGTTCTAAAGATATGCTATGCACCAGAAAGCAACACAATTGAGTGGCAAAAAATTACAAAGGGCCATAACTCTAACAAAATTTTATAGAATTGGTTGAAAATTTAATCAGGTAATCTCCTCCTTAGTCCCAATCACTATACCAAATATCAAGGCTGTAGCTCAAATACTTTTTGAGATATCTTGCTAACGAGAATTCTATGTTATTTAATTAAAGGGGAAATAATTCAAGAAGGGGAGATAATTTGGACAAGAAAAAAAATACGGGTCAACTATTTTTTCATGAGGAACCCATATATGAAATTTCAAAACACTAGCATACACGGTTCTAAAGATATGCTATGCACAAGAAAGCGTGACGTACGAACGGACTAACGGACGGACAAGCCAGAAGCAATATGCCCCCCAACTTTTTTAAAGTTGGGGGCATAATGAGTATATTTGGTGCTAAGAGAAAACACGTAGATGCATTGGGGCTGAAACAAGAAATATTTAATATGAGAAGTCAAGCATTTACACAAATAAATACATTGAATGATAGACATACAGGACTTCAAGATAGATTTCGGGATATGTATCTCAATCATTGATTATTATATAATAAGGTTGATAATATGTCAGACAGAAAATTGATAAGCATTTGTGCGGAGAGTAAAGGTTCCTTACAGAAGAATGAAGTGTTTGGCTTTGGAAATGGTGGTAGAGAAGTAGGTGTTGGATATGTGATGAACTTTCCTGGCCAGATAATAGGTGTTGGACTGTCGAGTAAAAGAACAAAAGGCGATGTGTCTGTGGCGATTGCAATTAATGGAAATCCACAAGCAGGATATGATATATCATTGAATAATATTTTAAGAAAAACTTTGCTACACCGTTAAAGGTTGAGGCTGGTGATGCAATTGATTTTGTTTGTCAGACTAATAATGCTACATGTGTTAATACTGTGGCTTCGATGATAATTGAATTATTTATTGAATAAAAAAAATATATGTTATCAAGAAAAAAATGAAACAACCTAATGCACCGCTATATCCAGAGTTGCCTATTGAAGATGGGCAAAATTATAGATTACAGAAGATATCTGAGATAGAGAAGACGTTAATTAATGAGAGAGATGTGAGAAAAGCATTATACAAAAAATACAAACGTGGAATAAATATTACTGATGGAGTTGATACTGGTTTGATATCAACAAGTGTTATTTTGGCAGGTGTTGGATTAACTGTTCCAATTATGTTGCCTTTAGAGATTGGTGCTGTTGTGTGTGGGAGTTTGGGTGTGTGTGTTAAACTAATTAGGCGTAAAATGACTTCAAAAGCACAGAAACATTATGAGATTAAAACTATTGCTGATAGTAAGTTGAATAGTATAAAGGATTTGATTTCTAAGGCTTTGACAGACGGACAGATATCTGAGAATGAATTTAAACTTGTGTTGGATGAGTTGGACAAATATAATAAACTCAAAGACAATATACATTCAAAACAAACAGGATTGAGTGAAAGTGAGAGAAAGAAACTTATTGAGGAAGGCAAGGCTCAAGCAAAGAATGAAATGAAAAAAAAGATAGAAAATGCTTGATTTTATTCAATAAAATTACAATAGTAAATGACCCACCACCAAAATATGAAAGTTAATATTTTTTTTTTTTGCTTCACTTCCGACCTACAATGTTGAAATTTTATAAGAATGTGCATTTTGTATGTTGAAACATATGTACAAAGTTTGGTGGTAATTAGTTGAACCAATGTTATATTCAAAGACTTGCAGGAAATTCCAAAATGATGCTAGAACTTTGAAATTTTGTGATAATATGTATATATGCAACCCAAATACATATGCAAAATCTGAGACTAATCGGTTGATGGGATTCCACTTTTAGGAAGACTCAAAGACTTTCAGAAATTCCAAAAGTTGTCATAGGAACTTGGAATTTTAATATGTTATACAGCCTTAAAGTCTTGTTATATGTGCAAAATCTGGTGGATTATGTAAAGGCACTTTCAGGAGGGGTTAAAGTTTTTGCCCCAAAGTGGAATTTTCAAAATTCTTTTTAATATGTTTCTATATAGTGTCTATCCGCGACTTTTGTCGGAGCAGATTTTTAATATCACCTATAATTATTGTTATCTGAACACTGACTGAGACGCATCACACCTTGATACAAAGTGCACATGATACGCCCCTTTTTGTGATGGCGGAAAAAAGAGACAATTGTGTTAAAGAATTGTGCGATTATCTGGATAAAGTACTTCCTAAGGACGAATTTATAGAAAAGTGGAAACAAAATTATGAAAGTGAATTCTTCAAAAAGCGACCCATCTTGAAGAGAACCCGCAGTGTTATAAAAAGTGAACTAAAAGACCGCTTGTTAGAATCATACTCTGAAAATTATGAAGGAATACGTGGTGAATTACCGGGAGTAGATTCCGTCGATAATTGTGTAAAAAGTATAAAAGTCTTAGAAAATTGGATTTACTTAGTAAAAAAGGGAAAGGCACTAGCACTGAGTGCCATTCAAAAAAAAAAAAAAGATAAAAGATACGCGATGTTATTCAATAAATTTGTATTTATAAATGGCCACAGTCTAATTTTTGACCTGCCATTCTATAAATACTTCGTTAGTATTCGGTCGTTTCCGCCAAGGCGGTGACCATTTATCAGCTGATAAAGTAGATATCAGCACAAAGTGCAAAACGCCCCCTTCGCGTAGTACATACTGTGAATGATTCAAAGTGTAAAACGCCTTCCTTGCAATGGCTGAACAATCTCTACTGGAAGAACTTTATAACTATCTCACTACAACATATCCAAGTGATGAGAATATACGAATGTGGTTTATGAAATATCAAGAACAACAACAGCAGCAGCAGCAACAACAGCAACAAAAACAGCAGCAACAAAGACCAAGCCTGAAACGGACGCGGAGCGTGATAAAAGCTAATATCAAAACAAAGTTGTTAAACTCATTTTCAGAAGAAAGACGCATTGAAGGAGAGATAAGCATTAATATATCAACAGAGGATAATTGTGTAGAAACAATTCGTTTATTAGAACTGGCCATTCAAAGTAATAAACGAGATATAATTTACAAATCTGCATTGGTGGGTAAAGTGATTCATCATCTGAAAGAAATTAAAAGTGGAAACATAGGCGTGTTTTTAACTCAGAGAGGAATAAACTATTCCGTTTCATATTGTTATGCCCTTGTGAGACTGTTTAAACTTGTAGAGAAATATCCAAATTTACAGAAGTGCGCAACTGACCTTGGATTAATAATGAAAAATATGAAGATTATAGAAGAAATTTGTAAGGAAGAAAAATGGTGAATGGTGAATATGTTTCTAATGACAGTCTGATTTTTGTGCAATATAGCATTACAGTATGATATTATTACAGGGTAATAGTACTATGGTAAACCCTTAATAGAAAGGCAGCATAATAGCATTACAACGTAATAGTATTACAGCGTAATAGTATTACAGCGTAATAGTATTACAATGTAATAGTATTACAGCGTAATAGTATTACGGCGTAATAGTATTACAGCGTAATAATATTACAGCGTAATAGTATTATGGCGTAATAGTATTATAAAGTAATAATATTTCAGGATGATAGTATTACACTGTAATTACACTGTAATACTATTACAGCGTAATAGTAGTACAACGTAATAGTACTACAGCGTAATAGTACTATGGGAAAACCCCACCAGAGAACTTTTAGACAAGAATATATCCAGAATTTCCAAATCAGAATATGCTTTGTGCAAAGCATATATAAAAAGCAGTCTGAGGACTGCCAGGACTGGACTATATTCCACTATATCCCAGAAACAGCATTTTATAATATATATCAGCTAGCAGTAAACAAAACTTTTTTCCCTTTCGGTCCTTTTCTTTAATCAAGTCAATCTAAAAATAGAAACAATTAAAAAAATAAGAAAATTGATAATTTAAGATAGTCTTGTATGTTTGCTATATTTTTCTATGGACAAATGATGACAATAATCAAATTCAAATATTTTCAGTACAAAAAGAAGTACTTTAACATGTAAATTTGCAAGAAATTAAGAAATATTATCATTTTTCCTGGCCTTGGCTTTTATACCCCTCGATTCTGGAAAAACGGTTATTACAAGAAAATTAAACAATGTAGGGAGATAAATCTTCGTGCAGTTATCAAATATGTTATTTATAATAATTTGATATCCAACTGACTACAATATATATCATAATATAAAATATTCGGATCGGCATTTTTGGTTCGGCGGCTCGGCCCGGCCTTGGCTTTTATACCCGACCTAGGGTAACCGCGGAGATACGGGTTTCCAGGCTAATTAATTTGGGTTGACAGGTTTGAGACACGAAAACACATAACATTGGCTGTTTTTCGTTTGCTCATAATAAAAACCAATTATGAAAGCGTGTCATCTTGTCATAAATAACACAGGGAAAATAAGCATTCAAAAAATGCTCAAGAAAAAAACCTAGATAGTCGGAAAATCAATGTTTTTGACATAACACTTCTTTTCAGCTGCAAGGCAAACACACTGATAAACGGCGGTATCAGTGAATCCGGAATCGCCCCGAGTCTTTTTGCCCTGGTTTCGGGGTGGGTCGTTTCGCCCTTATGATAGATCAGAATCAGAATTATTACTGGTGACACGTCCAGTGACATTCTTACACCAGGACCTGTGATATGGGAAGTAAGTCCCTAGCTCTAACCAAAGAGGTAAACTTAGCTACACCATCCTCAGCACCCTCAGCCGTCGAAATAATCGAATCGGGAAGGGCATTCCAATCTCAAATGGTTCGGGGGAAGAAAGATTCTGTATAAATGTCCGTTCTTGCAGTAAGGGTCTGAAACGACATTGAATGGTGCTTTCTGCAGTGCCTAGCTGGGGGAACAAGGCCATCTGTTGGAATGCTGGTAGCACCCTTTAGACCTTTGTATAAGAGTATGAGCCAACTGTCTCTTCTCCTTTTCTTGAGAGACTCCCATCTTAATTTTCCTAGAATTCCAGTCATGCTCCCAGTTTCAAAGCAGTAATTTCCAGTTACAAATCTGGCAGCTCTATTCTGAACTTTTTCAATTTCTTCATTGAGGACTACTCCGCTTTGGTCCCAGATGCAACTGCCATATTCCAAGATTGGGCGAACAAGTCCCCTGTATGCAGTCTCTTTCACATCCTGAGGACACTGATGAAGATTTCGTCTCAGGAAACCAAGTGTTCTATTCGCCTTTGTACACATGTTGCTAATGTGTGTATTCCATCTCAAATCGTGAGTGACCGCCACACCAAGGTACTTAATGGAATTCACATTTTCGAGGATCGTTCCCTCTAAAGTGTAAGAAGCCTCAATTTTATTAGATCTCTTCCTAGTTATCTGCATAATATTGCATTTAACTGGCTGAAATCTCATGCCCCATTTTCGGGCCCAACATCCTAATCTATCTATGTCAGCCTGAAGTTTCAGTGAGTCATCTGTATCTCTAATTTCCCGGTAACAAACACAGTCGTCTGCGAACAGTCTTATTTCTGAGTCAATGTCAGCGGAGATATCATTGATGTACAGAGAGAACAATAGAGGACCAAGAACAGTCCCTTGCGGGAATCCAGACAAAACTGGCTCCCATACTGAAGATTCACCATTAACAACAACCCGCTGTTTTCTGTAGCAAAGGAAGGAATCTATCCATTTTAGAGTCTTTCCTCCAATTCCATAACCAAATAATTTGGATTAAAGTAGATCATGCGGAGGGGTGTCAAAAGCCTTCTCGAAGTCCAGAATAAATGTGTCCACCTGCCCCCTTTTGTCCAGGATTTTTGCCCAATCATTAATAACCGTGCTCAACTGAGTTTCGCAACTATGCACTAGGATGAGTTAGGAGGCATTCATGCGGACTGAACAAATTATTTGTCTAAATCGCGACGGAAGTAAGGGCGAGGATTGTGGCCACGTAAAATCGATTTAAGCCCCCGGTGGAAATCTTCCACTGACCGTTCCAAGGCGGCTCTTCTGTGGCGATTTATTTATGTTGTTGTTTGTTGCTTACTGTGTGTATCACTTGTGTCTTTTAATTTTGGATGGCCATATGGCCATTTTGTTGGAAAGTAACTGTCCTTATGGCCTTCCTTTGTTTAGGTTTCCATTATGGTCTGGTCGCTTAATGTTTGTATTTCTTTCCCTTTGGTGTCTTTTATGGGTGGAGTAAGTTAATTGTATCAATTCCTGATCTTTGTTTTACTTCTACTTTTCCTAAATGCGTGTTGTCTGTCTGACAAAAGTTTATGTTCATCCAAGTGGACCATGATGTTTGAGCAAACTATGTGTTCAAGCAATTTACATAGAACACAGGTCAGTGACACCGGGCGATAATTTTGAGCAAGAGCCCTGTCCCCTTTTTTGAAAAGTGGACAGATGTTCGCTAGTAGCCATGCTTTGGGAATTTCACCCGTATCGAGAGATTGTTGCAAAAGATGAGCAAAAACCGGACCTAACTCGTTTGCTAGTTCCTTCAGGACTCTAGGGTGAAGCTCATCAGGCCCTAAAGCTTTAGAAGGGTTCAAGCCTTTAAGTAACTTGATCACTCCTGCCGAGGATACAACAATATTTTACATGAAAGGGGCCGATCTTTAAGTCAATGGGATAGATAGATAGATAGATAGATAGATAGATAGATAGATAGATAGATAGATAGATAGATAGATAGATAGATAGATAGATATAGTAAAAGTAGAAGTAAAACAAAGATCAGCAATTGATACAATTAACTTACTCCACCCAGGGAATCCCCTCCACCCATAAAAGACACCAAAGGGAAAGAAATTCAAACATTAAGCGACCAGACCATAATGGAAACCTAAACAAAGGAAGGCCATAAGGACAGTTACTTTCCCACAAAATGGTCATATGGCCATCCAAAACCAAAAGACACAAGTGATACACACAGTAAGTAACAAACAACAACATAAATAAATCGCCACAGAAGAGCCGCCTTGGAACGGTCAGTGGAAGATTTCCACTGGGGGGCTTAAATCGATTTTACGTGGCCACAATCCTCGCCCTTACTTCCGTCGCGATTTAGACAAATAATTTGTTCAGTCCGCATGAAGGCCTCCTAACTCATCCTAGTGCATAGTGCAATTTATATAGAGAAAACTGGGCTTTACGGGGTATGCATTATTTTCTTTATTTCTGTTTAAAAAAAACATAGGTTGTGGGTACTCGTTAGAACCACCTCAATGGGGCGGTTCTAACAAGCACCTACAAACTATATATGTATTATTAACAAGAAAAATATCACGTATTTTCTTGAGAAAAATAGCCATTTTGGAGATGTGAAAAATGCACTATGTTGCACGGGTTTGTTGTGGAAATGAGTGGAGTCTAACTGTTGGTCTTCTTTTGCTCCACGGTCCCAGCCCATCGGGGCTTGAAGAAATAGATGGGCTGCATGATGCTTCCACGCAGAGCTGAAACCGACCTGCACACGAGTACTGGTAAAACACTTAAAAAGACCTAAGCCTGCCCAGGTAAAGCGGTGCGAGTCGGATCGTCCAAGCTTATAAAACCTATTGGTTTCATTGGGCGGCAGAGCTTGAAATGTCATTTCTTCTCAATGTCGGGTAAAAGTCCCGCGAAATTGTAAGCAACACCTCCGAAATGACCTTTACAGTGTTGACGGGGAAGTTAAACCCTAAATTAAACAAACAAATAAACACATCTTTTGCTCCAGCATTTCAATGGTTTCTTGCTGTCGAGTTCTCACCGTGGTGTCATCTCTGTGGTTGTTTGATTTTTGTTTTCACGGAGATGTTGCACTGATGTGTTAGCTAGGAGGCCTTCAAGCGGACTGAATAAATTATTTGTCTAAATCGCGACGGAATTAAGGGCGAGGATTGTGGCCACGTAAAATCGATTTAAGCCCCCCCCCCCCCCCACCCCGCCCCAGTGGAATTCGTTTCGCTGACCGTTTCAAGGTGGTTCTTCTGTCGCGGTTTATTTTTGTTATGGTTTGTCTTTGAGTGTGTGAATCGCTTATATTATTTTGTTTTGGATAGCCAATTGGCCATTTTGTGGGAAAGTAACTGTCCTTTTTGCTTTTCGTGGGTTAATTGTATCGAATCCAGATCATTGCCTTCACTTCTATTTCACTGTTTCCGAATGTCCCAGTATTGGAATGGTTGGCATTTATGGCGAATTATTTCAGGACCCATATATTGCAATGCCCTACTATGGAAATAACCATGTTTTGTTCGCCTTTGGTAAGACGAATCAAAGTTCGGTAAATGTGGCGCCTGATCAGGGTCTACACAATTAGTTTATAAAGTCGAAATTAAAGAATGTAACAGACGACCTTTCTTCGTCGCGTTATTCTCTTTTTATGTTCCCACTTCAGAGGGAACATAGAACTTGTCAGTTAGAATTTTTTGCAGATGGGAAAGCGCAGAATGTACTGAACTAATGTTGAAATTTATGGTATTATCATGCAAAATGAGCAGACACGTTTATCTTTCATTCTTGTCTTCTCTCTTTTTTGTGTTTTTTTTCGTCGAATTTGGTATAACGCATTTTCGACTTTGCCATTTTAACCCTCTGGAACCTTGTCAACAAAATATCTGGAGATCTGCTTGATCTACTACTGACACTGTAAGCATCTATCTATCTCCCTTTACGTCTTAATCTCCGTAGAGGACATCAGACGGAGGTATGGTGACTATACCTCATACCTCATCATCAAGGTGACTATCAGTACTTTCAGTACTTTGATTTTAGTTTTACTACTACTACTGGTGCTGCTGCTAATGCATTCGTTATTGTGGGAATCGGTAAAGAAAACATATCCTATTCTATTCTCATTACAGTGACATTTTGTAGCTAACTTCTAAATTTAGCCACCCATCTAACTGAGGCAAAAATGGCCAAATTGACCTCTGTGCAGGGAGAGGCATGCCCTGTGCGGGTTAAAGACCCCTACCGTAATTACATGATTACTGTGTAGGCTTTTAAATCATGGACGCGACTCTATACTTTCATTTTTAAGTTCATTGCCCGTTTCTGTTTTACGTCTTCCGGACACCGAGGCGAATAATTCTACGATAGTTCTAATCAGTTATATGATGCGGCTCTCTTAGCTGGGGGCTGTGCTCAGCATACTCTCCGTCCTTGCGTTGATTCTGAAATTGATCATAAACGCCATTTCTTCAAAATATCCTTCATTAATGAGGGTATGGATTTTATAGATTTGCCCAGTGTCTTCCGTGAGAGCTCGGTGCTTTCTTCCATTCCTGCTTATTTTCGGAGTGCTGAAACACCTATAATTAGCTATAAATGTGACAGACCTGTTAGATCTATCATTTTTAATTTCAATAAACTTGTTTCAGATCTTGATATTGATACTAATACTCCTGATTCACGTGACTGTAAAAAAATCAGTGTATTGCTATCCTGCTGCTGGTCATGTAATTACTGGCCATTTGAAAATAGTTCCTGATTCTAGGGTAAGGAATATTATTTCTAAAGGACCGAAATATCGGTTTCCTTCTAAAGTTGATTTCAGTAGGTGTGGGGATGAGATCGCTGCTTCCTTGGGTGGGTTTGGTGATCGGTGGTGTGGGCGAGAGTGTGTTGGGCATAGGGCCCTTGAGGACTGGAAACTTAGCGTTTTGGGGCTGGTGAAAAGGCGCGTTTCTTTCTGTTCTCAAAATACTAACGTATTACCTCCTAAGCCTCAGACGTCTTTACGCCATCTTAGACTGGGTGTTCGGGTGTTTCATAAGAGATCTAATTCAAGGTAATGTTGGTTGGTGCCTGATGCTCTGTCTCTTTTCGAGCCCATCGGAGTCTAACTGTTGTTTTTCTTTTGCTCCAGCAATTCAGTGGCTTCTTGCTGTCGAGTCCTCGCCGTTAATTCACCTCTGTGGTACTTTGATTATTTGTGTTCACGGAGATGTTGCACTGATGAGTTAGGAGACCTTCGTGCGGACTGAACAAATTATTTGTCTAAATCGCGGAAGTAAGGGCGAGGATTGTGGCCATGTAAAATCGATTTAAGCCCCCCCCCCCCCCTGTGGAAATCTTTCCACTGACCGTTCCTAGGCGGTTCTTCTGTGGCGATTTATTTATGCTGTTGTTTGTTACTTACTGTGTGTATCACTTGTGTCTTTTTATTTTGGATGGCCATATGGCCATTTTGTGAGAAAGTAACTGTCCTTATGGCCTTCCTTTGTTTAGGTTTCCATTATGGTCTGGTCGCTTAATGTTTGTGTTTCTTTCCCTTTGGTGTCTTTGATGGGTGGAATAAGTTAATTGTATCGATTCCTGATCTTTGTTTTACTTCTACTTTGTTTTGGCCCCTGCGGGCGGGGCCGCTGGCAACGTCGTCGTTGTATGACGGCTCCACTATGTTAATACGATTAAGCAGGAGCTTGGTGGTACTGGGGCCTGTGAACTTCAGCCTTTGGCTGAAGAGAGAGTTATAGTAGATAAACATATTTGTCATTCAGCCACCAAGTTTGCTCTGTGTATTACCGAAGGCCAAGACAGGCTTCCTACGCTATACTGGTTGCCGGAACTTCATAAAAGACCTTACAAATAAAAATAAAAAATGAGTTCCTTTAAGAGCAATGAAAACATTCATAAGAAAGAAGGTGGGCCATACTACGTAGTTTCGGCTAATAAAGCCTCATCAGTAACCCTGTAATGATCCGACAACGAAAGCCAGAGGAAACATACTGCGAATTTCGAATAGGCAGTCGATTCAAAGACTGATATAAATCAAAATGGGGTCCAAATAATTAAATACCTGTCTAGAATATGAGTCTAAACCAATAATTTATTTCTGATTTTTCAGAATATTTAACGCTGATCTCAAAGGACCAAAAGTAAATATAAAAGCACGGTTTATTGCAAGTTCAAGCTCTTGCACTACCACTGAACTTTCTAAATTGTTGGCTTCCTGTCTTGCTGCTATCAAAACGCATGTGATTAAATATTGTGATAAAGTCTTTGAAAGATCAGGACGAAATCTGTTTTGGTCTACCAAAAAATCGAATGAGGTTTTAAATAAATTGAAATCCAGACATTTTCGTGCTTCAGGTCTGTCTACTTACGATTTTCCACTCTTAACACTACACTTCCTCATAATCTTATATAAAAAAAAGCTTAATGATTTAATTGAATGGGCTTTTCACAGAGAAGATTCTCTCTATCTTGCATGTAATGTCAGAAATGCATTTTTCACTTTTAAAGAGCACATGATTTATACACTTTGGTCATGTCAGAAAGTGTGTGATGCCCTCACCTTTCTACTTGACAATATTTATATTAGATTCGGTACTAAGTTATTTAGACAACTTGTGGGCATTCCTATAGGTACGAATTGCGCACCTCTTGTGGCTGATCTATTCTTGTATTGTTATGAAAGAGACTTCATGTTGTATCGATTCCTGATCTTTGTTTTACTTCTACTTTTCATGTTGTCGCTTTCCATTGATAACCAATCTGAAATTATTGAAGCTTTTAGCTCCACTTCTAGATATTTAAATGATTTATTAAATATTGATAATACCTATTTCGATGGTTTGATCAGTCAGATTTACCCCCCAGAACTTCAGTTAAATAAAGCAAATTCTTCTGATACTGAGGCCCCGTTTTTGGATTTACATCTGTCTATTGTAGATGGGTTTGTTTCGTGCAAAATTTATGATAAACGCGATGACTTTGATTTTGAGATTGTAAATTTTCCTTTTTTGGATGGTGATGTTCCTCGTGCGCCATCCTATGGCGTTTATATTTCGCAATTAATTCGATTTGCTAGAGTGTGTAGTCATGTAACTGACTTCAACACTCGAAATAAATTATTAACGGCTAAACTTCTTGATCAGGGTTATCGGTACCATAAACTACGCAGGGCCTTTTCAAAATTTTATGGACGCCGTTCTTGTTTAGTTTCAAAATTCAATATTAGACTTAAATCTCTTCTGCAACAAGGTCTGTCGGAACCCGAATTTTATGGTGACTTGGTGTGTGAGTTCGGAGAAATATATAACCGCAATAACTTTAGCACCCAATTTCGTAAAATCATTCTTTGATGTGGGAAGATTGGGTACAACATGGATATTATACGACAGACTGCATGCATGGTAGTTGGCCCGGTCGCGGTTGGCAGCTTTGCTTCCCTCTTTGATTGCGCGCCGGTGGGTCGGGCCTCGGATTCTGTGGCGGTTGCAGCGTGAGGGCTTGTTGGGGATTGGGGAGATCTAATTCAAGGTAATGTTGGTTGGTGCCTGATGCTCTGTCCCTGGTCGGGCCCATCGGGGTCTGACAGTTGGTTTTCTTTTGCTCCGGCATTTCGGTGGTTTCTTGCTGTCGAGTCCTCACCGTTGTCTCACCTCTGTGGTTCTTTGATTATTTGTGTTCACGCAGATGTTGCGCTGATGAGTTAGCAGGCCTTCACGCGGACTGAACAAATTATTTGTCTAAATCGCGACGGAAGTAAGGGCGAGGATTGTGGCCACGTAAAATCGATTTAAGCCCCACGGTGGAAATCTTTCCACTGATCGTTCCAAGGCGGTTCTTCTGTGGTGATTTATTTATGTTGTTGTTTGTTACTTACTGTGTGTATCACTTGTGTCTTTTTATTTTGGATGGCCATATGGCCATTTTGTGGGAAAGTAACTGTCCTTATGGCCTTCCTTTGTTTAGGTTTCCATTATGGTCTGGTCGCTTAATGTTTTTGTTTCTTTCCCTGTGGTGTCTTTGATGGGTGGAGTAAGTTAATTGTATCGATTCCTGATCTTTGTTTAACTTCTACTTTTCAGCCTGCAAACCTGGTGTGTATTTAATGTACACCTGCGAGTAATGGTCAGGTGTGAACGATCGCAATATAAGTAAAAATGAAAAGGTTTATACCTTAAAATAATTATAAATAATAAATTATTAACGGCTAAACTCCTTAATCAGGGTTATCGGTACCATAAACTACGCAAAGCATTTTCAAAATTTTATAGACGCCATTCTGATTTAATTTCAAAATTCAGTATTGGACTTAAATCTCTTCTGCAACAAGGTCTATCGGAACCCGAATTTTATGGTGACTTAGTATATAAATTCAGAAAAATATATAATCGCAATGACTTCAGCACCCAATTTCGTAAAATCATTCTTCGATATAAAAAGATTAGGTACAACATGGATGTTATACGACAGACTGCATGCATGGTAGTTAACCCAATCACGGTTGGCAACTTTGCTTCCCTCTTTAATTGCACGCCGGTGGGTCAGACCTCAGATTCTATGACGGCTCCAACGTAAAGGCTTATTGAGAATTAGAGAGATCTAATTCTTGGTCATGTTGGTTGGTGCCTGATGCTCTGTCTCTGGTCGGGCCCATCGGAGTCTAACTGTTGGTTTTCGTTTGCTCCAGCATTTCAGTGGTTTCTTGCTGTCGAGTCCTCACCGTTGTCTCACCTCTGTGGTTCTTTGATTTTTTGTGTTCACGGAGATGTTGCACTGATGAGTTAGGAGGCCTTCATGCGGATTGAACAAATTATTTGTCTAAATTGCGGCGGAAGTAAGGGCGAGGATTGTGGCCACGTAAAATCGATTTAAGCCCCCCCCCCCCCCCCCCCCCCGTGGAAATCATTCCACTGACCGTTCCAAGGCGGTTCTTCTGTGGCGATTTATTTATGTTGTTGTTTGTTACTTACTGTGTGTATCACTTGTGTCTTTTAATTTTGGGTGGCAATATGGCCATTTTGTGGGAAAGTAACTGTCCTTATGGTCTTCCTTTGCTTAGGTTTCCATTATGGTCTGATCGCTTAATGTTTGTATTTCTTTCCCTTTGGTGTCTTTGATGGGTGGAGTAAGTTAATTGTATCGATTCCTGATCTTTGTTTTACTTCTATTTTCTTATACCAACGAAAATGACCAAAACAAAACATAGTGCACCCTGGATCGATAACACGATCAAGCATCTCATTAGTACACGCAATCGCTCGAAAGTCTAGCAGCCCTGACGTTAAGAATCATTACAGACGGTTCGGAGCACATGTGCAGAAGGATATAAGAGATGCATATTGGACGCATGTTTCCAGCATCTTTACCTTTGAAGATGACAATACAGATCCCGATAGCCCCCAAATGAATGGTAAAGTTAAAAAGTTTTGGTCATTTGTAAAGTCCCTGAAAAAGGATGCGTTTGGGATCACTTCGCTAAGGGAAAATGGAATTCTAAAAACAGACTCACGCGATAAGGTCAACATATGCAATAAACAGTTTCAATCGGCATTTACGCGTGAAACTGATGGTGAGCTACCGTTCAAAGGTAAAAGTCCGTTCCCCTCTATGGGGGATATAACAGTTGACCCTAAGGGGGTCGCTAAACTGTTGGGTAAGCTCGACGACCTGAATGCCAGGGTACTTAAGGAATGTAGTGCTGAAATCTCTGTGTTGGCCTTTATCTTCAATGAATCACTTGCCCAGGGCACTGTACCGGATGACTGGCGATAAGCAATTGTTACCCTGGTCTATAAGAAAGGTGAATAAAAGCGTCGCTAACACTGCATGATGCACCACCACTGCAGGCCAATATGGATCGATCCATGACCACAATAGGCTTCCTTAAGTGATCTATATATCTATAAAATTTTATCAAGGTATTCCATATAGTGAAGGAGCTATGGGCAAAAAACCTTTCTTACGTAGAAAATAAATACATGAATAAAAGTCCAAAAACTATTTAATGGAAATTGTTAAAAAACGTAAAATAGAAATGGAGGCAATGATCAGGAATCGATACAATCAACCCCACAGCTCCCATCAGAGACAGCAAGAAACCACTGAAATGCTGGAGCAAAAGAAAACCAACAGTTAGACTCCGATGGGCCCAACCAGAAACATAGCATCAGGCACCAACCAACATTACCTTGAATTAGATCTCTCTAATTCTCAATAAGCCTTTACGCTGGAACCGTCATAGAATCTGAGGCCTGGCCCACCGGCGTGCAATTAAAGAGGGAAGCAAAGTTGTCAACCGTGATTGGGTGTACTACCATGCATGCAGTCTGTCGTATAACATTTATGTTGTACCCAATCTTTTTATATCGAAGAATGATTTTACGAAATTGGGTGCTGAAGTCATTGCTGTTATATATTTTTCTGAATTTATATACTAAGTCACCATAAAATTCGGGTTCCGATTGACCTTTGTTGCAGAAGAGATTTAAGTCCAATATTGAATCTTGAAATTAAATCAGAATGGCGTCTATAAAATTTAGAAAAGGCTTTGCGCAGTTTATGGTACCGATAATCCTGATTAAGAAGTTTAACCGTTAACAATTTATTACGAGTGTTGAAGTCAGTTACATGACTACACACTCTGGCAAATCGAATTAATTGCGAAATATAAACGCCATAGGATGGCGCACGAGGAACATCACCATCCAAAAAAAGGAAAATTTAAAATCTCAAAATCAAAATCATAGCGTTTACCATAAATTTTGCATGAAACAAACCCATCTACAATAGATAGATGTAAATCCAAAACGGGGCTTCGGTATCAGAAGAATTTGCCCAATTTAACCGAAGCCCTGGGGGTAAATTTGACTGATCAAACCATCGAAATAGG
The DNA here is from genome assembly GCA_963580285.1 of Lucinisca nassula. NCBI lineage: Eukaryota > Metazoa > Mollusca > Bivalvia > Lucinida > Lucinidae > Lucinisca > Lucinisca nassula. The sequence continues at coordinate 104,098,257 of OY757019.1, forward strand.
TATTATCAATATTTTAATAAATCATCCAAATATCTAGAAGTGGAGCTAAAAGCTTCAATGTTCCCAGACTGGTTTACAGCAGAAAGGGACATCATGAAGTCTCTCTCATAACAAAAAAAAAAAAAAAAAAAAAAAAACAGATCAGCCACAAGGGGTGCGCAATTAGTACCCATCGAAATACCCACAACTTTTCTTAATAACTTAGTACCAAATCTTATGTAAGTATTGTCAAGTAGAAAGTTGAGAGCTTCACACACTTTCTGACATGACCATAAAGTAAAATTTTTATGCTCTTCAGAAGTGAAAAAAGGCATTAAATTACATTACATTACATTACATTACTCTGTCAAATGTTAACTCATATTGCCCATTAACCATCCCAACCATGCTTCTATAAATGGTCTATATATCTATGAATTTGTATCCAAATACTCCATTAAGTAAAGGAATAAAAAAAATGAGAATTGTTAACGGCCATAACTCTGACAAAGATGTGAACGTATTTTGGCAATTGACAATCCCAAACATGCTTCCTTTAATAGTATATATATGTGAAGTTTCATCCATATATTCCATTAAATTTGGGAATAAGAACCCCAAAAGCATTTAATGGGACTTGTACATGGCAATAATTATCGAATATGTTAACGTATTTTGCCACTAACAATACTAAACATTCTTCCTATGGTGGTCTATATATCTGTGAAGTTTCACCCATATATTCCAGTTAGTAATGGAATAAGTGATCAAAAACCATTTAATAGAAATTGTTAACGACAATAACTCTATCAAATGTTTACGTATTTATGTCAGGGGTTTAATGAGAATTGTTAACGGTCATAACTCTGACAAAGATGTTAACGTATTTTGGCAATCAACAATCCCAAACATGCTTCCTTTAATAGTACATATATGTGAAGTTTCATCCATATATTCCATTAAATTAAGGAATATGAACCCAAAAAGCATTTAATGGGACTTGTACATGGCAATAATTATCGAATATGTTAACGTATTTTGCCACTAACAATACTAAACATTCTTCCTATAGTGGTCTATATATCTGTGAAGTTTCACCCATATATTCCAGTTAGTAATGGAATAAGTGATCAAAAACCATTTAATAGAAATTGTTAACGACAATAACTCTATCAAATGTTTACGTATTTATGCCAGGGGTTTAATGAGAATTGTTAACGGTCATAACTCTGACAAAGATGTTAACGTATTTTGGCAATTAACAATCCTAAACATGCTTCCTTTAATAGTACATATATGTGAAGTTTCATCCATATATTCCATTAAATTTGGGAATAAGAACCCCAAAAGCATTTAATGGGACTTGAACATGGCAATAATTATCGAATATGTTAACGTATTTTGCCACTAACAATACTAAACATTCTTCCTATAGTGGTCTATATCTGTGAAGTTTCACCCATATATTCCAGTTAGTAATGGAATAAGTGATCAAAAACCATTTAATAGAAATTGTTAACGACAATAACTCTATCAAATGTTTACGTATTTATGCCAGGGGTTTAATGAGAATTGTTAACGGTCATAACTCTGACAAAGATGTTAACGTATTTTGGCAATCAACAATCCCAAACATGCTTCCTTTAATAGTACATATATGTGAAGTTTCATCCATATATTCCATTAAATTAAGGAATATGAACCCAAAAAGCATTTAATGGGACTTGTACATGGCCATAATTATCGAATATGTTAACGAATTTTGCCACTAACAATACTAAACATTCTTCCTATAGTGGTCTATATATCTGTGAAGTTTCACCCATATATTCCAGTTAATAATGGAATTAGTGATCAAAAACCATTTAATAGAAATTGTTAACGACAATAACTCTATCAAATGTTTACGTTTTTATGCCAGGGGTTTAATGAGAATTGTTAACGGTCATAACTCTGACAAAGATGTTAACGTATTTTGTCAATCAACAATCCCAAACATGCTTCCTTTAATAGTATATATGTGAAGTTTCATCCATATATTCCATTAAATTAAGGAATATGAACCCAAAAAGCATTTAATGGGACTTGTACATGGCCATAATTATCGAATATGTTAACGTATTTTGCCACTAACAATACTAAACATTCTTCCTATAGTGGTCTATATATCTGTGAAGTTTCACCCATATATTCCAGTTAGTAATGGAATAAGTGATCAAAAACCATTTAATGGAAATTGTTAACGGCAATAATTCTATCAAATGTTAACGTATTTATGCCAGGGGTTAGTGCAAGAAAGGGCCCAAGTCCATTTTGGAAAAAATCTTGGATATTATCATTTTCAGATACATCATATCAAGACCTACAATCTGATATATAGTTTGTTATACCTTATTTCTTTACTCACATTAAAAATGGCAGGTAATAAAATTTTTGGTAGGGTCCTTAGTCCGATGTCGTATCTTTGGTGCAGGAAGGGGTCTAAGTCCGTTTTACCACATAAAGGTTTGAGTTCCCACTGTATGTATTCTTCATTTGTTTCAGATTTCTGTTGTAATAAACTAATAAAGAGTCGTGATACGATAAAATATACATGTTCACCTAAATGACATAGGTTTCTGCTTTTAATAGAGAAAACTTTGTTGTATTTGTTTAGTACAAGAAGGTGCCTAAGTCCTATAAAGTAGAAGTAAAACAAAGATCAGGAATTGATACAATTAACTTACTCCACCCATCAAAGACACCAAAGGGAAAGAAACACAAACATTAAGCGACCAGACCATAATGGAAACCTAAACAAAGGAATGTCATAAGGACAGTTACTTTCCCACAAAATCGCCATCCAAAATAAAAAGACACAAGTGATACACACAGTAAGTAACAAACAACAACATAAATAAATCGCCACAGAAGAACCGCATTGGAACGGTCAGTGGATAGATTTCCACTGGGGGGGGGGGGGGGGGGCTTAAATCGATTTTACGTGACCACAATCCTCGCCCTTACTTCTTATAAATCCTGAACTTAAAAATCTTCCACTGACCGTTCCAAGGCGGCTCTTCTGTGGCGATTTATTTATGTTGTTGTTTGTTACTTACTGTGTGTATCACTTGTGTCTTTTAATTTTGGATGGCCATATGGCCATTTTGTGGGAAAGTAACTGTCCTTATGGCCTTCCTTTGTTTAGGTTTCCATTATGGTCTGGTCGCTTAATGTTTGTATTTCTTTCCCTTTGGTGTCTTTTATGGGTGGAGTAAGTTAATTGTATCAATTCCTGATCTTTGTTTTACTTCTACTTAGCCCCTTCTTGCACAAAACCATTATTGTAACAAATGAATATCTGCGATATCCTCAGAACTATTTATGCGATTTCTGCACCATTTCAGATGACGCGATAGCACATCAGAAGAATTTATTTAAATTCAAGTATGAAAAATATGAAAAATTTGCAAAATATTTTGTTTTTTGCGCTGTTCTCGAAATTATAAAAATTTGACCATAGTGCAGTTTATATTTTACTTTTGGTCCTTTGAGATCAGCGTGAATATTCTGAGAAATCAGAAATAAATTATTGGTTTAGACTCATATTCTAGACAGGTTTTTAATTATTTGGACCTCATTTTGATTTATATCAGTCTTTGAATCGACTGCCTATTCGAAATTCGCAAAATTGCAGTATGTTTCCTCTGGTTTTCTTTGCCGGATCATGACAGGGTCACTGATGAGGTTTTATTAGCCGAAACTACGTAGTATGACCCATCTTCTTTCTTATGAATGTTTTCATTGCTCTTAAAGGAAAATAAAAATCAAAAATGAGTTCCTTTAAGAGCAATGAAAACATTCATAAGAAAGAAGATGGGTCATACTACTCATTTTTGATTTTTATTAGGCCCCATCTTGCACTAACCACATATTCCCAATACCAATATATACACAAAATTTCATCCAATTATTCCATAAAATAAACGAATAAGAGTCAAAAAATCATTAAATGGAAATTGTTAATGGCAATAACTCTGTCAAATCTTAACTCATTTTGCCTTTTAGCAATCCAAAACCTGCTTCTTATGCTGGTCTATATATCAGTGAAGTTTCATACATATATTCTATTTAGTAAAGGAATAAGTGCCCAAAAACTATTTCACGGGAATTGTTTATCGACCATAGCTCCGTTAAATGTAAACGTATTTTGCCCATTAACAATCCCAAAACCACACATACCCAATACCAATGTATATACAAAATTTGAAGAAAATCCGAGAAAAAAATGTTCAAGTTATTGATCGAAAACGCCCAAAAAAACTTATTTTGAACAAAAAGGGCCGTAACTCTGTCAAATGTTAACGGATTTTGCCCGTTAACAATCCCATACCAGTCATTCCCGGTATAAACATGTATGCAAAAATTGAAAAAAAAATCCATGAAAAATTACTCGATCGGAAATAGTGCGGACGGACGGACGGACAGACACTCGACGGTATATCATAATACCCACCACTATCGTGTGGTGGGGTATAAAAATATGATGCAGCAAATTATAGACCAGTGTCGCTAACATGCATCTGTTGCAAAACCCTGGAGTATATATTAGTAAGCAACTTGCTGACTGTCAACATGGTTTCCCGGAGTCAAAGGTCTTGTACAACGCAACTGGTCCAATTTGACCATGACATTGTGAGCAATCTGGATGGGGCCATAAAGCATGGCCACAAACAGACTGACTTGATCACCATGGACTTCGCTAAGGTCTTTGACAAGGTACCTCACAGAAGGCTATTATACAAATTGCATAGGTGGATTAGCTCATTGCTCTCTGGGCGCTCATAACAAGTTGTACTTGATGGTCATGCGTCTGATCCAGTCCCTGTTTTATCTGGTCCCCCATGTTCGGTCCTTGGACCGGTCCTCTTCTTGGCTTTCATCAATTATCTCCCGGATACTTTTATCAGGTCATCGGCCCATTTGTTTGCTGATTATTGTGTCCTGTATGGGAACATATATATTCTCCTTCTGACTGTCTTATTATACAAGATGACCAGGATCATCTTGTACAGTCGGAGGCCGCTTGGCAGATGAAAAGTAGAAGTAAAACAAAGATCAGGAATCGATACAATTAACTTACTCCATCCATAAAAGACACCAAAGGGAAAGAAATACAAACATTAAGCGACCAGACCATAATGGAAACCTAAACAAAGGAAGGCCATATGGACAGTTACTTTCCCACAAAATGGCCATATGGCCATCCAAAATTAAAAGACACAAGTGATACACACAGTAAGTAACAAACAACAACATAAATAAATCGCCACAGAAGAGCCGCCTTGGAACGGTCAGTGGAAGATTTCCACTGGGGGGCTTAAATCGATTTTACGTGGCCACAATCCTCGCCCTTACTTCCGTCGCGATTTAGACAAATAATTTGTTCAGTCCGCATGAAGGCCTCCTAACTCATCAGTGCAACATCTCCGTGAACACAGAAATCAAAGAACCACAGAGGTGAGACAACGGTGAGGACTCGACAGCAAGAAACCACTGAAATGCTGGAGCAAAAGAAAACCAACAGTTAGACTCCGATGAGCCCGACCAGAGACAGAGCATCAGGCACCAACCAACATTATCTCTTTAATTTTCAATAAGCCTTTACGTTGGAGCCGTCATAGAATCTGAGGCCTGACCCACCGGCGTGCAATTAAAGAGGGAAGCAAAGTTGCCAACCGTGATTGGGTTAACTACCATGCATGCAGTCTGTCGTATAATATCCATGTTGTACCCAATCTTTTTATATCGAAGAATGATTTTACGAAATTGGGTGCTGAAGTCATTGCGGTTATATATTTTTCTGAATTTATATACTAAGTCACCATAAAATTCGGGTTCCGATAGACCTTGTTGCAGAAGAGATTTAAGTCCAATATTGGATTTTGAAATTAAATCAGAATGGCGTCTATAAAATTTTGAAAAGGCTTTGCGTAGTTTATGGTACCGATAACCCTGATTAAGAAGTTTAGCCGTTAATAATTTATTACGAGTGTTGAAGTCAGTTACATGACTACACACTCTAGCAAATCGAATTAATTGCGAAATATAAACGCCATAGGATGGCGCACGAGGAACATCACCATCCAAAAAAGGAAAATTTACAATCTCAAAATCAAAGTCATCGCGTTTATCATAAATTTTGCACGAACCAAATCCATCTACAATAGATAGATGAAAATACAAAAACGGGGCCTCGGTATCAGAAGAATTTGCTTTATTTAACTGAAGTTCTAGGGTGGTAAATCTGACTGATCAAACCATCAAAATAGGTATTATCAATATTTAATAAATCATCTAAATATCTAGAAGTAGAGCTAAACGCTTCAATAATTTCAGATTGGTTATCAATGGAAAGCGACAAAATGAAGTTTCTTTCATAACAATACAAGAACAGATCAGCCACAAGAGGTGCGCAATTAGTACCCATCGGAATACCCACAATTTGTCTAAATAACTTAGTACCGAATCTAATATAAATATTGTCAAGTAGAAAGGTGAGGGCATCACACACTTTCTGACATGACCAAAGTGTATAATTCTTATGCTCTTTAGAAGTGAAAAATGCATTTCTGACATTACATGCAAGATAGAGAGAATCTTCTCTGTGAAAAGCCCATTCAATTAAATCACTAAGCTTTTCTTTTATAAGATTATGAGGAAGTGTAGTGTAAAGTGGCCAAATGTCATTCAATGAAGGTGTCACGACACCCTCCGGGCAAGCAAATTAAGTTTGACTATTCACTTCAACAGCAAATTTTAGGGCATGTTCAATCCGTCAAATATCTTGGTATCACCATCACTGGTGATCTTGATTGGGGTCAGCACATCTCTGGGATCACATTTAAAGCAACTAGGACTTGATGGTTTCCTTAGACATAATTTGGCCTTTGAACGTAGGTAGAAAAGGGTGTTGCGTATAAAACATTGGTTCGCCCCCCCCCCCCAACTTGAATATGCATCACCCATTTGGCATCCCTATGTTAAAACTCAGATTCAGCAGGTGGAGATGGTGCAGAGGACAGCTGCTCGATGGACTGCAGGCGATGGCGAAATAGAAGTAGCGTCGGTGACATGCTTAATGAGCTAGAGTGGTAGGTACCAGTCCTATAGCCATAGCGATGCCCTGAAGAACTCCCTCTTTCCTAGAACTATTCCTCAATGGAACAGTCTTCTTTCTTTCTTTCTAGTGATACTGCGTCGGTCACATTTGACCATAACCGCAGTTGTACATTACATACAATCCAGGTTTGCAGGATGAAAGCCTACACAATAATCATGTAATTACGGTAGGGATCTCCTCCTCTGCGATGAATGCCAAGTCCGCAGAAGAGTTCAAAGCCCGTACAGTGTAAGATTTAGACTCAGAGGTATGCGTTTTAGGATACATCTGTTATGCATATTGTAAATAGTTTAAAGGACGCATCCAGTGACTCTTCTATTTTTTTTTCAGCTAAATTCTAGATTTAGCCACCCAATAAACTGAGGTAATGGTCAAATATGACCGATTTAGTATAGATAGATAGATAGATAGATAGATAGATAGATAGATAGATAGATAGATAGATAGATAGATAGATAGATAGATAGATAGATAGATAGATAGAAATGTGAATAATTTTTCTGTCGAATGCAATGGACACACTATCAAATCTCAGTCGGTCACCTCGGTCACATATTGTATTTTCAGAACTAGATAGTATCGGAATGTTATATGTTGAACATAGAGCTAAATAACTTAAGCTAAAGCATGTTTTCCACATTTCCAAGGGAACTTGTCCGTCGTATTTATCAGAAAATTTTCGTAAAGTTTCAACTCAACACCAGTACAACACAAGAGGTAGTACTGAAAACTTTGTTTTTCCAAGGGTTAATGGACAAACTACTACGACTTTCTTCTACAACGGTATCAAAGATTGGAATGATTTACCTTCTCATATTAAAACTTTTAGTTCGATGCAACGTTTTAAAGGTGCATTATTGAGCTATCTGGAAAAAATGCTTCCAAAAATAAAATACATATAGATGGTATTTTTCTTTAAAACAATACAAATGAATGCTTTTTATGCAAAAATGCGAACAATTATGAAGACAGGTAAACGAGTTTGAGAGGGATTCCCTAACTAGGTTTCGAACACTAGTTAGATCTATTTTTAGTTCGTGACAAAAATAGAATCCCCATATGTGACGTTATACGACGTTCAGTTTTGGCCTTGTTTGCTTAGGCTATGCCTGAATCGAAAAAAAAATATGACGCTGATCGAATACCATGCCATAAGTAACGACACTCAGAGACGATACTGTCGCCATGTATGTGTAAAGTGACAGATTTATTTTTAGAACAGAAATTCCGAACACATGTTCAGTGCGAAGGGTAAACACAAGTGAAAACGACCATTTTCACAAAGTTCTGAAGCTGTATTTGGCTCCAAAAAGTGTACACAAGACAAAGGAGTATGCATTGAAGATAAAAACCAGAAAAAAAATTTGAGACCCGGTAGCTCAATAATGCACCTTTAAAACTTCAGTGAAAAGACACCTAACAAATCAAATGAAACTTGTTGAAAACGAAATGTTCTGTTACTATTGACTTCTCAAACTAGGATAATCATCTGGAAAGCTTAAATATATTTTTGTAGACACCCCCCCCCCCGCCTCTGTCTTGGTCACAACCTTTAGGACCCCATTGGAAATAAGCCTAATGGGTTTCATGGGTTATCCTAGGTTTTATCAACACATTTTTGACAGCTTGACTTTATTTTTTTTTTTATCTCAGATTAAGTTATTTAAAGTGTAAATATCTATCTTTCCTTGTCCAATGAGCAGCGCACGATTTGTCGGGGGAGGGCCAGCTATCGCAGCCAGTTGGCTCGATGTGGGGTCCAATACTGGCAGGTCGTGTGCGGTGGCATTGGATAATTATAAGCTTAAGTCCCCAAGTAGGTAAACATAACACGCGACCTTCTTGTGATTTAATTGCGATAGCATCTGCAAAAGCTGTGATACGTTAAATGCATTCTAATTTTATACAAAGACCTGTGATACAAAATTTCAGTATTTCTTAAATGGATACAGTCATCTTATTTTTGTTCTAATAATTTTTAAAATTTACCACTTATATTTCTACTCAAATCATACGTGTCTTATTAATTTTACTTCAGTGAATTTTGTTTTCTCACTACACTTTAGTCTTTAACTGAATCTTAATTAGTGTAACATTATTTAAATCATTCCACTCCTGTCAATTTTATGTGTATATGTTGTGTTGATTTTACCAAATAAATACCAATCAAATAATCAATCAATCGACGTGTCACCAGTAACAATTCTGATTCTGATAAAATGGCTTTATAACTTTAAATGCCCCATCAATATACCATCTTACTCTTGTAAGGTGGCTGAGTTGATGTCTGGTACCCAAAATTATGTCTCTGGTCATCAACTTTAACATCACTAAGGAAATATTAGGAAAGGTAATAACAAACGGCGTTTAACGCTATAAGCAGTCTTTATTTATTTCTTTTCTTATACACTGCTAAAAAATTAAACAGTTATAAGCAACATATTTAAAAAGATGGCGGATCCTCCGAAGGCAAAAATCGAAAAAGGTGCGAACCCTCTCACAGAGTTTGCGAAACCTCTGGTGGCGAACATACCAAGTGGCGAATCTTCTGACATCCTCCCCGAGTAGTACCGGATTTTATCTTTTGTGAGCTGACAATAACAAGAATAAAGAATATTATTTGAGCGAAATTATGTAGCTATTTTTCGAGGCAAAATTATTTCCAATTTTGAGTTGATTCCAAAACATAAGTCTAAAAATGTTTATTACACAGAACGTAGAATCTTGTTTTCTTTTTTCTATAATTATAAAACAATCATTTCATTATAGGAAACAGAATTCGTCAAAAGATAATCCATATTTTGGGGTCGAGGCCGACTCCATTTTCGCGCCCAAAGACAAAAGCTGTGGCGGAGGTCCAAGAGAAGCGGGATTCACGAAATTCACGTTTTATGGCAAATTTGCAAGGGAAAGAGCTATTTTGTAGCATCGCTGGTTTGTGATAATTGATAAACAGCCATGGTTCTTCAAAATAGTGGAAAATTTAAGCCAGACCAGCCGCAACAATCATCCGAATACACCGGGTAAGCTCACTGAAATTCGCGCACTTTTTTGTTGGTTTTATGTAGACCGTGAAAGTGGCATTTCACACAAAAAAATCAAAATTTTTACTGATAAAACGTCTAATATAGCATTCATTCACCAGGACCAGCATCCTGGAATATTAGCCCCTAGCTGTTACTAGTGGTGAATAGTATGAAATGAAGGTATTGCGTATAGGAGGTTTTAGGAATTCCGTTTATGACGTCATTCTTGCGCATGCGCAAAGTACTGGCCGTCAATTGAAACGGCCATCGCTATTCAAATGTATTGGCGGAACTTAAAATGCTAACAATATTCAGACATTTTGAGAGAAAATATACCCGTTTTCATTGAAATAATGCCTCGAGAAGGAAAGAATGATATTTTACTTTCATAACCGAAATTCATTTTTCCTAAATCCGTTTTTAATTGACGAAAATCTTTTCGTGAATGACCCATGTCAATGGCTTGAGAAACCGTTATTCACAAAATAAGTTTTTACGTAACTTTCGTTTCATTCGCTATCCAAGTCTATCTATCTATCTATCTATCTATCTATCTCTCTCTCTATCTCTATCTATCTATCTATCTATCTATCTAGAGAAATCTGTCCAACGATCTGTCTACATGTGCAATTTAGATGTCCATGCTGACAGTCGAAATAAACTAATGAGTGGACTGACGGAGGGGCGTTGAGTCAATGTTGGTTCGACGTCATGCCGCCGAAAAAAAAAAAAAAATGAGTGCACTTACAGTCGGATGTCGAGTCAACGTGGGCTCGACGTCATGCCGTCGACAACCACTCCAACTCACTTCAATGGCACGTGACCGTTGAGATGGTTTGACTGATCCCTGTATCCAAGAAGCCCATAACCCTTTTTGTACCAAATGGAATCTTCCTCCTTATATATAGCAGGAGTCATTTTCAAAATTTAGGGGTGTCGGGTTGTGTTTTCTTCAAAATTTATTTGGAAAATGGCCGAACTTTTTGCAAACAGTGTAGGCCCTGATCAGACGCCGCGTTCTGCGGCGTCTGATCTGGGCCTGCACTGTTTGTCACTTACCCCTATTTGGGATTCCGGTACCAAATGGGTTAATGTAGACCTAAGGGCTGGGCAGGTTGAACCAATCTACAAATCTACCAGATTTTACTGTAAAATCTTGCACTTGCGAAGGAGCGTTTAACATTATTATGCTCTGAAAGGGTGTTCTACGTTTGTTTTGAATTTAATGTTCCAAATCCACTGAGTCTTGATGGGTCCGAGCACTGGGCAAATGGCATTTTATTAAGCAACGCCGTATTATCGCCAACGAAACGTTGTGACGTTTCATCGACGTTGTAATGTCAAATTCAATGCATCGCTTTGAAGTTGGTTTGATGTAGATACGACGTTGTTGACACGCTACATGTCGGTTGACGTAGCGTCATTTAACGACAAACTGTAATTTACATTTGCCTGCGCTCGCTAATTGTTGCAGAGAGAGAGAGAGAGAGAGGACTCTGTTGGGTCGTATGTTCAATATATCATTTTCGTTATGCGAAATTTCACATCTGGCAGCATATCGGTGTTTCTCCCATTATCTTATATTAGAATTCCCCAAAAGTTTAAAAGAATTCAACTGTTTTACGCTGTAATTAACTCTTTATCTGTCCCACTGCCTTTGAAGCAAAACGACAGATGACGGCCAGGGCTTTTCCCGTTCTATTTTTAGAACCGGAAGTACGTCACGAAAAAAGCTCCTATTGATCGAACACATGTAAAATGCCACCATCTGGAAAAAAGCGGTTCGAAGAAATACCGGAACACACTGGTAATTACCAGAACACACGCCAAAAATTGTTTGCGGGCTTATTAAATATTTTGGGGGGGGGGAATATTGTCTTGATATATATTTTGTGTGTCATATTTTAACCAAATCATGTATACTAGTTTCTCATGGTACCAAGGGTTCCATGGTACCGGGGTAAACAATATTTTGCTGAATTTTGAATCTTGTACATGTCCCATGGGTGTGATATTCTCACATCAATAAAGTAGGATATATTTCTTTCCATTGAAATATATTTCATTACATTGTTATTATAAATATCTGGATAAATATCTAGAAAGTTAAAGGGCAGGCGGAATATGAGTTTTCTCATTTTCTCTTCACCCCTGGTTGTTAAATTTGTCTTTAGTTTATTTTTAAAATACCCAATGATTTTTCTTTTGTGGCTTAAGATTTTCTCAGGTAGTTCTTATAAACTGAAATATGGAAAGAACCGTCCTGCATATTTCATGTTGATATATACTGCCTTCTAAAGGTATGCTATTCGTTTAGCATTGAAAGTAAATTTTAGCCTCAAGTGCCCAGATGGTCTATGCATGCATTCTTTAAAACACTCCAAACTTTCCCAATATTTCTGCGCCCAAATGACACCTAAGTATAAGCTTAGAAGTAAGTCATTTGATGAATCAAACTTGCTTGACTTTCACATAACCCTCGTGATGATTAGTACCCCCTGTGTCTCAACTGTAGTTTACTTTATTATTCCATTTGCAGGATTAAAATCAATCAAAAATATTTTAAATCATTTTTGCAGTTTCTCCTATTTTCAAAACTAATCTTTATTGTTTTAAATAATATAAAATGCCATTACAGGTATTTTTTGTCGAATTAGTTTTCTATATTTGTTGCTTTTTAGCTCACCGTCACGTAGTGACGAGGTGAGCTTTTGGGATCACTTTTTGTCCGTCGTCCGTCGTGCGTCCGTGCGTGCGTCCGTGCGTAAACAATTTCTTCAAACGACATCTCCTCCTAAACCACTGAGCGGATTTTGATCAAACTTCACAGGAATGATCCTTAGGTGGTCCCCTTTCAAAGTTGTTCAAATGGTTCCGGTCCGTTGCACATATAGGTCACAGGAGCCAAAAATAGATTTTTTTCACCAAAAACTTAAAAAATCTTCTTCTCTGAAACTGCAAGGCCCAGGTCCTTGATATTTGGTATGAAGCTTCATCTAGTGGACCCCTACCAAGATTGTTCAAATTATAGTGCTGGGGCCAAAAATGCCCCCGCCCCAGGGCCCTTTGATTTTACATGGGCTTATATAGGGAAAATCTTTAAAAATCTTCTTCTCTCAAACTGCAGGGCCCAGGTCTTTGCTATTTGGTATTAAGCTTCATCTAGTGGACCCTACTAAGACTGTTCAAATTATAGTGCTGGGGCCAAAAATGCCCCCGCCCCGGAGCCCTTTGGTTTTACATAGGCTTATATAGGGAAAATCTTTAAAAATCTTCTACTCTGAAACCACAAGGCCTAGGTCTTTGACATTTGGTATGAAGCTTCAGCTAGTGGACCTCTACCAAGATTGTTCAAATTATAGTGCCTGGGCCAAAAATGCCCCCGCCCCAGGGCCCTTTGGTTTTACATGGGCTTATATAGGGAAAATCTTTAAAAATCTTCTTCTCTCAAACTGCAGGGCTCAGGTCTTTGCTATTTGGTATGAAGCTTCATCTAGTGGATCCCTATTAAGACTGTTCAAATTATAGTGCTGGGGCCAAATATGCCCCCGCCCCAGGGCCCTTTGGTTTTACAAAGGGCTTATATAGGGAAAATCTTTGAAAATCTTCTTCTCTGAAACAACAAGGCCCAGGTCTTTGATTTTTGGTGTGAAGCTTCATCTAGTGGACCTCTATCAAGATTGTTTAAATTATAGCCCTGAGGCCAAAAATGCCCCTGCCCCAGGGCCATTTGGTTTTACATAGGCTTATGTAAGGAATATCTTTAAAAAAATCTTCTTCTCTGAAACCGCAAGGCCCAGGTCTTTGATATTTGTTGTGTAGCTTCATCTAGTGGACCTTTGCCAAGATTGTTCAAATTATAGCCTTTGTTGATATTTGGTATGAAGCTTCACCTTTTTAGACCTTCCTCAACATTATGCACATTATAACCCTGGGGTCAATAATGGCCCTCCCTGGGGCCCACTTGTTACTCTATGGATCAGGTGAGCGATCCAGGGCCATCATGGTCCTCTTGTGTTTTATATTAGGATCACTTTTTGTCCGTCATCCGTGCGTAAACAATTTCTTAAAATGACATCTCCTTCTAAACCACTGATTGGATTTTGCCCAAACTTCACAGGAATGATCCTCAGGTGGTCCCCTTTCAAAGTTGTTCAAATAGTTCCGATCCATTGCACATATATGTCACAGGAGCCAAAAATAGATTTTTTTCACTGAAAACTAAAAAAATCTTCTTCTCTGAAACCACAAGGCCCAGGTCTTTGATATTTGGTATGAAGCTTCATCTAGTGGACCCCTACCAAGATTGTTCAAATTATAGTGCTGGGGCCAAAAATGCCCCCGCCCCTGGGCCCTTTTGTTTTACATGGGCTTATATTGGGAAAATCTTTAAAAATCTTCTTCTCTGAAACCGCAAGGCCCAGGTCTATGATATTTGGTATGATGCTTCATCTAGTGGACCCCTACCAAGATTGTTCAAATTATAATGATGGGGCCAAAAATGCCCCCGCCCCGGGGCCCTTTGGTTTTACATAGGCTTATATAGAGAAAATCGTAAAAAATCTTCTTCTCTGAAACCGCAAGGCCCAGGTCTTTGATATTTGGTATGAAGCTTCATCTAGTGGACCTCTACCAAGATTGTTCAAATTATAGTGCTTGGGCCAAAAATGTCCCTGCCCCAGGGCCCTTTGGTTTTACATGGGCTTATATAGGGAAAATCTTAAAAAATATTTTTCTCTGAAACTGCAAGGCCCAGGTCTTTGCTATTTGGTATGAAGCTTCATCTAGTGGACCCCTACCAAGATAGTTCAAATTATATTGCCCGAGGCCCTTTGGTTTTACATAGGCTTATATCGGGAAAATTTTTAAAAATCTTCTCTGAAACTGCAAGGCCCTGATCTTTGATATTTGGTACCAAGCTTCATCTTGTGGACCTCTACCAAAATTGTTCAAATTATAGCCCTTGGGACAAAAATGCCCCCGCTCCGGGGCCCTTGGTTTTACATAGACTTGTATAGGTAAAATCTTGAAAAATCTTCTTCTCTGAAACCACAAGGCCTAGGTCTTTGATATTTGGTATGGAGCTTCAGCTAGTGGACCTCTACCAAGATTGTTCAAATTATAGCCCTGAGACCAAAAATGCCGCGCCTCATGGCCCTTTGGTTTTACATAGACTTATATAGGGAAAATCTTTAAAAATCTTCTTCTATGAAACCACATGGCCTATGGCCTTGGTCTTTGATATTTGATGTGAAATTTCATCTAGTGGACCTCTATCAAGATTGTTCAAATTATAGCCCTGGGGCCAAAAATGCCCCCCGCCCCGAGACCCTTTGGTTTTACATAGACTTATATATATATATTGATATTGACCATATATATATATATATGGAAATCTTTAAAAATCTTCTTCTCTGAAACTGCAAGGCCCATGTCTTTGATATTTGGTATGGAGCTTCATCTAGTGGACCTCTACCAAGATTGCTCAAATTATTGCCCTTGGGCCACAAATGCCCCCGCCCCGGGGCCCTTTGGTTTTACATAGACTTATATAGAGATAATCTTTGAAAATCTTCTTCTCTGAAACAGCAAGGCCCAGGTCTTTGAAATTTGGTGTGAAGCTTCATCTAGTGGACCTCTATCAAGATTGATTAAATTATAGCCCTGAGGCCAAAAATGCCCCTGCCCGGGGCCATTTGGTTTTACATAGGCTTATGTAGTGCTGGGGCCAAAAATGCCCCAACCCCCCAGGCCCGTCATTTTACATAGGCTTATATAGGGAAAATCTTTCATAAAATCTTCTTCTCTGATACAGCAAGGCCAAGGTCTTTGATATTTGGTGTGTAGCTTCATCTAGTGGACCTTTGCCAAGATTGTTCAAATTATAGCCTTTGTTGATATTTGGTATGAAGCTTCACCTTTTTAGACATCCCTCAACATTGTGCACATGATAACCCTGGGGTCAATGATGGCCCTCCCTGAGGCCCACTTGTTACTCTATGGATCAGGTGAGTGATCCAGGGCCATCATGGCCCTCTTGTGTTTTATATTAGGATCACTTTTTGTCTGTCATCTGTGCGTAAACAAATTCTTCAAATGACATCTCCTCCTAAACCACTGATGGGATTTTGACCAAACTCCACAGGAATGATCCTTAGGTGGGCCCCTTTCAAAGTTGTTCAAATGGTTCCGGTCCGTTGCACATATAGGTCACAGGAGCCAAAAATAGATTTTTTTCACCAACTTAAAAAATCTTCTTCTCTGAAACCACAAGGCCCAGGTCTTTGATATTTGGTATGAAGCTTCATCTAGTGGACCCCTACCAAGATTGTTCAAATTATTGTGCTGGGACCACAAATGCCCCCACCCTGGGGCCCTTTGGTTTTACATGGGCGTATATAGGGAAAATCTTCAAAAAAAAACTTCATCTCTGAAACCGCAAGGCTCAGGTCTTTGATATTTGGTATTAAGCTTCATCTAGTAGTCCCCTACCAAGATTTGTCAAATTATAGTACTGGGGCCAAAAATGCCCCCGCCCTGGGACCCTTTGGTTTCACATGGGCTTATTTAGGGAAAATCTTTAAAAATCTTCTTCTCTGAAACTGCAAGGCCCAGGTCTTTGCTATTTGGTATGAAGCTTAATCTAGTGGACCCCTACCAAGATTGTTCAAATTATAGTGATGGGGCAAAAAATGCCCCCACCCAGGGGTCCTTTGGTTTTACATAGGCTTATATAGGGAAATTCTTTAAAAGTCTTCTTCTCTGAAACCGAAAGGCCCAGGCCTTTGCTATTTTGTATGAAGCTTCATCTAGTGGACCCCTACCAAGATTGTTCAAATTATTGTGCTGGGACCACAAATGCCCACGCCCTGGGGCCCTTTGGTTTTACATGGGCTTATTTAGGGAAAATCTTTAAAAAACTTCTTCTCTGAAACCGCAAGGCCCAGGTCTATGATATTTGGTATGAAGCTTCATCTAGTGGTCCCCTACCAAGATTTGGTCAAATTATAGTACTTGGGCCAAAAATGCCCCCGCCCCGGGGCCCTTTGGTTTTACATGGGCTTATTTAGGGAAAATCTTTAAAAATCTTCTTCTCTGAAACTGCAAGGCCCAGGTCTTTGCTATTTGGTATGAAGCTTCATCTAGTGGACCCCTACCAAGATTGTTCAAATTATAGTGATGGGGCAAAAAATGCCCCCACCCAGGGGCCTTTTGGTTTTACATAAACTTATAAAGGGAAAATCTTTAAAAATCTTCTTCTCTGAAACCGCAAGGCCCAGGTCTTTGATATTTGGTATGAAGCTTTATCTTATGGACCTCTACCAAGATTGTTCAAATTATAGCCCTGGGGCCAAAAATGCCCCACCCCTTCCCTCTGGGGCCCTTTGGTTTTACATAGACTTATATTATATGGAAAATCTTGAAAAATCTTTTTCTCTGAAACTGTCTGGCCCATGTCTTTGATATTTGGTATGGAGCTTCATCTAGTGGACCTCTACAAAGATTGTTCAAATTATAGCCCTCTGGCCACAAATTCCCCCGCCCCAGGGCCCTTTGGTTTTACATAGACTTATATAGAGATAATCTTTGAAAATCTTTTTCTCTGAAACAGCAAGGCCCAGGTCTTTGATATTTGGTGTGAAGCTTCATCTAGTGGACCTCTATCAAGATTGTTTAAATTATTGCCCTGAGGCCAAAAACTCCCTAGCCCCGGGGCTATTTGGTTTCACATAGGCTTATGTAGGGAATATCTTCTTAAAAAAATCTTCTTCTCGGAAACCGCAAGGCCCAGGTCTTTGATATTTGGTGTTTAGCTTCATCTAGTGGACCTTTGTCAAGATTGTTCAAATTATAGCCTTTGTTGATATTTGGTATGAAGCTTCACCTATTTAGACCTCCCTCAACATTATGCACATTATAGCCCTGGGTCAATAATGGCCCTCCCCGGGGCCCCCTTGTTACTCTATGGATCAGGTGAGCGATCCAGGGCCATCATGGCCCTCTTGTGATTTATATTAGGATCACTTTTTGTCTGTCATCTGTGCGTAAACAATTTCTTCAAACGACATCTCCTCATAAACCAGTGATCAGATTTTTACCAAACTTCACGGGAATGATCCTTAGGTGGTCCCCTTTCAAAGTTGTTCAAATGGTTCCGGTCCGTTGCACATATAGGTCACAGGAGTCAAAAATAGATTTTTTCACCGAAAATTTAAAAAATCTTCTTCTCTGAAACCGCAAGGCCCAGGTCTTTGATATTTGATATGAAGCTTCATCTAGTGGACCCCTACCAAGATTGTTCAAATTATAGTGCTTGGGCCAAAAATGGCCCCGCCTCAGGGCCCTTTGGTTTTACATGGGCTTATATAGGAAATTTTCAAAAATCTTCTTCTCTTAAAACCACAAGGTCCACGTCTTTGATTTTTGGTATGAAGCTTCATCTAGTGGACCCCTACCAAGATTGTTCAAATTTTAGTACTTGGGCCAAAAATGCCTTCGCCCCGGGGCCCTTTAGTTTTACATGGGCTTATATAGGGAAAATCTGTAAAAATCTTCTTCTCTGAAACCACAAGGCCCAGGTCTTTGATATTTGATTTGAAGCTTCATCTAGTGGACCTCTACCAAGATTGTTCAAGTTATAGTGCTGGGGCCAAAAATGCCCCCCTCCCCAGGGCCCTTTGGTTTAACATGGGCTTATATAGGGAAAATCTTTAAAAATCTTCTTCTCTGAAACTGCAAGGCCCAGGTCTTTGCTATTTGGTATGAAGCTTCATCTAGTGGACCCCTACCAAGATTGTTCAAATTATAGTGCTGGGGCCAAAAATGCCGCCGCCCAGGGGCCCTTTGGTTTTACATAGGCTTATATGGGGAAAATCTTTAAAAATCTTCTTCCCTGAAACTGCAAGGCCCAGGTCTTTGGTTTTAAACATATTTTATTCGTATTCTACAAGTACAATACAAAGCAAATATGACTGAAATCATACAAAAAGGGATTCAGAAGAAAGTCAGAGACTTATTTGAATCTGTTTCCCTAAACATTTGCGATAATACCATTGAATTAAATCTATATAATTGTCGATGCAAAACAGTAACTATTGTAAGTACAGAATTAGCGACTATGTTCAAAGCTATTTTGTAGCATTTTTACATACTATAAATGGTTAAGGTGAAGGTAGCGTTGGAGGGAGGGGGTGGGGGGGGGCTCCACGGGGAATCCATCAGGGTAAAAAATAACAAAGAAAAAACAATACAGCTTCTGCCGCTCTCATGTAAAAGGTCTGAGACATTCAAATCAAAGGTGTTTTATCAAGTACCAATAAAACTATTTCTTCAAAGGCTGAACGTATAGGTTTGTCGTTCTGAAGGTTGGATATAACTTAGGTTAAGGTCGTATGGTTAACTTTGCGAGGTAGTTCTCTAAAAACAAAATAAGAGTAACAAACCAAAATATTTAGGTGTTTTTGTTGGAGAATTACCGGTTCGGGAGATTATCACAGAAAAGAGCCTGGTTAGACAAGTAAACTTGCCGTAGATTTAAAAAGACATATTCTAGCCCCACACTCTGTTCTCGGACTAACATCAAAAAAGGAAAAAAAAAAAAAGAAGTGAAGGTGTGTCTAATACGGTAGGAAATGATACGTGCATTCATCGCCTAATTATGGTTGGTTTGGAATCTTTTAGTTTTTAAAATAAAGTTATGGACAAGGAGGACGATTTGTTTGTTCTCGTTGTAATTTAGTGTTTGGTCACCATAAAGTAGAGTATCGAGAGTTGGTTGACAAAACTGATAAACTGATCTTAACATTTCTTCTCTAAAGTTCGCATATCGTGGACAGTGAAGAAGAAAATGTTCGGTGTCTTCGACGAGACCACATACACATAAAGCACTTGGGACAATGTTTCTTGAGAAGAGGTGTTCGTTTAAGGAGCTGCATTTGGTTCTAAGCCGGCTGTGATAAATTTGTCCGAGACGTTTCCCTGCGTTGAAATGACGAGGCATAGGGATTAAGTTAGTATTGAGTTGACGTTTAAGTGATGCTAAACTGGAGCTGTTTCTGATCTCCTCAGACAGAGAGTTCCAAGTTCTTATCGCACTTGGAAGAAAAGAATTAAAGTAGAGCTGTGAGTGACTGTGAATAGTTTGAATGTTGGTAGAATTACGAAGGCTATACGAAACATTTTCTCCCACTGTAGCTGGTAAGAGTGAAGATAGATATGCTGGAGAAATGCCATGATACATTTTGTAAAGCATAGCAATTTTATGTTTATTTCTTCGTGAGGCCAACGTGTCCCATCCAGTTTCAGAGTAAAGAAGATTTAGAGAAACCAGTCTCAGGGCCTGACAAATCCAAAAATTTTCCACTTGCCCACCGGGCAAGTAAAATATTTTTGCACTTGCCCAGCTCAAAATCCTACTTGCCCAGGATTTTGGAACTCAAAGTGGGGTTGGGCGTGGTGGTGGTGGTGGTGGTGGGGGGGGGGGGGTTAATGGTGACGATGATGACGACCAACATTTATAAATATAATCCAAGGTTTCTGTCAAAAGGTTTCTGTCAAGTTTCAAGCACAGCCACTTTCCATTAGGGTCTAGTTATTTCATGTTAGTGTTTAATTTCCCTTTGGTGTCTCTGATGGGAGCTCAGGGTTAGTTGTATCGATTCCTGATCATTGCATTCACTTCTATTTATTTACTTCTGTGTGGTAATACGGTAGAAAATACTGTTGTTGTCACAGCCAGTAACGGTACCTTTCAAGTTAATTGCTGACATAATACCTTAACCGATTAGAAATTTAAGATACAGTTATATAAACTCATTTAGCTTGACACGCACGATAAACACGAGCATCAGCCGATATAGATGTACTCAAAAGATCAGAAGTGTCAGGGCAGCGAGATAAAAGATTAAAAGAATGCAGTTTATTTAGCTTGGATTTAATGATCCCACCAGAAGACGAGAACCCACTCTATCACAAACGAACCCAAACGTTCACACCCACCCTACAAGCAAGTTCAATGCGATCATGATTTCCGCCATCCAAATCGTCGTCCACAAACCACCACTCCCATTTTTGTGCACGCGATCGGTAAATGACGTCATCCGACCCCAGCAACACCGCACGTGTTTATCGTTATTGTTTTATTTTAATGGGGCCTATCTCTTTCAGGAAAAAATGTTTGGAACCGGTAAAAAATATTTTCTCGATAGCTAAACGGTTGTGGATAGAGGCGCGACTAAACCGCGGTTACCAACATTAAAACATTCGACTTTTTTCCGCCAGCGTCTGCTATTTGGCGCCAAAACATAACCATTCACGAGATAGTAGAATAGTCCGTTTTTTACTACCGTAAGAAACTACCGTAAGATGTAGCAAATCGTCTTAGGAGCTATTAAATCATTTTCACATTGATTGTGGATTAAATTTTGTGGCAGGGATAAACGCAAATTAGAGACAATCTTATTTCCACACTTTGTCAAGCTTATCGATAGCGCTGGCAGTACACACTACACTAGAAATGAAAGACACGCACCGCCGGGCAATCATGTTTAATAGGTAATTATATGACAGGGATTAACAATAGTGTCATAAATGAACCGTTATAAAAACATGGATGGTTTCGTCTCTGAATTGCCGACAAAGCGGGAATTACTGTGATTTACTTACTGGTCTAGTTTAACTGTATTTAAGGACTCAAAAGACTGACGATTGTAGACGATTTTTTGCACTTGCCCGACCGGGCGTCGAAAGGTCAAAGTGCACATGCCCGGCGCGATTTCGGACTTGTCCCGGGCGGCCGGGCAATGGATTTGTCAGCCCCTGCAGTCTGGTTGCCCCAGTAACTATACGTGCTGCCTCAATCTGTATTTTTTCAAGTTCATATGCTTCATACTGGGTGCAATTGTCCCATACCACGTCGGCATATTCTAGAAGAGGTCTAATGAACGAACAATAAATAGTCTGAAGTGATTTTCTATCAAGTAGAAATTTTAGTTTACGCATGATATTAATCCGATTCCATGCTTTTGATTTGATTTCAGCTAGGTGTTCATGCCACGTGCAATCACTAGAAAATATAAGGCCTAGGTGTTTATGAGTACTGACCTCAGATATTTCTTGAGTGTCCATGAAAATTGGTGGGTGGTAAGGTTTATTGATTTTACGAGAGAGCAAGAGAGATTCAGACTTTGTAGGGTTAAAGCTGACTAGCCACTTTTTTGCCCATTGCTGTATCCTTTCTAGATCATCATTTAAGAGGTGAGCAGCTTCAACCGGGTTTTCAACAATTATGTAAAGACTCGTGTCGTCTGCAAACAGACGTATCGTGCAATGGGTATCTTCAACAATATCATTAATGTATACTAAAAACAAGAGAGGACCAAGGATAGAGCCTTGTGGGACACCAGCTTTAATTGGTTGCCAACTGGACGTGGTCCCAGGAAGAACGACTCTTTGTAATCTATCGCTTAAGTAACTGTTAAACCATGAGAGAAGAGAACCAGTTATGCCAACGCTATTCAACTTGTGAAGAAGTCCTTTATGCCATACACGATCGAAGGCTTTTCTTACATCACAAAAGACGGCTCTTACTTCTTTGCCTACGTCAAGAGCTTTGCAGAAAGAGTTGTATATATCAATAAGTTGGTTAACAGTAGAATCGCCTGGTACAAGACCAGATTGAAGTGATGTGATAACTCCGTTGTCCCGAAAAAAGTTGAAAATATATTTATGAACAAGTTTCTCAAGAACTTTTCCCACTGCACTTAAGAGAGAAATAGGGCGGTAGTTAGCTGGGTCAGAAGGTTCATTTTTCTTGTGAATTGGAGTGATGTTCGCTAGTTTCCATGACTCAGGAAATTGGCCTGATGATAGCGAAAAGTTGAAGAGATCACAAAGAGGGATAGAAATTGAATTAGATAGTTCTTTCAGGAGTCTGTTGTTAATCGCATCGGGTCCTACAGCTTTGCCAGTCTGAAGGGACTTCAGACAGGTTTCAACTTCCGACGGTGACAGGTGAACAGAATGGAGGGTTTCATTTTGAATGTTATTTGGATTGCTTTCAGGCAAGTGTGCATTAGTTTCGTCTATAATAGTTTGTGAGGAGAAGAAAGTATTTAACACTTCCGCTTTGTCCATTTCGTCAGAATATATATTTCCTTGTGTGTTTAAGGGAGGGATATTGCTTGTTCGTGATGGTTTTATTACATGTTTAAGTGTTTTCCACCAGTCTTTTGGACCTAGTGAACCATTGTTTAGTTTATCAGCCAGTTTTTCATTCATTTTTTGTTTTGAATTTCTTATTTCGTTATTAACGTGATTGCGAATTTGTTTATAGGCTTCAAAATTAGTGATGGATTGTGTTTTCTTGTATCTGCTGTAGTAACGTTTCCTTTTCCGAATGAGTCTTTTTATATTAGTTGTCAACCAATTTGGATCGGATGGTCTTACACTTACTATTTTATTAGGAATATACTTAGACGAACATTGAGTTAGGTGATCAGTTAAATTTTTAACATATTTGTTGATGTTTGGGTCTTTAAAATTATCCCAATTTGTATTTCGCATGACGTCAGAGAGCGACTGATAGTCACCTTGATCAAATAGCCAAATATGTCTTTTGAATACATGAGTTTTTTGTTTATCAAAGTTGAGGACACAGAATACAGGACAGTGATAGCGAATGTTTTGGTTAAGGAAAGGTTCTCCCACCCCACAGATTAAGATGTCTTTGCTGTTGTTAGACAAAATAAGGTCAATAGTGGATTGTGAAGTTTCCGTAAAATGAGTGTAGCCAGTGATTAGTTGGTCCAGACCGTTTTCTTGACAGAGATCAGAAATTTTCCTACTACTTCTGTTGTCAGCCATGTCTATATTAAAATCTCCCATAACCAGTAATTCATGGGGGTTTGTGTCTGTGGCTAGCCCTATAGAATCTTCGATTGCCTGAAATGTTGCATGTGATGAGTTTGGTGGTCTATAGAAAGTTCCAATTAATAATTTTCTATTATTAATACAAATTTCTACCCAGACACATTCTAAGTCAAGGAATTCAAGATCTTGTCTGCGTTTGGAAAATAAATTATCGCGTACATAGACGCATACACCCCCATGGTTGTCACCAATACGGTCACGTTGATACGTGACGTAGCCGTCAAGGGCAATGTCTTCATCTGAAGTTCGAGGATCAAGCCAAGTCTCAGTGATACCAATGATACTAAAATTGCAAAGTTCAGAGAATATAATATCCTTTTTGTTTGTTAGACTTTGAACATTATAGTGGACAATAGAGAATTTTTCGCTTAGAACAGTGTCGTTTAGAGATGTCGATGAGTTATCAGATGTTATTGACTCATCTGAGTTCGGGCCCGGGTTAGTTTCAACATCCCCACAACTAATTAGCAATAGCGATAGGAATGTTATAAATTCAAAGTCTGTGAACCGGGATAGACCTTTGATTTTCATGTGATGACAATAATGCAGACCTATATGCATCCTATATTCAGTAATATCTATGTTCATTATGTTATACAATCGACAAGAAATCTGAATTGCTTTAAGGACACACGTATAGGACCGGGCATGACTGTCACATTACAGAGGCAGAGGGTTCGATATTTAGGAATGGAATCCCCGTGGAGGAGAATACAAGCATTAAGGAGATACAATAGTAAATGTACATATAAATAAAGCATTTGTAACAAACAGGTTTCCATAAGGGAAATGGGATACATATGTTATGAATAGGAGACAGCTTTAAAGTTGCTGATTCGCATTATAGTTGACCAAAGTGCCAATACACAAGTGCCCAGGTCTTTGATATTTGGTATGAAGCTTCATCTTGTGGACCTCTACCAAGATTGTTCATACTTTAGCCCTTGGGCCAAAAATGCCCCCGCTCCGGGGCCCTTTGGTTTTACATAGACTTATATAGGGAAAATCTTAAAAAATCTTCTTCTCTGAAACCACAAGGCCTAGGTCTTTGATATTTGGTATGAAGCTTCAGCTAGTGGACCTCTACCAAGATTGTTCAAATTATAGCCCTGAGGCCAAAAATGCCCCCGCCTCGGGTCCCTTTGGTTTTACATAGACTTATATAGGGAAAATCTTTAAAAATCTTCTTCTGTGAAACCACAAGGCCTAGGTCTTTGTTGTGTAAATTTCATCTAGTGGACCTATCAAGATTGTTCAAAATATAGTGCTGGGGCCAAAAATGCCCCCGCCCGAGACCCTTTGGTTTTACATAGACTTATAAAGGGAAATCTTTAAAAATCTTCTTTGGAACTGCAAGGCCAAGGCCTTTGATATTTAGTATGGAGCTTTATCTAGTGGACCTCTACCAAGATTGTTCAAATTATAGCCCTCGGGCCACAAATACCCCCCACCCCGGGGCCCTTTGGTTTTACATAGATTTATATAGCCCCGGGGCCATTTGGTTTTGCATAGGCTTATGTAGGGAATATCTTTTAAAAAAAAATCTTCTTCTCTGAAACTGCAAGGCCCAGGTCTTTGATATTTGATGTGTAGCTTCATCTAGTGGACCTTTGCCAAGATTGTTCAAATTATAGCCTTTGTTGATGTTTGGTATGAAGCTTCACCTTTAAGACCTCCCTCAACATTATGCACATTAAAGTCCTGGGGCCAATAATGACCCTCTCTGGGGCCCACTTGTTACACTATGGATCAGGTGAGCGATCCAGGGCCATCATGGCCCTCTTGTCTATTTGCCTTGGTACCACGAGAATGCCTGTTGGCATGAGAAAATGCTGCCTAGGTACATATCTGACAAGTTTGTAAATACAAGCTGAAGTACTGTCAGTGTTTTTTTTCACATTTTTGGGACTGGTACCGGTACCGGTGGAATTGGGAAAATTTTCTTCTCAAATTGGGAAAAATAGCGTCGTTTTTACTCAAATTGGGAAAAAGGGTGTTATTTTAATAAGTATGTCAAAACAAACTCAATTTAATAAACATGTAACAGAATTCTAATTTTCTGATTTCAAATTTTTCCGCCAGAAAACTTGCCGCGCTAAAGGTGGTTTCCAGACGAAAGAGTTACATATTGGACTTACCTACGACTTTGAACTTACCCGAATTTCGGCAAATCGTTGCAATAGTACGCGAATTATGTCAATAGCCGTTTCTTCAAAGGGACGTTACTTCGGATTTCCGGAAGGTAAACAATACGAGCGATAAAACAACCGATTTCTTGCGACGAAAAAGAGAGAGAAAAAAAAGGATGCTGCATCATGATTTTGGGAATTTTTAACCTTTGAATTGGGAAAAAAACATACTTTTGGTGATTGGGAACGTAGTTTTTTTTTTCACATTTTTGGGACTGGTACCGGTACCGGTGGAATTGGGAAAATTTTCTTCTCAAATTGGGAAAAATAGCGTCGTTTTTACTCAAATTGGGAAAAAGGGTGTTATTTTAATAAGTATGTCGCGCTAAAGGTGGTTTCCAGACGGAAGAGTTACATATTGGACTTACCTACGACTTTGAACTTACCCGAATTTCGGCAAATCGTTGCAATAGTACGCGAATTATGTCAATAGCCGTTTCTTCAAAGGGACGTTACTTCGGATTTCCGGAAGGTAAACAGAACGAGCGATAAAACAACCGATTTCTCGCGACGAAAAAGAGAGAGAAAATAAAGGATGCTGCATCATGATTTTGGGAATTTTTAACCTTTGAATTGGGGAAAAAAACATACTTTTGGCGATTGGGAACGGGTCCGTTTTCCGGACCCGGTTTTATAGGGAAAAAAACACTGGAACGGGTCCGTTTTCCGGACCCGGTTTTATAGGAAAAAAAAAACACTGACTGTGATCATCATTCCTCGTTAACTGTAAGAAGAGACCCTAAAGAAATTTTACATAAAATTATTTTAGGCCAAAACAAACTATATGTGTGGTTCCTATTACATGGTTTTCAAAAATAGGGTAGGTAGGAAAATTATTTTATTTTTTATTTTTATTTTTTTCTCACCTTCTATACTATGCTACACACCGCACTTATTTTTGTTATATTGTTTTGCTTTTGTTGTATAATTGTACTTGAAAACATTGTAAACAAATAAAAGTATAAGAAACAATGCTTAGTTTTCATCCATATTGTCGTAACTGTTACAAAAAAGGGTGTTCTTCAGTCAGAACAAAGTATTTTGAATGGACATCCTGTGAACCGGTATGTGTTTGCTACAAAAGGTCAGCCTTTTGGACTTGCTGTTCTAGTGAAGGTTGTTTTATAACTGTTATTGTACCATATATACATTGAAGATAAATATAAAAGTTCAAAAGATCAAGATGAAATGACAGAGTAAACGCATATCAGAAAGTTTCTTTTAACGGCTTAATGCTGCAAATTAAACATCCAGCAATTAGCACCAGCAGAAACTATTTTATATAGTCTTTTCAAATCGTAGTCCTTGTGCCATTTGTATCTGTATTACTTTGTCTTAAAGCTGAGCATGATTGATAGATAGATAGATAGATAGATAGATAGATAGATAGATAGATAGATAGATAGATAACATTTCCACACACATGTGTGCACTACATCATATTTGCATGTTTCCCTAACTGCCTCTTTCATGACTTCAATCCAAACGTGTACAGTGTGGAAACTCAATAGAACCATGCCATTGAGGTGGTTGTAATAAGAAACCACAATGTACATTTATGTTCTGGAGCAGAGATTGGGAAAAAATATATCCGCAGTTAAGTCTGCTTTCCCCTTTAACTAGGGGCATGCAAGGGTGAGCAGGGATAAATAAGTCCTGAATAGTTAGATCCTTCGGAAGCAAAGAATACACCAAATAAACGAAAATAACAGACTCGGTTTTATTGAGTCTGTTCATCACAATGTCGGGTAAAAGACCTACAGCATTGGAAGCAACGTCTCCAAAATGACCTTTACAGTGTTGGCGGGAACGTTAAACCTCAAATCAAATGACCAAAATATAACAACGTCATGCCTGTTAAAGAATGGATATTTTAGACACTTTTTAGCAATAGATTGTTGCCTGTTTGATGGTTTACCGCTAATCCCGCTGTTTATTGTTCCAAATTATCTCACTTTAAGATTTGATGACCAGTGTACATGTAAGTGATACCAATTAAACGATTAGGTGTGAAAGGTTACCTGACCAGTGTTATCATGTGCATATGCGGCCAGTCTGATCGGCGAGTGTCTAAACTTTCCGAGAAATGAAACCTTGTGAGCAATAAACTCAGATCAGACTGTGCAGAACTTCCAGCTGATCTGAGTCTTTTCTGTGCGCGCATACGCATTCAGTGCATTTCTCGGAAAGCATTTCTGATGTCACCACCATATGACATCCTTGCTCATTAACTACCATCTTTGTCGGACATATATATTACATGTTAAACTGCTTCCTGTACTCACGAAAAAAAAATTCTTTTAGCGTAAAATCAGCCTGTACATCGAGCTCTTCGTTTGCTGCGATCTGCATATCCCAGAAGCCATACTACAACAGGTTTGAACAAAGAGCAAAGACTGATAAGACTGCGCAGGCTGATGATCTGTGACTTCACCTGTCGCACAGTTTTACTGTCATGTTTTCCCAAAATTGGATGCGAAGACCGTGTGTGCAAACTATCGATGACGTGTTATTGAAAAACGTGGGAAAATTTCAGACTGCAACAAATGCACGTTCAAAATGACGGCGGGAAATTAAGCGCGGCATGAAAAAAAACTATATATTTGTGACCAGCGAAGACTACGATCATCCTGCGCATCTGTGAAGGCTTAGCTTTCTGTTCATGGAGATAGTGAAAATACTTGAGAGATTTACACAAGCATTATTTATGTTTGTTGAAGCGTGAACACTTGTCTGATTATCGCTACAGGTGGTAAAACATGATTTGGATATTTTTTATTGTCACAAAAGTAATATGATTATTGAGAGGGGTCATACCGTCATGGTCTGCATACCGCAAGAAATGTGCGTCATTGTCCTTTTTTATGCGTCCGAGACATGGGTTTTATGCATCTTGCGCTTCCGAAAACAAATTGCATTCATAATTTGTGGGTTCCGACCGCTTCCTTATTTTGCCTCTCTTACCGGTATATGGAAAATACCTGTTGATCACAGGAGACAATAGGGCTGGGTACCGCCTTTGGAAATTGTACCGCGGTATACCACGGTATACACCCATGTACCGCGGTACGTACCGTGGTATACCACAGGTTTCAAACACCAAGTGTTTGTACTTCGTAAAATAAAACAGACAAATAAACAGAATCATTACGCGTTTTCTAGGTGTTTACGGTCGCGAAAAATGTGACATTGGCAATAATATTGTCTTAGCAGGTTATCTGGCTGCGATCTTTACTGATTGCTATTAATCTGTCCATGGCCTATCACTAATCTTTTGCCAATAAATTAGTTAATCCTATTAATCAATAAGACAAAATGTTTTTTTTCTTAATTGCTATGTGATTATGAGATTAAAGTAAGCCAAGATTGCAAGTCATTTTTTTCATGTGTCACTTAATATCGATACCTGCTGGTTAAGGACACGACCACGCCTGAGGTTCAACCCGCCGATATAGCGGTTCTTTTGAAATGATTTATTCACAGTTCGACACAGCGCAATAAAATGTTATATATATCGGCAGCATAATGATTTTATAAAAGGGAACAGTAAAATTTATTCATCTTTTAAAACATTTTTATCCAGAAGCAAACGAAATGTATAAGTAAAAAAGGTGTTGATAGTATGTGCCAGACGTATTTTTACTCAAGACATTTAAGTCAATACAAAGCTAAAGCAAGAACTACATGTCATTATTATATTATTGCAAACGGGACCGTTTCTTCCTCTCCATTGCTGCACAAACTGATCAACACAAAACATGCTGTCTTGCAATGTCATCTTTGTCAGTCGTGTTCCGACAAGCAGTGCATATATATGTTACAAACTTTTCACGCAAGATTACTTTGAGCTCCTATTAGCAGGATTAAACTGTTACACTTTGGTTATAAATTTATTACCTATTTATCTATGTTAATCCGAAGTGGCCGGCATGCGGAGCATGCTCTATTAGTTATTACCGCTATTCATCTCAAGTATCCGATAATTTTCGCGCCCTATCGGTCGCGTCGGCGTCTTTGAACTTAACAGTGCTCAGCATGTCTAGCGGCGCATTATAAAAAGATAATTTGCGTCCCTGCGAGGTATTTTTTTTGCGGCCGACGCTAGTGAAATCGTTTCGCAAACATATTTTTGTTCTTACGAAAACATTGAATTAAATTATATAAAATTTCCGATAAAATCCGGAACTTGCCGAAAGTACCGGTACGGCCAAAAAGTACCGCGGTACGCACCGCCGGAAGAAAATACCGCGGTTTACCGGTGCACCGGTTTTACCGCGCACCCCTAGGCGACAACAGACGTTTTACCCTCTGGTAGTAGTTTTTTTTTCTTATTTATTTTGTTTCTGGTGGTGGTTCTATTGGCTTGCATGAACGGTCTTGAATGTGCTAAGTACTGGAGATTTTGGATTATAATTATGGGTTACTTCAAAGCGTCGGCTTCTTCAGAAGTAGCCACGTGCCATATCCCTGACCCATTTGAACTGTAACTGGCTAATTGTTATTGATTAGCACAGGCCAATTACCGTTAACTGACAGCTTGCGGCAATTGATAAAAAACAGCTTTTAAATAGCGATGCTTACGATATGCATTTTTATTCTAGGCTCACAGTTATTTAGAGACAAACACGGATGTTTTTGATGTTTTTTTTTTGGCAGATGCACACCATTTTCATGCGTAAATACGACCAGATTGTCCTTTAATGAAAGCGCTTTTTAATGAATATGTACTTAAATACTTTAACCATGAAAAATTGAAAGACCGTTTTTGCACATAAAATGTTTGGAATATTCATGATAGAAAAAATAATTAGGGTCGGCGGGAAAAATATAGGTGTGGGATTTGCATGTTATTTTTTCCCAAAATATGATCCGGATTTCCTTTTAAAGTGCCTGTCCTAGAAGAAAAAGGTCTGGAGATACCAATGGTTATTACAAGTACTTTCTTGCATTAGCTACATCTCTGTGCCTTTGAAAATAAATACAATTCTGTATTTTTGGCCCCAGGGCTATTATATGAACAATCTCAGTAGAGGTCCACCAGATGAAGCTTCACGCCAAACATCAAAGACCTGGGCCTTCTGGTTTCATCAGTCAAGAAGATTTTTAAAAGTTTTTTTCCTATATAAGCCCATGTAAAACTGGTGGGCGCGTCGGGAGCATTTTTGGCCCCAGGGCTATAATTTGAACAATCTTGGTAGAGGTCCACTAGATGAAGCTTCATACCAAATATCAGAGACCTAGACCATGCGGTTTCAGAGAAGATTTTCAAAGTTTTCAGTAAAAAAAAAGGACCGAAACGATTTGAACAACTTTGAAAGGGACCACCTAAGTATCATTCCTGTGAAGTTTGGTCAAAATACTATCATTGGTTTAGGAGATGTTGTTTGAAGAAATTTTTTAGGGATGGACAGACGGATGCATGCACTTACGGATGCACCATGGACAAAAAGTGATCCCAAAAGCTCACCTCATCACTACGTGACAGGTGAGCTAAAAATACACGGTTTTGACTTTTTCCCCCACACAAAAGTCTATGCAACCAAGTTTGACCTTGGTCGAAAATAGGTCAAGGTCATTCAGGAATCATCATCTAAACAAATTTTGATGGGCCCAGAGTCCCCAATGCCACATACCAAGTTACATGATAATCGGCCCACTGGTTCCAGAGAAGATTTCTGAAAGGTTTTTACCTTATATGGGCGTGACGGCCATATTGGTCATGTGACCAAATTCATGTTGATTAATTGTCATTTCCTTGTTCTTAAAAACTTTCATGAGAAAAATAAGTTTTAATTCCATATCTGAATGACCTTGAACAAAGGTCATAGAATATCCTTGACCTTGAATACTCATGTAGTTTCATCCACTCATTTAGCTTAACTGCATCTACTAATTTTCAGATCACAGACTGCAATAGTTTCCAAAAAAATACACAGTTTTGACTTTTCCCAATACAAAAGTCTATGCGACCAAATTTGACCTTGGCCTAAAATTGGTCAAGGTCATCCATGGGTCATCATTTGAACAAAATATGATGGACCCGAGTCCCTAATGCTACATACCTAGTTTCAGGCCAATCAGCCCACTAGTTCTGGAGAAGATTTTTGAAGGGTTTTTACCTTATAAGGGCATGGCGGCCATCTTGGTCATGTGACCTGGATCCTGCGAACAAACTTTCGTCCCCCCATCCCATGGTTGCTCCACATGAAATATGACTCCAATCGGCCTTGGGGTTTCAGAGATGTTAGAAAATGTTGACAGACTATAAGCTCACCTATGAGCCTTCAGCTCAGGTGAGCTAAAAACTCGGGAATTTCCGCCAACAATGGCCTCGGTCACGGGCAAGACAGTAAATATTTGTTTGCATTAAGAAGATTAATAAGGCTTCACAATATTCTTAGTCATAGTCTGCTATGATAGAAATGATATGTATCAGAAGATAGACAGTCACCAAATCATTGGAACAGCTGGTAATATCACTAGTTGAGCAGGTTCCATGGTAAAGACCAACTGACGGGATAATCACAGTGCATGTACCTGAAGCCATTATATAATAAATTAAATTAAATAACCTGTCCATAAATGTTTATAAAGTAAAACATACAATAAATTTGCAATAACCCATTTTCATCAATTAGTTTGCTGGCTGTCAATAGCGATTGCCTAATTTAAATACATTGGAACTGACAAATACGATCTGACAATAAACCTGAGGCTTATAAATAACCTCTCCTAAAACAAACTGATTTACCGTTACATTTGAGTAATATGACTGAACATTTTGAGTAAATTGGTTGTGGTTGAGACATACAGAGGACAGACAATCAACCTGACAGACAGGCAGACAAATTGACTGACTAACGGACAAATGGATGAACAGTTAGACAAATAAGGATACTGACAGTCAAAATAAACTAATGAGTTGACTAAAAGACGGGTGTCGAGTCGACCTTGGTTCAACGTCAAGCCGTCGACACCCACTCCAACTCACTTCAATGTCAGTGACCGTTGGGATGAGAGAGGTTTGACTGACAAACTGACAGTAGACAGACTGACTGAATGACTAACTGACGAACAGATTGACAGTTAGACCGACAAATAAACATACTGACAGTCAAAAAAAACTAACGGGTGGACTGACAGACAGGGGTCGAGTCAACATTGGCTCGATGTCATGCCGTCAGCACACACTCCAACTCACTTCAATGTCACGTTGACAGTTAAGATGACAGAGAGGTTTGCTTGATCCCTGTATCCAAGAAGATTGTAGAGCTAAGCTAATAAGCCATCAACCCTTTTTGTGCCAAATGGAATCTTCCTCCTTATATAAAGCAGGAGTCCATTTAAAAATTTAGGCGTGTCAGGTTGTGTTTTCTTAAAAAATTATTTGGAAAATGGCTGAAATTTTTGCAAACAGATAAGGTCCTGATCAGACGCCGCGTTTGACCTGGGACTGCACTGTTTGCCACTTACCGTAAAAATTCGGCTATAAGACGAGGATTTTTCCCTCCAAAATGAGCCGGAAAAATTGACCCTGTCTTATAGCCGAGGTCATGGGCTGCATGCTTTTTTCCGGCAATGTCCGGCGAAGACCAGACATACGGAAAATGCTGATCGTTGATTTTTGAATTAATATAAAAATATAAATTGCCGCCCACAAACCGACACTACCATTTTTCTGCATGCGATCGGTAATTGACGTCATCCGACGCCAGCACCCCAACACGTGTTTAATGTCATTGTGTGTATCTCGTTCATAAAAAAAACGTTAGGAACCAGTAAAAAATATATTCTCGATAGCTAAACGGTTGTGAATAGAGGTGGATGGAAAACCAGCGCTTTGCACAGCTCCCGAATTATCCTCAGAAGCTCCGTGTCAGTAACCAACAACAGCGTTCAACTTTTCTAGCCCAGCCTCTGCTATTTGGCGCCAAAACATAACCATTCATGAGAATGTAGAATAGTCCATTTTTGTACTGCAAACTTCTACCGTTAGATGTAGCTAATTGTCTGAGGAGTGATTAAATCATTTTCACAATGATTGTGGATTAAATTTTATTGATTGGAGGATAAACGCAAATACGAGACATAACTTGACCATATTTTCACACCTTATGGACACTTACCGCAGGGTGGCAATTATAAGACAGGGATCAACAATAGTGTCGTACTTGAGTGGTAATAAATACACAGATGGTTTGTCTGCATTAATTATTGTGATTTACTTAGTGGTCTTGTTTTACTGGATTTAAGGACCCAAAAAGACTGACAGTTGTGGACAATTTTTTAGCTCACCTGTCACGTAGTGACAAGGTGAGCTTTTGTGATCACATTTTGTCCGTCGTCCGTCGTGCGTGCGTCCGTGCGTCCGTGCGTGCGTGCGTAAACAATTTCTTGTCCACACAATAGCATCTTCATTTATGATTTGATTTTAACCAGACTTGCAAACAACTTGTACCACCATGAGATCTAGGTTCCTTTCTTGAACCAGCCATATCCCATCATGTGTTACTGAGTTACGGCCCCTGAAAGGGCAAAAATTGCCTATTTTGGTCTTGTCCGCACGATAGCATCTTCTTTTATGATTTGATTTTAACCAGACCTGCACACAACTTGAACCACCACGAGATCTGGATTCCTTTCTTGAACCATCCATATCCCATCATGTGTTACAGAGTTACGGCCCCTGAAAGGGCAAAAATTGCCTATTTTGGTCTTGTCCGCACGATAGCATCTTCATTTATGATTTGATTTTAACCAGACTTGCACACAACTTGTACCACCATGAGATCTGGGTTCCTTTCTTGAACCAGCCATATCCCATCATGTGTTACGGAGTTACAGCCCCTGAAATGGCAAAAATTTCCTATTTTGGTCTTGTCCGCACGATAGCATCTTCATTTATGATTTGATTTTAACCAGACTTGCACACAACTTGTACCACCATGAGATCTGGGTTCCTTTCTTGAACCAGCCATATCACATCATGCGTTATGGAGTTACGGCCCCTGAAATGGCAAAAATTGCCTATTTTGATCTTGTCTGCATGATAGCCGTTTCATTTATGATTTGATTTTAACTAAACTTGCACACATTTTGTACCACCACAAAATTTCTCGGTCAAGTTTGAATATGGGTCATGTTGGGTCAAAAAGTAGGTCAGTAGGTCAAATCAGAAAAAAACCTTGTGAAGACACTAGAGGCCACAGTTTTGGTCTGATCATCATCAAACTAGCCCAGAATGATCATCTTGACAATATCACAGTCAATTTAGAATATGGGTGTTGTCGGGTCAAAAAGTAGGTCAGTAGGTCAAATCATAGAAAAACCTTCTGAACACACTAGAGGCCACAATTTATGTCCAATCATCATCAAACTTGCCAAGAATGATCATCTTGACAATATCTGAGTCAAGTTAGAATATGGGTCATGTCGGTTCAAAAAGTAGGTCAGTAGTTCAAATCAGAGAAAAACCTTGTGAACACACTAGAGGCCACAGTTCTGGTTCGGTCATCATCAAACTTGCTCAGAATGATCATCTTGACAATATCTTGGTCACGTTCGAATATGGGTCATGGCAGGTCAAAAAGTAGGTCAGTAGGTCAAATCAGAGAAAAACCTTGTGAAGACACTAGAGGCCACAGATTAGGTCCAATCATCATCAAACTTGCTCAGAATGATAGTCTTGACAATCTCTCGGTCAATTTGAATATGGGTCATTTCAGGTCAAAAAGTAGGTCAGTACGTCAAATCATAGAAAAACCTTGTGATCACACTAGAGGCCACAGATTGGGTCCGATCATCATCACAGATGCCCAGAACGATCATCTTGGCAAATCTGAGTCAAGTTCGAATATGGGTCATGTCGGTCCAAAAAGTAGGTCAGTAGATAAAATCATAGAAAAAACCCTCTGCACACACTAGAGGCCACAGTTTTGGTCTGATCATCATCAAACTTGCTAAAAATGATCATTTGACAATATCTCAGTTAATTTCGAATAAAGGTCATATCTGGCCAGTAAGTAGGTCAGTAGGTCAGATTGTTGAAAAACCTTGTGGACACACTAGCGACCCTAGTTTTGGTCTGATCATCATCAAACTTGCTCAGAATGATCATCTTGACATTATCTGGGTCAAGTTTGAATATGGGTCATGTCGGGTCAAAAAGTAGGTCAGCAGGTCAAATCATAGAAAAACGTTTTGAACACTCTAAGAGGCCACAGTTTTAGGTAAATCATCATAAAACTTGCTCAGAATGATCATCTAGACAATATCTAAGTTAAGTTCGAATATGGGTCATGTCAAATCAAAAAGTAGATCAGTAGATCATTTTGTCATGACTTTTGAACTGTTTGAGATAGAGCCTTCATATTTGGCATGTAGGCTCCTTGTGACGAGGACTTCCCACTCATATAAAGATTTGACCTGTGACGTTGACCTGTGACCTACTTTATCATAACTTTTGAACCATATGAGATAGAGCCTTCATATTAGGCATGTATGTTCCTTGTGACAAAGTTTTCCCAACCATTCAAAAATTTTGAGCCATGACCTTGACCTTTGACTTACTTTGTCATAACTTTTGGAGCATTTAAGATACAGCCTTCATATTTGGCATATAGGTTCCTTCATAGGAGTGAGTGTTTGAGTTGAAGTCTCACCAACAGCTAAGGTCATAAAGTGATGGGACCTCTGTTTAAAGATCAATCTGAAAGTCTGGAGAAGCCTGGGATTGATCCTGCTACCCCTGGTTTACAAGGCAAGTAGCATGACCACTTCACCATGAAGGCTTCTAAACTTCATTGGAATGTTGTGTAGATGACCCTCTAGGAAAATAGCATAACAAATGGTCACAAGAGCTAAAAGTAGAAAAACATTGTAAATTTGCTTCAAATGCGAACTCCTTCTAAACCATTGGGCCAATTGGATTTAAAACTTCACAGGAATGTTGCCTAGGTGACTCCCTACCAAAATAGTTAAAACTCATTCCACACAAATGAACAAGATGGCTGCCAGAGCTGAAAATAAAAAAAATCTTCAAACGACAATTCCTTCTGTACTCTTGGGCCAATTTCATTCAAACTTCGAAGTAATGTTGCTTAGATGACCCTCTACCAAAAAGGCTAAAACAATCCCGCTCTGATGGAAAAAATTGCCACCGGAGCTAATAATAGAAAAATATTGTAAATCTGATTCAAACGTGAACCCCTCCTAAACCCTAAGGCCAATTTGATTTAAACTTCACTGGAATGTTGCCTAGGTTACTCCCTACCAAATAAGCTAAAATCACTCTGCTGATGAACAAGATGGCCACTATAGCTAAAATTAGAATGTACTCGAGACAGTGACACACAGGTGAGCGAACCAGGGCCCTGTGGGCCCTCTTGTTTTGCACTTGTCCAACCGGGCTTCATAAGGTCAAAGTGCAACTGCCCGGCGTGATTTCGGTCTTGTCTCGGGCAGCCGGAAAATGGATTTGTCAGCCCTTTAGTCTATTAAATAGAAGTCTGTGAAGCTGCTTAGCCTTAGCCAGCAAAGCATGTACCAGGCCAACTTCGGGCCGACATCGATACTGTGTGTCGGCCCGACGTTTCCCCCTTTTCCCTGACGCTTAATAGACCTACCGATTCAGATTCAGTAAGAGTTGTCTCTCTTTGTAACTCTCACAAACGAAGACACTGAAGACACTATGTCAACAGACATAAACAAAGCCATGTGAGGGGTAAATAGAGGGGTTTTCTGACGAAAACAGGCCGATTTCTCACATCTAAACGGCATCTAGCGGTAGCAGATAGGCCCCGACAGATATGGCAAAAATTTGACCCATCTTATAAAAGAGTATAAGCAAAATCCCACATTAGAAGAACTGAAAAAGGGGTCCCGTCTTATAGCCAAATTTTTACGGTACCCTTTCTGGCGTTTCTGGTACCAAATGGGTTACTGTAAGGGCTGGGCAGGTTGAACAAGTCTATAAGATTTTACTGTAAAATCTTGCACTCGTGAAGGAGTGTTTCATTCTCATGCACTGAAAGGGTGTTCTACGTTTGTTTTGAATTTGATGTTCCAATCCCACTGAGTCCTGATGGATCTGAGCACTGGACAAATGGCATTTTATTAAGCACAGGGGTGTAAAATTCCACTCGCCCGCTCGCATTTGCGAGTAAATTTTAAGGCAGGGCGAGTGAGATTTTCAGAACTGACTTCAATTTTTCTTCATTTTTAGCATCTAAATGAAAAGTTTGGACCAATAGGGCGAGTAAGTTTTGAGGAAATTTTACACCTCTGAAGCAACGCCGTATTATCACCAACACGACATTCTGACGTTTCATTGACGTTGCAAAGTCAAATCGCTTTGATATTGGTTTGATGTAGTCAAGACATTGTTGACATGTTACATGTCGGTTGAAGTGGAGTTATTTAATGACAAATTGCAATTTACATTTACCTACGCTCTGTAATTGTTGGTATGTTACGAGAGTGAAAGGACCCTGTTGGGTCGTATGTACAATATATCCTTAAGTGCAGTTAACTAGAAATAACACTTGGGATTTGCCATCATGAAAATCACAGCTATGCAATTTTAACCCCCTCAGACCCCACTTTTATATAGTAAAACTGGTGTTTACATGCATAAACGTTATTTTTCTTATTTCTGCTGGTCGTCGAGGCGCTTCTATCGAGTTCATGCAATCTGTTTTGAGCAGAAATAAGAAAAAATATTCCAATGTTTCATCTTAAAATGTCCATTTTTTTTCCAAAAAACTGATATATCTGTAACGGTAGGCATGTTTTCGTAATGCGAAATTTCACACCTGGCAGCATGTCTTTAACCACATCATGGGAACACCTGAAAATTGCATGTGCGAATAACAAACACAGATCAGCATGCCCATCTGCACACTTTGATCAGCGCTTTTTGTCCCTGCTTGGATAGTATGATTGTTAAGGCTGCTGTATGGGCCCCCGTCCAACAGGGCTTTGAGAAATACGTAGATGGGCTGCATGATGCTTCCACACAGAGCTGAAACCGACTCGCACACAAGTACTGGTAAACTGCTTAGATGATCTGAACTTGCCCAGACAAAGCTGTGCAAGTCGGCATGCTTATAAACCCATTTGGTTTCATTGGGGGGCAGGGCTTGAGATGTCATTTCATCTCAAGTTTGGGTAAAGGTCCCACAAAATTGGAAGCGGCATCTTCAAAATGACCTTTACAGTGTTGAC
This sequence comes from Lucinisca nassula, assembly GCA_963580285.1. Lineage (NCBI taxonomy): Eukaryota > Metazoa > Mollusca > Bivalvia > Lucinida > Lucinidae > Lucinisca > Lucinisca nassula. The sequence continues at coordinate 104,137,766 of OY757019.1, forward strand.
GGGGACGTTAAATAAGGCTGCTGTATGCCATATTTTATTCCTTTGAACGGCATCTGAGACTAAGCAAGTATGGTTTTCGCACATGCGAATAATGAATGCTATCAGCCTGCACATTGCACACCCTGGTTGGAACGCAACGTCGAAATGATATTTAACGTTATAATTAATGACGTCGGCGTGATGACCTCTATGTATTATTCGAGACTAGCAAATTATTGGGTCTTATTAAGCTGCCTATAATACTGGCACATATACTGTTGTTATTGCAATTGTGTTTTGCAGTCGTGAAGACTCCACAGAGAAGCGGGTGCAGAGAGCGAGACTGAATGATGAAATTGATCAGAAGTTTGGATATGAACGCTACAAAGATCCACAAGAGAGAGTGGGCTGGCTTATCAATATGCATCCGGTATGATAAGAAGGGCTTTAGTTAAATGCTTTTCTACTTTACCCCTACCTGTCCTGTATTGTGTGGCTTATTCAAAAACATTCCTTGGGGTTATATAGTCTAACATGTTCTTACAACCACCTCTATTAAGCCTGCACCTGTCTTACACAGCAAGTTGGCTTTCCCCTGGATGGATTTTCCATGTAATTGAACCGCTATTAAGCTAGCACAGGGCCTGACAAATCCAATGCCCAGCCGCCCGGGACAAGTTCAAGTTGTAGCTGGGCAAGTGAATTTTTAATTCACTTGCCCAGACAAATGTATAGAATATGTAAGGAATATTGTAATTCCAAGCTACTTTCAAGATTCTGTGGATTGCCGGGCTAGTGGCTAAAATTTGGATTTGTCAGGGCCACTAAATTTTATCCAAAGTTGTACAAAACCTGTTTCTGAGCAGCCTTTTTTTTTGCCATACCAATTCTTCCTATTATTTAATGCCGGTATAGGAGCTTTTTTCGTGACGTACTTCCGGTTCTAAAAATAGAACGGGAAAAGCCCTGGCCGTCAACTGTCGTATTGCTTCAAGGCAGTGGGACAGATAAAATGTTAATTACAGCGTAAAATAGTGGAATTCTTTTAAACTTTTGACGAATTCTAATGTAAGATAATGAGAGAAACAATAATATGCTGCCAGGTGTGAAATTTCGCATTACGATGACATGCCTATACAAATACATTATCAATTTTTAGGCCAAAAATGGAAATTTTAAGATGAAAAATCGTGATAATTTTCTTATTTTTGCTCTAAACATAGATTGCGGGGACTCGACGAGGCGGTTCTATCGAGTACCCACAATCTACCTTTTTGAGTAGAAATAAGAAAAATAATGTTTAATTCTGTAAACCCCAGTTTTACTATATAAAAGTGGGGTTCTAGAGGGTCAAATTCGCATAGGCGTGTTTTCATGATGGCTAATCCCAAGAATGATTTTCTTAGTTAACTGCTCTTAAAGATATATTGAACGTACGACCCAACAGCGTACTCTCTCTCTCTCTCTCTCTCTCTCTCTCTCTCTCTCTCTCTGTGAGAGTGCCATGGCCTACATGTTGCTCTCACTCTCTCTCTTTCTCTCTCGTAGCGTACCAGCAATTAGCGAGCGTACATGTAGGTAAATGTAAATTACAGCTTGTCGTTAAATAAACTGACATGTAACGTGTCAACAACGTCGTGCCTACATCAAACCAACATCAAAGCGAATTTGACTTTGCAACGTCGATGAAACGTCAGAACGTCGCGTTGGCGATTAAAATGTCATTTGCCCAGTGCTCGGACCCATCAAGACTCAGTGTGGGATTGGAACATTAAATTCAAAACAAAAATAGAACACCCTTTCAGTGCATGAGAATGAAACACTCCTTCGCAAGTGCAAATCTGGTAGATTTGTAGATTTGTCAAACCTTCCTAGCCCCTATATTAACCCATTTAGTACCGGAAACCCCAAAAGGGGTAAGTGGCAAACAGTGCAGGCCCAGATCAGACGCAGCAGAACGCGGCGCCTGATCAGGGCCTACACTATTTGCAAAAAAGTTTAGCCATTTTCCAAATAAATTTTGAAGAAAAAACCCTGGAATCTTCAATTTATTAAAATTGCACATATACATGTAGACAGATCGCTGGACATTATTTTAACTGCACTTCAGGACGGATCGTTGAACTTTGTTCACCGACACATTTATATATTGCACATGTAGACAGATCGTTGGACAGTTTTCTCGATAGATAGATAGATAGATAGATAGATAGATAAGATAGATAGATAGATAGATAGATAGATAGATAGATAGATAGATAGATAGATAGATAGATAGATAGATAGATAGATAGATAGATCGATCAAAGTTCTGTCCGTATGTGATAGCTATACTTGGATAGCGAATAAAACGAAATGTTACGTAAAAACTTATTCGTGAATAACGGTATCTCAAGCCATTGACATGGGTCATTCACAAAGAGATTTTCGACAATTAAAAACGGATCCAGGATAAATGAATTTCAGTAATAAAAGCAAAATATCATTCTTTCCTTCTCGAGGAATTATTTCAATGTAAACGGTATATTTTCTCTCAAAATGTCTGAATATTGTTAGCATTTTAAGTTCCGCCAATACATTTGAACAGCGATGGCCGTTTCAATTGACGGCCAGTGCTTCGCGCATGCGCAAGAATGACGTCATAAACGGAATTCCTAAAACCTCCTATATACTTTGAGCGCCAGACACATTAGAATATTACGTCGGAGTTTAGTGCGGCAAATATTGTTTCAGACTGCTAATCAGACACACTTAGGATACAGTGTATAAAAATTGTGCTGGTTGCTGGCGTTTTGCAGTTTTAGCGAGCTAATATTAGAGTGTACCAGAAACCATTAGAATTATTTTAGAAAGGTTGGATCGAAAATGACATGGTATGTTTACAAGTTTATGTAATAATTGTCAGTCGTCGTTTGAACTGTGCACATAATCTCGCACCTCCCTTTGTGGATATTTGTGGATATTTAACAATTTTTACCTGGAACAAGTGCAAGTGAAAAATACATCTTCTATAGAAAATATACGTAAAACAATGCAATCTGCCATTACATTAACCATTGAAGCTCATCATAATTGGTCGCCCGACTAGGAGAAATAGACTGGACTGCATGTTGCTTCCTCACAGAGCTGAAACTGACTACTAGTACTGGTAAACTGCTAATAAGGACTACGCCTGCTAGGGGTGTAACGATGCATCGATAGTTCGATGCATCGCGATAGGGACTGCCTCGATAGCAATGCATCGATAGTACTTTGGACTATCGATAGCTATCGTCGATAGTTCACTCAACAATCGATAGTTTCGATTGTTTTTGTATTTTTCTTGAATATACTTTGAAAATATACCTGTACTGTTGTGTAATTACGCAAGTATTTTTGCTTAGGAAATCCATTCAGCTGTAATCAGGACAGACTGATAAGCCTTCACTTATGTGCATGATGATCTGAGTCTTCGCTGGTCGCACATGTGTATCATAGTTTTTTGCCGTGTGGTGAATTTCTCGCGGTAATGAATTTCCCGCCGTCATTTTTGCACGTGCAGTTGAGACAGTCAGAAATTTTCCCGCGTTTTTTAATAACAAAACGTCAATGATAGTTTGATCACGCGTTTGTTGCATGCAACTTTTTGAAAACATGACAGTGAAACCTGTGCGACATGTGAAGGCTCAGATCAGCCTGCGCAGTCATATATAAATGTTTTCTGTTTGTACTATCCTTGCGTAGTATAACTTCTGGGACAAACGCCATTTCCCTGTTCAGTTTCGAAGACATTTGCAAGATGCACAAGCTGATCTTTTGTATGAAGAAATGTTTGTTTTTGCTGTGTGCCGACTTATTCATATAGGTAAATAAATGCGTAATAAATGATGGTATAATGCAGTTTAACTTGTTGTATATGTGACTCTTTTTGCGCATAAGGACCAGACTATTAAACCGCACTTTTGTGGTCTCATTAGAAATGCATTTCTCGAAAAATGCACAGAATGTGCATGCGAGTACATGATAGACTCAGATAAGTCGGCAAGTATGCACAAATGCATCAATGATGATGTCATCAGTCGGCTGGCCTGACCGATTGGGATTGAATTCTTGGGGGAATATTTAAGCAGACAAAGTTTTATTTTCCTGTCGTCATCCTGTAGGGGGAAAAAACGTGCAGCGCGAGGCCTTAAGTCTCCGTCTATCAAGTACTTTCTTAAGGTGATTCTGGACGTTTTGATGGTGGACACTGGACAACCTGGGACAAATTGGCGTTTTTATTTTTCGTGGGTCTTTCTGATTCTATTTTTGGTTGTCTTTGTATTATAATAGAGGGATATTCCAGAAAAAATAACATGTCGAAACGGCCAAATTTCATTACATGAAAACTTTGTTTTATTATTGCTGCTTGTCTTAGCTGTCTTTTGTGCAAGGACTAAATGTCCACAGAGTCAAAGAGCCTAGGTCAAGCCCTGTACATATTGCTAAATGAAAAAACCGACTTGATAATTGCTTTACTTCTATTTTGATAGTCTAGCTTTTGATGCTAACTTCAAATAAAAAATATGTAAGTTCAAGTTTTAATGCAGTTTGTTAGATTCATGTCGCCCTTAAAGAGGTGCTAAAATAGCGTGCTGTGATTACGTAATACTATGTAATAATCGGGTTACCTAATTAACTGAATCCACAGATTAATTTAACACAGGCGGCAAACATCAAAGAATCGAAGAACGATCAGCATGTGTCAGTTTTCACAAGCAGAAAATCTCAACCACTCCAAGGTATTAAAGCTATGATAACGATCACTTACCGGCATATATACTGGAAGCAGCAAACTATTTTTAGGCGGTGGTGGGGATATATATAAAGAGCCGTCTCCCCATGATGTTTTTTTCTGGAATAGCCCCGAGGGAATGAATGCTGATATTGAAACACACAATAAACATACAATTTTAGGCCATTGGAATTTTCCTAACTCGTTCTGTCACTCTTAGCCATTTTATGTGAGTGATATAACATCTATGAATCATTCATAAGTGTTCCCGATAGTATCACGATAGTATCGTGATAGTATGCCACGATAGTGATAGTATCGTGATAGTAGTTTCCACGATAGCAATACTATCACGATAGTCAAAATTGGCATCGATAGTCAGCCCTAACGCCTGCCCAGGAAAAGTGGTGCTAGTCAGAACGTCCAGTGCACATAAGGCTTTTGGTTCTTTGGGCGGCAGGGCTTGAGATGTCATTTGAACTCATTTCATCTTAATGTCAGGTAAAAGTCCCACAAAATTGGAAGCAACATCTCCAAAATGACTTAGTGTTGACGGGGACGTTATATCAACTTGGAACAAAACAAAATCATTGTAAGTGGTCCGGTGCGAAAACGGTAATTTCGAAAAGTAACGAAAGGCAACTTGTTTGTTTGATGGGCTTCTTCACTTTCAGTAACAGTCATAAACAAAGGTCAGTTAGCTGTGAGTCTGAACCAATACAATAACAATGCATGTCATTGTGGATAGGGAAGGCTGGGGCTTGTACTAAAACTTTTAACACTTATCCTGCTGAATATTCAGTTTAGCCACACCCATTTCCGACTGAACCGATCAGATTACTTGATGTTATGTATTCCTACAAATTCATAAACTCCCATGTCGAACAGTGTAGAACCTGATCAGATGGCTTCTTCATCTGGATCTGCAGTTTGCAAAGATAGGGGTTGTCGTGAACAGGTGGATAAGAGTTAATCCTATTGGCAGTTTTAACAAGGGGAAACTTTTCAATAGCATTCAAATGTATGAAGATTCTCCATTAGGCATTTTGAATTAGCAATTTTAGCTCTTATCCTGCTGTTCACGACAACCCCTATCTTTGGAAACAGTGTAGATCCAGATCAGATGGCTTCTGAAGAAGCCATCTGATCAGGATCTACACTGTTTGACATTCAATTTATGAATTTGTAGGAATAAATTACATCAAGTAATCTGATTGGTTCAAAGTCAGAAATGGGTGTGGCTAAACTAAATATTCAGCAAGAGAAGGGTTAGTCAATATGTATAGGAGCCACCTGATGAGTACCCTTTGTCGGTACGAAACAGTTGTTTTAGTGAATCAAACCTCTATTAAGTAAGTACCTGTCTTAAGCAAGCGATTTAGCCTTACCCTTTTATTGCTTGCTTAAGACAGGTTAGACTAGATTTTTTTCTTCCTTTATTTTTCTCTTTAATAGAGAAAGACTTGGCTCCATCTTAAACATTTCAAGGATGCTAAAGCAATACAACCCTTTTTGTACCAAATGGAATCTTCCTCCGTATATATATCAGGAGTTCATTTCCAAATTTAGGGGTGTCCAGTTGTGTTTTCATAAAAAAAGCAAACAGTGGAGGCCCTGATCAGACACCGCATTTTGCGGCGTCTGATCGGGGTCTGCACTGTTTGCCAGGGTATCCGTTTTTGGGTTTCTGGTACTAAATGGGTTAATAGGGGACCTTACACTGGTGATCATTATGTCTCCCCCGAAACAATATTTTTCGGAGAGACATATTGTTTTTCCCCCGGGTGTCTGTCTGTCTGTCCGTCCATCTGTCTGTCACACATTCGTGTCCGCTCTATAACTTGAAAACCGTTGGAGCTATTATCACGAAACTTAGTATAAATATAAATCAGCATTAGACGACGTGCAGTGCGCAAGAACTATAACTCTCGCATTTATACTTTTTGAATGATCTCCCTTGGAAGTTTGTTGGTATGTATATATGTATGGGCAAATCGTGTCCGGTCAATAACTTTCTTATTTTCAGATGGATTTTAAAATTACTTGGCAGAAATATTAACAACCATAAGACGATGTGTGGTGCGCATGAATCAGGTCGGTACCTCAAAGTTCAAGGTCATACTTAGAGGTCAAAGGTCAAAAAAGGGGCCTTTTTTTCGTATTTGGTCAATAACTTTCTTATTTTGAGATGGATTTTAAAATTACTTGGCAGAAATATTAACAACCATGAGACGATGTGTGGTGTGCATCAGGCAGGTCAGTACCTCGAAGGTCAAGGTCATACTTAGAGGTCAAAGGTCAAAAAAGGGGCTTTTTTTCGTGTTTTGTCAATAACTTTCTTATTTTGAGATGGATTGTGAAATCACTTGGCAGAAATGTTAACCAATATAAGACGATGTGTTACGTGCATGACCCAGGTTGGTACCTCAAAGGTCAAGGTCATACTTAGAGGTCAAAGGTAAAAAAAGGGGCCTTTTTTCCGTTTTTTTCAATAACTTGCTTATTTTTAGATAGAATTTGAAGTTACTTGGCAAAAATGTTAACTATCATGAGACGATGTGTTGCATGCATGATTCAGTTTGATACCTCAAGTGTCAAGGTCATACATAGAGGTCAAAAGTAAAAAAGGGGCCTTTTTTTTTCGTGTTTGGTCAATAACTTTCTTATTTTTAGATGGATTTTGAAATTGCTTGGCAGAAATGTTAAACACCATCAGATGATGTGTTGCACGCATGACCCAAGTTGGTACCTCAAATGTCAAGGTCGTACTAAGAGGTCAAAGAACAAAAAGGGGCCTTTTTATGCCTCCAACTTTGAAAAAGTTGGAGGGGCATATTGGTTCTGGTTCGTTTGTCCGTTCGTCTGTCCGTTACGCTTTTGATGCATAGCATAACTAAAGAACCGTGTATGCTAGGGTTTTGAAATTTCATATATGGATTCCTCATGGAAAATTAGCTGACGCGTATTTTTTTCTCGTCCGGATTATGCCCCGTTCAAGAGTTATTGCCCTTTGAAATTTTTTTAATAAAATCTTGTCAGCAAGATATCTCAAAAACAATTGGAGCTAGAGCCTTGAAAGTTGGTGAATATATTGGTGGTGATGAGTAGATGAACTGATTAACTTTTGACAAAATTCCGAAAAATACTTTGCGAGTTACGGCCCTTTGTCATTTTGGTAATTTGTGCCCATTGTAATGTATGCTAAAAGTGATGCATAGCATAACTTAAGAACCGTGTATGCTAGGGTTTTGAAATTTCATATATGGATTTCTCATGGAAAATTAGCTGACGCATATTTTTTTTCTCTTCCGGATTATGCCCCTTTCGAGAGTTATTTCCCTTTGAAATTTTTTTAATTAAAATCTTGTCAGCAAGATATCTCAAAAACTATTGGAGCTAGAGCCTTGAAAATTGGTGAATATATTGGTGGTGATGAGTAGATGAACTGTTTAACTTTTGACAAAATTCTGAAAAATACTTTGTGAGTTATGGCCCTTTGTCATTTTGGTAATTTGTGCCCATTGTAATGTATGCTAAAAGTGATGCATAGCATAACTTTAGAACCTTGTATGCTAGGGTTTTGAAATTTCATATATGGATTCCTCATGGAAAATTAGCTGGCCCGTATTTTTTTTCTTGTCCGGATTATGCCCCCTTCAAGAGTTATTGCCCTTTGAAATTTTTTCAATAAAATCTTGTCATCAAAATTTCTCAAACACTATTGGAGGTAGAGCCTTGAAAGTTGTTGAGTATATTGAGTATGATGAGTATATGAACTGATTAACTTTTGACAAAATTCCGAAAAATACTTTGAGTTATGGCCCTTTGTCATTTTGGTAATTTGTGCCCATTGTAATGAATGCTAAAAGGGATGCATGGCATTACTTTAGAACTGTGTATGCTATGGTTTTGAAATTTCATATATGCATTCCTAATGGAAAATAAGCTGACGCGTATTTTTTTTCTCATCCGGATTATGCCCCTTTCAAGAGTTATTGCCCTTTGAAATTTTTTGAACATTTTTAAAGTTACTTTGCAGAAATGTTTATCTTCATTAGATGATGTGTTGCACACAAGACCCGGCTCAATACCTCCAATGTCAAGGTTATACTTAGAGGTCAAAAACGGGGGAGACATCTGTGTTTTTGTAGAAAAACAAATTCTAGTTTCACATATGAAATTTATGAAATGACAATGCGTGTAAGATTCTGTTTATCAGATGACCACTTTAATTGTCGCGCCTGCTATTAGCATGGCGCGATATAGACGCCCGGTTTTCCGTCCGTTGTTCGTCCGTTTGTCAATGCATCAACATTTGCGACCACCCTAGCGTTCACCCTGAGGTTCAAGTTTATTTCTCTAGAACTATACGAGCTTCATTAATGACACTTGGTACAAACTTGTGTCTGGGGATGAAAAGTTACATGCAAGCATCCATATTTGACCTTGACCTACATTTCACGGTTCACTGACTTTGTAAAATATTGCGACCACCCTAGCCTTCCCCATAAGGTTCAAGTTTATTTCTCAAGAACTATTAGAGCTTCTGTAATGATATTTGGTACAAACTTGAATCTGTGGATGGCAACTTCAATGCAAGCATCCATATTTGACCTTGACCTAAATTTCATGGTTCACTGACTTTGTAAAATATTGCGACCACCCTAGCGTTCACCCTACTGGTCAAGTTAATTTCTCAAGAACCATAAGAGCTTCATTAATGATACTTGGAACAAACTTATATCTTGGGATGGCAACTTAAATGCAAGCATCCATATTTGACCTTGACCTACATTTCATGGTTCACTGACTTTGTAAAATATTGCTTTCATCCTAGCATTCACCCTAATGGTTAAGTTCTTTTCTCAAGAATTATTTGAACTTCATTAATGATACTTGGTACAAGCCTTTTATGCAAGCATCTATGTTTGATCTTGGCCTTGATGTCATGGTTCGGTGACTTTGCACCCCGACAGGCACGACATAGCCCTCGGCGGAATTCTTGTTTAGATTTTATCGCCTTTAAATTTGACAATTTTTCCGCAAAAAATGCATGGTTGACATGGACGTCATTGTGCCGTTACTTAATCCCACCAAAGTGTTATTACATGTGTGGTCATACAATTTTTATTACACAACCATATCCACTGCTTATCAATGAGTCGATGTCATATGATAATTGCTTATTCTGTTTAAAGGAAAGTAAAAAATAGGTTTTAAGCATGTTTGGTGCCTTCATTCACTACTGTGTAGAGCTGTCATTATGTCCCCCACCGAAGCGGGATAGGACATAGTTTTTGGTAATTGACCTAACTTTTTGCAAACGGTGAAGGCCCTGATCAGATGCCACGTCCTGCGACATCTGATTTGGATTTGGACTATTTGTTAGTGACTTGTTTTGGGGTTTCCATAAAAATTTGGTTTAACCTTTAGCATGCTGTAGGCGCATTCGTGCGCCCGTGAAAATGTAATGGCGCCACGCTGTAGGCGCAATCGTGCGCCGAAATTGACTGGTGTGCTTGGTGCGACTCATAGAAAAGGAGGAACTCTCGTTTTTCGGTGCGGTTTGGCATTTCGGTATCAAATAACATCCGGGCATCGATGAAAAAAAAAACTTGCCGTTTCGATGTTTTTGGATGGATTTTCTTCGGGTTTTCTGGGTAAGAATGCAATTTTTTGAGGAAATCACTACTTTTTGACGAACTTGATCTAATCGAGCCCAAAATACGCTCTGAAAGGGTGTTTTAAACGATTTTTCGACTCAGTCAGCTGAGTGACAGTAGGCTACTTTCGTTTTCCATATGCTTTGAATGGTGGAGAAATCAAGAAAAATACGGGTTTTTGCGTGTTAAAAGTTGCTGAAAATGGTAGTATTTGATAAAAACAATTCAGTGGGACGGAGTATCAATAAAAAAATTAATTCAGCATGCTAAAGGTTAACCTATAAAATGCCAATCAGGACAACTGTTGACTTCCAAGTATGTTAAACTTAATTCTTGTAAACAGTATGGACCTAGATCAGACCGCTCCTCTTGGAGCAGTCTGATCTTGGTCTGCACTGTTTGCCTGTATTCAAAGTATTTTTGGAGATGTTTGCAAAAAGATTCAGCAGACGACATATGCAGATGACATTTTCAGATGTAGTTTTTCTCGGTGTTTTTAAGGGTTAATATTTGTGAGCAGATTTGTTTCATGCTGAAGTGGGTTAAGCATGAAAAGTTGTATGACTGACTTCGCGGCCAGTTTGCATACTCTGATCCATTACAACTTTTGTAGGCAGATATTATGGATGAAGACAAGCGGCTGGTCAGTGCTGTTGATTACTATTTCATCCAGGATGATGGTAGCCGATTCAAGGTAAGACACAGTATGGCCTCATATTTGCTACTCCTGATTGAAAGAATTTACCCCTTGAATGGCCCGGTGATATTTCTGTAGATACTCCAGTTTTTTCCCCTACCTGATTAACGAAGGGATCAATTTAAGTGAAGTAATCATGAAAAGGACAATCACAAAAAAGATAATTAAGTTGGACAAAAGCTACCTTAACCCTTTTAGTACCAGAAACCCCAAAAGGGGTACCTTGGCTAACAGTGCAGGCCCAGATGAGATGCCGCAGAATGCGGCATCTCATTAGGGTCTACACTTTTTGCAGGAAGTTCAGCCATTTTCCAAATCAGTTTTGAAGATACCACAACCTGTCACCCCTAAATTTAGAAATGGGACTCCGGTTATATATAAGGAGGAGGGTTTCATTTGGTACGAAAAGGGTTAATGATCCTAAGTATTGGAGCAGATTTTCAATAGTATATGGCTCTACCACATTAAACATTATACACATCTGTACCGTCATCTGACCAAGTTCCATAACTATCTTGCAATTTGACGGCTTAATCTCCCTTTGCAACAGAGGAAAGTGTTAAACAGAGCACCCGCTTGCCATGCTTGTTTTTCTTGTAAACATGCTCTTATTTCCTTTTCCAATTTGTTGCAGGCCACCCTTCCTTTCAGACCATACTTTTATGTGCTTACAAAGAAGTCTTGTGAGCGAGAGGTAGCCTCTTTTCTGACCAAGAAGTTTACAGGGAAAATTGCCAGTGTGGAAACAGTTGGGAAAGAAGATTTAGACCTTGTAGGTTGAAATATCATGAATTCTAAATGCAACATAATGTGTACCTAAATACAATTGCCTTGATGAGGCATTCTAATGAGTACATGTTATACCTTTGGGGATCTAGCTGATCTGGATCTGTACTGTTTTCCATTCTGCTTTTGAATCCATGCTAAAAATTGAAATCATTATCATGACATTACTAAGGCTGGCATGATTAATCGATCAATAAATTATCGTTACTGATTTGATAATTTTTTATTTGATAAGTATAATTTAGTGCCCAATGTTGTGTCTAAAATAGCTGGATGAGTGGCAAACAGTGCAGACCCTGATGAGATGCAGCATTCTGTGGCATCTCATCAGGGTCTTCACTGTTGCTAAGGCCTGTCTGTCGAAATACATACGATATTGTGTAAACATGGTAAGAGTCAAAGCCAGAAAGGTAAAATTATGATCAAATCTTCAGCGATTACTAATCGATTATCGATCACAATGTCAGGACTGATAATCGATTATCATTTCAGCTCCGTCAGCTCTAGACATTACACATATGCCTGAAAATTGGGCGAAGTGTAGCATAAATTGAAATACTCAGCATTGTGAGGGACTGAGGGTTAATAGTTGAGTCACCCGCCCTTGGAAGTTTGGGTAGGATTTGTCACCAGGCAAGACACAAGTGGGTCTAGCCAGCCACATAGACTAGCAAGACACTTAGTCTTGGATAAGGCTGCCACGATTAATCGTATAATCGATTAATCGATCGATAAATTCCACAAACATGATTATCATTTCTGATTTGCTTTTAATCGATTACTGGATAGGTACAATTTACTACCCAAAGTTATGCCTGAAATAGCTGGATGAGTGGCAAACAGTGCAGACCCTGATGAGACGCCGCATTATGCGGCGTCTCATCTGGGTCTACACTGTTTGCTTGGGCCTGTCTGTTCAAATATACATTTGGTAAAGTGCAACATAGGTAAAATAATGACAAAAATCTTAGCGATTACTAATCGATTATCGATCGCAATGACAGGACTGATAATCGATAATCTTTTCAGCTCCGATTAGCCAGCCCTAGTCTTGGAATTTTAGATGTAGAACCGAGAGATACGTGTATTGAACTACTGTAGCGACAAACACAAAGGTGCTAATCAGACCGCAAATGCCAAGTTCCTCACAATCTGGCTCATTTTACTCACTTTTACTTTTTGCCGGCCTGGGTAGCTCAGTTGGATGCGCGTACTGGTGATCAGGATTCGATACCTGCTGGGGTTGGCAACATTCTTTCGTGGAGATTGGTCATGAAGTCATGAAATCTTTTCTACGGTCATTCTCTCCCTTCCACTGATTCAAGAAGGGCAGTTGTCAGTTTCTGGCAAAAGAACTGTACTGGTTAACCGCTTAAGTATAAGCCTGCCATAGGTAAACTGATCGGCTCAAAATTGATCTAAATAGTGTTGACTGGGCCGTTAAAGTCAAATACAAACAAACAAGTTTTACTTTTTTAGCCCAATCATCTTGTTGGATTGAAGCGCTACTATTTGAAGCTTTCCTTTCTTTCGGTGGAGGATCTGACCAAAGTGAAACGGGAGATTCAGCCAGCTGTAAGGAAAAATAAGGATAGAGACAAGTCTGCTGAAGTTTATACAAGGTAAAATGAGGTCTGTTGCCAGAAATCCTCTCCTCCTGTTTTCCAATCGATATTTGATCGATTAATTCCACAAAATGATTACCATTACAGATTTATTTGTTATCGATAATTTGATAAGTACAATTTTCTTCCCTAAGTTGTGTTTAAAATAGCTGGATGACTGGCAAACAGTGCAGACCCTGATGAGACGCCGCATTCTGCAGCGTCTCATCTGAGTCTACACTGCTCAGGTCTGTCTATACAAATGCATATTGTAAAGTTCAACATATGCCAGGAGTCATGCTAAGACAGAAAGCCAGACAGGTAAAATTCTAACCAAATATTCGGTGATTACTAATCGATTATCGATCGCAATGGCAGGACTGATAATCGATTATCTTTTCAGCTCCGATTAGCCAGCCCTACAAACAATGAAGATTACCTTTTTACCTCTGTACATTTGGGTAGTACCTTACAGTGCCTTTTGCTGGACAGCTGGTTGCATACCTTCAGGTCAAAAATCAAAATAGAACCTCCCCAAGGGTCTGAAAAGTCCAAATTTAAACCATTAGCCTGGAGGGCCTCTTTGTGTTAAGAATGGCTCAAAATCATGAGTTGACTGTTTGCAATAAATGCATTTTTCTGGGCAAGTGAAGATAAAATTCACATGACCAGTTTAATTTTGGACTTGTTCTGGACAACTGGGCAAGAATTATGTCAGGCCCTGCTAACCCCTTGTATGCAGCAGGACTCCCATTTCAATATTTAGTGCTGTCTGGTTAAGTAAGCTTCAGAAATGGCTTTGGTTAAATCATCCCTGTGGAGTACCTTTGGTTCTGTCGGACGTGCCTGATGTCGATTTGATGCCCACCATTTCCGACAAGACTAGTTCTGAATATTTCTATACCAATCTTTCCTTGCTTCTCATCCAAAAAGCGACATTGTTGCAGACACTGACAAAACAATGTGGAACTTAGCCCACATAAGGTAATGTGTGGTTAGGTTAGTAATCAAATGTGTGATTAGGTTAACTGACCAGTTTAACATGATCTTAGTAGTGTTGACAGAGCTGTTAACCCTTTATGTACCAAATGGAAATCTTCCTCCTTATATATGGCAGGAGTCCATTTCGGAATTTAGGATGGCAGGTTGTGTTATCCTTAAATTTATTCAGGAAATAGCGTGACTTTTTGCAAATAGTGCAGGCCCTGATCAAACGCCGCATTCTGCACTGTTTGTAAGGGTACCTGTTTTGGGTTTCTGGTACAAAACAGGTTTAACTGCAAGGAGAAAAAAACAAACATTTTATTCAAAGACAGGAAAACATTTTATTCAAAGGCAGGACAATGAATGTTTCTTGCAACATCTGCTACATGTTTAATTACAGCTACCTGGATGAGGAAGACTTGGTTTCCAAGAAGATAGTGGATCAAATGGACAACATTATAGACATTAGGTAAGATGGAACTGTATTTACATACATGTACACCACAACCTTTTAATATAGGAAAATTTGAAAATTTTCTAAGATCAGCGAAAAGTCCGTGAGTGAGTGAGTTTTAGTTTTACGTCCCACCAACAGCTAAGGTCATACGGAGATGGGACCTCGGTTTAAAGACTCATCCGAAAGTCTGGAGAAGCCCGGGATCGATCCTGCGATCCCTGGTTTACAAGGCGAGTAGCGTAACCACTGCACCACGGAGGCGCGAAAAGTCAGAATTAAAAAAAGAAATGAATTTAAAATTAAAAAAAAAAAAAAAAATGGAAAGGTCCAGGGAATTTCATTATTTTCAGGCAAAAGCTCCATTGATTGATTGATTTGAGGGTTGTCGTCCCCGTCAACACTGTGTAGGTCATTTTGGAGACGTTGCTTCCAATTTTGTGGTACTTTTACCCAACATTGAGATGAAATGACATCTCCAGTCCTGTCGCCCAATGAAACCAATAGGGTTGATAAGCATGGGCAGGCTTAGATCCACTAAGCAGTTTACCAGTACTCGTGAGCGATCAGATTTCAGCTCTGTGTGGAAGCATCTTACAGCCCATCTATTTCTTAAAGCCCTGATGGCCCGGCGGGGAGTGGGTGGTGGGGGGAAGCTCTATTGATGTGACTACTTGGGCGCCAGCTCATGCTAAATACTGGAATGAAAACTGCAAAATAACAAAGTTGCAGTATTTATTTTAGTGTTTAGAATTAAATCAAATTGGATTTTGCTCAAAATTTAACAAAATGCAATGACCCTCTGGTCTATACAAAATATAACAAAGAAAAATCTAAAAAAAAAAAAAGTTTTTGTTGTTGTCTAACTTGTTTGGCTCTACTTTTATCATGCAGCTAAAAATTAAAGATGGATTTGGCAAATATATATAGTTGGGTCCCCGTAATTTCCAAATGGCCCCCTTTTCCTAGATGGAACACTGCCCCTACATTGTAGATAGTCCTTTTTGAAATTGAGGGGTGTCAATTTGAGTTATTTGGGGAATTTATTTTGAAAAAATAGCTGAATGTTTTAATACAAACAGTGAAGTTCCTGACTAGAAGCCAGATTTCATGTCGGGGGTCTAGTGAAAGTGGGAAAAAGCGTATTAAATGAACTAGTGTTAGACTAAACCTACAATAAGACATGTGCATCCAGCGAAGACTCGGATCAGCCTGCAAATACAGGCAGTCTGATCAGTCTTCGCTGTGTGCTCTAAGGATAGCTAAGGGCCCATTGCTCCTTCAAGCAGCAAGAGAAGTCTCTGGTTAGACTATATGGATGCACAGGCTGATCTGATTCTTTGCTGGACGTCTTATTGTAAGTTTTGTCGTGAGCTTGCTCAAATGATATAGTGGGATGTTGATGTAAAACCTCATCTTGAACAAGCAATGTGTTTTTCAGGGAGCATGATGTGCCCTACCATGTGAGAGTGTCGATAGATCAGAAGCTTAATGTTGGCCACTGGTACTCTGTGAGGGGTAGGGGCAGTTCGGCCCCAGAGATCAGGAGGAGGGAGGATCTTGTGGACAGACCTGTACGTATTCTGTGCGTGACATATATGACACAGCTCATGTGAAAAACATACCTATTACTTAAGCGACCAGAAAAGTCACAGCGGAGTCTGTGCAGGCAACTACAGTGAAATTCAGCTTTTAACCCTTGCCATGTTGAGCCCGGATATGCCTTATATCTTTGAAACAATGTAGATCCAGATCAGATATGCCTTATATCTTTGAAACAATGTAGATCCAGATCAGATGGCTTCTGACGAAGCCATCTGATCAGAATCTACATTGTGATTGTAAATTTGTTGCAATAATTGCATCAAGTAATCTGATTGGTTGATAATCAGAAGTGGGTGTGGTATATTTGAATATTCAGCAGGACAAAGGTTAAGACCAGTTGAAATTAAGGCTTATTCTGCTTCTCAAAACTTTAGATATTCTTTGTGTTTTCTACACCTAGTGTCCTTTACAAAAAGACCACCTTAGACCACGTTTGTTCCAAAGTGGTCACAGGCTGATGGGAGTCTTTGCTTAGCACACATGCTCTGACAAATTAATATTGCTTTTCCCAATTAATATATGGAGTGAAAGAATTACCATCCTTCTGGTTAATTATTTTGACAGACAAAGACTACCTAGAAAGATGTAGTTTCTTTAACCCTAGGTTCTGAATGGAATCATCCATCTAATAAATGTATGTATATATCACAAGTGCATTCATTCCCCTGATTCAAGAATGTCTGCGAAAGAAAGTGCACTGTACTGGTTAACTGCTTACGTATAAGCGGCTAAAAAGTCTGCCCAGGAAAAATGTGAATAGGTAAACTGACTGGCTCTATATGACCTAAATAGTGTTGACCGGGCCATTTAACTATATGACAAACAGACAAACAAGTGCATTTCATTAACTGTATGACTGCAGCACCTGATTTGGGCCTGAAGTGTTTGCCAATTACCTGTTGTGGTGGTTTCTGGTACAAAATGGGTTAAATGAAAGGTGTGGTTTGGTTAACAGTGGCTGAACATGACTCAGCATTTGGACCATTAAACTCCAAAACAATCCATCATTTTGAAGCAAAGGGACCCAGTCCCAAATGCTGAAGAGGAACAAACTTTCACCAACGAAAATTTACGGGCCTCTATGGCCTAATGGGTAAGAGCACTACTTGTAATCATTAGGTTTCTCACTGCTGTAGTTAAGACTGGCAAGATAATCATATTGATTAATTGATCGATAGATTCCAGAAAAAAATGATTATCATTACTAATTTGCAAGTATTCGATTATTTGATAGGTACACTTTACTACCCAAGGTTGTGTCTAAAATAGCTCCATGAGTGGCAGACAGTGCAGACCCTGATGAGATGCCGCGTTCTGCGGTGTCTCATCTGGGTCTACACCGTTTGCTCTGGTCTGAATGTCCAAAAATATACAGTGTAGTATGGTGAGAGTCATGCTCAGACAGAAAGTCAGATAGGTAAAATTGTGTCACAATCTTCAGTGATTAGGCCAAAAAAAAATTAAATGTCTTGTTTCCGGAAACATCAAAATAATTTTCTGGGTAGGTAGGTAGGTAAACTTTTCTGTATGGGAAAAGCATAAATTCTTTGAAAAACACCCTTAAAATCAAAGAAAAATTCAAAGAGGTCTCTAAAAAAGTTTGGGTAGGCCCACAAAAAGTAGGGTGGGTAGGGTTTCCGGGAACAGACATTTTTTTTTTGGCCTTACTAATCGATAATTGATCACAATGGCATCACTGATAATCTATTATCTTTTCAACTCATTAGCCAGCCCTAGCTGTGGTTTGCACCTCGCTCAGACATGTGAGACGCAAAGTTCTGCAACTGAAGGTCAGGTGGTTTTTATCAAGGTACTCAGCTTTTCTTTAATCATTAGGTCTCTCACTGCTGTGGTTTGCGCCTTGCTCAGGCCTCATGCGAGATGCCAAGTTCTGTGGCGGAAGGTCACATGGTTTTTATCTGGGTACTCACGTTTTCGTCCACCTGATTGAGGATCAGCTTGAAATATGTGTAATCTTGAAATGGCCATAAAACTTAAACCAAAATGCATAAAAAAAAAAAAAACAAAAAAAAAACAACAACAACAGAATTTGCACTGTACTTGTTAAGCACATATGTATAGTCTAGAAGAAATGTGGCGATATAACTATTGCTTCGATATGACTTGAGCAGTGTTGGCTCAGCTGTTATGGTTACAAACTAAATTGAATTTGTTTACCTTACTACAACACCTTATACAATGAATCTTTAATGCATTTTGTACCAAATGGAATCTTTCTTCTTATACAGTTAAACCTGCTTTAGTAACCATCTCCATTAAGTAAGCCACCTGTCTTAAGCAAGCAGGGATTCAGTTCCCAAAACAGGCCAAATGAGTAGAAATTTACCTGTATTAAGCAAGCACCCGCTTTAAGCAAGCACATCAAGATTATCCCTCAGGTGCCTGCTTAACACAGGTTGAGCTGTATATGGCAAATATAGGGGTGTCAGGCTGTGTTTTTTTCTTCAAAATAGATTTCGAAAATTGCTCGGTGTAGGCACTGATCAGACGCTGCTTTCTGTGTCTTCTGATCTGGACCTGCACTGTGAAAACTCATTTCGTATAAAAATATCTGTGTACTCATTAGAATTGCCTCACTGAGGTAATTCTAATGAGTAACAATTATTTTATAGAAAAATAAAAGTGATACGGTTAAATTAATACTGTTATGGCTCCTCAACGCTACTGTTACCCCTGTTGTCTACAACTGTACGTGTGGAATAATTTCCCATAGTCCGAAAGCTGTTTGAACTTTGATAATATGATTTATCTTTTTCTTTCATCAGGATCCAGTTGTATTGGCTTTTGATATCGAGACGACAAAACTTCCTCTGAAATTTCCAGACTCCTCCATGGATCAGATCATCATGATTTCTTACATGATTGACGGACAGGTAGGTGGTGTTATTAACCCTTTTTATACCAAATGGAATCTTCCTCCTTATATATAGCAGGAGTTCATTTCAAAATTAAGGGGTGTCAGGTTGTGTTTTCATCAAAATTTATTTGGAAATTGACTAAACTTTTAGCAAACAGTGGAGGCCCTGAACAGACGCCGCGTTCTGCGGCGTCTGATCTGGGCCTGCACTATTTGCCAGGGTGCCCGTTTTGGGGTTTCTTGTACTAAATGGGTTAAACGTCCTGCTGATTAAATTAATTTAGCCACAACCATTTTAGACTTTCAGTCGATCAAATTACTAGTTGAAAAACAATTTACAAATTCACAAACTGGATGTCAGTGTAGATATTGATCAGCAATCAGGGCAGAAGTATCTATACGGTTTGAGAAGTTGGAGCATATACATGTTCAGCTAGACCAGAGTAAAGCCTTCACCGCATAAACAGTACACTGCTTTCATGTTTAGGGCAGAAGTGTCTTCATAAACTAATACAGTAAAACTTCGATGGCTCGAACACCTTTGGGACCTCGAAAATCTGTTCGAGACAGGGGTAGTTCGAGCCACTGAGGGAGACTGCCAGGAGGTATACGATATACTTTTCAATATCTTTTCGGTGTTTTATAATGAAAATGTATGCTGTGTGTACTCATTAAAATCGCCTCATCGAGGCGATTCTAATGAGTACACACAGCATGCATTTGCAAGATAAAAGACTAAAATCTCCTTAATTACCCCCCACTATTTCTTATGTAGAGGATTTCGCTAGGGGCTCAAGAATGGGTTCGACGCATCCATGGTAATCGAGCCATCGGTGTTCGAGCCATCGAAGTTCTACTGTAGTGGCGACTCAGATCAGGCAGAGGCACTAGTTCTTAACAACAAAAAAAAGTTTATTTAACAAGGTATACTTTGGTCACGCCTGCTTTGAGCATGGTGTGATATTCGAGTCCCGTTTTCTGTCCATCAGTTTTTCCATCTCATTCTGTCAGCTGTCAACATTTACGTCAACCCTGACTCCGCCCAAATGTTCAAGTCCAATTGGGCCCAGCTGGTCTTGATGGATCTGTGTCCATTTGTGATCTCCTTCTGCGTAATACTGTTTTATAATGCAAACATCTGGGCTCATTTGTTCGGCACTAGCAATGTCGTTCTTAACGCATCATTAAAACTTTGATCATTTAATATGGCAAATATATTGATATTTTTGCTGGAAAAATGTGAGCCTCTATTGCAAATGCAAAAGCTGCTCACATTGTTCAGCAAAAATACCACTCTATTAGGTACTGTACTTACTAGAAGATTTAACAATTTGTCCAGTGATGAGCTGGTTAAGCTAACAATGCTTTGAACAACTGGGCCCAGCTTGTCTTGATGGATTTGTGTCCATTTGTGATCAGAGGGTTTCTGGTTCAATCCTGTCTCTGTGGCAGCATTATTCCCGAGAGGTGGACTATATTTTTTATGGGTATTTTTCTTCTCAAGAAGGGCAGTTGTTAGTTTGTTGCGATTGAGTTTGCTCTTTATGATATATCTATATACAGTAAAATTCCTACAGTGGAACTCCAATAGCTCAAACACCTTTGGGACCTCGAAAATCTGTTCGAGACGGGGAGTTCGAGCCACTGAGGGTTACTGCTAGGAGGCATAACGAGATACTTTTAGACATCTTTTCCATAATGTTCCATAATGAATATGTAGGCTGTGTGTACTCATTAGAATCGCCTCATCGAGGTGATTCTAATGAGTACACACAGCATACATTTGTAAGATAAAAGACTAAAATCTCCTTAATTATCCCTCACTATTTCTTATGTAGAGGATTTCGCTAGGGGCTCAAGAATGGGTTCGACACATCCATGGTAAACGAGCCATCGGTGTTCGAGCCATAGAAGTTCTACTGTGTATTAAAACCCACCTTTGGGACTTTTAAGACCACTTTTGAACAGTACCGAAGGTGGTCTCTGACCAGAGGACAGTGTGTGCAGAAAAGACGAAGAAAGAATAACTGCATCCTACTAAATAAGCTTCTAAAACCAGATTTAGTCTTAATTTTAGGTGGTCTTCATAGCAGAATTTTACTGTATAATATTAGAAAGGAAAGTGTTGTTTAATGGGTAAACTCAACATTACTTTAATAATATATATTGACTGGGTTGAAAAAAAAATCTCCAGAACAATAAAAAACAAACGAATAAAACCTTTTCTTTATTGTGTGTTTATCTGTTATGCTGTTGAATGTCAGAACCGAGAAAGCTTATTTCGTATTTGAATGTTTAATGCAATGTTGGTACACTTACTTGGATTTTATTAAACAAACATCACTTACCTCTATTTATTGCCTTTCATACTTAAGGCACGTTTTTTGTTTCTGCTGTTTCAGTTACAGTTTGTAAATTATTTACTATTTGCCTTTTAGGGTTACCTGATAACAAATCGTGAGATTATCTCCCAAGATGTTGAAGATTTTGAGTATACTCCAAGGCCAGAATTTCCGGGACCATTTATTATTCTTAATGAACCTGATGAGGTATGCTTTTCATATACATATGAGCCATCGCACGACAAAACCTACAATAAGACATGTGCGCCCATCGAAGACTCAGATCAGCCTGCGCATCAATATAATCTGACCAGAGACTTTTTGCTGCATGAAGGAGAATTGGGCCATTAGCTATCCTTAGAGAGCCCACAAAGAAGACTCTGATTAGGCTACGCATCGACTGCGCGGATGTGCAGGGTGATCTGAGTCTTCGTTGGGCGCACATCTTATTGTTGGTTTTGTCACACGCTTTCAGTTTTGAACAGTATCAATGGTGCTTTCTGAATCTATACATTGCATGCTCAAGACAACCAAAACTACTTAATACAGTGCTGTCTTTTTGTATTCGTTTTACCTGGAAGATGCAAAACTTGCTATGCGGCCCCCGCCAATCTGGGCTTGAAGAAATAGATGGTCTGCATGATGCTTCCACGCAGAGCTGAAACCGACCCGCACACGAGTGCTGTTAAACTACTTAGAGGATCTAAGCCTGCCCAGGCAAAGCGATGCACCGTCCATGCTTATAAAACCTATTAGTTTCATTGGGATAAAAGTCCCACAAAATTGGAAGCAACATCTCCAAAATGACATGTACAGTGTTGACCGGGATGTTAAACCTCAAACAAAACAAAAAAAAACTTGTTACGCAAAAATTTAAAGAAGATGGAACTTTAAATTCTACTGTCAGGTTTTATAAGGCTTTCAAAATTCAAGATTACAAGAATTTTAATATTGATCTATTTTTTCTTCTCCATTAAATATAAATTGTGTGTACACCTCAACCTGTATCAAGAAAGAAGTTGTCAATTCTCCATTTAGCAGCCATTAAACACTGTTACTTGTCACTTGCATCTGGCAATTCACAAATTGAGATATTATGCTGTATATCCATGGCTCTAGATAAAGAATCACTCTGTCCGTCCGTCTGTCTGTCCGTCTGTCCGTCCACAAATTTTTTTATTCTCTGATAGCGCTGCCGGGGCCCTAGTCAGTTTCACTGACAGCTCTAGTTTTTCTTAGTTCTCCTTAAAAATACGTGGGCACTTGTTAGAACAACCTTATCAACATAGCAACAGATAATGTTCATATTTCGAGATAATTGAAGGATAGTTTTTGTCAATTCTCCATTAAAGCCTATGTTGTGGGTATTCATTAGAACCGCCTCGATGAGGCGGTTCTAATGAATACCCACAACAAAGGTTTATATGAAGAAATAAGGAAAACTATCCTTTAGTTATCACAAAATACCCACTTTGTCTGTTGCTATGCTTATCAATCAAGAAATAATGAAATTTATCCCAAAGTTATCAGAAATTCTTTTTACTCCTTATCTGGAGAAGTGTTTCTAAAGCTTAATCTCAACTGGTATAACATTCTATTTTGCACAGTTCTCCCTGCTCAAGAGGTTCTTTGATCATATTTTGGAAGTAAAGCCGAATATTTTTGCCACATACAACGGAGACCTCTTTGACTGGTAAGTAAGTGCTGTTTGTATTTTACGTTTCAAGTTACTTAGGATCATTACCACTTGGCCGTTTGTTCTATTGTTTCTCATTATTGTTGTAATTTATTACATAGAGCTGTCTAGATATAATTGAACTGAAAGCTTCTGGCAAAATGTATAGATCAGGGCTCGAGAAACTGAAGAATCAAAATCGGTCCGGCATGATTTTCGGCAAAAAACCCCCCGGAAATTGATATTTTCTGTCATTTCCGTAAAGTTCATTTGTTTCCATTCATTATTATTTTTCAATTTCAAAATACAGGGTGTTAGGTGTCCGAAAACTTACGAAAATGTTAAAAAAAATGTCTCGAACCTGTTTTTATTCGTGAAAATGCCCTCGTTTACACTTCGCTGGCGGCCGCCATTTTGGTTTAGTTTATATAAAGTCTGCCTATGTAGGTTCACCCTCCACACATGGGTACCGGTATATATGTATGCGAGTGTATGATTGTTTCTTTGTTTTTTTTTATCGTTTTCTTGTTATCTATTTGCAAAATAAATACCAATTCTACTGATTTTGAGCGTTGTCCTTTAACTTCAAATGGCGACCGAAATTGCCGCCACGTGGTCGGAAATGACGTCATACGGTTTTAGCTTACGCAATACACATTTTTTCATTAAAGAACGTTAAACAAACATGTTTTATGTCATAGATTTAAATTGTGGCTGTTTCTTAAATAAAAAATTATTTGCTGTCGTTAAAGAAAAAAAAAAAAGTTAAATCTCGAACCAAAACGTGGGTTTACTAGAGTCACTGAAAATCTTATAGGGCCGAACCGAACTTCTTAATATTCTAAATAAATGTTATTTCATAATTACTAATGTCTACTACCCTTATCTTAAAAAATAAAAAAAAAAAACCTTATAAAAAAAACAAAAAAAAACACAAAACCACGTGATCTGAAAAATGTCGTCATTCAGTTTCATTTTATACAATACACATTAAATTACACTAGGACGTAATACCAAGTGTTTTATGTTATTGTTTCAATTTTGGAGCGAAGATCTATTTCTTATTTAATTTTTTTCTTTCTTTTTCCATGATTACATGCAACAGATGTGGTTTTTGAATTGCGCCCTGTGGAAAACCACTTTTTATGTTTAAATATCCGTTCAACATAGGCAGTCATAAATTAATGACATAAACACTTGTGTAAACAAATAAGCGTCTGTCCTGCATTATTTGACCCAAATTTCACACCTTTTCCAATTGTTTGACAGCTTACCTACTGATAACGCCAGGGGATTACAGGTTAGTAGCGGAATAATCCATTTGAAAAGTAGTGCCTAATTTATTCCTTTGAATAGTTCAACAACTTGACCTTTTCTCACTGATAAATTGTTTCAATTAAACGTGTATTCAATTACCCTTCGTGTGTCTCCTATAGATCTCCTATAGATATAAAAACAACAGAAAAAAGAATGACTTTTTTCAATGTATTTGCTGTCTAACCTGTCTGGAAAATGGTTCGGCTGTGTGGACAAATCCGATTTACCTATACCAATAATGAGCCGGTCCAATAACTGGCCCTCGAGGTGTTTTATCAATACGCGCTTGGATTATCTGTGGCAAAAGGTCAGTTCGTTTACACAATTTAGTGACTTTGCGAAAATTTTCGAACCGATTTTTTGAAAATATCATTGAATACTGGACCGATTTTTTAACATCCTTTGTAAGTCAAAATCGGTTCAGAAATACCAAAATCGGTCCAGAACCGAAAAACCGATATTTTCTCGAGCCCTGGTATAGATTATATAATTTTATGGTCAGGTTTCCATATAATCAATAAATTATAAATTTGAACTGGCTATAATTACAGATTGTACAGTGAACACTATTTTTATATCAATCCTGCTGAACACAACAGCCCCTGCTTTTGCAAACTGTAGTGCTCTGAATCTAATCAGGGTCAGGATCTACCCTGTCATGTCCTCTGTGAATTGATAAAAAATATGTGTCAAGTAATTGATTGGTTGACAGGCAGCAATTGTTGCTTAATTTATGCAGCAGGATGAGCATTAAATCAATCCTGGGCAATCATGAGCGGTTATTTACACATTTGCCTCAAGCAAGTAACCATTCATTAATTTGATTAGCCCATTTTGTACTGGAAACCCAAAAAGGATACCCCCGGCAAACAGTGCAGGCCCAGATCAGATGCTGCAAAACGCGGCATCTGATCAGGGTCTACACTATTTGAAAAAAGGTCAGCCATTTTCCTAATAAAATTTGAAGAAAACACATCTGACACCCCTAAATTTTGAGATGAATTCCTGCTTTATATAAGGAGGATTTTGTGTTTGATTGGAAGTTTAACATCCCAGTCAACACTGTAAAGGTCATTTTGGAGGCGTTGCTTTCAATTTTGTAGGACTTTTACCCAACATTGAGATGTAATGACATCTCAAGCCTTGCCATCCAATGAAACCAATAGGGTTTATAAGCATGGACGTTCCGACTCGCACCACTTTGCCTGGGCAGGCTTAGGTCCTCTAAGCGGTTTACCAGTATGTGTGTGCGGTCGGTTTCAGCTCTGCGTGGCAGCATCATGCGGCCCGTCTATTTCTTCAAGCCGTTATATAAGGAGGAATATTCCATTCAATACAAAAAGGGTTACTGGGTAAACCACTAATTCTGAGTATTAAAATTGCAGGCCTTTTGTAGAGGCACGAGCAGCTTTCCATGGCCTGGACATGTCCCGCGAGATAGGATTTCAGAAAGACAACCAGGGAGAGTACAAGTCAAGACCGGCTACTCACATGGATTGTTTTAGGTACACATTGTATTCATTGCCTGATAAAATATTTTACAGAAAGCACCTAGGCAACCAGACCCAAGTAAAGGAGCTGCTAGATTTATAAGTCTGGTTGGTCTGGAGTTCAATGGCTCCGGGAAGTCTGTTAAGGTCATCAGGGCTTTAGATAAATTTTTTTTCAAAAGAGTACAGTACTCGTCCTTTTTTTAAAAAAGGAGTAACGAGAAATTTTTAAGAGTACTGAAAAATAAACCAAAAAACTTTATTTTGCAGTCTCGACACAATGTTTTTATGGAATGATTTGTGGCCAGGTGTACTGTTTGTTTCTTATATATACACATATTCAATACTTGTGTCTATTAGAAAACAAGCAGTATGCCTGGCCACAAATCAGACAAAACAATGCCATATTGAAATCTCTTCTGAGCAGTATGTTGACGGAGAAATCTAACTTTTGGGGTTCAGTTGTCTTGGCGGATAGCCGGACTTCAATGGCTGATTATTGTGGCCAAAGAGTTTCTAAAAATTTAGAATATCAGCTTCACTTTATTGTCCAAGATATGGAGTGAAACTCATATTCTTTAAAACTTTTAAAATTCCTTTTCAAAACCATATTCTCAATTTCATCATATATTGTCCATGGATATTTATTTTCTTCCACCCTTCGATCGTGGGACCAATCGTGTTTCCTTACAGGCAATGTTATAATCGGAACCAGTTAGTGAATTAAAAATCTGTCAGGATCTTTTTCACATACAGTGCGCTTGACCAGCTGAAAAGAACTTGAGGATTGCAGTGCTCCATCTAGGATATTAGAGCAGAGGGGCGCTAGGCTGGGCAGGGTAGTTT
This sequence comes from Lucinisca nassula, assembly GCA_963580285.1. Classification (NCBI taxonomy): domain Eukaryota; kingdom Metazoa; phylum Mollusca; class Bivalvia; order Lucinida; family Lucinidae; genus Lucinisca; species Lucinisca nassula. The sequence continues at coordinate 104,164,839 of OY757019.1, forward strand.
TGGGTACCAGGTTTTGGTTTATGAAATGCCATCAAAATCGTTATGATCAGTTGGCTGTTCACACGGTAGTGAAGCTAATGGTACTGGTGTCCCCATTGGAATTATACATATATGTACATGCATTTCACAAGTAAGTAGTGTACTGGGTCGAAACAATAGCAACGTTTATTATTTAAAAAACATTTGAACATTTAACTTCTAGGTATCTTTTAATATAGAATTATAGTATTTAAATAAAAAAAATAATTTGTTTGATTCATCTGAAAGCGTGTTATTAAAGCAATACAAAAAATAACCGATGACTGAATAAATAATCTGTTCAAGGGAGACTACTCAATAATTATCCATGTCATTTGACGTTTCAGAACTAAGGCTGAACGTGCGTCTTCACTGGTTGCCAATGATCGGCAAAGGCTCTGATCAAAATGCGAAGCTAGTGTTTGCAATATCCCCGCAGCTTGACCAGTCTGCGACAGTATTACAAGTAAACAGTGTGTATAACGAGTTGCGTCGCACAACACCTTGCAAAGACCCAGATCAACATGCGCAACTCGGGCAACCTTTTTTCTCAACTATCTCTGAGTAGCCCTGCAAAAGGCTTTTGGGGTCAGCGAAGACTGAGCAGTTTACAATGATGCGCAGGCTACTCCGAGTCTTCACTGGTCGCACGATACTCGAAGACTTAGAACAGCATGCGCAACCATTACGTAAGTCAGAACAACATGCGCAACAACTACGCAAGTCCGTTTGGATAACCTAGCTTGTAAAATCAGCGATGCGCAGACGGATGCGCGTCGATACTGTTGAGCAATGACCTGCTCATCCAATCAATAAGGCTAATGATGGCTTGTGCGCATGCGCTGACTGATCCGAGACTTCACTGCTCGCTCGTCTTACAAAAGTTCAGATTACTCCGGTTTACGCCCACCTGATTAACGATCGGATCGGCTCTATATGTGATATAATCTTGAAAGGACGGTAACCCCAACCCCAATAAAACTTGATTCCCTTGAAATAATTTATGAATGCATAATTTTCCCGTCTGAGAATTTTCCGCCTTTTATTACACACGTCATTTATATCACGTGCGTTCCAAATACGCTCTCAAAAAATATTAAATGCGTAATGCTAATTTGTTTTTCGTACCTGATACGCAGCAGATTTGAAAAAAAGGAGTATCCTCCCAATTATTTTCGTAATTTACGCGGTACGCAGCCTTATCTAAAGCCCTGGGTCATTGAGCGGATCAGAAATTTCCAATGGCAGTTTATCTTAACATGACCTGTTAGCTTTGAACAGCTGGGTCCAGATCCAGGTAAATGATCAGCTTGATTTTTAAGATTCTTTGGACGAAACGACTTCATTAGATTCTGTACTTTCAAGAAAAGTTAATGTTTGAACGAGAAAGGTTTATCACTGCAATAATAGCTCCACATAAGATTGGTGGAATGTTGTGACAACCTGTAAGATGCCAAGAAAATCATCTAAGAATGTCTTTTATAATATCTGCAAATCAAACAAACTGTGGACCCAGATTAGACTGCTCTCATCTGGGTCTACACTGCGTATATTTGCAATAATGACTTTGAGAAACAGCAGACAGCACAGCAGAAGTCAGTTGTTGTGATTGACATCTTGAGGTTAAAGGATACCATAATGAGCCTAAGTTTTTGGACAGATACGCCTAACTGGCCTAAGCAAACTGCAGACGGCAGTATTACTGCTCCACATTCTCTGGGAGGTTACACAAATGACCCATAAGGGTTATGTTGTTAAACCCCAACTCAATCAGTTGTTAAAAAACTAGTGTTCTGTACCATAGCCCCAGATAAGGGGGTGGGGTATCCACACGTTATTTTTCTTATTTTTGCAGAAAAATGTATTTTGTAGGTTCTCTAGAAGCACCTTAGTGAAGTGCTTCTGATGAGTACCCACAACATTTTTTCGTGCCGAATTAAGAACATCGAACCACTTCTAATGAGTACCCACATTTTCGTGCAGAAATAAGAAAAAAAAGTGCCTTATCTGGCGCTATGGTTGGTACTTGAGGCGTTCCTTCTGAGTACCCACAACATAGGTTTCTGAAGAAGATTTAGGAAAATTATCACTAATTATCCTCATCATTCCCCTTTATTTTGAGCTATGATAGGCTTGGTTTACTTACAGATGGGTGAAAAGAGACAGTTATTTGCCTGTTGGGAGTCAAGGATTAAAAGCAGTAGCGAAGGTGAGACTGATTTCCACTTCAGGATCTTATTATTTTTTCAACCTATTCTGTCCTTGAGTGATAGACATGCTGTTATTTCAACTCCTGCTTTTTCTCACCAACCTGATTGATAATCATTGAAATATAGATGAAATTTTGAAAGGTCTGTAAAACCAGAGGTAAATGGAAAAACGAAAAAAAAAAGACCCACACACAAAAGAAAAAGTAGAAAGGAAAAAAACCAAAAAAACCAATGCATGCTTCTCAAAGCAGTGTTTTACAGATAAGTGATTGTACATGTATTGTCATGCCTGCTTTAACCCATTTTGTACCGGAAACCCCAAAACGGGTAGTTTGCAGACAGTGCAGGCCCAGATCAGACACCGCAGAATACCTGGATATTTTGTGGTAATTTATGGATAGTTTAAACTTATTTCTCCATCTAAACCTACTTTTGTTTGTTTGTTTGTTTGATTTGAGGTTTAACGTCCCCGTCAACACTGAAGGTCATTTTGGAGACGTTGCTTCCAATTTTGTGGGACTTTTACCCAACATTGAGATGAAATGACATCTCAAGCCCTGTCGCCCAAAATGCTGTGGGTATTCATTAGAACCACATCGCCGAGATGGTTCTAATGACTTATATCCACAACAAAGTTTTTGTCAATTCTGACAAAAACTAACCTTCAATTTTCACAAAATACAAACCTTATCTGTTGGTATGGTCACAACTGAACCTTCCAACGGAATTCTTGTTTGGTTTACGGCCGAAAACAAGCTGCATTCACAATGCCAAAATGGCCTATATTTCCCTCATTCAAAATGTTTGCCAGTCATGTGAATTTATTGGTATTTATTCCACAGGCACAAGTGTTTTCCCAAAAGAGGGAATAAAATCACTATAGATAGTAGCTAGACATTGAAATCTTTCTTCTCACCAAAAATTGTGATGATGCACCTTTCTTAACCCATTTTGTACCGGAAACCCCAAAACGGGTAACCTGGCAAACAGTGCAGGCCCAGATCAGATGCCGCAGAAGCTGAACGCAGCGGCAGAACGTGGCGTCTGATCAGTGCCTACACTGTTTGCAAAAAGTTCAGCCATTTTCCAAATCAATTTTTTAGAAAACACCACCTGACACCCCTAAATTTTGAAATGGACTCCTGCTATATATAAGGAGGAAGATTCCATTTGGTACAAAAAGGGTTAAATGCTAGTTCTATTTGTTGTTATTTTACTTCAGGCTAAGTTGAGGTACGACCCAACAGAACTTGATCCGGAGGAGATGTGTAGAATGGCCACAGAGCAGCCACAGGTATGTCCGGATAGTTACCAAAGACAAGCATGACAATTGTTTGTGTTGAGGTGTTATGTCCCAGTTAACACTGAAGTCATTTTGGAGATGTTACTTCAGATTTTGTGGGACCCGACATTGAGATGAATGGTTATCTTAATCCCTACCACCCAAATAAAATACTAGGGTTTAAGAAGTGGTCTGATGATAATAAAAGGTGTGTTGTGTACACCAGGGCTGGGTAATCAGAGCTGAGAAGGTAAATCGATTATCAGTTCTGCCATTGTGGTGGATAATCGATTAGTAATCGCTGAAGATTTGATCATAATTTTAACTGTCTGAGCTTGACTCATTACATATGTTGTACATTAGCATTTGATCTGACATGCCTGAGCAAGCAGTGTAGACCAGATGAGGCACTGGAGAATGCGTCGTCTCATCAGGGTTAGCACTGTTTGCCACTCCCCAGCTATTTTGGGCACAATTTTGGGTGGTAAATCGTAGTACTTTTAATCATTTTTGTGGGATTTATCAATCAATTATCTGATTAATCGTACCAACCTTAGTGTATACGCATAAGAATCACGATTCTCACGAGTAGAAACCGCACACATTTTCAAGACAAATACATGCAAATTCCAAACCTGTAGTCCATAGGCTATTGCAAGTGAGCTGAGTTATTGAATCTTCACAGTAAAGCCTGATAAACAGTGGTGCCACAAGACTTCATCTTGGAAGATGGGGTGGAGCAGGGTTCAGAAAATACCTTTGGAGACCCTGAAAATAGAAAACATGATTAATGGGTGTTGTTAACAACAGATAATCAAAGCTTTTAATATGAATTTAATATCATAAAACTACAAGTAGTTTGATAACATTGAATAGCTATGCTGTTTTCCACTTGAAATTCTGGGGTCATTTTAAAACGATTGTTAGTTAACATATCGTTAAAAGTTTATTTGATATGGCAAGCATGCTGATAATTGTGCTGAAAAATTTAGTAGCTTTGCAAAGCTATACACACTTTATCAGCAAAAATATCTGTATTAGAAATTACACTTACGAGACCAACAGTAATACATGAGTTTATCACTTGTTCACTTAATGATTGTGTTGATTCTTCTTTTGAAAACTTACAAGTAACTCAATTTATTTCTTAATGGGAATAGGAACACATGGTAGGTTTTTCCGCCATTTTTCAAAGGGAGACCACTTTTGGGACTTCCTGTTCGCTTTTCTGTTAGCCTTGTCCCACAAAATAGGGGTCTCTTTCCTTTAAGAGTTTACCCCTATTGATATATGGGAGACAAAAATATTTTTGCAGGAGTTCGCTCCCCTGAAGGTGTGTATACCCATTCTTCTTTATTGTATTTTACAGGTACTGTCAAACTACTCAGTGTCTGATGCCGTGGCCACTTTCTACCTGTACCAAGAGTATGTCCATCCATTTATCTTCGCTCTCTGTACCATCATTCCCATGGAACCAGACGAGGTAAGAATAAAGCACAGATACCCACATTATAATGGCAGCATTTGTTCCCTAAAATTTTGCCGTTATAAAGAATAAGCTGCTATAAAATATCACATGAAGATGAAGAATATTATTGATGGGAAATGAAAAGCTTGTTTAATTATTTCAAGCAACAACTGTTGAGGATATTTGTTAGAATTGCCAGAGAGAAAACAATCCTATATTGGGATCACTATTTGTATGCTTAACCCATTGTATGCGAGAAACCTCTAAAGGGGTACCTTGGCAAACCGTGCAGGCCCAGATCAGACGCCGCAGCGTCTGATCAGGGCCTGAACTATTTGCTGACATAATTTTCCGTCAAAAATAGAATAAAAACGGAAAAAATAGGCCTGACACCCCTTATATGACAAATGGACTTATCCAACATATAGCAATGGAAGAGTCCTCGAGCATGCAATGAGTTAATTAGGTTGGTATCTTTCCATGTACTCAGTTCCATTCTAGTTCTTAATTTATCTTTTTTGACAGGTGTTGAGAAAGGGTTCTGGTACTCTGTGTGAAGCCCTACTCATGGTACAGGCTTACCATGCCAATATTGTATTTCCAAACAAACAAGAATCTATCCTTAATAAGCTGACAGAAGATGGACATGTGATGGATTCTGAGACCTATGTTGGAGGTCATGTGGAAGCACTGGAATCGGGAGTTTTCAGAGCAGACATACCTTGTAGGTTTAGAATGGTATGTGTAATATGTGAAAATAGTTCTGTTTTTCTAGTCTCAATTGTCAAATTGCAAAAAAGTTTATGAGTCTGACAAACAGACGTTATCGTAGTTGTTATTGGCTAAGCTTATGTCCTGATTGCAAGGCCTGCTATTCTTACACCAAGTAAGACTTGATAGGGAATGTATTTTCAACTCATCAGAGCCAAAGGTTCGGGTTTCTTATAGGATAGGCAGTGGTCTGTCCTCTGCATTGTTAACCAGGGCTGAAAAATTCCACTTGTCCGCTTGCCATAGCGAGTGAAAATTTTGGAGGACAGGTAAACATTTTGCCTGGTCCTTATGAAATTACCACAATCTGCATGCCCTTAGTCATGCAGGACGGGTGAAATTTGGAAGAATTTTCCAGCTGTCAACATTTTAAAATTAAATTTCCTCTGCCAGAAACTGGCTACTGCTAGGCCAATTGAAATTGACATTGCCATCAACAGAATTCTTGTGATAAAAGGATAGTTTGTAATTGCAGGTTCCGGAAGCTTTTCAGAACTTGATTGATAAGGTGGAAAGTACCATGAAGTTCTCTATAGAAGTGGAAGAAAATGTTCCGTTGGATCAAGTGACAAACTTCAGTGAGGTGAGTTATGGATCCGATTCATTTACATAAATACTTTGACATCATACAGATGATTCTAGCAAGTTCTGGCAGAATAAGTGTGTTTTTGTTTAACAGAAATTCCTGGTCATAAATGACAGTATACATTATATTATATATTTATAAATATTTGCAAACCATGCTTAAAGTGTTGGCATGTTAATATTTGTAACAAATGAATTTTCTTCATTGCAGGTTTGTGCTGACATAATAGAGAGGCTGTCAATGTTACGTGATTGTCCTAATCGTCTTGAGAACCCTATTATTTACCACTTGGATGTTGGTGCTATGTATCCCAACATCATCTTAACCAATCGGCTACAGGTATGTGTTATCTGGCAAGAAATAGTACAAAAATGGTTGATGGAAATATTCAATAATTTTACCGTAAAAAATAGTTCAGTGGGGGAAGGTGCTTCCTTGGAATAACTAGCTAGTAATCTTTGCGGTATGTGCAATGTTATATGCATCACATGAGAAAACCTGGCCCTACTTTTTAGCTCACCAGAGCCGAAGGCTCCGGTGGATCTTATAGGATAGGCAGTTGTCCGTCGTCGTCGTCGTCTGTCCTATGACGTCAACATTTTCAAAGGACATCTCCTCTGAAGCCACTGGGCCGATTGGGCCCAAATTTTATCTGTAGCATCCTTGGGCTGGGGGATTGAAAGTATGTGTTTTTAGATCACCGTCACGTAGTGACGAGGTGAGCTTTTGGGATCACTTTTTGTCTGTCGTGCGTGCGTGCGTAAACAATTTCTTCAAACGACATCTCCTCCTAAACCACTGATAGGATTTTGACCAAACTTCACAGGAATGATCCTTAGGTGGTCCCCTTTCAAAGTTGTTCAAATGGTTCCGGTCCATTGCACATATAGGTCACAGGAGCCAAAAATAGATTTTTTTCACCGAAAACTTAAAAAATCTTCTTCTCTGAAACCACAAGGCCCAGGTCTTTGATATTTGGTATGAAGCTTCATCTAGTGGACCCCTACCAAGATTGTTCAAATTATAGTGCTGGGGCCAAAAATGCCCCCTCCCTGGGGCCCTTTGGTTTTACATAGGCTTATATAGGGAAAATCTTTAAAAATCTTCTTCTCTGAAACCACAAGGCCCAGGACTTTGATATTTGGTATGAAGCTTCATCTAGTGGACCCCTACCAAGATTGTTCAAATTATAGTGCTGGGGCCAAAAATGCCCCCGCCCCGGGGCCCTTTGGTTTTACATAGGCTTATATAGGGAAAATCTTTAAAAATCTTCTTCTCTGAAACCACAAGGCCAGGGACTTAGATATTTGGTATGAAGCTTCATCTAGTCGACCCCTACCAAGATTGTTCAAATTTGAGTGCTGGGACAAACCCCCCCCCCCCCCCCCCCCCCGTCCCGGGGCCCTTTGGTTTTACATTGACTCATATTGGGAAAATCTTTAAAAATCTTCTTCTCTGAAACCACAAGGCCCAGGTCTTTGATATTTGGTATGAAGCTTCATCTAGTGGACCCCTACCAAGATTGTTCAAATTATAGTGCTGGGGCCAAAAATGCCCCCGCCCCGGGGCCCTTTGGTTTTACATAGGCTTATATAGGGAAAATCTTTAAAAATCTTCATCTCTGAAACCACAAGGCCCAGGACTTTGATATTTGGTATGAAGCTTCATCTAGTGGACCCCTACCATGATTGTTCAAATTATAGTGCTGGGACAAAAAATGCCCCGCCACGGGGGCCCTTTGGTTTTACATAGGCTTATATAGGGAAAATCTTTAAAAATCTTCTTCTCTGAAACCACAAGGCCCAGGTCTTTGATATTTGGTATGAAGCTTCATCTAGAGGACCCCTACCAAGATTGTTCAAATCATAGTGCTGGGGCCAAAAATGCCCCCGCCCCGGGGCCCTCTGGTTTTACATAGACTTATATAGGGAAAATCTTTAAAAATTTTCTTCTCTGAAACCACAAGGCCCAGGACTTTGATATTTGGTATGAAGCTTCATCTAGTGGACCCCTACCAAGATTGTTCAAATTTTAGTGCTGGGACAAAAAATGCCCCCGCCACAGGGCCCTTTGGTTTTACATTGGCTTATATAGGGAAAATCTTTAAAAATCTTCTTCTCTGAAACCACAAGGCCCAGGTCTTTGATATTTGGTATGAAGCTTCATCTAGTGGACCCCTACCAAGATTGTTCAAATTATAGTGCTGGGGCCAAAAAATGCCCCTGCCCCGGGGCCCTTTGGTTTTACATAGGCTTATATAGGGAAAATCTTTAAAAATCTTCATCTCTGAAACCACAAGGCCCAGGACTTTGATATTTGGTATGAAGCTTCATCTAGTGGATCCCTACGAAGATTGTTCAAATTATAGTGCTGGGACAAAAAATGCCCCCGCCACGTGGCCCTTTGGTTTTACATTGGCTTATATAGGGAAAATCTTTAAAAATCTTCCTCTCTGAAACCACAAGGCCCAGGTCTTTGATATTTGGTATGAAGCTTCATCTAGTGGACCCCTACCAAGATTGTTCAAATTATAGTGCTGGGGCCAAAAATGCCCCCGCCCCGGGGCCCGTTGGTTTTACATAGGCTTCTATAGGGAAAATCTTTAAAAATCTTCTTCTCTGAAACCACAAGGCCCAGGACTTTGATATTTGGTATGAAGCTTCATCTAGTGGACTCCTACCAAGATTGTTCAAATTATAGTGCTGGGACAAAAAATGCCCCCGCCACGGGGCCCTTTGGTTTTACATTGGCTTATATAGGGAAAATCTTTAAAAATCTTCTTCTCTGAAACCACAAGGCCCAGGTCTTTGATATTTGGTATGAAGCTTCGTCTAGTGGACCCCTACCAAGATTGTTCAAATTATAGTGCTGGGGCCAAAAATGCCCCCGCCCCGGGGCCCTTTGGTTTTACATAGGCTTATATAGGGATAATCTTTAATAATCTTCTTCTCTGAAACCACAAGGCCCAGGACTTTGATATTTGGTATGAAGCTTCATCTAGTGGACCCCTACCAAGATTGTTCAATTTATAGTGCTGGGGCAAAAAATGCCCCCGTCCAGGGGCCCTTTGGTTTTACATAGGCTTATATAGGGCAAATCTTTAAAAATCTTCTTCTCTGAAACCGCTAGGCCCAGGTCTTTGATATTTGATGTGTAGCTTCATCTAGTGGACCTTTGCCAAGATTGTTCAAATTATAGCCTTTGTTGATTTTTGGTATGAAGCTTCACCTTTAAGACCTCCCTCAACATTATGCACATTAAAGCCCTGGGGCCAATAATGGCCCTCTCTGGGGCCCACTTGTTACACTATGGATCAGGTGAGCGATCCAGGGCCATCATAGCCCTCTTGTGTTTTATATTAGGATCACTTTTTGTCTGTCATCCGTGCGTAAACAATTTCTTCAAACGACATCTTCTCCTAAACCACTGATCGGAATTTGACGAAAATTCACAGGAATGATCCTTAGTTGGTCCCCTTTCAAAATTGTTCATATGGTTCCGGTCCGTTGCACATATAGGTAACAGGAGCCAAAAATAGATTTTTTCACCGAAAACTTAAAAAATCTTCTTCTCTGAAACCACAAGCCCAGGGCTTTGATATTTGGTATGAAGCTTCATCTAGTGGACCCCTACCAAGATTGTTCAAATTATAGTGCTGGGGCCAAAAATGCCCCCGCCCCGGGGCCCTTTGATTTTACATGGGCTTATATAGGGAAAATCTCTAAAAATCTTCTTCTCTGAAACCACAAGTCTCAGGTCTTTGATATTTGATATGCAGCTTCATCTGTTGGACCCCTACCAAGATTGTTCAAATTATAGTGCTGGGACCAAAAATGCCCCCGTCCTGGGGCCCTTTGGTTTTACATGGGCTTAAAAAGGGAAAATCTTTAAGAGTCTTATTCTCCAAAACTGCAAGGCCCAGGTCTTTGCTATTTGGTAAGAAGCTTAATCTAGTGGACCCCTACCAAGATTGTTCAAATTATAGTGCTGGGGCCAAAAATACCCCCACCCTGGGGCCCTTTGGTTTTACATAGGACTATGTTAGGAAAATCTTTAAAAATCTTTTTCTCTGAAACTGCAAGGCCCAGGTCTTTGATATTTGGTATGAAGCTTCATCTTGTGAACCTCTACCAAGATTGCTCAAATTATAGCCTTGGGGCAAAAAATGCCCCCACTCCGGGGGCCCTTTGGTTTTACATAGACTTATATAGGGAAAATCTTGAAAAATCTTCTTCTGAAACCACAAGGCCTAGGTCTTTGATATTTGGTATGAAGCTTCAACTAGTGGACCTCTACCAAGATTGTTCAATTTATAGCCCTGAGGCCAAAAATGCCCCCACCTCGGGGCCCTTTGGTTTTACATAGACTTATATAGGGAAAATCTTTAAAAATCTTCTTCTGTGAAACCACAAGGCCTAGGTCTTTGATATTTGGTGTGAAATTTCATCTTGTCTATCAAGATTGTTCAAATTATAGCACTGGGGCCAAAAATGCCCCCACCCCGAGACCCTTTGGTTTTACATTGACTTATATAGGAAAATCTTTAAAAATCTTCTTCTCTCAAACTGCAAGGCCCATGTCTTTGATATTTGGTATGGATCTTCATCTAGTGGACAATTATAGCCTTTGTTGATATTTGGTATGAAGCTTCACCTTTTTAGACCTCCCTCAACATTATGCACATTATAACCTTGGGGTCAATAATGGCCTTGCCCGGGGCCCACTTGTTACTCTATGGATCAGGTGAGCGATCCAGGGCCATCATGGCCCTCTTGTTTATGAAAATCGGCTTATTAGTTTGGTTGCTATGGCAACTTGTAGTTTCCATAGACTTATAATGGGGAAAATAGAAAAATGGCATTTACTGCCAAGCCTCTGCAGATATTTTGACAAACCTTGCATAGAAATGTTCCATAGGTAATCTACTATCTGCCGTATGATTTTAGGCTTTCTGTTCATTTTTATTGGTTGCCATGGAAACCAAAATGCAAAAAAAATAGAAAAAAAAAATACTTAAAAAATCATCCCCTCAGAAACCATATGCTCTAGGAGGCTGAGACTTTATGAAAATATTCACCATATTTGCCTTTACAGTTTTTGTGTTTTTTATGAAGTTTGGCCTTTTAGTTTTGTTGCTATGGCAACTTAGAGTTTCCATTGACTTATAATGGGGAAAACTGAAAAATGGCATTTACTGCCAAGTCGTTGCAGATATTTTGACTAAACTTACATAGACATGTTCCTTGAGTAAACTTCTCTCAAGCCATATGCTTTTATGTCAACCTGGGGGTCCCCTAGGTTGTGCCGGGGCCATGCCCCGCCCCTCCACTTCATAAAATGCCTTATATCTCAGAAACCTTACAGATCCCGACCCCTTAACCATATATATTCTTGTTCCTTATGATAAGATGCATTAAGTGACACCAACCTGGGGGTCTCCCCCGGGATGTGCCGGGGACAAGCCCTGCCCCCTCTACTTCATAAAATGCCACTTATCTCAGAAACCATTCAGATCCCCACCCCTAAACTATATATATTCTTGTTCCTTTTGCTAATATGCATTAAGTGACACAAACCTGGGGGTCCCCCGGGATGTGCCGGGGACATGCCCACCCCCTCCACTTCATAAAATACCATTGATCTCAGAAACCATTGAGATCCCCACCCCTAAACCATATATACTTTTGTTCCTTATGATAAGATGGACTCAGTGACACCAACCTGGGGGTCCCATGGGATGTGCCGGGGCCATGCCCCACCCCCTCCACTTCATAAAAGGCCCAATATCCCAGTAACCTTACAGATTCCCTCCCCTAAACCATATATATTCTCGTTCCTTATGATAAGTCGCATTCAGTGACACCAACTTGGGGGTCCCCGGGATGTGCGGGGGCCATGCCCAACTCCCTCCACTTCATAAAAGGCTAAATATTCCAGAAACCTTACTGATCCCCACCCCAAAACCATATATATTCTTGTTCCTTATGATAAGACACATTCAGTGACACCAACCTAGGGGTCATCCAGGGTGTGCCCAGGCCAAATTCCACCCCTAGACTTCACAAAACACCATATATCTGAGAAACTGTTCAGAGCCCACCCCTAAACCATATATATTCTTGTTCCTTTCTGATTCTGATTCCTTATGATAAGATGCAAACAGTGACACCAGCATGGGGGTCCCCGGCCCGGGTTGCCACGGGCCATGCCCCACCCCTTTACTTCATTAAAATCAACATATCTCAGAAACCGTTCAGATCCCCACCCCTAAACCATATATATTCTTGTTCCTGATAAGACTCCACTTTATAATAGGCCATATATCTCAGAAACCATTCAAATCCCCATCCTATAATCACATATATTCTTGTTCATTGTTATTAGACACATTCAGTCAACCCTCTCTTGGGGGGTCAGCAGGGGCCATTTCTCTCCCTTCCACTTCATAAAAGGGCCTCATATCTCAGAAACAGTTCAGATCCCCACCATTTAACCATATATATTCTTGATCTTTATTCAGTGACAACAATCTTTGGCTTTTCTGGGATCTGCAATGCCTGAATCCCTCCATTGCTTAAAAGGCCTTACGTCTCAGGAACCATACATATCCCCACCGCTAAACCATATATGTCTCTGTTCCTTTTTATAAGACACATTTAGTGACACAAATCGGGGCTCCATTGGGCAGTGCCCACCTGAGCTCTGGTTTATGAAATTTGGCTCTTTGGTTTGTTTGCTATGGCAAGTTAAGAGTTTCCATTGACTTATAATGGGGAAAATTGAAAAATGACATTAAATACCTCTCAAGATATTTTGTCAAACTTTCATAGAAATGTTCCTTTAATAATGATCTTTTTGGCCTATTGTCACAGATGGGAAATTGTCAATTGTCATCTGTTGTCTTCAAGCGACATCAGACCTCTGAAGCCACTAGTCTGATTGGGTGGAAATTTTATCTGTATACAGCCTTGGGAGCAGGGCTTCCATGGTTAATTAAAATACATTGCTGCCAGTGGGCAGTGGCCCCCTGAGCTCTGGTGAGCATAGTGGCCCATGGGCGTCTTGTTTCTTACTCCATTTACTTCAGCATGAAATTTGTCCTGCTCATAAATTTTAAAATGCCAACAAATGTTGGCATTTTAAAATTTACGAGCAGGACAAATGACATTCTGTGCTGATATGACCAGGAAAATTGCCTCTTTCATTTGTATTTAAATATTTATGAGTATTATAAATTTCTTGCTCGGCTGAGTTGAGCATGAAACAAGTTTTATAGCCTCTGGGCCTGTTTTTGCAATCTTTGAACAACATAGGGTTATTAGAGCCCCCCCCCCCCCCCCCCCCCACACACACACACACACACACACACAGGCATGACATAGTTTTTGGAGTAATTCTTGTTCTATATAATCTACTTTTTTGGCATCCATTGTTAGAAAGAGTTCTGTGTAGTTGTAAAAAGAGGACCAGAAAATACACATAAAAATTTCATTTATAGTTCGAACAATTTGGCATGAGACTGACTTTTATGCAAGGGATAAATTAATCAATGTTATCGCCTAATACGTCGGCTTGCGTAAACTTCTCGTGAATTGTCGGCATCACAAATTGCGACCCATTTACCGACCTCTATGTATTGAATAACAATATCGCAATCTTCGGGAAACGGCGAAGATAGATACATGCGTTCAGTAGGGTGTGAAATTATATTTATTATAGAGTTCACCATGTTTGAACTTCATACAAAATTAACTCTTTTGTACCAAATGGAATCTTCTTCCTTATATATAGCAGGAGTCCATTTCAAAATTTAGAGGTGTCAGACTGTGTTTTCTTCCAAATTTATTTGGAAAATGACTAAACTTTTAGCAAACAGTGGAGGCCCTGATCAGACGCCGCACGGTGTCTGATCTGGGCCGGCACTGTTTGCCAAGGTACCTGTTTTGGGGGTTTCTGGTACAAACTGGGTTAATTTCATAGCTTATTCATGCAGTCATTTTAATATGACTCGACCGCCCCCGCCCATCGGGGCTTGAAGAAATAGATGGGCTGCATGATGCTTCCACACAGAGCTGAAACTGACTGCACACGAGTACTGGTAAACCGCTTAGAGTATCTAAGCCTGCCCAGACAAAGCGGTGCCAGTCGGACCTTCCATGCTTATAAACCCTATTGGTTTCATTGGGCGGCGGGGCTTGAGATGTCATTTCATCTCAATGTCGGGTCACAAGTCCCACAAAATTGGAAGCAACATCTCCAAAATGATCTATAGAGTGTTGATGGGGATGTTACAAACAAAATATGACTCAATACAGACCTAATTATGAATTGAGAAACATGAATTGTTTTCTTCCAGCCTCCAGCCATTATAGATGAGGCAACATGTGCTGCTTGTGACTTCAACAAGCCAGGTGCAACATGCCAGAGGAGAATGCCTTGGATGTGGAGAGGAGAAATAAGTAGGTCAAACAATAAAGGCGTTTATTGAAGCAAACCCATGTACAGATGCAGTGATGGCTCCTAGCACTGCAATTAGTGTCTTGCATTCTCCCTCCCTCCCCCCTCCCCCCCCCCCCCCCCCCCCAAAAAAAAAAAAAAAAAAAAAAATCCATTGCCATGCCATATTCACACTGTCCCCTACTAGTCACCAAGAAGTCATCAGACTCGAGAAGAAGAGTTGATCTGGGACAAATTCTAGTGGGAATCAAGTTTTGTTTTTGTTCGTTTGATTTGAGGTTTAAAGTCCCCGTCAACACTGTAAAGGTCATCTTGAAGACATTGCTTCCAATTTTGTGGGACTTTCACCTGACATTGAGATGAAATGACATCTCAAGCCCTGTCGCCCAATGAAACAAGTTGATCTGAGTTGAATTCTGGTGGGGATTGGGTTTATCTGGGTTGTTCTCGAAGTGGGTTCTTTTTCATTTTGAACAGATACAAGTGATACATCTGCGGACTAGGAAAGAAAATGATAGATAATCTGTGCTCTATAAAAATTAACTCTAAACTTAAATTGCAGTTTTGCAATTATAAACAGCCAAATTTGTGAAAAATGCTGGATACTAACATATTGTAGCGCTTGGTTTTGGAAAGGCAGTCATGTCATGTTTAGAACCAAGAGTATCTGAAATAATGGATAAGAGTCAGTCAAAGTGGCTGTTGAATTGCTTTCATATTAGTCAGATCACAGCCAGCTTTGACGAGCTTTTGTCCATGTAATTCGTCAGAATTTGTTTTGGATTCTGCAAGTGGATAACCGGTAATGGCCAAGTATGACCGACTCGGTATATGAAGATAGATAGATACTACCCTCCTGTTGTGATTGTTGTACTTTACAACACAGTTAACCTTTGTCATGCTGAATAATTTGTTCAATCTACTACATTCCTCCCCAATTTTCAGCATAATATCAATTTTTACCATGGATCAGAGTCAGGATGGAAAACTATAGATCCTGATCACAAGGTATAAAAGACTGCTAAAGTGGCTGTGAAATGTGTCACTGAATCAAATCACAGCCTGCTTTGGTGGGCTGTTATATATTCACCATCAATGGTTCGAACTAACCATGTCTCGAACAAATTTTCATGGGCTGTAAGTTTGAGCCATTGAAGCTCGACTTTTAAATGCTTGGTAATGTTGATTTCTGAAGTAAAGCAGACAAAAGAACACACAAGGTATAAAAGACTGCTAAAGTGGCTGTGAAATGTAACTCTGAATCAAATCACAGCCTGCTTTGGTGGGCTGTTATATATTGCTTAAATCACCATTCCGTTTCGATAAGTTCTATGGTAGACAAAGGTATAAGGGATATAAGACTACTAAAGTGGTTGTGGACTGTAAAAAACAAACAGATCACAGCCTGCTTTGGTGGGCTTTTGTACCTATATTCACAAGACCTGGTGTTTAACCCTTTTTGTACCAAATGGAATCTTCCACCTTGTATAGAGCAGGAGTCTATTTCAAAATTTAGGGGTGTCAGGTTGTGCTTTCATCAAAAACTATATGGAAATTGGCTGAACATTTTGCAACTGTAGGCCCTGATCAGATGCTGCGTTCTGCAGCGTCTGATCTGCCCTGAGCAGACGATGCGTTCTGCGGCATCTGATCTGGGCCTGTGCTGTTTGCCAACTACCCGTTTTTGGGTTTCTAATACCTTGATCTGAACAGCACTTGGGATATGAAATTTCATTAAGTGAATGAAAAATGCTGAGAATATGAATAGAGAACTATGTATTAAGTGGTTGGGATGCGCTTGCCTCAGAACATTTGAAAAGTGACAAATAAAGAAGCTTGCATATGTGAAACCCGATAAATAGTGTTTGATTGTGTAATCGGTAAGAAGATTCTATGAAAGCACAATAGGAGGAGCATCACAGGAGATGATTAGTATAAGCGTTTCGCTTGTTTTCAAATCCTGTCATTGTAAATTGTACATGTACTGTTCGAATTGACTTGTCATAATGAAATGAATAAATATTGTTTAAACCAAAGCACAATATGTTAAAGCATTTTACTGTTATGAAACAAATATTTCTTGCTCTGTGCAACTGTTGAAATGTCCACGAGTTTCAATGTTAAGATTGGACTGGCAAAAATTCTGGGGCCAGTTGTTCAAAACTAACGACGTCGTTAGTTAACGTATCGTTAAATCTTTGATCATTTATTATGGTAAATATGTTAATATTTTTGCTGAAAAAATGTGAGCAGCTTTTGCATTTGCAAAAGCTGCCACATTTTTTCAGCAAAAATACCAAAATTTTAGATATTAAACTTGCTAGAACAGTTAACAATATGACCACTAACGAGCTCGTTAAGCTAACGAGGCTTTGAACAACTGGGCCCTGTATGCTAAGTTGCCAAATGAGCTAGCCTTCATTGTGCAGAACAGTTCAATTGCATTGGTATGAATATGAATAACTGAGGTCTTTATACCAAGATATCTAGGCAGGTCGTCAGAGTGGCTGTGAGGTGTTTATATCAGTCAGATCACAGCCAGCTTTGATGGGCTTGACTAGATAATTCCTACAGTGCAGAAAACATGGAGTTCTGAAACCTTTTGACAACGAGGAGTTGCGACTTGTTACAGTTTGTATTAGATGGATACCAGCTCACTAGGCAGAGATGGAAAGACATCAATTTGTTTCTGATCAGGTGGAAATGGAAGGACACAAAATCAAAGTTTGTGCTAGCTGACTAATTATTTCTATGTCTGCTGAAGTGGTTGTGAGCTGTTCATATTCCTCAGATCACAGCCAGCTTTGGTGGGCATGTGAATACAACTGCTGCATACGGTCATGCTAGTCAAGAGTTCAGGCCTCATATTTTTCAGGCATTTGCAGGATTTCAGGCTTTGAGAGCTTGATTTTTTTCTTGATTACATGCTTTTAGATTTTGATTTTTCTTCCTATATTCTGTTAAAAATGACTATTTAACCCTAATCATGTTGATATAATGTATTTTTTCAGTTCACAAACTGCATTACAAATAGTGTATATCCTGATCAGATGGCTTCTTCAGAAGCCATCTGATCTGGATCTACACTGTTTGCAAAGGTAGGGTTTGTCGTGATCAGCAGGATAAGGCTGTAAAATCGGGTCTTTCAGGCATGGAAAAACCTGGTCAGTATGAGGCCTGAGAGTTGTCACATTGTAGATGACAAGAAATGAGGATGTGTATTCACACACGTGCATGCATTTACGCAAATAGTCTTTCATGCATGCACACATTAAATTGTTGTATCAAGTTGAGGAGAAGAATTGGAATTGCCGGTCAAAGTGGCTGTGAACTGGTGCAGTTGATGTCAGATCACAGCCTGCTTTGATGAGCAGTTTGATTGATGCCACTAGAGTACAAGAGCTTCAGATGAAGACAAAATGTCAGAAGTTACGGAGCCAGTCTGCCATGGGAAAAGAAGATTGTGGCTGGGGTTTGAATTGCATATACGGCCGAACTTTAATAGCTCGAACAAGGACCATAGAACATTATTCTAGACTGATAGTTCAAGCCAGTGAGTGTTAATCAAAGGCGTAATGGTGTTATTTTTGGTTGTCTTTTTTATCTCACACATTGCAGACCTGGGAACAGCATATACATAAACACACATTGCAGACCTGGGAACAATGCATACAAATACATCCACAACAGACCTTGTTCTCTTTAGTGACGACTGAAACTACCTGAAATGGCTGTCAAAGTGACTGTGAACTGGATTTAGCATCAGATCACAGCCTGCTTTGACGGGCATGTTGGGAGTTGAGCAGCTTTGAAACAAAGATGGAACTGGTTTGAATTTCAACGATTTCAGATGTGAAAGTCTTCAGGTAAATTATTATGTGATTAGATGAATTAGAAAGGTGTCAAATTAACCTTTAACCTGCTGAATATTCAATTAAGCCACACTCATTTCTGACTTTGAACCAATCAGATTACTTGATGCAGCTTATTTCTACATATTCATAAACTGAATGTCAAACTGTGTAGATCCTGATCAGATGGCTTCTTCAGAAGCCATCTGATCTGGATCTACACTGTTTGCAAAGATAGGGCTTGTCGCCTACAGCAGGGTAAAGGTTAAGCAATGAATACTGTTAATAAGAAAAAAAATAGTTCAGTGTCTTAAAATTAACAATGTGTTAGTTAACACATTAGTTAACACATTGTTGGACTGATTATTTAATATTGCTAATATGCTACTAATTTAGCGGGAAAAAAAAAAAGATTACAGTAACTTTTGCAGATGTGAAAGCTACTCCAGTTTTTCCAGCAAAAACACCAGAGTTTTAGATATTGTACTTGCCAGAAAAGTTAACAATTTGACCACAGATGATCTTGTAAGCTAATTATCCTTACAACTTGGCCCAGAAAGCCACGTAAATTATGATGCACAAAAACAGGATTGGATCTGGAGATATTTATTGGAATACTCAGGATGCATCATAAAGAAGGGTTTCTATCAGTTTTTGTGCAGAAATAAGAACAGGCAAAGGGATGTACTTGAATGAGGACGAGGAATAAATTAGTTACTACAAGAAACAGTGGAAAATGTCTTGAAGAGACGTCAAAGTGGCTGTGAGCTGTCATAATTTATCAGATCACAGCCTGCTTTGATGAGCTATGATAGACAATACCTTCAGATAAACATAAAAAGTTTTAGAAAGGAGATAGTGGGATTTGACCAGATGGATATAGATGGTAGGTAAATAACTTCTGCTGAGTATTGTAGACTGGGGATAGTTTCAGGATATTTTTTTTTTATTTCTCCATTAAAACATATTATTCAGAGAAGAGCTTGACTTTACATTTAATTTGTTTGCTTGACAGATAATTCACCTGAAATATCTGGTTTTCGCTCAGAAAAAAAAATGTCTGGTAGAAGATCATGGTGCTTATTTTTGTCTGAAGAAAGTTTTGCCAGTATTGTGAGACATGATAAAACAAAAGTGTCAAGTTCACCTTTGGGACTGTTCAAAAGTAGTCTTTAAGACCAGTGGTCTTTAAGACAACTTTTGAACTGTTCCAGAGTTGGTCTATTACTAACAAATACTGACTGAAATCTTTTCAGTATGAAAAAGCAGAATAAGTCTTATTTCTAGCTTGTTTTAATAACAGAATTTCCCTGTATTTGTTTTGGAATATTGATATCCAGAAAAGTCTGATCAGGCTGTGCATCTATGCAGTCTGGTCAGTAGTAACTGTGTATGTGATGGATGCCTATTGACAGGGATCTTCATGAAGACCAGGGGCCAGTTGTTCAAAGCATCGTTAGCTTAACGAGCTCGTTAGTGATCATATTTTCAACTGTGCTAGCAAGTTTAATATTCAAAATTTTGGTATTTTATTTTTGCTGAAAAAATATTAACATATTTGCCATAATTAATGATCAAAGTTTTAACGATACATTAAATAATGACATCGTTAGTTTTGAACAACTGGCCCCAGGAAGTTTATACTCCGACTGAGTGGGTACTTAACGTAAAAATCCTAAAAATTGGGACACCTTGAGGAGTTGCTATAATTTTCCTAAAATCTTAACGAATTTGTTTCATGGTCCAGCAAGGAGTGCAAATCCAGCAAGGAGTTCAAAAGAGGCAGACAGAATGGCAAACAGTGTAGACCCTAATCCGACCTCCCATCATTCTGATCTGGGTCTGCAATGTTTGCTTAGGCCTGTCGTCCCAGTACGTAGGATCATTACAGTACATGCTCGAAGAAACATTTTAACCCCCCATTGTCACAGCACTTGCAAGAATGTGGCTAGAGTGATCACATCCCATTGTGTGGTCATGTATGCCTGTGTGGGTGATAACTGCTCATACTCAGAAATCTCTTTAACCCTTATCCTGCTGAACACAGCAAACCCTATCTTTGCAAATGGTGTGGATCACGATCAGATGCCTACTGATCAGGATCTACATTGTCATTCAGTTTGTGAATTGGAATATATAACGGTTGAAATGTAAGTGGGTGTGGCTAAATTAATTTATGCAGCCGGATAAAGGTTAAACCATGTATCCAACACCATGTTAACACTTAACCTGCTATTCAAGACAACTGCTACCTTTGGAAACAGTGCAGATCCAGATCAGATGGCTTCTGAAGAAGCCATCTGATCAGGATCTACACTGTTTGACATTCAGTTTGTGATTTAGCGGGAATAAATTATATAAAGTAATCTGATTGGCTCAAAGTCAGAAATGGGTGTGGTTTAATTAATTATTCAGTGGTATAAGGGTTAATATGAACAGTGTTGTAGACGCCCCCCCCCCCCCCCCCCCCCCCCCCCCCCCCCCCATCGGGGCTTGAAGAAATAGATGGGCTGCATGATGCTTCCACACAGAGCTGAAACCGACCCGCACAAGAGTACTGGTAAACAGTTTAGAGGTTCAAATCTGCACCCTTTTAACATAGCACTTTTTTTCTATTTCTCTATCAGAACCCTCACTAAGGGTACTGGCATGTACTAGATCCCATGATATCCACAAATTACCCCCTTAATAAATTTCATATTAGAAAGTTAAACGAGACATTTTGTCCCCCACCCACGGGGCTTGAAGACATACATGGGCCGCATGCTTCCACTCAGAGCTGAAACCTACCGCAGTCGAGTACTGGTAAACAGCTTAGAGGATCTAAGCCTCCCCAGGCAAAGCTGTGCGTCCATGTTTATAAACCCTTTTGGTTTTACTGAGCGACAAGGCTTGAGATGTCATTTCATCTCAGTGTCGGGTAGAAGTCCCGCAAAATTGGAAGCAACATCTCCAAAATGACCTTTACAGTGTTGACAGGGACGTTAAAAATCAAATCAAACAATGAACAGTGTTGTAGAGGTTTATGTGTATCTTGGGGAATTTTATATTTGAACTCGGTTGTTTCTCTCAAACAGTGCCTGCTTCCAGGAATGAGTATCACCGGATTCAGCAGCAGCTGGAAAATGAGAAGTTTCCTCCCATGATGCCAGGTGGACCACAGAGGGCCCTTCATGAACTGACAAAACAGGAGCAGGCAGAGATTGAGAAAAAGAGGTTGGCAGGTTGGTAGATACAAAAGTAGCCCGTGCATAACAAAACCCTTTAACCCTTGTCCTGCTGAGCCTGGATATGACAAACAATGAAGAAGCCATCTGATCAGGATCTACATTGTTGTCATTCAGATTGTGAATTTGTTGCAATAATTTGCATCAAGTAATCGGATTGGTTGATAATCGGTAGTGGGTGTGGCATATTCAAATATTCAGCAGGTCAATGGTTAATAACTAGTAAGGTTTGTGTAACCAGCATAAACTGAAACTATTACCTTTGCAACCAATGAAGACTGATCAGTTAGTGCATCTGCACAGTCTGATCAGTCTTTGCTATTTTGCAAGATATCCTTCTATACCCTCTGTACTATTTAAAGAGCAACAGGCAAAGACTGGTCATACTAACTAGATGCACAGTTTTCTAGCAACGGATCAGCTTGGCATTTTGTGATAATTGAATGATAGTTTTTGTCAGTTCTCAATAAAAACATGTTGTGGGTATTCATTAGAACCACCATGCCGAGGTAGTTCTAATGAATATCCACAACATAGTTTTCTTTATTTTTTCCTATAAAACCTCAAAAAGTACATGGCTTATCTGTTGCTATGCAGTCTGATCTGAGTTAATAGCAGTTATCGTATGTCTTACTGTAGGTTTTGTGGTGAGCTGGGTCAAATTTTGTTGTGGGTCTTTGGTATCCACTAACTAGTGACGATACAGAGCCACTTTTGTCTGTTTAGTATGATTTGTTTCGGTTTAACGGCCCTTTCAAGATTATTTCACTCATATCAAGCCAATCGTTAATCAGAGGTGGGCGAAAACCTGAGTACCCGGAGAAAAACCACCTGACCTTCCGTTGCAGAACTTGGCATCTCACATGTGACCCCAGCGAGGCTTGAACCACAGCGGTGACTGTTTAGTATGACATGATCAGTCCTTTATCGATAGAAAGTATATAAGTGTGCCAGCTGATCTGAACTTTTGCTGGCAGTATAGTAGTCGCAGATAAAATTGACTAGGCGGAGCTATTAGTTGTTGTCAATATATGTCAAATTTGCGGAGTCCACCAGAAGATTCAGTAGAGTGCCTTTCGCATGCTTTCTGCAAGCAGACCAAATGGCCATATACGCCACAGCTTTGTTACAGTTGAATTCACACAATCGGGTGAATTGCTTTACCTTTTTGAAGGCAGGCACAAATGATAGCTCTGCCTAGTCAATCTTATCTGCCACTTCAATACATACTATCAAACTTCATTTTCTAGTGATCTTACTCCCATGATGCATTACAAAGCTGCTGGAATGATAAAGATTCCAGGCGCCAGTTGTTCAAATCCTAGTTATCCTAACAAGCTCGTTAGCAGTCGTATTAACTGTTCTAGCAAGTACAATATCTAAACTTCTGGGGCCAGTTGTTCAAAACTAACGATGTCGTTAGTTAACGTATCGTTAAAACTTTGAGCATTAAATATGGCAGATATGCTGAATTTTTTGCTGAAAAAATGTGAGTAGCTTTTGCGGATGCAAAAGCTGCTCACATTTTTTTCAGCAAAAATACCAAAATTTATGATATTGTACTTACTACAAGAGTTAAACATATGACCTCTAACGAGCTCGTTAAGCTAACGATGCTTTGAACAACTGGCCCCTGGTATATTTTGTTGAAAAATGCAAGCAGCTGCAAAATCTGCTCACATTTTTTAAGCAGAAATATTAGCATATTTGTCATATTAAATGATCAAAATGATACTAAAAACATTGTTAGTTTTGAATAACTGGCCTGAGGTTACTCGTTAGTTCCTTCCTAGTTAGGGACCATGTGAGAAACCAAGTTATGGGATGGAAGGTCAGGTGGTTTTCTCTGGGTACTCCAGTTTTCACCCATCTGTGATTAATGATCAACTTGGTATATGTTAAACAACCTTGAAAGGGCTGTAAAACAAACCACAACCAAAAACTTAAATTCTAACAAGTTCCCACAACCTAGGTTTCAGAAGTTGGTGATGGAAAATTAACCTTGTTACTTCACATTATCTCGATCGGTAATCATTCTTTTTACATTTTCTAGAGTCATAGCAACAGATAAGGGGCATATTTTTAGCTCACCTGAGCACGAAGTGCTCAATGTGAGCTTTTGTGAGACGGTCTTTGTCCGTCGTGCGTGCGTCCGTCGTCAACTTTTGCTTTAAACAACTTCTCCTCCAAAACTGCTTGACAGATTTTGATCTAATTTCACAGGAAGGCTCCTTGGGTGATCCTCTACCAAAATTGCTCAAACTGTTCCGCTCGGGTGAACAAGATGGCCGCCAGAGCTAAAAATAGAAAACCCTTTAAACGACTTCTCCTGCTTAACCAGTGGATGGATTTTGAAATTGTTTCACAGGAATGTTCCTTGGATGACCCTCTACCAAAATTGCTCAAACCGTTCCGCTCGGGTGAACAAAATGGCCGCCAGAGCTAAAATAGAAAAACCTTTAAACAACTTCTCCTTAAAACCAGTGGATGGATTTTGAAATTATTGCACAGGAAGGTTTCTTGGGTGCCCCTCTACTAAAATTGCTCAAACCGTTCCGCTCGGGTGAACAAAATGGCCACCAGAGCTAAAAATAGAGAAGCCTTTAAAGGACTTCTTCTCCTTAACCAGTGGATGGATTTCGAAATTACTTGACAGGAATGTTCCTTTGGTGACCCTCAACCAAAATTGCTCAAACCCTTCCTCTCTGTTGAACAAAATGGCCGCCAGCGCTAAAAATAGAAAAACCTTTAAACGACTTTTTCTCCTTAACTAGTGGATGGATTTTGAAATTATTTCACAGGAATGTTCCTTTGGTGAACCTCTACCAAAATTGCTCATACCGTTCCCCTCCGGTGAACAAAATGGCCGCCAGAGCTAAAAATAGAAAAACATTAAAACGACTTCTTCTCCTTAACCAGTGGATGGATTTTGAAATTATTTCACAGGAATGTTTGTTTGGTGACCCTCTACCAAAATTGCTCATACTGTTCCGCTTGGGTGAACAAAATGGCCGCCAGAGCTTAAAATAGAAAAACCTTTAAACGACTTCTCCTTTACCAGCGGATGGATTTAGAAATTACTTCACAGGAATGTTCCTTGGGTGGCCCTTTACCAAAATTGCTCAAACCGTTCAGCTCGGGTAAACAAAATGGCCGCCAAAGTTAAAAATAGAATAACCTTAAAATTTTTAAAAGCACTTTTCTCCTTAACCAGTGGATGGATTTTGAAATTATTACACCAGAATTTTTCTTGGTTGACCCTCTACCAAAATTGCTCAAACCATTCTGCTCAGGTCAACAAAATGGCTTGCAGAGCAAAAAATAGATAAACCTTTAAATGACTTCTCATTAACAAGGGGATGGATTTTGAAATTATTTCACAGGAATGTTCCTTCGGCGACCCTCTACCACAATTGCTCAAACCGTTCCGCTCGGTTGAATAAAATGGCCACCAGAGCTAAAAAACTTAAAACGAATTCTTCTCCTTAACCCGTGTGGATGGATTTTGAAATAACTTCACAGGAATGTTCCTTGGGTGACCCTCTACAAAAAGTGCTCAAACCATTCTGCTCTGGTGAACAAGATGGCTGCCAGAGCTAAAAATAGAAAAACCCTTTAAATGACTTCTTCTCCTTAACCAGTGGATGGATTTTGAAATAACTTGACAGGAATGTTCTTTGGGTGACCCTCCACCAAAATTGCTCAAACTATTACCCACAATTCCGTTTGTACAATAGGATCAGGTGAGCGATCCAGGGCCATCATGGCCCTCTTGTTTTAATAATTGAAGGATAGTTTCCTTATTTCACCATATAGGCCTATGTTGTGGGTATTCATTAGAACCGCCTCGTTGAGGCGGTTCTAATGAATACCCACAACATAGGTTTTTACGGATAATTGGCAAAAACTATCCTTCAGTTAACACAAAATACTTACCTTATCTGTTGCTATGTAGAGTATTGTAGAAAGGCTTACAAGAAGACTAAGTCGACAAGACTGGAAGAGAGGACAGCTATGATCTGTCAGAGGGAAAACTCGTTCTATGTAGATACTGTCAGAGCATTTAGAGATAGAAGATACGAGTTTAAAGGTTTGACTAAGGTAGGACTGGCCTTTTTCATTACCTAAATGAGTAGTGTTTATTTCAAGAGGACAGATTTTGTCTTTGTGTAATATATGTTTTGCGACAATCTAGAAGTCTTGGTCTAGAAATTGATCTTTCCAGGCAGGACCCATTAAAACAGGTATGATCCTTGGGTCAAAGGGGTGTGATATTGAAGTCATCATGACCCTTGCTAGCTGATTCAAAGATATTTGCAAAAGAACAAAGGATGCTTGAAATATGATTAACTGCTTTGTAGGTCTAATTCTGCACAAGAAAAAGTGCTAAGTCAACTGACCTTTTCAGCAAACTGAAGTTTACAACGCAATGGAACTACCATATTTAACCCTTAACCTGCTGTTCACGACAATCGCTACCTTTTTTTTGCAAGTACATGTAGTTTAGATCCAGATCAGATGGTTTCTGAATTGTCATGCAGTTTGCAAATTTGAATGAATAATACACTATAGTCCCTTTAGTACTCTACTCATTATAACACAGTTTTGGTTATAACACGGCCAGGTCTTGCCTCCCAACTTGCCATTTAACTATAATTTCTATATAAAAATATCCCTTTCATTACACGGTTCACTTATAACACAGTCCTGTTCTATACAAACCAAACATAGCGTTAAAAAGAGACTGCCCTGTATTACATAAAGTAATTTGGTTGGTTGAAATGTAAATGCGTGTGGCTAAATTAATATGTGCAGTGGGATAAGGGTGGAGTGCGCTTCATATGCACAATATGGCCTACTTTATGCTGATGCTCTTGCTCTAGTTAGTCTTTCTAATAAGCTCTTTATGCAGAGAACGAACAAATCCTAAAACTTAGGAGGACCTTTTGTAATTCTCCGAAAATTTTAACCAGTTTGTTTCATGATCCAGCGAGAAGCCCAAAAGTTGCAGACGGAATGGCAAACACTGTAGACCCTGATCAGACTGCTCCCTCAGGAGCAGTCTGAAGGAGCAGTCTGATCTGGGTCTGCACTGTTTGCTTAGCCCTATCTGTCCCAATACTTAGGATCAGTATGGTTATTAAAACACAATGTGAATGACTTCCTTACCCTTTACTCATGAGCTTTTCTCTTATACTTACATAATATCAACACACCTGTAAATATGTTCTATAAAAGGGTTATCCTTTGGAAGCAAGGAATACACTACGGAACTGGAAAATATGAAGTGTATAGTTTGATCTTAACCCTTATCCTGCTGAATAATTAGTTTTGCCACTTCCATTTCTCTCCATCAACCAAAATACTTGATATAGTGACTTAACACATTGTATGAGGGAAACCCCTTAAGGGGTACCTTGGCAAACAGTGCAGGCCCAGATCAGATGCCAAATGCCTGCAAAGCCCCCGTCCATCGGGGCTTTGAGAAATATATGGGCTGCATGATGCTTCCACGCAGAGCTGAAACCGACCCGCACACGAGTACTGGTAAACCGCTTAGAGGATCTAAGTCTGCCCAGGCAAAGCGGTACGAGTCGTCCCGTTCATGCTTATAAACCCTATTGGTTTCATTGGGCGGCAGGGCTTGAGATGTCATTTCATCTCAAGGTCGGGTAAAAGTCCCACAAAATTGGAAGCAACGTCTCCAAAATGACCTTTACAGTGTTGACGGGGACATTAAACCTCGAATCAAACAAACAAACAAACCAAATGCCTGCACTATTTGTTAACATACTTTTCCGTCAAAATTAGAAGAACGAAAAAATAGGCCTGACACCCCTTATTTGACAAATGGACTTGTCAAACATATAGTTGTGGAAGAGTCCGCCAGTATCCAATGGGTTAAATTAACAATCTGAATGACAAAAAGTGTGGATCCTGATCAGATGGCTTCAGAAGCCATCTGATCTGTATCTACACTGTTTATAGAGATACAGGTTGTTGTGTTCAGCAGGATAAGGGTTAAGTATTGTAAATGCAAATTATTGTTTAACCGTAAATAATGGTAGATTTTGTTTTCTCCGAAATTCTGAACTCACAGGTTTGGAAGAAGAAACTATCAGAAGCTCAAGAGGCTGGTGATGCTGCTGAGATAAAGAAAGCTAACGGAATGGTGGTCCTGTACGATTCTCTGCAGCTTGCTCATAAATGTATCCTAAACTCTTTCTATGGATATGTGATGAGGAAAGGGTAAATGTCTTGTTTAACATCCTAATATGAAATTCGGGGGTAATTTGTGATTATCATGGGATCTAGTACATGGCAGAACCCTTAGTGAGGATTCTGATAGAAAAATAGAAAAAAAGTGCTGTGAAAAATAGAAAAAAGTGCTATGTTCAATTGGTCTTAAAAGGGTGCAGTTGGTTTTGCTTTCGCTTTTGCCTACTGACAATATGGAAAATGCAGTAAAATCCAATTATGTAAGTCTTGTTCAGAAACCTTTACTTGAAATAATTCACAGTATAATTTCAGAAGCAGATGTATATTTAGATGGTTTCTGGACATATTTTGGTGTTGAAATTGAATGCTGAGCATGAACCCAGCATCTGCTTATGCAATCAATGTATGACACATCTCCCTCCACCCCCCCACCCCCAAAGTTTTGCACACCTGGGGTATGAATGAAATAGTGAAATACATGTATATTTGAAGGGCAGTAAAACCCAAATAGAAAGATGAAAAATATGGGGCAGGAAGATAGGGTTATACATATACAATGGTACAAGGGAAGAAAATGTAAAAGAAAATGTACATTGAGATTCAAACTGTAACAACACAATCTGTTACAAATTACAGCTTATAAGCTTAGATGATTCATGATGAGCCAAAATGCTTCTTCAGGGAAGAGCAGATCAGCCTGTGGAAGCGGTTTTCACTGTGCCCTTTATGAATGGTCACCATCTCAAACTGCCTTCATGCTGACTTTGATGGCTGTGTTCTTACTAGGTGCAAAGAATAAATCAGCAGCAAGAACCAAGATTTCAAACATGGATACAACACAAAGACTGATTGGACTGTGCAGTCTGATCAGATTGTTTGCTTTGTGCTTTATCGGTGCACGTTGAACCCAAGCTGCTTCTTGCTGACAGTGATGACCAGGTTTATGGACAGAGTGGGTATGCAGGTTGATCTGCGAGCAGCTGTCTGAAGGCTCATTTTCTCTTGATGAGTCTCGGCTCCGAGGTTACACAACTTTATTTATGCTAAACTCTACTGTATTATGAAACTTTTAATGGACATAACTAGTAAAATACAAACAAGGCGATTCCTTCACTCAAGTTAGCAGAGAATATTATCTGTCCAGCTCCTTAATTTTAACCCATTGTATTCCAGTGGACTCTTCCATTGCTATATGTTAGGCAAGTCCATTTGTCATATAAGTGGTGTCAGGCCTATTTGTTTCGTTTTATTCTATTTTTGATGGAATATTCTGTTACTGTTAGTAAATAGGGCAGGCCCTGATCAGACGCCGCATTCTGCGGATATGGGCCTGCACTGTTTGCCAAGGTACCCCTTTAGGGCTTTCCCGCATACAATGGGTTAAAATGTCAACATTGTTGACATTAAAATGTCAACAATTATTGACATTTTAAATTTATGAGCAGGACTAATTTCTTGCTCAAGTGAGTTGTTTGTAGAAAAGTCTTATAACCTTGAGGGTCCTGCATGACAATTCTTGATGTTTACTTGTTGTGCATTCTCTTTATAGAGCTCGTTGGTATAGCATGGAGATGGCTGGTATTGTGTGTTTTACTGGAGCTAATATCATCACCAAAGCCAGAGAAATAGTGGAGCAAATAGGGTAAGAAGGCAAACATACAGGCAATCAATGATATTCTGTCACTTATTGCTAAGGTCTTAACCCATTTTGTACCGGAAACCCAAAAACGGGTACCATGGCAAACAGTTCAGGCCCAGATCAGAAGCCGCAGATTGCGGCGTCTATTCTGCGGCGTCTGATCAGGACCTCCACTGTTTGCTAAAAGTTCAGTCAGGCAAATAAATTTGAATGAAAACACTCCTTGACTCCCTTAAATTTTGAAATGGACTACTGCTATATTTAAGGAGAAAGATTCCATTTGGTACAAAATGGGTGAAGAGGGATGGACATGTTAACCCTTGTCCTGCCGAGCCCGGTTATGCCTTATCTTTGAAACAATGTAGATCCAGATCAGATGGCTTCTAAAGAAGCCATCTGATCAGGATCTTCATTGTTTGCCATCCAGTTTATGCATTTGTTGCAATAATTTGCATCAAGTAATCTGATTGGCTAATGGCTGATAATCAGTGGTGGGTGTGACGTATTTAAATATTCAGCAGAACAAGGGTTTACTCCTGTGTTCCTTAACAATTGGGATGTTGAAAGGAAATAATTCTCTCCTATAGGAGGGACTCAATTATGGCAAAAGAAAGACAACAATAAGGAGGAAAAAAAACTAATAAAAAACAACAGGAAAGTCAGGAAAGTTGTCTTGTTAAAGTGTTAAAGTGGAAGAAAGTATGCCAGTTGTCGGTTCATTTTTTAACCCTTACCCTACTGAAAAAAAAAAAATTTAGCTGCACTCTCTTGTCCATCAACCAATCAAATTACTTGACATAATATGTTCATTAAAACAGGGCCCAAGCTAGCCCAAAAAAATTGGGAGAAGTGACTTCTCCCTCCTGGGAAAATAGGGAGAAGTTTGCTGGGTCTAGGGAGAAGTGAGTTCGGCTTAACGCCGAACAACAACAATGTAATGAGTTCTCCTGTAAACCCCTATTTGGAGAGTGTGTTTTATAGGGGTATCAATCATTTCCACTATTGAGACCAGCTGAAATGAAGACTAATTCTGCTTTAAAAAGCTTATTTGGTTGGCTGCAGTTATTCTTTCTGTTTTCTGCATACAGTGACCCCTGATCAGAGACCACTTTTGGGACTGTTCAAAAGTGGTCTTTAAAACTAGTGTTCAGCAGAATAAGGGTTAACTAATAGTTGCTATGATATGGAAAGAGTCCAGTTTGCTTTACTGACTTGTAATGGGGCAGTCTGCCGTGAATCTACATGTAGCTTGCTTCTCTAATTGTTTTGGGTCATAATGGAGTGATTTTAGTTAAGTTCTTGGTAAACTTCTACATTCGAGTGCAGTTGAGAATGAAATGTGACGCTCTATGATCAATTTATGCATTCAACATCAGATACAACATTATGATTTGACTGACAAAAAGGTCAATAAATATACTCACCACAACCTCTTTATAACACTATTGATGGGGTCAAAGCAGAGACCGTGTTTAGTTAAAATAAACAACCCTGTTATGTCCAAACAAAAATGTATAGTTTATATAGAAAGAGAAAAACGCCAAATGGCATTATGGACGGGTTTTTCAGGGTTAACCAAAAGGTAAACCTGGTCGCGGACGCCCGCACGGACAATGCTGTTCTAAAGGACGGAATTTTTCCTTGAAAAACCTGTCCAAAAATGGCCATTTATGGCCATTTTTGTATATAATCTATACATTTTTGGGATCCAACTGTAACCATGTTATATCCAAAACTGTTATTAACCATTTTATGATGAGGTTGTGGTGTCATTTTCCCTTAAATTCTTACAACAGATTTTTCTCATCCCTATTTCAAAGTAATCTTTTCTTTTTTATGTATGATGGCATTTTCCAGCACAGGTCACCCGCTTATGCTAGAATATTATATCTTTCAGTCGCCCGTTAGAACTGGATACTGATGGCATTTGGTGTGTGCTTCCAGCAACCTTCCCGGAGAATTACGTAGTGAAAACAACAAATCCGAAGAAACCGAAAGTGACTATTTCTTACCCAGGTGCCATGCTGAATGTTATGGTTAAGGTAATCTAATTTTTTTTTCAGTTTGGAGAAATGCATAGTTTATTTCACAAAAAGGAAGTGCATGTCAATTAAAATGGTGGTTCTGAAGTCTGTATACTACTGCTGCATATGAAGTGTGTGTGTGTGTGTGTGTGTGTGTGTGTGTGTGTGTGTGTGTGTGTGTGTGTGTGTGTGTGTGAATTCGGGTTTAACGTCGCTTTCAACAATTTTTCAGTCACATCATGACGGTTGCATATGAAGAGTATCTTAAGTATTGGGACAGAAAGCAAACAGTGCAGACCCAGATCAGACTGCTCCTGAAGGAGCAGTCTGATCAGGGTCTACACTGTTTGCCATTACGACGGCATGTGTTGGATTCCTTGCTGGATCATGAAGCAAAATTTTAAGTGTCCGAATTTTTAGGAGCCCTCAACTGTTGTGTCACAGCTGCAGATAAGAATATTCTGGGATAATTATTCTTTTCTCCATTAAAACATCTGTAAGGGGTACTTGTTAGAATCGCCTGGTCTTTGAAGAAATAATAAAGAAAATATCCCTTTAGGGGAATGGAACACCTAGCACATTTTTATGCCATTTTTCAAAGGGAGACACCTTGCGGGGCTTCCCGTTCACTTTTCTATAGGCTCAGTCCCACCGAAAAGGAGGTCTACTCTAAAAGGAAAGAAGTTGCTCTTCAGGAGTTCACCCCTATTGACATGGGAGACAAAAACACTTTTGCAGGAGTTGCCACCCCTGAAGGTGTACCCATCATCATTATTATCATCATCAGATTTTTGATTAACATGCAGGTACAGGAGCAACATCCACATAAGTGGGCCCCCTTCCAGGTAGTTTGCTTGCTGCACACATGGCAGATCTTACACCAGATCTCCAGGCTTGTCTATCATGAGGATTGATAGCAGAGAGCTATTCTCTGCAATCTCTTTCTGTCAGCCACTTCCAGGTCATCTTGGGCCTTCCAGGCCCCCACTTTCCACCAGGCAGCCTTGACTGCACCATTGGAGCGTTCCACATGTCCATACCAGCAGAGCCTTCTCTCTTTCAGGATTAGGTCCAGTTCCTCAATGCCAAGACGCTCAAGTAGCTCATTGTACCTGACGGTGACAGTGTCCTGTGGCTTGACATTGCAGATCTGTCTGATCATTGCCCTGTCATTCCGCTGAAGATGCTGGAGGTTAGGCTTTGTCAATGGCCATGTCTCACTGGCATGAAGCATTGCGCTCCGCACACAAGAGCTGTACACACGGCCACGTGTCTTGAACGAGAGGTGGCGGGAAGAGAGAACTGGTAGCAACCCATTCCCCTTAATTATCCTAATAACTCTTCCTTATAATGCGGAGCTGAGTTTATTTCTTTGATGCAGATGTTGATTTTGGCAAATTAGCATGCCATCTTGAATTGTATTTGAACATGAATTGCATGTGAAATACATTCCTTTCAGTATGAGAAATTTTGAAATTTCCAAGTTCTGTGGTGCAAAGAAGATAAAATTCGACTTTGTAGGCATTGTCTATATGATTGAAATGATTTGTCTGTTTTCCTATAGAGGGTAGCTTTTAAAGGAAAAACATTTTCTATGACAGGGAACAAATTCCAACTTCTTTAATCAAAGGCCGTAAACTAAGCAACAGAAACAGGCCTCTACAACAGTGATTTAAAGCACTGACTCTTAAACATTATGCCTCTCACCCTCTTAAACATTATGCCTCTCACCGCTGTGGGTTGGAGCCTCGCTCCCTTCACATGTGAACGTTAAGTTCTGCAGTGGAGGGTCAGGTGGTTTTCTTCCAGCTACTCTGATTTTGGCCCATCTCTGATTAAAACAAGTATTTAAAGTACCTCTGTACATACCTGTGTGTGTGGCCTATTAGGTAAGAGTGCTGATGCTTAATCATTGGGACTCTCACCACTGTGGTTCGAGCCTGCTTGGGCCACATGTGAGACACCAAAGTCTGCAACAGAAGCTCGTGGTTTTTCTCCAGGTACTCCGGTTTTCACCAGTTTGTGATATTAATCTGTTCAAAATAAGTGAAATAGTCTTTGAAAGGGCCGTACCCCCTCCCCCCCCCCCCCCCTCCCGAAAAAAAAAAAAATACACCAAAACCTCTTTTATAACTATTAATGGGGTCTAAAGCAGAAACCGTGGTAGTTAAACAACCGTGTTATATCCAATCAAAAATGTGTAGATTATTTATGCTCATTTTTCTATATAATTTATACATTTTTGGGATCCATCTTGAAACCATGTTATATCCAAAACCGTGTTATAACAAACCATGTTCTAATGAGGTAGTGATGTACCTCTGTCTGCAAAAGTTTGGGGCATAATTTTCTTTGTGTTTTACATGACCATGATTGTTTGCTTTTTGGCAGGATTTCTTCACCAATGACCAGTATCAGGAGCTAGTAGACTCAAACAGTATGACATACACAGTGAGGAGTGAGAACTCTATTTTCTTTGAAGTTGATGGTCCGTACCTCGCCATGATTCTGCCGGCATCAAAGGAAGAAGGAAAGAAACTGAAGAAAAGATATGCTGTTTTCAATTTTGATGGTTCATTAGCCGAGCTTAAGGTTTGTTTGCATTAAATCAGAAATCTTGAAAGGGTGGTTACACCAAAAATAAAATCAAGGTTTGCATCCTGGGTATTTTTGAACACTGCATCCTGGGTATTTTTTGCAGCAGACTGACATTTTGAAATCAATTTCTTATTTTTCCAAGAAAACAGGATTTGACATCACATGCAAATTGTCTCCTGTGGAGACAATTTGCATGAGATGTCAAATCCTGTTATGGGGAAAAATAAGAAAAATATGAGCAATTTGTCGTCTGCTATTTTTTTTAGCCCAGAGCATGGTAAAGGTTAAAGAACTATATTACCTTGCATATGGAATAAGGATTCTTTTAATTTGCTTGCAGATCTGACTGCATCCCATTTGTGTAACACTTTGTTGCACCAGCTTTAAGCACGATTTGTACCAGTTTCAAGCATAGCACGCTCCTGCTTTAAGTGTGGCATGATATACAAGTCCAACAGAACATACATACGTCAAACATTTTGCGTCTGCATTTTTCAACTCAAATGTTAAGGACATTTGTCAAGAACTACACACATATGCCTGAAAAAGCCTTTGACTGAATTCTTTTGGAGTATAGAAAATGGAAAATATTCCAACAGAGATTGTACATTGTGGTAGAGTACAGGCTCATTATAAAGAGGGGTAAATAAGTAAAGAGAAACAAGCCTTTAAACAACAACAACAACAACAAAACATGCTTTAAAACAACAATAACAAAAATAAAAAACTTATTTAAACGACACCTAGTATATCAAGATGGGCAAGAAAAACTACTTTCTGCTGCTTTCTGGTTTCATTGGGCGGCAGGGCTTGAGATGTCATTTCATCTCACTGCCGGGTAAAAGTCCCACAAAATTGGAAGCAATGTCTCCAAAATGACCTTTACAGTGTTGACGGGGACGATAAACCTCAAATCAAACAAACAAAATCTGCTGCTTTCTGAATCGTCGCTTTGGATTTAAAAGCAAATATTAGTAATACTTTGATGGCTGTGAAATTGTGGTCAATTTTCTGATAGGCTTTCTTTGGTTTTATTCTTTTCAGGGTTTTGAAGTAAAAAGAAATGGAGAATTAGAACTGATAAAGATCTTCCAGTCGTCTGTATTTGAGGCCTTCTTGAAGGGTAAAACATTGGACGAGTGTTATTCGGCAGTGGCAAAGGTGGCTGACTACTGGCTTGATGTGCTCTTCAGTAAGGTGAGAATTGTGCCAGTTGAACAGATAAGCTTGGTATTTCTTGAGAGCTGGAGGATAGTTTTGTTTATTTCTTCATATAAACACATGTTTTGGGTATAATACCGTATTCATTAGAACCGCCTTCCTGAGGCGGTTCTAATGAATACCCACAACAGGTTTTTATTGAGAATTGACAGAAACTATCTTTCAGTTATCACAAAATACCAACTACAGTCCAACCTGTGTTAAGCAAGCACCTCAGGGATAATGAAAATGTGCTTGCTTAAGACAGGTGCTTGCTTAATACAGGTGAATTTGAATGCATTTGCCTTTTTTGGGAACTAAATGCCTGCTTGCTTAAGACAGGTTGCTTGCTTAATAGAGGTGGCCACTAAGACAGGTTTGACTGTATGATGAAGCCCCGTCACTCCTGAGTTTC
The DNA here is from genome assembly GCA_963580285.1 of Lucinisca nassula. NCBI lineage: Eukaryota > Metazoa > Mollusca > Bivalvia > Lucinida > Lucinidae > Lucinisca > Lucinisca nassula. The sequence continues at coordinate 104,200,804 of OY757019.1, forward strand.
TGAATTGGACTTCCATCATTGAAATTTGGACACATCCATACTTGTAGCTAGGGATTTTGAACATGCCTCCTTGGCATAGTGGGTAAGAGCCGGGCTCTCTTTATCATAAGGTCTCTTATCACTTGAGACACCAGGTTCTCCAAAGTGGTTTTTCTCCAGGTGCTCTTGTTTTTGCCCACCTGATTAATGATTGGTTGGAAATAAGTGAAATAATCTTAAGAGACACGAAACCCCCTCTCCAACAAAAAATAGTTTTTTTTTGCTTTAATAAATAATGAATTAACAGAATATTATAAACAGTGGAAATGAGCGGGCTGGGCTGCCTTCTCAACTGGATATACAATGCTTGCATAGATAACTGTGCTGGATGAAAGGTTTGAATGGAATACATGTAGTTACATTTCCAAAGAGAACTAGCGATTTCAAAAGTATTTTGTCTCATTTATCATTATTAAGAAATCTTTTAAGGAACAAATTTCCTTTCAGAGTAGAACATTTTGAGAATCTTCTTTTCAGGATGGTAGACCTCCATCGACCCTCCATCGTACCCAAACCATTTTCAGTCTTCTCTGAAACCATTGGGCCAATTTCAATAAAATTTCATATGCAGCCTCCTGGAGGTGGGGAACAAAGTTTGTTTGAATGGTCCAAGTCACTTGACCAAGATGGCCACCATGCCCGAATATGGTATAAACCGTAGTCTTCTCGAAAACCACTGGGCAGATTGTCTCAACTTGTATGTAGCATCTGGTGACAAGAGTACTACCAATAGGGCTGGCTAATCGGAACAGAAAAGATCATCGATTATCAGTCATGCCGTTGCGATCGATAATCGATTAGTAATCGCAAAGGTGTTTGTCATAATTTTACCTGTCTGGCTTGCTTCTTAGCATGACTCTTACCAATGTTGCATTTTACCATATGTATATCTGAACAGACAGGCCTGAGCAAACAGTGAAGACCCAGATGAGACGCCGCATTCTGCGGCGTCTCATCAGGGTCTGCACTGTTTGCCACTCAGCCAGCTATTTTAGGCGTAACTTTGGGTAGTAAATTGTACCTATCAAGTAATCGATTAAAAGCGAATCAGCAATGATAATCATTTTTGTGGAATTAATCGATCGATTAATCGATTATACGATTAATCGTGTCAGCCTTAACTACCAAGTTTGCAAAAACCATGACCCTAGGTTTACCTCGAGGTCAAATTTTATTCCTCAGGCTTTTCAATGAGAAAAGGTAAAGCAATGCCAGTGTTGCGCCGAGAGGGGGCCATGGGGCCATTTGCCTACCTAAAGTCATTGATGGCCCTTTCAACATTAACATTGGGGCCCGGATGACCCTCAGAAATCAACAACGTTGCTTATATTTTATTTACTGAAGCCCCTTTAAAATATAAAATGACCCTTTGGAAAATGTCATAAGGGCCATTGGTGTCCCCCAAGCAATCGAGCCTAGGCACAACACTGCAATGCATTTTTTTTCGAAAAATATTGTGGTCCTTGACACGAGAATAGGTACAAAATGAATGTCTATGAATTGCTAAAGGTCAAGGTCATTCAGTTACCTTGGCCCAATGTCACTTGGATTGCAGGTCCATTGACATTTCAAAATGCATCTTCTCTGAAATCACGGGGCTTATTTCATTTATTTAAATTTTATAGGCAGCCTTCTGACATTGAGGGGAACAAAAATCTGTTCTAATGGTCCAGGTCACATGATTAAGATGGCTACCATGCCCAAATATGGTAAAAACCTTAAAAATCTTCTCCAGAGTCACTGGGCCGATTGCCTTGAAACTTTATATATAGCATAGGGTGACTGAGCACTACCAAATTTGCAAAACATGACCCTAGGTTGACCTTGACCTACTTTACGCAAAGTTCAAATTTGGTTCCCTTGACTTTTCAATGGCAAAAAGGTAAAACAAATGTTACAATGCTTTTTTCGAAAAATATTGTAGTCTATGACATGCGAATAGGTACAAAATGAATGAATGCTAAAGGTCAGGGTCATTTTGCGACCTAAGCCTTTGGTCTCTGGGTTTCTGCAGGTTCAGTGACACTTCAAAATACATTTTGTCTGAAACCACTGGACCACTTCCATCAAGATTAAATATGCAGCTGTTTGACATTTGGGAAACAAAAGGATGTTTGAATGATCCAGGTAACATGACCAAGATGACCAGATATGGTAAAAACTTAAAACTAGAATACTGTCGATGGCGCGCCATCGCAAATCCTCACGCTTTCTACAGAGGGGCCAAGTACCGAAAACCCCTCACCCTGGGGCCTAATTTGACTCCATGGTCAAAATATTACCTGTATTATATTCTACTAATCATGCCCTTCAATTTCATATGCCACATGACTATGTTCCAAAAAACTTAAATTTTGACCCTTTGACCCCTCTCCCAGGGCCCCAATCTGACCCCAGGGTCAAAATTGTACTTGTAGTTTATTCTACCCATTATCCCCTTCGCATAGATATGCAACATGACTATGTTCTGATAAAACTTTAATTTTGACCCCCGACCCCCCCCCCCCCCCCCCCCCCCCCCCAAGTCCAACCCCCAGGGCGTGACCTAGGGGTCACAGCCAAAATCCCGTTCAATATGTTTTACTTTTTTCATAACTAAGTACATGTGCAAAGTTTGGCATCAAAATCTTCAAAATTGACTTTTATTGATATTTGACCTTTTGACCCCTCCCCAGGGCCCCTGGGGGCGGGGACAAAAAAAATGTGCTCTTGCGCAAGCCATTCATGTAAGCAACTTGCATACCAAATTTGGTTGAATTCCGGCTAACGGTTTAGGAGGAGATAGCCGGACAGACAGACGGAGAGACGGACGGAGGCGATAACAATATCCCCACTTTTTTTTAAAAACGGGGGGATAAAAATCTTCTCGAACCTCTGGGTGGATTGCCAGGAAAGTTGCTATGCAACATTGATGGCAACATTGTGTGCCTTGAGTTCTATCAAATTGGTTGAAGTGATATCCCAAGGCTGACCTTGACTTTAGGGCAAGGGTCAAATGTGGTTCCTTTGGAGTAGAACTGAATTTTTCAAAAACCGTTGTGGTAGCAGGCTTTCAAGTAGTCCTACTTTTTCCTACTTTTTCCTAGTTTTCCTACTTTTTGGGTCTCTTCCTACTTTGTTCCTACTTTTTCCAGAAAAACTCCTACTTCTCCTACTTTTTTGATTTGTTCAAAATCTAAGATCCCAAATAAATAAATAAACACATTAAGCACTTAAAATTTAACATGTATCTCAAACTTTTTGTAGAATGCATCTTTTTACATGACATATGTACTGATGAACCTTGACATTCATCTGCTGTTTTCAGCTGCAGCACTAATTGGAATATGTATCTGTAAGGCAAAACTGCAATGACCATCTACAGTTCTGTCTTGTTGAACATGGCAAGAAATTTTGCAGTCAGTAGTGTAGTGATGTTTTAACTAAATGACCATCTGTAGCTCTGTCTTGTTGAGAATGGTAGGAAATTCTCTACAGCAATGCTTTGATGCCCCAACTGCTGTGACAAACTGTTCTGTCTTGTTAAGCATTACAGAAATTCATTGCAGCAGCCTAGTGATGCCTTAACTGCAGTGACCAGCTATAACTCTGTCTTGTTAGCATGACAAACATTCACTTCAGCAGTACAGTGATGCCTTAACGGCAGTAACTACCGTAGCTTGAGCTTTGTCTTGTTTAGCATGACAAAAATTCATTGCAACAATGCTTTGATGCCTTAGCTGCATTGCCCAGCTGGAGCTCTGTCTTGTTAAGCAAGGCAGGAGTTCATAGCAGCATTGGTTTGATTTCTTAACTGGAGTGATCAGCTTGAGCTATGTTTTGGTAAGCATGCGAGGAATTCATTGCAGCAGTGCTTTGAGGCCTTAACTGACCAGCAGTTCATAGCAGCAATGCTTTGATACCATGTCTTGGATGCCCTTACTAGTGCTCTGTCTTGTTTGGCATGACAGGAGTTCATTGCAGCAATGCTTTGACACCTTAACTACAGTGATCAAGTAGATCTTGTCTTTAGCACAAGAGGAATTCACTTCAGCAGTGTTGTGATGCATTAACTTTTAGCTTGATAGAAATTTATTGTAGGAGCCATGCTGTGATGCCCTAACTGTGGTTACCATCTAGAGCTATGTCTTGTTGAGCATGACAGAAATACATTGCAGTTGTGCTCTGATGACTAAAATGCAGAGACCTACTGGAGCTCAGTCATGTTGAGCAAGACGGAAATTCATTGCAGCAATGCTGTGATGCCTTGACTGCAGTGATCAACTACAGTTCATTCTTGAGCATGAAAGGGATACACTGCAGCAGTACAGTAATGCCTTAACTGCATTTACCTACTAGAGTCTTGTTAAGCATGGCACAATTTATTGCAGCACTTCTGTGGTGCCTTAACTGTGTTACCAACTAGAGCTCTGACTTTCTTAGCATGACAGAAATTCATTGCAGCAGTAGTGCTTAAATTTGCCTTAAATGCAGTGACCAATTAGCATTATTATGATAAGTATTAAAGTAATTCATTGTTGCCATGCTTTGATGTCTTTAACTGCAATGACCATATAGAGTTTTGTCTTATTGAGCATGACAGGAATTCATTGCAGCAGTGCTGTAGTGCCTTCACTGAAGTTACTAACTAGAGTTCTGTCTTGTTGAGCATGGCAGGAATTCATTGCAGCCGTGCTGTGTTGCCTTTATTGAAGTGACCAACTAGAGTTCTGTCTTGTTGAGCATGAAAGGAATTCATTGCAGCAGTGCTGTGTTGCCTTAAATGAAGTGACCAAATAGAGCTGTGTCTTGATTAGCATGACAGAAAACCATTGAAGCAGTGCTATGATGTCTTAACTGCAGTGAAAAATCTGAGATCTGTCTTATGGAGGATTACAGAAATTCAAAGCAGCAGTAATGCACTGTCTTAACTGCAGTGGTCGACCGACAGGAGATCTTGTTTGTCTAGCATGACAGAAATTCATTGCAGCAGTGCTGTGACGACTGGAGTGACCAACTAGAGCTCTGTCTTATTTAGCATGAGAGAAATTCATTGCAGCAATGCTGTGATGCCCGAAGTGACCAACTAGAGCTCTGTCTTGTTTAGCTTGACAGAAATTCATTGCAGTAGTGCTGTGATGTCTGGAGTGACCAACTAGAGCTCTGTCTTATTTAGCATGACAGAAATTCATTGCAGCAATGCTGTGATGACTGAAGTGACCAACTAGAGCTATGTCTTGTTTAGCATGACAGAAATTCATTGCAGCAATCCTGCTATGACTGAAGTGACCAACTAGAGCTCTGTTTTGTTTAGCATGACAGAAATCCATTGCAGCAATGCTGTGATGGCTGAAGTGACCAACTAGAGCCCTGTCTTGTTTAGCATGACAGAAATTCATTGCTGCTATACTCTGATTGGAGTGACCAACTAGAGCTCTGTCTTGTTTAGCATGACAGAAATTCATTACAGCAATGCTGTGATGACTGAAGTGCCCAACTAGAGGTCTGTCTTGTTGAGTTTGACAGAAATTCATTGCAACAATGCTGTGATGACTGAAGTGACCAACTAGAGCCCTGTCTTGTTTAGCATGACAGTTATTCATTGCAGCAATACTTTAAAGCCTTGACTTCAGTGAGCAACTAAAATGCTGTCTTAGTTTGTATGACAAGAATTCATTGTAGCAGAGCTGTGATGCCTTCACCTGGACACCTTGTAGCTGATGCCTCTCACAAATATAAAATTTTCAAAATTCATTAATTCTTTTGAATCAATATTTTAACATAATGTCAGTATCTAGGTACAGATATCTGCCAGTGGCAAACTCTTGACAAAAGCATTGGCTGCAGTCATGAATAATTGTACTAGATGGGTTAGCCACTAACATTTCACAGGTGCCTGCTAACTTTGAGGTAAAAACATTCAACTCAAATGCCATATAAAACTGCCAAAAAACTGGTAAAATGTGAGACATATGGAGGTATGTTCGTGTCCATTGGCTCCTACTTTTTATATCAGGTTCTTACTTTTTTCCTACTTTTCTCCTACTTTTTGATATCTCAGGCTCCTACTTTTCTCCTACTTTTTCACCAGGAGTCACTTGAAAGCCTGTGGTAGGTACAAAATGATTGCCATAGGCCAAGATCATTCAAAGACCTAGGCCCAAGTTCATTTGGATTGCATGCCCATCAACATTTCAGAAGCTTTCGGTGTGTGGGGGGGGGGGGGTCTAAAAATGGCCTGCATGATCTGATCAACGAAGACTGATCATACTGGTAACTGCGCATCTGCACAGTCTGATCTGGGTTTTTGCTGATCATACAGGTCATATAGGTTTTGCCATGTGTTTGCTCATGAATGATTATTATTTTGATTTTAGGCAGCCAACATGCCAGATTCAGAATTATTTGAGCTTATTTCTGAGAAGAGGAGTATGTCCAGGAAACTGGAAGATTATGGTGCCCAGAAGTCAACGTCCATCAGTACAGCAAGAAGACTGGCTGAGGTAGGAACATTTGAATGGTGCAAGTGAAGCTTTCTTTGCAGCATCATTGTTGAAAACTGAGAAGAAAAGTTTGTTGTAGCTGGTAATTGACATGTTTAGCTTTCAGTGATCTTGACTTTGTTCCTACAAATATGAAAAGAAAGGATCTTATCATTGATCTCAAGTGCTGATTTGTTTCAGTGCTAAAATTTGTTGGAAACAAGACCAATCCTTCTTTCCAGAGTCATCCATTGATCGCTGGTCTTGGTTTCTGTATTTGAGATTCATATTTGATTGCTAGTTTAATTTTATCCACTGCCTAAAAACCCTTTTAATCATTTGCAGTTTGTAGGTTTTTAGGTTTTTGCATGTGACAACTTCCACTAATTTTTTTTTGACGTTTTACGTGGAGATCATAGCTCCAGATTTGGAGGCAAAAAGGCTAATTTAGAAGGCTAAGAAGAAATTGGGCATTAAGAAATAGTTTATATCCCAAAGTTGGGGTGGGGGTAAAGATATCCTGGCCAGTTTAGCTTTACCCCCGGGGGTAAAGATATCCCGGCCGGGATATCTTTACCCCCGCCCTTCCACTCACCACCACCACCCATTTCACAACGGACAGGGATAATGCAAGATTATGAAAGATTGTCATATTAAAGGAACATTTTGAATAAGAAAATATACAAAAGAAGTAATTAAATAATCATTTGCCTCTATATAATATGGTCATATTTCTTTTAAGGGTGGTTCTATAAGTCCGAGTCACAATTGAAACGAAAAATGTTAAAGTGAAACATCGAGTCCACTATCTTGCTTCTCTTACATATAAGAAGAAATTGGGCATTTATAAAATAGTTTACACCCAAAAGTTTGGGTGGGGGTAAAGATATCCTGGCCAGTTTAGCTTTACCCCCGGGGGTAAAGATATTAAATAATCATTTGCCTCTATATAATATGTTCATATTTCTTACTAAGGGTTGTTCTATTAAACTCCGTTCAGAAAATCTGAATCATCGATTTTTTCGTTTCTTCCTTTTAATACTCATTTCAGCCCATACATCACTATGGGAAAGTTTTAGACCTGACCCTCCGCCGATTTCTCCAGCAAGTCGTATGCCTCTGCGACAGTCAGGAAAGGCTATGATTATTTGGAGAAAATTGCAAAACAAAGAAATGAGTGCACAGACTAAGTCCATTTGACGATGATTGTCAGGTAAAATAATAAATATTCAATTCCATGTGACGCACTTTATAAATAGATATGCAATTGCGACACACCTTATATTCAAAAGGCTAGGTAGAGGTTCACTAGGAACGGGGAGTCACTAGCGCGATGTGCTGTCAAAAGTCGTCAAAAAGAATTATACCGATATCAGATGTGGTGTCACAGCTAATGATTTTCCATGGAGTGATCATGCAAATTAAACATAGACGCCCTTGTATTGTACAAGAGCAGTAACCACTTCTATATATGGTTTAAAAGGGTGTGTCACACCTGTCAGAATGTCTTAGTCTGTGAAAGAAAATACAGATTTTGCAATTTTCTCCAAATAACCACAGCCTTTCCTAGCTGTTGCAGAGGCATACGACTTGCTGGGGAGATTGGCGGAGGGTGAGGTCTAAAACTTTCCCATAGTGATGTATGGGCTTAAATGAGTATTAAAAGCGAGAAATGAAAAAATCGATGATTCAGACTTTCTGAACGGAGTTGAGTCCCAGTCACGATTGAAATGAAAAATGTTAAAGTGAAACATCGATTCCACTCTCTTGCTTCTCTTACATATAAGAAGAAATTGGGCATTTATAAAATAGTTTACACCCAAAAGTTGGGACGGAGGTAAAGACCCCCGGGAGTAAAGATATCCCAGCCGGGATATCTTTACCCCCGCCTTTCCACTCACCACCACCACCCATTTCACAACTGACAGGGATAATGCAAGATTATGAAAGATTGTCATAAAGGACATTTTGAATAAGAAAATATTCATAAAGAAGTTATTAAATACTCATTTGCATCTATAATATGTTCATATTTCTTACTAAGGGTTGTTCTTTTAGTCCCAGTGACGATTGAAACAAAAATGTTAAAGTGAAACATTGAGTCCACTAACTTGCTTCTCTTACATACGTACATGTATAAGAAGAAATTGGGCATTTAGAAAATAGTTTATACCTTAAAGTTGGGGTGGGGGTAAAGATATCCTGGCCAGTTTAGCTTTACCCCCGCCTTGCCACTCACCACCACCACCCATTTCACGACTGACAGGGATAATGCAAGATTATGAAAGATTGTCATAAAGGACATTTTGAATAAGAAAATATACAAAAAGAAGTTATTAAATAATCATTTGGCTCTATAATATGGTCATATTTCTTACTAAGGGTAGTTCTATTAGCCCGAGTCACGAGTGAAATGAAAAATGTTAAAGTGAAACATCGAGTCCACTATCTTGCTTCTCTTACATATAAGAAGAAATTGGGCATTAAGAAAATAGTTTATACCCAAAAGTTGGGGTGGGGGTAAAGATATCCTGGCCAGTTTAGCTTTACCCCGGGGGGTAAAGATATCCCAGCCGGGATAGCTTTACCCCCGCCTTTCCACTCACCACCACCACCCATTTCACAACTGACAGGGATAATGCAAGATTATGAATTATTGTCATAAAGGACATTTTGAATAAGAAAATATACAAAAAGAAGTTATGAAATAATCATTTGCCTCTATAATATGGTCATATTTCTTACTAAGGGTAGTTCTAATAGTCCGAGTCCTGATTGAAACGAAAAATGTTAAAGTGAAACATCGAGTCCACTATCTTGCTTCTCTTACATATAAGAAGAAATTGGGCATTAAGAAAATAGTTTATACCCAAAAGTTGGGGTGGGGGAAAAGATATCCTGGCCAGTTTAGCTTTACCCCTGGGGGTAAAGATAAAGATATCCCAGCGGGATATCTTTACCCCCGCCTTTCCACTCACCCCCACCACCCATTACACAACTGACAGGGATAATGCAAGATTATGAAAGATTGTCATATGCAACATTTTGAATCAGAATCAAACAAAAAGAAGTTATTAAATAATCATTCGCCTCTTTAATATGTTCATATTTCTTACTAAGGGTCGTTCTAATAGTCCGAGTCACTATTGAAACGAAAAAATGTTAAAGTGAAACATCGGGTCCACTATCTTGCTTCTCTTACATATAAGAACAAATTGGGCGTTTAGAAAATAGTTTATACCCAAAAGTTGGGGTGGGGGTAAAGATATCCTGGTCAGTTTAGCTTTACCCCCGGAGGTAAAGATATCCCAGCCGGGATATCTTTACCCCCGCCTTGCCACTCACCACCACCACCCATTTCACGACTGACAGGGATAATGCGAGATTATGAAAGATTGTCATAAGCAACATTTTGAATAAGAAAATATACAAAAAGAAGTGATTAAATAATCATTTGCCTCTATAATGTGGTCATATTTCTTACTAAGGGTAGTTCTATTAGTCCGAGTCATGATTGAAACTAAAAATGTTAAAGTGAAACATCGAGTCCACTATTTTGCTTCTCTTACATATAAGAAGAAATTGGGTATTAAGAAAATAGTTTATACCCAAAAGTTGGGGTGGGGGTAAAGATATCCTGGCCAGTTTAGCTTTACCCCCGGGGGTAAAGATATCCTGGCCAGTTTAGCTTTACCCCGGGGGTGAAGATATCCAGGGTGGGGGTAAAGATATCCCGGGATATCCTTACCCCCCGGGGGTAAAGCTACCCCTGAGTAGATTTACCCCTGGGGGTAAAGCTACCCAGGGGTCAAGATAAACTGGGACACCGGTACTAGTGTGCGGGCCGGATTCAGCTCTGCGTGTAAGCATCATGCAGCCCATATATTTCTTCAAGCCCCTTTGGGCGGGGGCCACCCTTAACACTGAACCAACCTATTCTCATGGGGAAGAAAAATGTGGTCTTTTCTGAGTTTGATTGCTGCATATGTATTTGCCTGGCCAAATACATGATTTTTTATCGACTTTCTCAAAGCACATTTAATTCTTTTTCTATACAATCTGATTTTTAATTTCCTGTAAAATTTGTGCTATTTAGCGACACGCAATGCGTGTCACAGGCCTTGACCCTTGTGGAAAATTTCCTAATCAGTTAGTAAATATTGGTTGTCATCTTGTATACAATCTATTTATCGATAATTTTCTTAGTTTGGCTCTCAGAATAGTTAGATATTGGGGAAAAATATTTCAGAAATCATATTTAGCCCTTTAATTTCTTCGTTACATCCTATTAACTGACTATCCTGTATTGTTCTGAGGTCGTCCACAAAAATCAATAATCATGTTTTTAATGGTGTCATTCAATTAATAAAATTGTAATCAACTTGATTAATAAACATTATATGGGCCCCGTCAAGCGATCTTGGTACTTATCGCCTATGCGAGCAGCGAAGGTTCAGGCAAGCCTGCGCAGTCTCGCCAGAACAATCCCTGCTCGCTCATACAAGCAGTGAATCAAGAGGAATCTTCAGACAGAAAGCCATATCCCTGGCCCCTCTGAATGGCTGGGCATGCGCAGTTAAAATTTGTCATGACGGAATGCTCGAAGACACAAATTCGCTTGGCGTGGCTCATATTACGGTGTTCCCCGGAAATTCTTCTCATAGCTACAGAAAAGAATTATTTGTTGATAATTTAGGAAGGCTTCTTTATTTATCTTGAAAATGTATGTATATGAATTGCCTCTTCATAATGGTCTAATCTGTAACACCTTGCTTTCATTGAAAGAAAAAGATGACTTCATGTGCACTGATCAACCCATAGTCAGTTGAATATGTAGAATAGATTTCCGTAGTCCCACATGTCTTTGAGCTGGTGTTTACAGGGCCATAATGGGAAATGGATACACCTTCAGGGAAGGCAACTCCTTCAAAAGTATTTTTTGTCTCCCATGTCAATAGGGGTCAACTTTTAAAGGAAAAATTCTTACCTTCACGAGTAGACCCCTTTTTTAGTTGGACAGGTCTTATAGAAAAGAGAACAGGAAATCCTGAAAGTTGCCTCTCTTTGAAAAATGGGAGAAGAATCTGCCAGATGTTCCCATTCCCCTTAAACTCCCAAAAACAAACAAATCAAGAAGGGAAGTTGTCAGTTACAGTTATCTCTGAAAAAAATGTTTGCCGAGTACTGATTAATTAAATAGAACGTGTAGTTAAAATCCAGCTGTGTGATTTAATGGTCATTATCATCTTTACCATTGTAATTTGATAGTAATAGGGATGTGAAATTTCTCTTGTAGTTTCTGGGTGACCAGATGGTGAAGGATGCTGGCCTCAGTTGTAAATTTGTAATCTCAAAGAAACCAGAAGGGGCTCCAGTCACAGAAAGGTAGGTGCTACTACTTGCTGAATTGATACCTTTATACATGTATGCAAGCTCCCGCCTAGGCCCCGCCCATCGGGGCTTGGACAAATAGTTTGGGCTGCGTGATACTTCCACGCAGAGCTGAATCTGACCACACATGAGTACTGGTAAACCGCTTAGGCACTAAGCCTGCCCAGGCAAAGTCGTTTGAGTCAGAACGTCCGATGCATATAAACCTTCTGGTTTCATTGGGCGGCAGGGCTTGAGATGACATTTTATCTCAGTGTTGGGTAAAAGTTCCACGAAATTGGAAGCAACGTCTCCAAAATTACCTAAATACGTTTAAATTATGTTAAACACCAGTTCAAACAAAAACAAGCTCCCGCCCATTGTTTGGAGAAATAAATTGGGCTGCATGGTGCTTCCACGCAGATCTGAAACCGACTGCACATGAGTTCTGGTAAACCTCTTGGAGGGTCTATGTCCACACTGGTAAAGGCAAGCGCGCAGGGTAAGGAACAAACACACCGGATAAGGAAATTTTTCCGCTCAGGATAAAAATGAAAATGGCGGATTGGGTATCACATGTGCAGGTTTGTTGTTGTTCTAGATCTCGTGTTATGGTTACTTATCAATACGGCTACTCACATTAGCTTCACGGAAGGCACATATTATTCACAAATTTATCTTCGATGGTCCGAATTCGACAGTTACAGCCAATCAAACGGAGAACCGGACACAGTGGAGCTACTCCACCGCGAAATCTCATTATTTTACATGAAACGCTCTTCTGGGAAGATGGCATGCACTTTTTTGTTGGTTGTAGACATACACATGATAAATCGGACTGTTGCAAATACGATTTAAGGAAAATTTGAAATTAGAAGGCCCACAGTGAGAAATCCTAGTTCAATTTTCAATACAACGCCCACGGGCAAGGAAATGGGTACAACGCATATGATAAGACACAAAATTTTCCGGGGAAAATGGTTGTTGTATGGTCGTAGCACTAGGAAATTTCCATCTCAGATTAAGTTTTCCGATATTAATAATTAGTCCTACATAGTTTAAAGCACCAATTGTGACCTTTAGGAAACGTTCACAGTTTGTGTGCATTGTCTTGGCATGTGCATTGCTCTGGTTCTAGCAATATAATCATCCCCTATGAGGGGATAGATGGATTTGGTTCATCCCGATCATGAATTAGAGAAATGATATTTATGTCCATGCAGTATTTGTGGTAGAAAATTGTATGTTTGTTCTTTTGGCTGAAAATAAGATAGATAAAGTAGAAGTAAAACAAAGATCAGGAATTGATACAATTAACTTACTCCATCCATAAAAGACACCAAAGGGAAAGAAATACAAACATTAAGCGACCAGACCATAATGGAAACCTAAACAAAGGAAGGCCATATGGACAGTTACTTTCCCACAAAATGGCCATATGGTCATCCAAAATTAAAAGACACAAGTGATACACACAGTAAGTAACAAACAACAACATAAATAAATCGCCACAGAAGAGCCGCCTTGGAACGGTCAGTGGAAGATTTCCACTGGGGGGCTTAAATCGATTTTACGTGGCCACAATCCTCGCCCCTACTTCCGTCGCGATTTAGACAAATAATTTGTTCAGTCCGCATGAAGGCCTCCTAACTCATCAGTGCAACATCTCCGTGAACACAGAAATCAAAGAACCACAGAGGTGAGACAACGGTGAGGACTCGACAGCAAGAAACCACTGAAATGCTGGAGCAAAAGAAAACCAACAGTTAGACTCCGATGAGCCCGACCAGAGACAGAGCATCAGGCACCAACCAACATTATCTCTTTAATTTTCAATAAGCCTTTACGTTGGAGCCGTCATAGAATCTGAGGCCTGACCCACCGGCGTGCTTCGCCAATTTCGTGATACATACCTATTGCAACGGAAGGTCAGGTGGTTTTTCTCCGGGTACTCCGGTTTTCGCCCACCTCTGATTAACGATCGGCTCGATATGAGTGAAATAATCTTGAAAGGGCCAATACTTTATCTGTACACAAAATACTAAAAATGTACAGGCAAGGCTATGCTGTTATATTTTGAAAGCCATAAAGGTGACAAATTTTGCAATTTTGGTCAAAATCGGTAGTCATGGTTATAACATACCTTATTTGTGAATGACCAAACATTTTATTGATTTGTTTTTCTTTGAAGCTGTATCTTTTCATATAAGGGGGGGTGGGGGGGTGGGGATGGGGGGAAGGGGGGCAGATATAATTGAAAATCTTAACAGGCCCTTTGTACGCAGTTCGTCGTCGGATATAAGGCAAATATTGTGTTTGATTTGAGGTTTAACATCCCCGTCAACACTGTAAAGATCATTTTGGAGACGTTGCTTCCAATTTTGTGGGGCACTGAGATGAAACGACATCGGAAGCCCTGCCGCCCAATGAAACCAATAAGGTTTATAAGCATGGACGGGTCGACTCGCACCGCTATGCCTGGGCAGGCTTAGATGCAATAAGCAGTTTACCAGTACTCGTGTGTGGGTCTGTTTCAGCTCTGCGTGGAAGCATCATACAGCCCATCTATTTCTTAAGCCCCGATGGGCAAGGCAAATATTAAAGTATGTACATGTATTGGTAACTGAATGATTATGCCGGCCTCGGTAGCTCAGTCGGATGCGCGTCTGGCTGTTGATCAGGAGGGCACGGGTTCGACACCTGCCGGGGTCGGCATCATTCTTTCGTGGAGATTGATCATGAAATCTTTTCTACGGTCATTCTCTCCCTTCCGCTGATTCAAGAAGGGCAGTTGTCAGTTTCTGGCGAAAGAATGTAGTGTACTGGTTAACCACTTACGTATAAGCCTTTCCAGGAATAGGTAAACTGACCGGCTCAAAAATGACCTACAATAGTGTTGACTGGGCCGTTAAAATCCAAAACAAACAAACAAACCAATAGGCATTACTGAAAACAAACCCAAAACATTTAAATGTCAATTTGCACAGGACATTATATTAGCCTTGTTGTCCTACGCAATATTTTTTACGGACCACATTCTCCTTGGCCGAATTCTCCTAGGTCAAATCGTCCGGGCCAAATCGTCCTAGATTCATAGTGTACGTGTATGTGCGTGTGGATGGGGGGGGGGGGGGGGGGGGTACATTGCTAGAACCAGAGCAATGCACATGCCAAGACAATGCACACAAACTGTGAACGTTTCCTAAAGGTCACAATTGGTGCTTTAAACTATGTAGGACTAATTATTAATATCGGAAAACTTAATCTGAGATGGAAATTTCCTAGTGCTACGACCATACAACAACCATTTTCCCCGGAAAATTTTGTGTCTTATCATATGCGTTGTACCCATTTCCTTGCCCGTGGGCGTTGTATTGAAAATTGAACTAGGATTTCTCACTGTGGGCCTTCTAATTTCAAATTTTCCTTAAATCGTATTTGCAACAGTCCGATTTATCATGTGTATGTCTACAACCAACAAAAAAGTGCATGCCATCTTCCCAGAAGAGCGTTTCATGTAAAATAATGAGATTTCGCGGTGGAGTAGCTCCACTGTGTCCGGTTCTCCGTTTGACTGGCTGTAACTGTTGAATTCGGACCATCGAAGATAAATTTGTGAATGATATGTGCCTTCCGTGAAGCTAATGTGAGTAGCCGTATTGATAAGTAACCATAACACGAGATCTAGAACAACAACAAACCTGCACATGTGATACCCAATCCGCCATTTTCTTTTTTATCCTGAGCGGAAAAATTTCCTTATCCGGTGTGTTTGTTCCTTACCCTGCGCGCTTGCCTTTACCAGTGTGATGTCTGCCAAGGCAAAGTGGTGAGATTTGGACCGTCCCTACATATTAAGTGGCGGCAGGGTTTGAGACAAGCCGGCCTGCGGTGTCGGCAGCATTCTTCCGCGGAGATTGATTATGAAATCTTTTCTTTGGTCATTCTCTCCCTTCTGCTGATTAAAGAAGGGCAGTTGTCAGTTTCTGGCGAAAGAATGTGCACTGTACTTGTTATTCGCTTACATATAAGCCTACCCAGGAAAAGTGTGAATAGGTTAACTGACACCTAGTGCTGACTGGGCCATTAAACTCAAATACAAACAAACAAACAGGGCTTGAGATGTCATTTCTTCGCCGTGTCTGGTAAAAGTCCCACAAAATTGGAGGCAAAATGACCTAAATTGTGTTGATTGGACATAAAATCCCAATTCAAACAAATATACATGTATGCATCAAAGCTTTGAGAAATAGACTGTGATGTGTGGTGCTTCCGTGACCAAACTTGGATAACTGATAAACTGCTTAAAAACTCTAATCCTGCTCAGGAAAGGTGAAAATTTATAATGCACTTTCAATGGACAGGAAGCAATGTCTCCAAAATGACCTAAACAGTGTGTTGACGGGGTTTGTCAAACAAAGGTTACATGTACTTTTATTAGCTCACCTGAGCACGAAGTGCTCATGTTGAGCTATTGTGATCGGTCAATGTCCGTCGTGCATCGTGCGTCGTGCGGCGTCAACAATTTGCTTTAAAGCTTAACTCCTCCTAAACCCTTGAGCCAATTTCAATAAAACTTCATAGGAATATTGCTGAGGTGACCCTCTACAAAAATAGCTAAAATTGTTCTGCTCCGCTGAACAAGATGGCCGCCAGAGCTAAAAATAGAAAAATCTTTAAAGGACAACTTCTCCTGTACCTTAAGGCTAATTTCATTCAAACTTTATAGGAACGTTGCTTAGGTGACCCTCTACCAAAATAGCTAAAACGTTTCCGCTCTGGTGAACAAAATGGCCGCCAGAGCTAAAAATAGAAAATTCTTTAAACGACAACTCCTCCTGTACCCTTTGGCCAAATTTATTCAAACTTCATAGGTATTTTGCTTAGGTGACCCTCTACTAAAATAGTTAAAACGGTATTGCTCTGATGAGCAAAATGGCCGCCATAGCTAAAAATAGAAAAACATCGTAAATTTGCTTCAAACACAAACTCCTCAACCCTTGGGCCAATTTGATTCAAACTTCACAGGAATGTTGCCCAAATGACTCCCTACAAAAATAGCTAAGATTGTTGTGCCCTGACAAACAAGATGGTCGCCAGAGCTAAAAATAGAAAAAATCTTTTAAACGACAATTCCTCCTGTACCCTTGGGACAATTTTATTCAAACTTCATAGGAATGTTTTTTAGGTGACCATCTACCAAAATAGCTTAAAAGATTCTGCTCTGATGAGCAAAATGGCCGCCATAGCTAAAAAATAGAAAAACATCGTAAATTTGCTTCAAACACGAACTCCTCCTTAACCCTTGGGCCAATTTGATTCAAACTTCACAGGAATGTTATGTAGGTGATTCCGTAAAGAAATAGATAAAATCATTCCGCTCTGACTAACAAGATGGCCACCAGAGGTAAAAATAGAAAAAATCTTCAAGCTTTTGGGATCACTTTTTGTCCTTCGTCCGTCGTGCGTGTGTGCGTGCGTATGTGCGTGTGTGCGTAAACTTTTTCTTAAAATGACATCCCCTCCTAAACCACTGATCCGATTTTGACCAAACTTCACAGGAATGATCCTTAGGTGGTCCCCTTTCAAAATTGTTCAAATGGTTCTGGTCCATTGCACATCTAGGTCACAGGAGCTAAAAATAGATTTTTTAAATGAAAACTTTAAAATTCTTCTTCTCTGAAACCACAAGGCCCAGGTCTTCGATATTTGGTATGAAGCTTCATCTAGTGGACCTCTACCAAGATTGTTCAAATTATAGCCCTGGGGACCAAAATGCCCCCGCCCAGGGGGCCTTTGGTTTTACATAGGCTTATATAGGGAAAATCTTTAAAAATCTTCTTCTCTGAAACCGCAAGGCCCAGATCTTTGATATTTTGTGTGAAGCTTCATGTAGTGGACCTCTACCAAGATTGTTCAAATTATAGCCCTGGGGGCCAAAATGCCCCCGCCTCGGGGGGCCTTTGGTTTTACATAGGCTTATATGGGGAAAATCATTAAAAAATCTTCTTCTCTGAAACCACAAGGCCAAGATCTTTAATATTTGGTGTGAAGCTTAACCTGGTGGACCTCTACTAAGATTGTTCAAATTATAGCCTCGGGGCCAAAAATGCCCCTGCCCCGTGGGCCTTTGGTTTTACATAGGCTTATACAGGGAAAATCTTTAAAAATCTTCTTCTCTGAAACCACAAGGCCCAGGTCTTCGATATTTGGTGTGAAGCTTCATCTAGTGGACCTCTACCAAGATTGTTCAAATTAAAGCCCTGGGGGCCAAAATGCCCCGCCCCGGGGGCCTATGGTTTTACATAGGCTGATATAGGGAAAAATCATTAAAAAATCTTCTTCTCTGAAACCACAAGGCCAAGGTCTTTAATATTTGGTGTGAAGCTTTACCTTGTGGACCTCTAGTAAGATTGTTCAAATTATAGCCTTGGGGCCAAAAATGCCCCCCGCCCCGGGGGCCTTTGGTTTTACATAGGCTTATAATGGGAAAATCTTTAAAAATCTTCTTCTCTGAAACTGCAAGGTCCAGATCTTTGATATTTGGTGTGAAGCTTCATCTAGTGGACCTCTACCAAGATTGTTCAAATTATAGCCCTGGGAGCCAAAATGCCCCCGCCCCGGGGGCCTTTGGTTTTACATAGGCTTATATAGGGAAAATCATTAAAAAATCTTCTTCTCTGAAACCACAAGGCCCAGATCTTTAATATTTGGCACGAAGCTTTACCTGGAAGACCTCTACTAAGATTTTCAAATTATAGCCTTGGGGCCAAAAATGCCCCCCGCCCCGGAGGCCTTTGGTTTTACATAGGCTTATACAGGGAAAATCTTTTAAAATCTTCTTCTCTGAAACCGCAGGGCCCAGATCTTTGATATGGTGAAGCTTCATCGAGTGGACCGCTATCAAGATTGTGGCCCTCGGGCCACAAATGCCCCCGCCCGGGGCACTTTGGTTTTAAATAGACTTATATAGAGGTAATCTTTGAAAATCTTCTTCTCTGAAACAGCAAGGCCCAGGTCTTTGATATTTGGTATGAAGCTTCATGTAGTGGACCTTTGCCAAGATGGTTCAAATTATTGCCTTTGTTGGTTTTTGGTATGAAGCTTCATCTTTTTAGACCTCCCTCAACATTATGCACATTATAACCCTAGGGTCAATAATGGCCCTCCCAGGGGCCCACTGGGCTACAGGGCTTGAGATGTCATTTCATCTCAATGTCGGGTAAAAGTCCCACAAAATTGGAAGCAACGTCTCCAAAATGACCTTTACAGTGTTGACGGGGACGTTAAACCTCAAATCAAACAAACAAACAAACTCCCAGGGGCCCACTTGTTACTCTATGGATCAGGTGAGCGATCCAGGGCCATCATGGCCCTCTTATTTTTGCTGAGAAATAGTGAAAACAAAATTAGGGGATTATTTTTGTCACGTCTGCTTTTAACATTCACAATCAGGAGTCCGCTTTTTAGCTCACCTGAGCATGAAGTGCTCATGGTGAGCTATTGTGATCAGTCAATGTCCGTCGTGTGTCGTGCGGCGTCAACAATTAGCTTTATAAATGCTAACTCCTCCTTAACCCTTGAGCCAATTTCAATAAAACTTCATAGGAATATTGCTGAGGTGACCCACTACAAAAATAGCTAAAATTGTTCCGCTCCGCTAAACAAGATGGCCGCCAGAGCTAAAAATAGAAAAATCTTTTGAACAACAACTTCTCCTGTACCTTAAGGCCAATTTCCTTCAAACTTGATAGGAATGTTACTTAGGTGACCCTCTACCAAAATAGCTAAAACGTTCCCGCTCCGGTGAACAAAATGGCCGCCAGAGCTAAAAATAGAAAATTCTGTAAACGACAACTCCTCCTGTACCCTTGGGCCAATTTAATTCAAACTTCATAGGAATGTTGCTTAGGTGACCTTCTACTAAAATAGCTAAAACGGTATTGCTCTGATGAGCAAAATGGCCGCCATAGCTAAAAATAGAAAAAACATTGTAAATTTGCTTCAAACACATGCTCTTCTTTAACCCTTGGGCCAATTTGATTCAAACTTCACAGGAATGTTGCCCAAATGACTCCCTACCAAAATAGCTAAAATCGTTATGCTCTAACAAACAAGCTGGCCGCCAGAGCTAAAAATAGAAAAAACTTTAAACGACAGCTCCTGTTACCTTGAGCCAATTTTATTCAAACTTCATAGGAATGTTGCTTAGGTGACCATCTACCAAAATAGCTGAAAAGGTTCTGCTCTGATGAGCAAAATGGCCGCCATACCTAAAAATAGAAAAACATCGTAAATTTGCTTCAAACACGAACTCCTCCTTAACCCTTGGGCCAATTTGATTCAAACTTCACAGGAATGTTATGTAGGTGACTCCCTAAAGAAATAGCTAAAATCATTCTGCTCTGACTTACAAGATGGCCCCCAGAGCTAAATATAGAAAAATTCTTCCAACGACTACTCTTCCTTTACCCTTGGACCAATTTCATTCAAACTTCGTAGGAATGATGCTTAGATGACCCACTACCAAAATAGCTAAAATGTTTTTCGCTCTGATGAGCAAAATGGCCGCCATAGCTAAAAACAGAAAAAAACTTTGTAAATATACGTCAAAACGCGAACTCCTCCTCAACCCTTTGGCCAATTTGATTCAAACTTCACAGGAATGTTAGTTGGGTGACTCCCTACCAAAATAGCTTAAATCATTCAACGCGGCGAACAAGAGCGCCAGAGCTAAAACTAGAAAACTCTTCAAACAACATCTCCTCCTTACCGCTTGTTATAATTTTCTTCTCTGAAACCACTGAGCCCAGATCTTTGATATTTGGTATGAAGCTTCATCTAGGGGACCTCTACTAAGATTGTTCAAATTATAGCCCTGGGGCCAATAATGCCCTTGCACTGGGGCCCACCACTTTTACACATAAGTGCTTGCCTAGGGAAATCCTTTATAAAATCTTCTTCTCTGAAACCGTAGGACCCAGGTCTTTGATATTTGGTATGAAGCTTCATCTAGGGGACCTCTATGACGATTGTTCAAATTATAGCCCTGCGACCAAAATGGGGGTGCTTAGAGACCAAGCGGTTTTACATAGACTTACATAGGGAAAATCCTTTAAACATCATCTTCTCTGAAACTGCTGGGTCCAGGTCTTTATTATTTGGTATGAAGCTTCATCTAGTGAACCTCTACCAAGATTGTTCAAATTATAGCCCTGGGTCCAGAAATGGCCCCACACTGGGGCCCACCAGTTTTACATGGGCTTGTATAGGGAAATCCTTTAAAAATCTTCTCTGAAACCGTAGGGCCCAGATCTTTGATATTTGGTATGAAGCTTCATCAAGTGGACCTCTACCAAGATCATTCAAATTGTAACCGTGGGGCCAAAATGCCCCTGCCACAGGGCCCACTGGTTTTACATAGGCTTATATAGGGAAAACCTTAAAAAATTGTCTTGTTTGGTATCAGAAGGCCCAGGTGGTTGATATGTGGTATGAAGCTTCACCTAGTGAACCTCTACTAAGATTGTTCAAATTATAGCCATGGGGCTAAATATACCCCAGCGCCGGGGTCTACCAAGATTTTTCAAATCATAGAGTTGGGGCCAAAAATTGCCCCACCCTGGGACACACATGTACATATCTTAACTCAGGTGAGCGAATTAGGACCGTCATGGTCCTCTTGTCTTTCAGCCTTGCAAATAATATGCATACAGTGTAGACCAAGGTGAGATTGCTCATCTCCTCAAGGGGAGGGGGATATATATAGATTATTCATTCTCCTAGTTGAAATATGGGATTTATAAACCGAGGGAGGTAAAACAATCCGATAAAGAAACGAGTGCGAAGCACGAGTTTCTTTAACGGATTGTTTTACCTCCCGAGGAGAAATGTATAATCTGTATATTACATGCACTTCCATAGATTTTTAGGAGAGTTTGGATGTTGAATTTTGGATCTGAATGCCCGTTCAGTTGACTGTTTACAGCTCATGTAAACGGTTCAGTCAGCGAAGTGTTACAGAATCTGGGTGGAAGAACAACTGGATGGGCGCCATTTTGAAAGCGCTTTCTACAGTTTTGAACAAAAATAGAAGAAACAAAGTGTTTCAGTGATAAAACAAGTAAAACTTTAGATAAAATAAAGCAAAACTTACATCCTAACAGTGATTTTTTTACCCCTGCGTCCTGCGTCCAGGACGCACAAATAGGACTGAGGACGCACGATCGTAAAATATGTGCGTCCGTCGGACGCAAATATTTCATGGGCGAAAAATCCAACTTTCGTTTTCACTGCTGTAAATATCGGCGGAAGTGATAAAATACGGCACTTTTACCGAACTTTCAACTGCCCAACGAGTCACCGAAAAATCGATAGAGGTACAATTTAATGATCCAACCACAAGACGAGAATCCCCTCCATCCAAATTGAGCCCAAACTTTCACACAAACAAGTTCAATGCGAACATCAAAGTTTTCCGCCATTCAAATCGCCGCCCACAAACCAACTCTACCGTTTTTCTGCGCGTGATCGGTAAATGTGTCAAATGACGTCATCCGATGCCAGCAACCCCGCCCGTGTTTAATGCCATTGTTTTATTTTAATGGGCTGTATCCAGTTATTAAAAAATTGTTTGGAACCGGTAAAAAAATATTTTCTCGATTATTATGGGGATAGCTAAACGGTTGTGAATGGAGGTGGATAGAAAACAACGCTTTGCACAGCCCCCGAATAATCCCCAGCAGCTCCAACAACAGCGTTCGACTTTTCCCGCCAAGCCGAGTGTCTGCTATTTGGCGCAAAAACATAACCATTCACGGTCCGTTTTTATAATGCATGCAACTACCGTTAGATGTAGCTAATTGTCTGAGGAGCGAGTAAATCATTTTCACATTAATTGTGGATTAAATTTTATGATTGGGGAATAAACGCAAATTAGAGACATAACTTGCAGTGATTTTTTTACAAATTTTCAACTATGCGTCCTGGGACTCGCTCAACCAAAAAACTGTGCGTCCCAAATCTGAAAGTATGAGTCCCAATATTTGGAGGGAAAAAAAGGAAGTACAAAAAAAGATTGGTTCAGTATAAAATGCCATTATTCATAGTTAAAAATAATGCGGTCTAGTATCTTTTTTTGCAATGAATAGAATCAATCATCAACTTGTGTTGTTTACTAGCCCTAAGAAATCCTGCTAATGTGTACGTTTTTTAGTCTATTTTCCGTAATGTTTTCTACTTTCATTTTCGATAAATGCGCACCGCAACATGTGCGTGAAATTTACTTCATGCACATTGGAGATAATATTCCGAACCATTATCGACAAACGTTTCCTCCCTTGATTGGGACACCAGCTATCTAGGTTCAGGGGCTGACAAATCCATTGCCCGGCTGCCCGGTACAAGTCCGAAATCGCGCCGGGCAGGTGCACTTTGATCTCAGGACGCCCGGTCGGGCAAGTGCAAAAAAAAATCGTCTACAGCTGTCAGTCTTCTGAGTCCTTAAATACAGTAAAACTAGAGTAAGTTAATCACAATAATTGTGCTGTACTGTCCTGCTTTGTCGACAATTCAGAGTTTACTCGCTCCTCAGACAATTAGCTACATCTAACGGTAGTTGCATGCATTATAAAAACGGACCGTGAATGGTTATGTTTTGGCGCCAAATAGCAGACACTCGGCTTGGCGGGAAAAGTCGAACGCTGTTGTTGGAGCTGCTGGGGATTATTCGGGGGCTGTGCAAAGCGTTGTTTTCTATCCACCTCCATTCACAACCGTTTAGCTATCCCCATAATAATCGAGAAAATATTTTTTTACCGGTTCCAAACAATTTTTTAATAACTGGATACAGCCCATTAAAATAAAACAATGGCATTAAACACGGGCGGGGTTGCTGGCATCGGATGACGTCATTTGACACATTTACCGATCACGCGCAGAAAAACGGTAGAGTTGGTTTGTGGGCGGCGATTTGAATGGCGGAAAACTTTGATGTTCGCATTGAACTTGTTTGTGTGAAAGTTTGGGCTCAATTTGGATGGAGGGGATTCTCGTCTTGTGGTTGGATCATTAAATTGTACCTCTATCGATTTTTCGGTGACTCGTTGGGCAGTTGAAAGTTCGGTAAAAGTGCCGTATTTTATCACTTCCGCGGATATTTACAGCAGTGAAAACGAAAGTTGGATTTTTCGCCCATGAAATATTTGCGTCCGACGGACGCACATATTTTACGATCGTGCGTCCTCAGTCCTATTTGTGCGTGCTGGACGCAGGACGCAGGGGTAAAAAAATCACTGAACTTGACCATATTTTCACACCTCGTTCAAGTTGGCTTATCGCCAGAAATGAAAGACACGCACCGCAGGGCAATCATGTTTACTTGGCAGTTATATGACAGGGATTAACAGTAGTGTCATAATTGACAGTTTGTCTCTGAATTGTCGACAAAGCAGGACAGTACAGCACAATTATTGTGATTAACTTACTCTAGTTTTACTGTATTTAAGGACTCAGAAGACTGACAGCTGTAGACGATTTTTTTTTGCACTTGCCCGACCGGGCGTCCTGAGATCAAAGTGCACCTGCCCGGCGCGATTTCGGACTTGTACCGGGCAGCCGGGCAATGGATTTGTCAGCCCCTGAACCTAGATAGCTGGTGTCCCAATCAGGGGAGGAAACGTTTGTCGATAATGGTTCGGAATATTATCTCCAATGTGCATGAAGTAAATTTCACGCACATGTTGCGGTGCGCATTTATCGAAAATGAAAGTAGAAAACATTACGGAAAATAGACTAAAAAACGTACACATTAGCAGGATTTCTTAGGGCTAGTAAACAACACAAGTTGATGATTGATTCTATTCATTGCAAAAAAAGATACTAGACCGCATTATTTTTAACTATGAATAATGGCATTTTATACTGAACCAATCTTTTTTTGTACTTCCTTTTTTTCCCTCCAAATATTGGGACTCATACTTTCTGATTTGGGACGCACAGTTTTTTGGTTGAGCGAGTCCCAGGACGCATAGTTGAAAATTTGTAAAAAAATCACTGTCCTAATCAATTGTCATATCCATGTTTTCTTTTGTTTCAGCTTTGCATCCGACTCAAACGTCACGCATTCTGAACGTCTGTTGATATTTCTTAGACGCCATTACAATGACGTCATGAATAACGTCGCCGTGATTGAAACTTTCCCGCGTTTGAATAGAACAATTTCACTGCAAAGCGGTATCTCGTATCTTGTACATAAAGTAGTTCCAGCTGAAGGGATTTATTTCCCCGGCTAAGAGGAAATATTTCTTCTTAGCAAAAAGGAAAATACCAAGTTTATGTCTGGTAGAAATCATGGTATTTCTCTGTAATGCATGTAATATAATGGGTTAACAAACTCAGAAAAAGTATTGCTGGCACAAGGGAATGGATACACCTGTGAATCACAGAAAACCAGCTCGGATAGATGGACCTTGTTTGTTTGATTTGAGGTTTAACGTCCCCGTCAACACTGTGTAGGTCATTTTGGAGAAGTTGCTTCCAATTTTGTGGGACTTTTACCGGACATTGAGATGAAATGACATCCCAAGCCCTGTCTCCCAATGAAGCCAATAGGGTTTATAAGCATGGACGGATCGACTCGCACCGCTTTGCCTGGGCAGGCTTAGATCCTCTAAGCATCATGCAGCCCATTTATTTCTTCAAGCCCCAATGGGCGGGGGCCGAATAGATAGACCTAATTGAACAGTGCAGACCAAGAACAGACTGCTCCCTTGAATTTGGATTTCTCTAGTTCTCTGATAACCCTGATGACAATAAAAAAATGCATCTGAAAATGTATTTGTCATCTGCTGAATCTTTCTGTAAAATTTTCAAGCATATTTTTGCATGCATGCAAACAGTGTGGACCCTGATCAGACTAGAGGAGCAGTCTGAAGTGGGTCCATGCTGTGCAACTATGACTTGATGTAACCAGTAGACAACAGAGAAGAAAGTAGATTGTGACTTTAACAAAAAGTACATGTATGTTCTTAGTTCAGAAAGAAAAATCAGTTTAGAAGGATGCACACAAGATGCTTTTGTATGGAGAAGTAAGTCTATCAAAGTACCCACATCTTAAAAAAGGAACTCTTTTAAAGTCAGTTTCAGGTGATACATATGTACATCAGAATTTGCCCCTGTCCATAGGGGCTTGGAGAAATAGATTGGGCTACCAGGTGCTTCCGCCCTGAGCTTAAAGGAAAACAACCACAAAAATTAACTTTCACTTCAGAACAAAGGTTTTGAGGAGACAAACATTTTGGTGCAGGTTTTATGAAAATTGACTGAGTGGTTTAGAAGTTATGACCTTTTAAACATTTCACAAATTCTGGTTTTGTTAGTCCAGAACGAGGCTGTGAGTAAATGACGTCAAAAACTCACAATTGGAAAACTTTGAATTACAGCGATTCTGCGATAAAACAGCAATAAATAGTTCAGTATGCATTCCATTTATTCAATGCGATGATGATTTACTGTTTTTAAGTACAAACTCTGAAAAGTATGCTGTAAATTATTTTTCTATTTTGGTCACGTGACTAGATTAGGGCTGTTCCAGCAAAAGAAATAAGGGTGACCCGGACGGCAGTTAATAGATCTTCTACACTAGATTGTCATCACTCTTAATTGTTCTTCTACACATGGCTATCGGAAGGGAAAAATCGCTTCTATGCTAGGCTGGTCAAGGGAGCATAGTGGGGCAGGTTATTTTGAGTAAAATAGTTTGGATTATTTCCCTTGGCTGGTTTCAGCTGGTTTCCCGTTTATTGGAAATTCTACTACCGTATTCGGGCGTGTATTACCCGCAGTTTTTTCCCTCAAATTAAAGGCCCAAGTTCTGGGTGCGGGTAATCCGCCCGAATTATTTTTGGACCATTTTATTTTTACTTTTTACAGCTGAAAATACGATGCATCTCATGTTATGCTCTATCCTTTTACGATTCCCGACATAAATAACGTTTAATTGTCCACTCAATTTTACTTACACATGAGTAATATAACAATCTCTATTACTAGCAAGCCCGATTTTGTGAGTATTATTCCTAAAACTCTGATTTTAAACAAAATAAACAAGCAAGTTCAATGCAAACATCAAAGTTTTCCGGCATCCAAACTGCCGCCCACAAATCACCGCTAGTTTTTTCTGCACGCGATCGGTAAATGACGTCATCGTACCCCAGCAACCCCACACGTGTCTATTTGTTTTAGCTTAATGGGGCATATCTGTCTCATAAAAAAATGTTTGGAAACGGTAAAAGTATCCTCGCTAGCAAAACAGCGCTTTCCGTAAGCTCCGTGTCAATAACCAACAACAGAATACAGATGTGTAACACAAAGAGTTCAACTTTTCTCGCCAAGCGTCTGCTATTTGGCGCCAAAACATAATCCATTCACGAGATAGCAGAATAGTCGTAGCAACTCGTCTTAGGAGCAATTAAATAATTTTCACACTGATTGCGGATTACTTGACTTGATAGATTTTGTAAGGTAACCGGGCGCTAAAAGCACATAGGGGCTACCCCCATCTCGCTAAATGGGATTAGTTTATGAACTGCTCTTCCCAGGGCCTCCAATGTGCTGGCACTTGTCAATTCGACAGGTGTCAGCTGACCAATGGGAATATACTGAACTCTTAATCGGAGGAAGGCACAAATCGCACCCAAGGTACAGCGTTTGTCCTAAGAAACACAGTTCTATAGCGATTTTAGAATTTTGAGTGCAGGAATCAGACCAAAGACGGGCTCTAGTATGTGATGACGTGTTGCCAATTTCGACTGCCAAATGTGTCAGAGCACAGCCCTGTTTTCGAATGTCTGGCCGAGGAAAAAAGCTAACATACATTATCAGTTCTGGCTTCCATTATTCTCTGCCTCCACCCCTGACATGGCAAAGAAAACGCCTTCGGTCACGATGCTTGTTAAAGGGTGATAACGCATGAAATTTTTGAATTTTGAACAGGCATCTAAAGTGAGCCAGGATGGGTGACTAATAGACCAGCCAATTCCGGCTATTGCAAAAAGTCCTAGTACCCGTGCTCTCATCACGGAGACCTGCTTATGCAAGTGGGGTTCAAAATTGGACAGGTGTGTCTTCGTGATGTGTTTGGAGGTATGTGTTTGTTTGGGAAAGGCAGTGATGAGGCTAATCAGCCGTTTTGCAATCCCGCTAATTTTTATTTTTGAATGGTCTTCTAAAAGGCATTTTTAAGGGACTTCCTATTTCCAAATACCTAGCAAATGGTGGATATTGCCGTTGCCCCGCCTATAAAGATATTTAGCGTGTGACCTGTCCCCGTTTGTATGCTCTGTTCTGGCAGTATTTATGCCTTCGCTTTGCCTACTTCAGGGGACTTCATTCTGTTGGTACCTAGGGGGAGCCCAGTACGGGCTTTCTCCCAGGTGCCCTCAGGATGTTGTCCTGACGGGCTCCGTCGAGCCTCCTCTCGTTCCTGAAATAGAAAAGTCGGATTAGTGCTTTGGGACCCCATGTGTGCGCTCGGATCAGTGTAGTTGTGTCCAGTTTCTTGTCCCCCGGGGTCCCACCTGTACCTGTAATACAAACAAAAGTCATAAGTGCATATTGTGCTTGTGCTAATATGACCCCGCCATCCGTCACATATTTTGGCTTCCCATTCTGTGCACAGGGCGGGCCGGGATTGTGACGGGGGTCCCCCCACAAAGGCACGGTCCGGCTCTTAGGGTAACTTGTTCAAAACCAAGTTAACGGGTGGCGCGGTTATTGTGAAGAATTACCTTCCCATGGGGACTGCCTGTCCTGCCGCGGCATGTTACCTCATCGGAACACTCATAAGTGCAAAGCACATGAGCCGCAACCACAGTGTCCCGAATCGGCTTGTCGCCGCAGGTTCAAGCATGTCCGTGGGAGTTTTCGGGCTATGGGATTTTCTTATGATGCACCCTTGCCCGTGGTCTGTTATGATGTTGAAGGTATGGGAGGGTCATTGGTTTGTCCTTTGACGGGGGTTAGCCTCGGCGGGGCACCCATAAGTGCAAAGCAAATGAGCCGCAACCACAGTGTCTCGCTTTGACGCCCCCGTCTCAGGTCCAAGTGCAGATTGACGGTAGGTGATGGTTGCCTAAGCGCGGTGTGTGGGTAACAAAAGCTGTTTTTCTTATATTACTTCCCAGTAATTTGTGTCTTTAAGGAATTTCTTAACCACCTCGGCTATGGCCGAGCAGTGTTTTTCGGGGGGAGCGAGGAGATCTTGTAGGTGTACCGATTCATATCCTAATTTGAACATTTCAGATTTTATCTCTTCTCGTGCAACGGCGTTTGTTACACATTCAAACAAGATGTGTTGTGTTGTTTCTAGTTCATAGTTATCGCATTTTCTGCATAGACCCGTTGTGTTTCCTCGTTGAGTGAGGTTGGCATTTAGGCCGTTATGGTTAAATCTCAAACGGGAAATTACCACGTCTAATTTTCTGTTGTTGCTAAATTGGTGGGCAGATTTACCTACTGTGGGCTGGAGGAGTTGGTAATGCCTCCCGGTGTTGGTTGGGTTTCTATCCCATAGAGCTTGCCATTTTCTCGTTATGGCGGTGTCTATGATTGTATAGATCTCCCGTTTTGAAGGGAGAGTATAATCTTTAATACCTATATCTAGTGCTAATCTGGCTGTTTCGTCGGCCGCCTCATTACCGGGGATGCCGACGTGGGATGGGATCCAGTCGATATCAATGTCTTGCCCTTCTCTTTTTGCCTTATCTAGTTTAGACAGGATTGAGTCAATTTTGGTCAGGTCGTGTTTTGGATTTTCCTGACTGTAGGGCCTGGATAGCGCTAAGGCTGTCCGTGAGTACTGTGGCTTTGGGTGTCTTAACTGTGATGGCCCAGGAGATGGCCCAGTGAATGGCAATCAGTTCAGTTGTGAATACTGAGAGGTGTTGGTTTGTTTTAATCGGTACGTGAAGATTTCTCTCTGGGACAACGAATGCGGCGCCGGTTTTTCCTGTTGTGGGGTCCTTACTGCCATCTGTGTAGATTAGAGTTTTCCCAGCATGGCTGGTGCGAACATAAGAGAGGCTTTTATTTTTCATGTATTCATTTGTATTTTCTTCTTTCCTCCCCAGGACCTGATGGAGGTAACAGGAGGGTGTGTTGTGTTTGAGATCCCATTTGGATCTGTACTTGGGTGCCTGGATCTTATCGGGTATGTTGTGCTCTTTCAGGAGGGCACGAACTTTAGTACAATATGGGTTGTAGTTCTTGGCTCTCCTACATGAATAGCAACCATGATCTGTTAATAGATCATTCACTGGGAGGGATTTGCCAAGTGGGGAGGATCTAGCCCAGTATTTTAGTATGAGTTCTTCCCTTCGTAGATGTAGTGGTTTAAGTCCACATTCTACCTCTAGTGCGTTGATTGGGGTAGATCGGTATGCTCTTGTTGCTATCCTGAGGGCGTGGTTTTGAATGATATTCAGAGTTTTAAGGATATTCTCTGACGCGGAGTTGTAAGCCTGGGCTCCATAGTCAAGCTTACTAAGAATAAGGGCTTTGTATAAGATCAGGAGTGTCTTTTTATCAGCTCCAAAGGTGGTACCTGACACTACTCGTAGTAGGTTCAGGTCTTTTTCACATCTTTCTTTGAGATCTTTAATGTGATCTCTCCAAGTCAGATGTTTGTCGAGGATCATGCCCAGAAATTTGATGTTCTGGGCCCATTCTATTTCCCTACCAAAGAGGTATAGTTTGTTTTGAGTGGTCTTCAGATTTCGTCGTTTGCTGAATATGATTGCTTTAGTCTTTAGGTTTGACACTTTGAATCCCCATCTTAGTGCCCAGGTTTCGATTTCTCTTAGAACTGATTGTAGGTCTTTGACCGCCAGTTCTAGAGTAGAGCGTTTCCCCCACACCGCGCTATCATCGGCAAACTGTGACAGGCCTATATTATTATGTGGTTTCAGGGCCTCGTGAAGGGTGTTAACAATTACGTTAAAGAGTATGGGACTTAGTACTGAGCCTTGGGGGCAGCCGTTTTCCAGGATTAGTTCCTCTGAGGTATTGTCCCCAACTCGGGTTTGAATTTTTCTATCCTTGAGAAAGCTATGGATCCACTTTAGCATGTTTCCACTTATTCCGTATTCCTTTAGTTTGGTTATGGTGCCGGTTGACCACATGAGGTCAAAGGCCTTTTCAAGATCGAGGGCTACCGCTACTAGGATTTTGTGTTCCATGAAAGCCATGTTTATTTCTGATTCCAGTCGGACAAGTTGATCAGTTGTGGATCTGTTAGGCCTGAAGCCTGATTGGTTGTCTGAGATGATATTATTAGCTTCTAGATAGTTGGAGAGGCGTTTGGCGATCATGGTTTCCATAGTTTTACATGTGCATGAGGTGAGGGAGATGGTTCGATATGATTGTGGATCCAGCTTATCCTTGAGTGGTTTTTTTATTGGGATTGTTGTGGCTAGTTTCCATTGTGTGGGGACTTCTCCTCTACGCCAGGAAGTGTTTATGAGGTCTAAGAGTTTTTGTTTGCTATCTGGTGGGAGCTGTTTCAGCATTTCATAATGAATTTTGTCCGCTCCTGGAGCTGTGCTGCGTTTACTCTGCAGAGCCTCATTAAGTTC
The DNA here is from genome assembly GCA_963580285.1 of Lucinisca nassula. Lineage (NCBI taxonomy): Eukaryota > Metazoa > Mollusca > Bivalvia > Lucinida > Lucinidae > Lucinisca > Lucinisca nassula. The sequence continues at coordinate 104,232,305 of OY757019.1, forward strand.
AAATAGGGTGAAGTCGCAGTTCAGGTTACTACTTCTTCGGTCATCGTTGAAGAGGTCAGGGAGAGATTGGTTGAAGGTTCTCTCCTCGGTCTCTTTTATTGTTTGGAAGGCAGGATCTTGGTTGGAGGTTTTTGACATATTATGGTAGTGGTTGGCAAGGGCGTCTGCTTTCTCTCTATCATTAGTTATGGTCTGGCCGTTAATTTTGAGACAGTTTATCTTTTCAGTAGGTTTACCCCTAAATTTATTAAAAGTAGACCACATTTTCTTACTAGTGGTCTTATGGTTAAGTTTGTTGACTATTTCTTGCCACCCTTGTTTTTGTGCTATTTGTAGGGTGGTTCTAGCGTGTGCCTTAGTTTTATTGTAGTTATTCTTAAGCTCGGAAGTTCTATTTTTCAAGTATTTCTTCCTCGCTTGCTCGCGTTGATTTATAGCTTTCCTACAATCTTGATTCCACCAGGGTGGGAGTAGTTTTTTATGTTTAACAGAGGTCGTTGGAATTGTACTGTCACAGATCTCTTTTAGGGTGGACGTAAACTGGTTGGCAATTTCGTCTATGTTTTGGTTGTCACTAATTTCTAATTTTTGTGAGCAGAGATTTTTAAAGAGATCCCAGTCGGCCTTGTTTAGGTTCCATTTTTGGGAAACGGCTGCTCCCGTGGTGTTGTATTTGGCATTATATTTGGACAAAATGGGGAGATGGTCACTACCACAGGAATTGTCAAGGGTATACCATTCTGAGCGGGCTGAGAGGTTTGGGGTGGCTATGGTGAGGTCAGGTGAAGATTCAGTTTCTGCCATGGTTGGTGCCCCATCATTGAGGATGGTAGCCCCGTATTCAAGTAATAACTCTGATAGTGCCTTCCCCCTTGGGTTCTGCTTTGGGCTCCATAGCGTGTCATGGGCGTTAAAGTCACCTACAAGTATGTAGCTTTGGTGCGGGATATGGTCGAAAAGTTTTCTTAGTCTATCTAGTTCTTTTGTTGCGTTTTTATTGCTGGGCGGGTCATAACAGTTTATCAAGGCTACTTTACAGTTTTTCAGATGGATGGTGACAGCGCACGATTCAAAAGTGGGGTCATTGATATTTAGGTCTAGCTTTTCGAATGGGATATTATCTTTCATATAAATGGCTACGCCACCTCCTCCTTTTTCCTGTCTGTTGGAGATGGCGGCAAGTTTGAATGTCGGTATCGTAGGGGTTCTTTTATTATCTTTGAACCAGGTTTCTTGTAGGCATATAGCGTGGGGGGATATTGTTTTTTCATCTAGAAAGGCTCTAAGTTGATGTAAATTGACAGCGCTACGGGAGTTCCACTGCAGAACGTCAAGTCGGGAGGCTGGTGGAGGGGGTGGTTTTGCAGTGGAGTCCGCCATTATATATCCTTATAGGGTCGGGTGGGTGGGGGTCGGAATGTCTATGGGCTTGGGGTCGGGTTTGTTGGGTTGGGTGTTGAGGTATCCATGGGAGTTTGGTTGTCTGCTCTTAGTGCTGCTATACGCCTGTTGGTGGCATTTGTATGGCAGTGCGTTTTTTGTCTAGCCGGGGTGTCTGTTATGTTTGTACTCAGGTGTGGGTTTATGTGGGTGTGGGTTCTGACGATATTTCCCACTGCTTTCGCTTTGTCTTTTGGGGCTAGGGTCAATTTATCCAATTTCATCACCTCAACGAGGATGGTGATGAGTTGTTCTGTTGTAACATACGTTTGGTTATGGCTGGGTGTATGGCTAGGGTTAGGATTAGGGTTAGGTATGGGATAATTTGGTACTGATGGGCTGGCTATGGACCGTGTCTGCATTTGGGTTATAGTGGGAGGTGTTTGGGTAGGGTTATGAGTGGGGGCATCGTCCAATGGGTGTGCAACATGAACGACGGACTCCTGTATACGCCTAATGTTCCATTCCTCCCTGGTTATTCTGTTAAGGGTATCTATCTTCCTTTTGTATGTGAGGAAGGTAGGGCACTGGGGGTGAGCTGCACCGTGTGGCCCCCCGCAGTTTGGGCATTTCCTGTATCTATAGTTGACTTGGCATTGGTGATGGGAGTGCCACATGCTACAGTGGGGGCAGACTTTTATTTTGTTTGGGCACTTCCCCGCGGAATGACCATGAGACTGGCAGGAGTTGCACCGTATGTACGGTACCCTGCACGGTTGGATTAAGTAGGTCCTATCAGCTGTTTTAATAATGCTGGGCGCGACCTTTTCTTGAAAGGTCACTTTCACTACCCTGGTTGGTTTTTTGTTTCTTGTGAGCACACGTTTTGTTTTTATTATGTTGTGCCCACTTGTGTTGAGTTTGACCTTCAGCTCTTGTAGGTCAGTGGCTATGGGGACATTTTCGATGACGCCTGTGCTTTTGAGAATGCCAGTGCCGGTATTGGAGTTTATTGGAGGGTCGGGTCTTTGGGTTTTTGGACCCCTTTTTCTGCCAACTGGGGGGCTGCTTGACAGCTGAGCTTTTGGCTCGAAGGACAGCCTGTGGTTGGCTGTGTAATGTTTTGCTTTATGGCTGGCCTGGCTTGTTATTTTGAAGGTGATCCCGGGGTTAACTTCTGGTCCAAGGGTGTATTTGATATTGCCGTATTTAAGAAAGGCTGTGAAGTCCCTGATAGTTTCTTTCCTTTCTGACTTTGAGATGGGTCCCCCGACCTTTGTAATGGTGATGTAGGTGAGGGATGGGGATAGTGGTGGGGATCGGGGTGGGCTTGGGGAGGGTGTAGTGTTTGGGCTTCCATTGGATCCATGGCAGCTCATGTTGTTGACTGCCATATTGACTACATTCAGCAAGGAGCGATCAAAGGAATCGTCCCCTTCATTGGGGTTGATGGGGGAGATGCCTACGTTGGCTCGTTTGGGCTTGTCGTCTGGGGAGAGGGGGGATCTGTCGACCTGTTTCCTCTTTTTAAGAGTTAAGGGGGTAGCCGGGTTTTGAATTGAATTGGACTGTAGGCTGACTGTGGGGCTGGTTTTAGGGGTATAATATTTGGGGGATTTGGCGGTGGTGTGGGTTATGCTGATCCCCCCCATTATGATAGGCCCAGCCGCCGTGACCCCGGTGGGTCTAGTGGCGGTTGCTTTTCTTCTTTGGGGCTTAGGAGTGCTGGAGCTGGTATTTGGGCTTCCTGGACTGGCTGGGCTTGGGGTCTCTTGAGAGGGTGACTGCGCCATAGTCCCTATGGTCTGAGGGCTCTTGCCTTGTGGGTGGGACTGGTGGGATTCTGTCAAGACAGGGGAGGTTAGACCGGAAGCGACCTCGGCATAGGTCCGCGGGCTTCTATCCTGGGAGGGGGAGGGGGAAAGTGATCCAGAGGTTTCGGATCCCGACAAGATTGAAGTCCCGGGACTTGAGATGCTGATATTGGGAGTTTCCACCATGATGGTCAGGTCCCCTTCTCCCCGACCGTATGAGCTGTCCCTAGAGTTTGGGGAGCATGGAGATACAGGTAATGGGGTGTTGATCATGGTATTGATCATGGTCTCCAAGGTTTGGGATGAGTTGCTAATGTTCATACTCATGTTTACCTTTAATAAAATAATTTCCAAAAATGTGATATAGGAGTATATAAACAAACAGTGTATGATAGTTGGTAAGAATAAGGGCACTAACCTGTATGTTATCTGTAATAAACAAATATAATTATCCAATATCCCAGTATTACAATGACACAATAGCACAAACACAAGTGTTATCTGTAATAAACAAATATAATTATCCAATATTGCAGTGACACAATAGCACAAACACAATTAAAACACAATTAAAACACAATTAAAATCCTCTGTAATCCGCCTGGAAAATCTGCAAGAGAAAGATATTCACTCGTCAGTAGCTGAAAAGAGAATGATTGCGGATTAAATTTTATGATTGGGGAATAAACGCAAATTAGAGACATAACTTGACCATATTTTCACACCTTATCGACACGCACCGCAGGGTGGCAATTATATGACAGGGATTAACAATAGTGTCATAATTGAACCGTTATAAATCAATAAACAGTGTAAATCCAAATCAGACATCTGCAGCGTCTTTCTGAGGTGTCTGATCTGGGACTGCACTGTTTGCCGATGTCCCAAAAAAGAAACGTCTGCGGCGTCTTTCTGAGGCGTATGATCTGGGACTGCACTGTTTGCCGATGTCCCAAAAAAGGGCCGCGGGCATATGTGGGTTAATAAATAAATAACACTGGTGAACAGGTAAAGTTTTTTCAACATTTTAATCAAAATACATGCTTTCTGGTGATACTCGCACGCACGTGCATTTTCCCGCCTTTTGAAGACGATCGCGCGTTCCGTTGTGTGCTACAAAAACTGGCCAAATTCTTACTTTTTCTCACTTACGCATCCACCAAAATTTCAGCAAATGTTCCATGCGGTAATACAACAGTATAACAGTTTTCCCCCAGATTTTGGCAAAAAAGGGGGTGCGGGTAGTACGCAAATACGGGTAATACACACCCGAATACGGTATACAAATACTCTGTAAAGCCGAGCACCAGCACAAATATTGATCTTATTTCCGTTTCCAACATGGCTGTTTCCTGTAAAATCATGGAATAATGTAGATCGTTTTTTTTTTTATGAATTTAACGGCTGTCTGGTGAGTATTTTAAAAAGAAAATGAATTTCAGGTGTTTTAGATACCACATGCTTGATATTCAGTTCACAACCAAGCTGAGCTTTCTTTAACCTACCTGAGAGTATTTACTAAGAGGAAGAGTACTAAGAAGACAACATACCTGAGAGATACTTTGACCAAAGCGTCAACAACAACAAACAGTGCTGCATGCAACTGTGTGCCGGTTGGTGGGAGGGGTGGCCTGGGTAATATGGGTGGAGGCGAGATGAGAGAAAAAAAAAGATGCTTAATAAAAAATCTACCCTGTCCATTTTTTTTTTCAAAGTTTTCTTTGAGATATTGTCTTAGGATTGTCCTAGGACGTATCACCAGTAAACAATTCTGATTCTATTTGTTTGTTAAATTGTTTGTTTGTTTTCCAATACTGAGACACCCTCAGTTTTGAGGATTATGCGCAGGGGCACTTATGAGGTGCACCGGGACTGAACCCGGCCGGTCCCTTTATCCTGGCACCGAGGAACCAGTCGTAATGCTAACCCCTAAACTCTGAGCGCCAAGGGGGGCAGCCATTACTACCAATTTTGTAAGTCTTTGGTTTGACTCGGTTGTGGGTTCGGCGGGGTATCGACCCCACAGGTTCGGTGGGGTATCGAGCCCACAACCTTCCGATCCGCAGGTGGACGCTCTACCACTGAGCTATTTATTTGGACTTAGTACAGTTTGCAAGGGAAAAACATTTGTCTACCATAACGGACATTAATTTTGCCCGTTCAAATACATGTACATTTGTAAAATCTTAAGGAAAAAAATGAAAATTTTCATGGGAAAAATCTTTTTATTATTTCATTTCAAAACATTGATTGTGGGTACATGTTAGAACCGCCTCGAGTCAAGTCGGTTCTAACACATACCCACAATCTATGTTTTATAGCAGCCATTTTGCTTTATGTTGTAACTTGTATGTAATTTTTATCTTTACGCTGTACCATAATTATACCCCCCTGATTACGTATCCCGAAGAGGGGTGTATAGTTTTCTTTGGTTTCGTCCGTCCGTGATTCCATCCGTTAACCCCAAGTTTTATAACACATTTTTATAACCAAGTTTTGTACAAATTTTTTAAGACATCACTATTTCCTAACATTATCAATGTTTTCATTCATCTTTGGTTTAATGATATAGTGTGCGCAAATTGACCTGATACTCGCGAACTCTATTTGCATAATTTCACACCCAACTGAATACATATATTTATCTTCACCGTTTTCCGAAGAGGTCGAACACTTAAATTTATAGCCCTTTTTCTTTAAAAAAAAAAAGGTTCTATGCATGGGTGATATGATGCTAAAATAACTTCTATGCATGGGTGTAAAACAGCTAAAATTGCTTCCATGGGTGGCTAGTCAAATTTCAAGCTGGTGTCCACCCCCCCTGATATGTTTTGCTGGAACAGCCCTTAACAAAATTGCGGCCCTCATAGACAGCAATTGCAAAATGTTCAAAAGGTCATATCAAAATCGCTCAACCGATTTTCATAAAATTTGTACCAAAAATCTCTTTCTCAATGTCAGGTAAAAGTGTCACAAAATAGGAAGCAGCATCACCAAAATGACCTAAATAACATTGATCATGATGGGGAAGTAAAGCCTCAACTCAAATATGTACATCAGAATTGTGCCAGAATTACACAGCGTACCATGTTTATATTGATGATCCAGATTTCAGATTGCATTTTTACTGATGAGCTAGATTACAGATTGCACAAACTGATTCCTGGTTGCATGTGATCTCTGCAGTCTGATCAGGACCTTAGTGTTAATTGAGTGGATAGTATATCTTTGTTTTATACCTTGAATTTCTAGACCTTTTCTAGCCTGTGTAGTTAGGCTGTCACGAACCCCAGACAGGTTTTCTTGTGACAAGATACTTTATGAAAATATGTACTGTATTCCTCCCATTTAGCACCTCTGCTCCTATAAGTGCCCCTCATTGTTTTTCCAAGAACAAATTAATAAGCGCCCCATCTGCATTCAGAGGAAAAAACATTTTGTCTTTCCTAAAGTAAAGATAAGCCTTTCAATCATTGTTGTATCTGCTGTAAATCAGATCATGCAAGGTATTTCTAAACCCCTGATATTACAGAATGTCTGTGTTGACCACTTGGTACTTTACATGTCATGATTACACCATATTCTAATGGAAAACTAACATGTGTAATGGGTTTTAAACCCTCTGTTCTGGTAAGCTTTTTGTCTCCATTAAGCGCCACTTTTCCCAATTTTTTAAGCGCCTGGGGCACTAAGTGGGAGGAATACGGTAAAATAAGTGTTAATATGTCAGTGTTAAAAACTTTTCTGGTCATATTCATTGGTCAACATGCATTAGGGCGTTGATGAGGGGAGGCAAAGTGTTTTCACTTGATATTGTCAGACTGAACAGTTTCTCTTCTTTTCCCAGGGCCATACCTTTGACCATCTTTGAAGCTGAGCCTGGTGTGAAGAAACACTACTTGAGGAAATGGCTGAAAACACCAGGAATGACTAGTTTTGATATAAGAGAGGTATGTTTTTCTGTGATGAAATGTTTTTTCGTATCTCCAGATAAAGTTTCGAGGATAAGGGATTATTATCTTTATTATTCGTCAGGAACATATGTTGTGGATACTTGTTAGAATCGCCTCAGGGAGGCGATTCTAACAAGTACCCACAACATACGTTTTTGTGGAAAAATAATTATCCAAAAATTCTCTTATGCCTCCTCTCTGGAGCTATGCTAACTTTAAATGAAAACCTAATGAACAATAATACATAAAGTAGGTCAGAAGCCTCCGTGGTGTAGTGGTTACGCTACTCACCTTGTAAACCAGGGGTCGCAGAATCAATCCCGGTTTTCTCCAGACTTTCGAATGAGTCTTTAAACCAAGGTCCCGTTCTCGATGACCTTAGTTGTTGGTGGGATATAAAACTCAAACACTCACTCACTCACATAAAGTAGGTCATGAATCTGTATATAAAAGTCGCACAAATGTAAATGGCCATGTCTAAACTTGGGATTTTACAGTACAAACGCCAACCCAAAGGTCTCTTCGATTCTATAGACAATTTGCATGAGGAGTCAAATCATAAAAATTCGGACAACACGAGGACTTGCTGTAATTCTCCCAAAATTCTAAATTTGTTTCACGATTCAGCCTCGAGTCCAAAAGGTGCAGACGGAATGGCAAACAGTGTAGACCCTGGTCAAACTGCTGCAGGATCTGGGTCTGCACTGTTTGCTTAGGCCTATCTGTCCCAGTACTTAGGATCTTTACGGTAATAATGTTTCGCTTCTTTATTGACAGATCATTGACTGGCAGTACTACATAGAACGACTGGGAGGTTGTGTCATGAAGATCATTACAATTCCTGCTGCCTTACAATCGGTATGATTCACCACCTTTCATTTTAAAAATGGTCGCAGACAACTTACAGGCCTCCTCTACCTACAAAAGACTGTTAAATATTAGATCTTTCACTACTGTGGCCTTGCTCATGTCACAGGTGTGATGCCAAGTGGCAGGTGGTTTATCTCTGGGACTCCAGTTTTCCCCACCTCTGCTCTGATGAAGGATCGGCTCAGTATAAGTGAAATAATCTGGGTAGGGCCATGAAAAATCACAAAGAACTTACTAACTTTATCTAGTAACAGCTCTTGTTTCTCTGGGTACTCTAGTTTCGCCCTCTTCTGATTAACGGTTGGCTCAATGTAAGTGAAATAAGCTTGATAGGGCCATTAAACCAGAATGAAAACAAAAAAAAAGATACAAGGGTTGTAGAATATGTATAAAAGTCGCAACCTTGAAGTATTTTTTTTTTTTTTTTTTTGTTTTGGTTTTACGGCCCTTTCAAGATTATTTCACTCATATCGAGCCGATCGTTAATCAGAGGTGGGCGAAAACCGGAGTACCCGGAGAAAAACCACCTGACCTTCCGTTGCAGAACTTGGCGTCTCACATGTGACCAACCTTGAAGTATAAATTTGCTTTTCAAATGCTAAAAATGAAAAATGTTGGGAAACTCAAAAGCATTCCTTACAATCGCCAATGTGAGCAGGCGAGTGGAATTTTACAGCATGTGGAAATTTACAGCCCTGGCCCAAAGGTTATAAAACTAGTTCTGGGACAGATGGCTGGGTATTTTTTCTCTAGGTACTCTGGTTTTCGCCCATGTGATTAATGATCTATAAGCTGAAATAATCTTTAAAGGGCTGAAAAAAGGTCATTATGATACTGATCAATGCTGTTCTCTGCTGAGTGAAAGAAATCTTTCCTTTGACTGTTAAGCATACTTTGTGATCCAAACAGTGACACTTGGGACAGTTTTCTTTCTCACAATCCAGCTTATTCTGTTTAGGTATCTAACCCAGTTCCTCGTATAGCCCACCCTGACTGGCTTCAAAAGAAATTGTTGGAGAGAAATGATGTTTTCAAGCAGAAGAAAATAAGTGAAATCTTTGCTGCGGCCCCTAAACCAGTTCAGGTAAGCATTAGACTATAGCAGTACTAACACCCACAACATAGTCATATGGAGTATTGTTAACAAAAACTATCCTCCAATTATCACGAAATACCTGTTGCTGTGAGTTAGGAGCCCTGTTATTTGGGAATAAAGACTAAATGAACCAGGTCATGGGAACAGATTACTATCATGTAGGTTTTCCGAGCAAAAGCTCGGGCGAGCCTGCACATTGCACAGTCTTTTCAGGTTTTTTGCTGATTGCAGACTTGTGGTGGAGACCATGTCAAAGCTACTTTCAAGAAATTTAAGTCAAGTCCTGTTTGTTGGCTGCGCACATGCATTTGAGGAAGTATTACAGACTGCTAAGGGCCCATTTCGTCTTTTGTTGACCTACTTTTAGCATGGTGTGATACAGGGATCATGTTTTTTGTCTGTTGGTCTTGCTGTCAATATTTGTGTCAAGCTTACATTGACTATAATGTTAACCCTTTAAGACGCCGAGAAAAACATCTGAAAATGTCATCTACTTATGTCGTCTGCTGAATTTTTTTGTAGACTTTTTAAAAATATTTTTGCATACAGGCAAACAGTTTAGACCCAGATCAGACTGCTCCTACAAGTCTGATCTACGTCCACACTGTTTGCAAAAAATTACTTTATAACGACAAATTATTCTTTATAACAACACAATAATAGGGAACAAATACTGTCGTTACAACGAGGGTCCTCTGTATATTGTACTTGTAAAAAATTTAGATCAAGTGTTGTTGAGGTGTCAAAATTTTTAGGGTAAATATGGTAGTAAAAATATTTTCTGTAACTTTAGGATGAGCATGTGTTCACTGAGCCAGCACCAGTTGTTGACCTTGAGGACATTGGCACTGTCCCCAAGAAAGGGTCCAAGGTTGCAGTGTCAAACAAGAGAAAGCGGGTCAGTGGAGAGGGGTCCCAGAGCCAAGATGACTCCCAGATTGACAGCTCCCAGTCCTGGAGGGACGTTCTTGGACCAGCACCACCTATGGGAACCACCAGGGTTAGTAAAGCAGAGAAACTGGTTAGGAGTGTCTGATGAGACATTTCCCATAAAGACATGTTAATGTTGGATTTCTTTGCCAGGAGTTATTGTGAGGACTGTACAATTAGATGAAGTGTATGTGCAGTGAGGCACCCATTCACCCCTGAGTTTTGGGAAGTGAACACTTCCATTTTTAAATCTGGATAGACGGTGGGTATTTAAGGATGGCAGGCAGTGTATATCCGGATGGGATGGCTCAGGAGTCATTTCATCTGGATATACACTGCTATTACGTGTCTACAGGGTTGAATGGGTTAACATTGACAAATTCTTGGATATTTATGGTCGGATAGCAATAGAACCTCCACAAAAAAGTTTTCATTTTAACGTAACTGCAACAGAGAAATTGAGAAAATAATTTTAGAAATTCCTACCCTGGAACATTAAATTCCAATGAAAGTTCGATGAATACTTTTTAACCCTTGTCCTGCTGAGCCTGAATATGTCTTATCTTTCAAACAATATAGATCCAGATCAGATGGCTTCTGAAAAAGCCATCTGATCAGGATCTACATTGTTTGTCATTCAGATTGTGAATTTGTTGCAATAATTTGCATCAAGTAATCTGATTGGTTGATAATCGGTAAAAGGTGTGGCAGATTGAAATGTTCAGCAGGACAAGGGTTAAGGGAGCAACTAGAAAGTAAATAGGAAATACTAAAACCAAATGAAAACAACAAGAATTAAATTCAGCAGTTTGGTAAATACCATGTGATTCTTCACTACATGAAAAAAGACTGCCCCCACCCATCGGGGCTTGAAGAAATAGATGGGCTGCATGATGCTTCCACGCAGAGCTGAAACCGGCCGCACAAGAGTACTGGTAAACCGCTTAGAGGATCTAAGCCTGCCCAGGTAAAGCGGTGCAAGTTGGACCGCCCATACTTATAAACCCTATTGGATTCATTGGGCGACAGGGCTTGAGATGTCATTTCATCTCAATGTTGGGTAAAAATTCCACAAAATTGGAAGCAAGGTCTCCAAAATGACCTATACAGTGTAGGCCCCCACCCATTGGGGCTTGAAGAAATAGATGGGCTGCATGATGCTTCCACGCAGAGCTGAAGCCGACCCGCACACGAGTACTGGTAAACCGCTTAGAGGATCTAAGCCTGCCCAAGCAAAGCGGTGCGAGTGTCAGACCGTCCATGCTTATAAACCCTATTGGTTTCATTTGACGGCAGGCTTGAGAAGTCATTTCATCTCTATGTCGGGTAAAAGTCCCACAAAATTGGAAGCAACGTCTCCAAAATGACCTCTACAGTGTTGACGGGGACGTAAAACCTTAAACAAACAAACAAACCTATACAGTGTTGACGGGGACGTAAAACCTCAAATCAAACAGACAAAAAACATGAAAAAAGAAAATGTCACGCGCCATGTGGCGTAGTAGGTAAGAGTGCTGTCTCTTAACCCATTTTCTACTGAATGGAATCTTCTTCCTAAAAATAGCAGGAGTCCATTTCAAAATTTAGGGGTTTCAGGTTGTGTTTTCATCAAAATTTATTTGGAAAATGACTGAACTTATAGCATACAGTGGAGGCCCTGATCAGACACCGCATTCTGCGGCGTCGGAATGCGGCGTCTGCCGCGTTCTGCGGCGTCTGATCTGGGCCTGCACTGTTTGCCAAGGTACCCTTTTAGGGGTTCCTGGTACTGAGTGGGTTAATCATTAGGTCTCTAACTTGTTAGAGGCTCACTCTGGTCACATGTGAGAAGCCAAGTTCTGAAATGGAAGGTCAGGTGGGTTTTTTTCCCCAGCTACTCTGGTTTTTGTCCAGCTAGTTAACGATTGTCTTGAAATAAATGAAACAATCATCAAAGGGCTGCAAAACCAATAATAAAATAATTGATGTCTGCATATATGTAGTTTTTCTTCATGGTAAAATGAAATCTAAGTAAATTTTTGTGTTTATATAACAATTAGGAAGAAAGAGCTGTATGGTTAAAATACCACAAGAGGAAATGGGAACTTCAAGCCAAAGAAAGACATGAGAGAAAGAGGCGCAGAATAGATTTTGGGGATGCACCAACAGGAACATCATTTACAGGCAGTAGCCGAGGACTGGGCGGCTTTCTACGTAGAACTGCTAGAAGTATTATGGACATGCCTTGGCAGATAGTACAGGTAGAGTACAAAAACATCCAGTTTACATCAAAATGGCTGTTAACCCTTTTAGTACCAAATAGAATCTTCCACCTTATATACAACAGGAGTCCATTTCAAAATTTAGGGGTGTCAGGTTATGTTTTCTTCAAGATTTATTTGGAAAATGACTGAACTTTTAGCAAACAGTGGAGGCCCTGATCAGACGTTGCAATTTGCACTGTTTGCAAGGGTACCCGTTTTGGGGTTTCGGTACAAAATGGGTTAACAGAACTGGGCCCAGTTGTTGAAGCATTGTTTGGGTAACAAGCTCGTTATTGGTCTAAATGATAACTATTTTAGCAAAACTCAGTACTTAATACTTTCATATTTTTTCAGCAAAAATATTATCATGTTTTAGCGCCCCTGGCCATTAGAGTTTGGAGAAATTGCACGGCTGAAACCATCCAAACAAGTACTGGTTAACCAGCTTAACCGAGAAGGCCTCAGCCTGCATTGGCCAAATGGTGCGAGTTGGAGTGTCAGCATCCTTTAAGTTAAACCCTATTGGTTCTTTTCGGCGGTAGAGCGCAAGTTATTTACTTTCGATGCCGTGGTAAAGGTCTCACAAAATAGGAAGCAGTGTCTTCAAAATGATTTAAATAATGTTGATGTGGATGTAAAAAGTAAGCTTAAACAAGTAATTAGGGTGTTTGCCATTTTGAATGATCAAAGATTTATCGATACCATAATGATCTTAGTATTGGGACAGAAAGGCCTAAGCAAACAGTGCAGACTCAGATCAGATGGCTCCTTTAGTCTGTTCAGACTGATCAGACTCTGCACTGTTTGTCATTCTGCACCTTCTAGACTCCTTGCTGGATCATGAAACAAATAATTATTATTTATCCCCCGCCGAAGGCGGAGGGATATAGTTTTGGCGTTGTCCGTCCGTCCGTCCTTCCGTCCATCCGTCCTTCCATCCGTCCGTCCTTCCGTCTTATTTTTTCCAACCTTATGGGTTTATTCCGTTAAGTTAACACTATAAACTCATAAACCTTACTGCTTAGGGGCTATTTTTCGGCTTAGGAGCTTAATTTCTCTATGGGAGTTTATAATGGGAAAAGCCCATAAACCGGATTTGTTAGAACGTCCGTCCTTCCGTCCGTCCGTCACACTTTTTTGTCCGGAACCGTTTCTCAGCAACTATTGCATGGAATTAAATGAAACTTAAAATAAATATGTATTATTATGCTGTGGTGATGCACGCACAATTTTTTTTCGGATTGACTTTTTACATCCAGAGTTATGGCCCCTTGAATGATTGAAATTCTGGATTTTTCGTCGTCTCACTTTGTCCGGAACCGTTTCTCAGCAACTATTGCATGGAATTAAATGAAAATTGAAATAAATGTGTATTATTATGCTGCAGTGATGCACCCGCAATTTTTTTTCGGATTGACTTTTTACATCCAGAGTTATGGCCCCTTAAATGATTGAAATTCTGGATTTTTTCGTCATCTCACTTTGTCCGGAACTGTTTCTCAGCAACTATTGCATGGAATTAAATGAAACGTGAAATAAATATGTATTATTATGCTGCGGTGATGCACGCGCAATGTTTTTCTGGATTGACTTTTTACATCCAGAGTTATGGCCCCTTAAATGATCGAAATTCTGGATTTTTCGTCGTCTCACTTTGTCCGGAACCGTTTCTCAGCAACTATTGCATGGAATTAAATGAAACTTGAAATAAATATGTATTATTATGCTGTGGTGATGCACGCGCATTTTTTTTCCGGATTTACTTTTTACATCCAGAGTTGTGGCCCCTTAAATGATTGTAATCCTGGATTTTTCGTCGTCTCACTTTTTTGTCGGGAACTGTTTCTCAGCAACTATTGCATGGAATTATATGAAACTTGAAATAAATATGTATTATTATGCTGTGGTGATGCACGCACAAATTTTTTTCGGATTGACTTTTTACACCCAGAGTTATGGCCCCTTAAATGATTAAAATTCTGGATTTTTCGTCGTCTCACTTTGTCTGGAACCGCTTCTCAGCAACTATTGCATGGAATAAAATGAAACTTGAAATAGATATGTATTATTATGCTGCCGTGATGCACGCGCAATTTTTTTTTGGATTTACCTGGATTGACTTTTTTATCCAGAGTTATTTCCCCTTAAATGATTGAAATTGAGGAATTTTGTCTATTCGGTGATTATATCGGGTTTTTTTAATATTCGCGAATTTTATTTTGGTATCCTTGAAACCACATAACAGGTAAATAAACCTCAACTTTGACAGACAAGTTAATCTCTACTGATAATTAGGTCAGTAGGTCAGGGTACAGCCTCTCATCCAGGGAGTAAATGTTCAGCGGGGCCCTTCCTCATTGTCTTTAGTTTGCTTCTTAGAACCATCCTCAATTTTGGCCAGATATATTTTCTTGCCATTCTACACGAAAAACCCATTCGGCGGGGGATATCAATTCAACGAATTTGCTTGTTTTTTTTTGGTTTGGGTTTTACGACCCTTTCAAGATTATTTCACTCATATCGAGCCGATTGTTAATCAGAGGTGGGCGAAAACCGGAGTACCCGGAGAAAAAACATCTGACCTTCCGTTGCAGAACTTGGCGTCTCACATGTGACTCGAGCGAGGCTCGAACCACAGCGGTGAGAGACCTAATGATCAAGAGTCAGCGCTCTTAACCACTAGGCCACGGAGGCCCGTTGAAACAAATTATTTAAAATGTTAGGAAAATTACAGCAAAATCCGCAAGGTGTCCTAATTTTTAGGATTTTTTACAGTATATATGATATGTAGGGCTGGCTAATCGGAGCTGAAAAGATAATTGATTATCAGTCCTGTCATTGCGATCGATAAGCGATTAGTAATCACTGAGGTTTTTGTCATTGTTTTACCTGTCTGGCTTTCTGTCTGAGCATGACTCTTACCATATGTAGCACTTTACCATATGTATATTTGAACAGACAGGCCCGAGCAAGCAGTGTAGACCCAGATGAGACGTCGCATAATGCGGCGTCTCATCAGGGTCTGCACTGTTTGCCACTCATCCAGCTATTTTAAGCATAACTTTGGGTAGTAAATTGTACCTATCAAGTAATCAATTAAAAGCAAATCAGAAATGATAATCATTTTTGTGGAATTTATCGATCAATTAAACGATTATACAATTAATCGTGCCAGCCTTAATGATATGTCCATGCTTATAAACCCTATTGGTTTCATTGGGCGACAGGGCTTGAGATGTCATTTCATCTCGATGTCGGGTAAAATTGGAAGTAACGTCTCCAAAATGACCTTTACACTGTTGACGGGGACGTTAAACTTCAAATCAAACAAACAAACCAAATGGAATCTTCCACCTTATATATGGCAGGAGTCCATTTCAAAATTTAGGGTTGTGAGGTTGTGTTTTCTTCAAAATCTATTTGCAAACTGGCAGGATGTTTTGCAAACAGTGTTGGCCCTGATCAGACGCAGCATTCTGCGGCATCTGATCTGGGTGTGCAGTGTTTGCCAACTACCCGTTTTGGGGTTTCTGGTACAAAATGGGTTAAAGGTATATTTTACTTTCAAGGTAGATCCTCTAAGCGGTTTACCGGTACACCTGTGTGGTCGGTTTCAGCTCTGCGTGGAAGCATCATGCAGCCCATCTATTTCTTCAAGCTCCGATTGGCAGGGGCCAAAAAATGTTTGTTGAGACCTGATTATCAAAATCACTGTAGTTTAAATAATAGATTGTTTTTTCCATTTATGTGTAGTTGATAGAGACGAACCATCCCGGACAGTTCAGGTTGTGGGCCCTGATTGGAAGTGACCTCCATGCAATGAAGCTAAATATTCCCAGGATATTTTATGTCAACCAGAAGACCACAAAAACTGGAGAAGGATCAAGTAAGCTGTTAACCCTTGTTCTGCTGAATATTCATATATGCCACACCCACTACTGATTATCAACCAATCAGATTGCTTGATGCAAATTATTGCAACACATTCACAATCTGAATGGCAAACGATGTAGATCCTGATCAGATGGCTTCGTCAGAAGCCATCTGATCTGGATCTACATTGTTTCAAAGATAAGGCATATCCGGGATTAGCAGGACAAGGGTTAAGTTATTTCATGCATTTGTACAGACAGGCCTGGGCAAACAGTGTAGACTCAAAAGGTGGTGTATCATCAGAATACACACTGTTTATCAGTTACTTGCAGTTAATTGCATTGTAAAACATTGACCTGATAAAGGTATGCTGTGTCAGGACAAGTGAGATTTATCAGGTCAGCATGACATTGCACTTTTTTGAATGAGTAGGATTACTAAAAAAATGGCAAAAAAGTCATTATTATTGGGAAAAAAATGGAAAAAAAAAAATACTTAAAAAAAAAAACCATAGGAAAAATTACGGTCAGCTGATGCTAAATATGTCTACTGATTATTGTGCACCAGAATGTTAGGATGGACTAAGGACAGTTGATAACTGATCGTAGATTACCAATTTAAGTGTGTTCAAGGGGTTAAACTGATAAATAGAATACCAGATTTGTGTTTTGATGCCCCCGCCATTCGAAGAATGGTGGAAAGGGCATATATCGTTGCCCGTGTCCGTCCGTGCGTCCGAAACTTAAACGCAATCAATAACTTTTCTTATTTCTTGATGGATTTTAAAATTACTCCGCAGAAATGTTAACCATTATGAGATGGTGTGTCAGGTGCAAAACCCAGGTCCGTACCTCAAGGTCAAGGTCATACTTAGAGGTCAAAGGTCAAAAAAAGGGTCCGAAACTTACGCAGTCAATAACTTTATTATTTCTGGATGGATTTTGAAATTACTTTGAAGAAATGTTAACCATCATGAGACGATGTGTCAGGTGGAAACCCAGATCCATACCTCCAAGGTCAAGGTCGTACTTAGAGGTCAAAGTTAAAAAAAATGGTCCGAAACTTAAACGCAGTCAATAACTTTTTTATCTCTGGATGGATTTTGAAATTACTTGGCAGAAATGTTGGCCATCATGAGAAAATCTGCCTCACACAAAACCAAGGTCCTTGCCTCCAAGGCCAAGGTCATACTTAGAGATCAAATGTGAAAAAAGGGTCCAAAACTTAACACGGTCAATAACTTTCTATAGATGAATACGAACATAGACAGATTTTCAGGCGGGGGCATCCGTGTCCTATGGACACATTTCTAGCTTGATATCAAGTTTGTCAGGCTTGGCTTCGAGAACGCATGTAGAATCGCTCGGCAAGCCTTGTGATTCTACAAGCTTTTTCGAAGCCTTGTCTGATAAACTTGATATCAAATGACACGAACCTGGTATTCTCTATTTACCACACATCTCTGCGATTCATAGACACAACATCGGGAGGTAAATTGTGCCTTTTCAAGTTTTAGAATAAGTATTGTAAGAAGTTGAGGTGTCCAAACATTTAGGGTTAACCCATTGTATACTAGTGGACTCTCCCATTGCTATATGTTGGACATGTCCATTTGTCATATAAGTTGTGTCAGGCCTATTTTTATGCCCCCGCCATTCGTAAGATGGTGGAAAGGGCATACAGCGTTGCCCCTGTCTGTCCGTCCATCCGTGCGTCCGAAACTTAAACGCAGTCAATAACTTCCTTATTTCTTGATGGATTTTAAAATTACTCAGCAGAAATGTTAACCATCATGAAACGATGTGTCACGTGCAAAACCCAGGTCCGTACCTCCAAGGTCAAGGTCATACTTGGAGATCAAAGGTCAAAAAAGGATTCGGAACTTAAACGCAGTCAATAACTTTCTTATTTCTGGATGGATTTTGAAATTACTTTGTAGAAATGTTAACCATCATGAGACGATGGGTCACGTGCAAAACCCAGGTCCATACCTCCAAGGTCAAGGTCATACTTGAAGGTCAAAAAAAGGGTCCGAAACTTAAACGCAGTCAATAACTTACTTATTTATGGATGGATTTTGAAATGACTTGGAAGAAATGTTAACCATCATGAGACGATGTGTCACATGCAAACCCAGATCCGTACCTCCAAGGTCAAGGTCATACTAAGAGGTCAAAGGTCAAAAAAAGGGTCGAAACTTAAACAGAGTCAATAACTTACTTATTTCTGGATGGATTTTAAAATTACTTTGAAGAAATATTAACCATGATGTGTCACATGCAAACCCAGATCCGTACCTCCAAGGTCAAGGTCATACTTAGAGTTCAAAGGTAAAAAAAAATGGTCCGAAACTTAAACGCAGTCAATAACTTTCTTATCTCTGGATGGATTTTGAAATTATTTGGCAGAAATGTTGGCCATCATGAGACAATCTGCCTCACACAAAACCAAGGTCCTTACCTACAAGGCCAAGGTCATACTTAGAGATCAAATGTGAAAAAAGAGTCCAAAACTTAACACGGTCAATAACTTTCTATAGATGAATACGAACATAGACATATTTTCAGGCGGGGGCATCCGTGTCTTATGGACGCATTTTAGTTTTGCTTTTATGCTTCTGTATTTTTGAAAGAAAATTGTGTCAGCAAATAGTGCAGGCCCTGATCAGACGCCACGTTCTGCGGCGTCTGATCTGGGCCTGCACTGTTTGCCAAGGTACCCCTTCAGGGGTTTCCCGCATGCAATGGGTTAATACCATATTACTTGAAATTGTGAGTGACTGATAAAACCTATGATAAGTAAGGATCAGATTAGGGCCCAGTTGTTCAGAGCATTGTTAGCTTAACAAGCTTGTTAGCGGTCAAATTGTTAAAAAAAAAAAGTCACTCACAGAGCAGCAGTTGCAGTTTTGCTGCTCATATTTTTTCAGCAAAAATGTTAGCATATTTGCCTTATTAAATGATCAGTGTTTTAACGACAAGTTAACTAATGACGTCATTAGTTTTGTTTGAACAACTGGCCCCAGCTTGTACATTTACATGGCATGGTTGAGTAGCTCAGAGGGTGTAGAAAAATGCACAAGGGCTAGCTAATCGAAGCTAAAAAGATAATCGATTATCCGTCTTGCCATTATGATCGATAATCGATTAGTAATTTCCTAAGACTTGGTCTTAAGTTTACCTGTCTTGCTTTAATGATAATAATTTTTAGCTCGCCTTACGAAAGTAAGGGGGAGCTATTGCAATACCCCCGGGCGTCCGTTGTCAGGGGCGTCGTCGGCGTCCCTATTTGGTTAAAGTTTACCTGCAAGCTCATATATGTGATGTTTTACAAGTTTATTTTGAATATATAATTAACAATTGGTAAAAACCAATATTTAACATTATCATTGTACTTCGTTTTAACAAATTTGTTTCACGTTCTAGCAAGGAATCCAAAAGGTAGACAGAATGGCAAACAGTGTAGATCCTGATCAGACAGCAGGAGCAGTCTGATCTGGGTTTGCACTATTTGCTTAGGCCTATCTGTCCCAATACTTAGGATCATTACAGTAGTTTATAAAATTACATTGTGAAGATTGGGCTAGAGATGTCATTTCATCTCAATGTCGGGTAAAAGTCCCATAAAATTGGAAGCAACGTCTCCAAAATGACCTTTACAGTGTTGACGGGGATGTTAAACCTCAAATCAAACAAACAAACAAACATTGTGAAGATTATCATCACATGTTCCCACATTATATTCTTGAATAGAGAAATGAGCCAGCGCATGACAAAATCTATAAGAAGGCTTGAGCGATCAGTGAAGACTCAGATCAGCCTGTGTATTTGTGCAGTCTGATCAGTCTTCCCTGATCGCGTTTACCTACTATAGGCTGATATCTATGCAAAGAGATACAAGCAAAAGGTCTTGTCATAGTGGATGGGTGAGTCCCTGCTGGTCGCACGGTCTTGTAGGATTTCCCAAAATCATTCTTTTTGCCTGGAGCTAAATATTAGTATTTTCCTACATGTAAAAGATCCTTCATGTCAAACTGACTATGATTATATTTCTCCCTGTTTGCAGTGTGGAAGAAAGTGATAAAGACTTTGCCCAGGTCTCACCCAGTGATGAACCTGTATCAGTATTCAGTACCCGAGGATGTCTATCAAGAACACATTAAGTAAGTAGTATGTTTTATATGACCAGTACTAAGGCTGACATGATTAATCCGATAATCAATTAATCAGTCGATCAGTCGATAAATTCCACAAAAGTGATAATCATTACTGATTTCCTTGTAATCGATTATTTGATAATTACATACCGTAAGTTATGTTCTGCGCCCCCACCCATAGGGGCTTGAAGAAGTATATGGGCTGCATGATGCGTCCATGCAGAGCTGAATCCGGCCCGCACACTAGCACTGGTTAACAGCTTAGGGTATCTAAGCCTGTCCAGGAACCGCGGTGCGAGGTAGACCTTCCATGCTAATAAACCCTATTGGTTTCATTGGGCGACAGGGCTTGAGATGTCATTTCATCTCAATGTTGGGTAAAAGTCCCTGGTCCCACAAAATTGGAAGCAACGTCTCCAAATGACCTTTACAGTGTTGACGGGGACGTTAAACCTGAAATCAAACAAACAAACAAAAGTTATGTTCTGCGGTGTCTCATCTGGGTCTACACTGTTTGCTCGGGCCTCTCTGTTCAAATGTATATGTGGTAAAATACAACATATGGTAAGAGAAATCCAAACAGATAAATTATGACAAAATTTTTGTGATTACTAATCGATTATCAATCGGAACGACAGGACTGATTATCAGTTATCTTTTCAGCTCCAATTAGTACAGTACACAAGGTTCAACTGCCCCCGCCCATCGGGGCTTGAAGAAATAGATGGGCTGCATGATGCTTCCAGGCAGAGCTGAAACTGACCGCACATGAGTACTGGTAAACCACTTAGAGGATCTAATCCTGCCCAGGCAAAGTGGTGCGAGTCGGACCATCTATGCTTAAAACCCCTATGGGTTTCATTGGACGGCAGGGCTTGAGATGTTATGTCATCTCGGTGTGGGGTATCACAGAATTTAAAGCAACCTTTCTAAAATGACCTATACAGTGTTGACGGGACATTAAACCTCAAATCAAACAAACACAGTATTTCGGTCAAGAATGTATATCCAAAATGACCTTTATAGTGTTGATGGGGGACGTTAAACATCAAATCAAACAAACAAATGTCAAGATAAAGCGGGCCTTGGTGGCTCAAATGGATGGCGTCTGACTGGTGATCAGGAGGTCCTGCTGGGTTGGGCAATGCTCTTTAATAGAGAATAATAGAGATTGAAAATGAAAGATTTTGTATGTTCCTTCTTTACCTTCATCTGATTCAAGAAGGGCAGTTGTCAGCTGACAAAAGAATGTGAACTGCACTGGTCAACGGCTTACACATGCCTGCCCAGGAAGTTTGGTTAGCTAAACTGACAGGCCTCATATTTTTCAGGCATATGCAGGATTTCATTTAGAGCTTGATTTTTTCTTGATTTCGGGCTTTTTGGCTTCCAATTGTTTTATTTGTCCTCCTATATTCTGTATAAAATGACTTTCTAACGTTTTATTTAGCTACACACATTTCTGACTATTCACCAATCAAATTACTTGATATAAAGTATTTATTCAATTCACAAACTCCATTATAAACAGGGTAGATCCTGATCAGATGGCTTCTGAAGAAGCCATCTGATCTGGATCTACACTGTTTGCAAAGGCAATGGTTGACATGTTCAGTATGATGAGGGTTAAGGATGTAAAATCTGGCCTTTCAGGCATGGAAAATCTTGGTCAGTATGAGGCCTGATACAAGCCTGCCCAGGAAGTTTGGTTAGGTAAACTGACCAACTTGACATGACCATAAGTGTTGATTGGGCCATTAAACATCAAACATGCCTTTAAGAAAAAGTACAGTCGAACATCAATGGCTCGAAATCCTTTGGGACCATAAAAATCTGTTCGAGACAGGGGTAGTTCGAGCGACTGAGGGCTATCTACAGGAGACAATGGGGATAGTTTTGGACTTCTTTACGATGTTCTATGATATGAATGTATGCTGTGTGTACTCATTAGAATCGCCTCACGGAGGCGATTCTAATGAGTACACACAGCATACATTTGCAAGCTAAAAGACGAAAATATCCTAAACTTTTCATCACTATTTCTTAACTCAAGAGAAATTCCCTAGGGACTCAAGAACAGGTTCGACTCAGCCATAATAAACGAGCCATCGGTGTTCGAGCCATCGAAGTTCTACTGTATATACTATGGAAGACTTGTGATTAGCTACCTTTATAATAGTAGACAGTTCATAATAGTATCTAACGTCATAATTTCGCCCCGTCCATTTGGGTTTGGAGAAATAGAAGGGCTGCATGGTGCTTCCAAGCAGAGCTGAAACTGACCACACATGAGTACTGGTAAACTGCTTAGAAGGACTAGGCCTGCCCAGGCAAAGTGGTGTGAGTCAGACCGCCCGGTGCATATAAGCCTTTTGATTTCATACAGCCTTGTAATATCATTTCATCTCAGTTTCGGGTAAAGGTCCCATAAAATTAGAAGCAACATCTCTAAATTGACCTAAATAGTGTTGATGGTGATGTAAACCTCAGTTCAAACAAACAAACTACATAATAACTGTTAAGTTCATGTTTTGTTAATAATTCCTAAATATATGGCAGTTTCCTTTCCAAGGCAGCTTTTCAGATTCATGGCTTAGGGTAATTTGGTCTGGTGAATGTGCCATCATGTACTTTTGCACGGTGGCATCTACCAGATATTCATTATTGGCTTACAGCTTTTTTTTTGCTGTATTTTTAGCAGGTAGGGGTAGAGGGGTTAATATTTTTTTTCTGTTTTGCCTCTTATTTTCTCCTTTTTCCTCTGACATTGTGCTCTGCCCTCTCTTGCACCTCATCTACCACCCTTTTCTCATTGACACAACGTGAACAACAAGGTTTGATGTTTCGTTAAACACCAACTGAATAAAATATTATTTTAATGTTTTGACATCTTGAAATTCAAGGTAATAAAACTACACCACAACAATTTCTTTATAACACCATTAATTGGGTCCAAAGCAGAAACCGTGTTAGTTAAACAACCGTGTTATTTCCAAACATAAATGTGTAGATTATAGAAAAAATGACCATTTACGTTCATTTTTCTATATAATCTACACATTTTTGGGATCCACCTTGAAACCGTGATCTATCCAAACTGTGTTATAATGAACCGTGTTATAACGAGGCTGTGGTGTATGTATCATCATACAAGTTGATTTCAGGAGCAGAATACAGTATAGCTCCAATATATCGCGGTAGTCGGGGTCCATAGCCCGAAAACCGCGATGTGGTCGGAGCGCGATATAAGTCACGGTAGTTTGCCGAGATGCCAATACAAGTCGCTGTGATAGTTTGGTGAGATACCGTTATCACTCCACACTAATGGCTGTCAGTACTGCTATCAGCCGTATTTCACCATTAAAGTAGGTTCAGAATTACTCAGTGACAGAACAAACAAAGGGGACTATGTCTACCAATTAACTTACATTCGAGGACAGCTGAAAATCTGCGTCTGAAAACGTGATTGCTAAAATGTCAAAACAGGACGCCATTTTGAATTTGTGGGTTCCCCTGGTTGTCTCTCACGTTGACGGCCAAGGGGCGCAACTACCACAAGCGCTAAGCGCTACAGCAATTGTAGTTGTTTCCCTTGGCTTGCCAGATCTCAGAAAAATTAAAAGTAGCGGTTGGAAAAAAAATTATTTAACGTCTACCACGGGCCGAAAAACTATACAACAACAAAACTATCATTTTATTGTGTTTTGATTTCGGGCAAGTGTAAAAAAAATCGTCTACAACTGTCAGTATTTTTGAGTCCTTAAATACGATAAAACTAGACCAGTAAGTAAATCGCGATAATTGCTGCACTGTCAATTGAGAGACAAACCATCTGTGTATTTATTACGGTTAATTGTTAATCCCTGTCATATAATTGTCACCCTGCGGTGCGTGTCGATAAGGTGTGAAAATATGGTCAAGTTATGTCTCTAATTGGCGTTTATCCTCCTGTCATAAAATTTAATCCACAATCAATGTGACAATGATTTAATCGCTCCTCAGACAATTAGCTACATCTAACAGTAGATGTTTGCACAATAAAAACCGACTTTTCTGCGATCTTGTGAATGGTTATGTTTTGGCGTCAAATAGCAGATGCTGGGCGGGAAAAGTCAAACGCTGTTGGCCCCTGGTTAAACCTGGTTTTAAATAAATTTTAACAACTTAAAACTCTATTTTTTTATCTATGAATTTTTAAGGGGAAAAAAAATGGGATCCACGGCGCGACCGCGGAGCTATACTGTACTGAAAACATGTTTTATTTTCTAGTGAGATAAGTGCCGACCTGTCCTCCCCTGATATTGAGGGTGTCTATGAAACACAGGTACCACTCCTGTTCAGAGGTCTAGTCAAACTTGGATGTGTCACTATGGTGAACAGAGACTTTGCTAAATTCATGGCTGGAAGAGTAAGTAGGTTGCTGTTTCACGGTTTGGATCCCAGCCCCTAAAATGTAGGTATTAACCCATTGTATGCGGGAACCCCCTAAAGGGGTACCTTGGCAAACAGTGCATGTCCAGATCAGACGCCGCATTCTGCGGCGTCTGATCAGGGCCTGCACTATTTGCTAACAGAATTTTCTGTCAAAAATGGAATAAAAACGAAAAAAATAGGCCTGACACCCCTTATATCATATGACAAATGGACTTGTCTAACATATAGCAATGGAAGAGTCCACTAGTATACGATGGGTTCAGCAAATAAATACATGTAGGCGTCCGGAACAAGGAGTAACAAGAATAATTAACCCTTATCCTGCTGAATAATTAATTTAGCCACACCCATTTCCTACTTTGAACCAATCAGATTACTTGTTGTAATTTATTCATTCAAATTTGCAAACTGAATGACAGTGTAGATCCTGAAGGGTTAACAGATAATTTTTTTCATTATCTCCATGTCTTTAATGGAGATCGATTATGAAATCACCTCCACTGATTCAAGTGAAGCAGTTCAGTTTCTGGCAAAAGAATGTGCACTGTACTGGTAAAAAAGTTTATTCAATATTGCCTAGGAAATATTGATCAGCTCAATATGACCCATGTTGTGATGACTGGGCTGTTAAAACTCCAGACACTGTATGAGCATATATTGCCAAGTTAGCGCCCCCGACCATAGGGGTTCGAGAAATAGATTGAGCTGCATGGTGCTTCTGCACAGAGCTGAAACAGACTGGATATTCGAGTACTTGTTAGTGCTTAGAATGTCTAGGCAAAGTGGTGTTAGTCTGACCGTCACTTGAACCCTAATGGCTTTGTTGGGCAGCTTGAGTTGTCATTTCATCTCATTGTTGGGGTGACAGTCCCTCAAAATCAGACGGGGACGTTTAACCTCAAATCAACCAACCAACCACAAAATCAGAAGCTACATCTCCAAAATGACCTTCATATAGTGTTGGCAGGGATGTTAAACCTCAACACAAACAAATATTGACAAGTTAATGTGTTTGTTTTCCTTGTTTCATCCTTTTCAGGAGACGGATACTTTCGAATTAGATCATCTAGAGTTCCGCACTCTGGCACAGTTTAACTACCTAGAGCCGGGAACCATGAAACATCTTTTCCTCTATCATCATGTGTGGTATGTAATCACAGATACTCTGAAAATCTTGGTTCATTTGAGCCCCATCTTGAGAAAGCCTGTCTTTCGGGCTTTCGACCTTGTAAGAGTCTGTAGCAACAGTTAAGGTTATTTTTTTTGTGAAAATTGAAGGACAGTTTTCTCAGTTCTCCATAAAAACCTATGTTGTGGGTACTCATTAGAACCGCCTCACCGAGGCGGTTCTAATGGGTACCCACAACATAGCTTTATATGGAGAAATAAGGAAAACTATCCTTTAATTATCACAAAATACTTATATATTGCGATGCATAAGAGACAAACTGGGTACACAGACTAGCATGTGCATTGCAGTTTCATCTGTAAAGACTGGAGGCATTGTACTTTTCAAGCAGCGAACACAAAGGTGCTGATTGGGGTGCTTGGTTGAGGCAAAGGTGACGTGTATCTCGTCTCACCGGGGCGCCCAATTGATATTGGCTTACAGTTGGACAAGGCCTGCTGTCCTTGCAGCAGGTAAGGGTAGAGGGGGATTGTTGTAATTTCTTCTGTTTCTACTCTTCCGTTCATTTTCCTCTTTCTCTCCTCTGTCCTCTTCTATCTCTTCTAACTCGCTTTTCTCCATTGCTCTGGGTGACGACACAAAATGACCCACAAGGGTTGACGTGTCGTACCAAAAACAGTCAATCAACAAAGGTGCTGATCATACTGCACAAATGTACAGGCTGATCTGCACCTTTGTTGTTCTTGAATGCCATAAAACAGGTTTTGTCACGAATGTGTAGCATTTACATTGTTACAAGAGCTTCTTAAATATATATATATATAGACAAGAACATTAAGCGATCATTGAAACACATATTAGTTATGTATTCATTTGCCATACATGAGTAACAGAGCTTTATTTTTTTTTCTAAAGGAGCAGTCTCTATAAGGCTGTTTTCATGGCCACAACCGAATTCCTTTAAACTTTGTAGCTTCAAATTGGTACATATTGACTGTCTAATGGTGAATTTTTAGACTCTTTGGTCCACTGGTTTTTGCTGTATACACTATTAAAGTGGGTGGGGTAATGTCACCCCATCAAGGGTATACCAACAAAAATGCTATTATTTTTTGTTCAAAGTGCGTGACTGGAGGCGATGTTTGTCATATGCTTACTACCCTTTTAGGCATAACAGCCGGTGATAACAGTCTTATAAATACCAAACAAGACAAGAGTTTATACGCGCTTGTAAGTTGTACCCAAATATTAGTGATTTTTATTCCCCAACTTTACGAAAAACCACAACACCTTTACAGTTTTCAACTTATTTCAAAGATCTTTCATAAATATAATGTTGATGTAATAGTCATTCTAGGTATATGTCAGAATTATTGTTATTTCTAAAACTTAAAGAGTTACCTGCCCCTGAAATTGGATTTTACGCATTTTTTTAAATCGGAGTGCATTTATCCGTTTGTAGTACTCACAGCTTCATTTGAAAGTGAATAAACCGATTCCATGCAAATATTGTTAAATAGATGTGGACAAGGAAGTCATTTGATTTAATAGTGCATGCTAGTATTTCCTTTTTTAGTTATTTATGAACTCTTAATTTCCAGATGCAAATGAAACATTTGTTAACTGTCAAACATTTTTGACCACCAAAGCAGGCTTTGCTCATGTTGTGGAACCTCATTTTAGACTGATACTGTGCTTAAATATAAGCCCGTATGGCCTCACGACATGTTTAAGAATTTGTTAATTTACTGATCTTCCTCTGAATCGCTAGATGTACTCCATGTGTCAACAGCAGCATCATAAACAAAATCGAAATGTTCCCGGCTTGGTTTTGCGCCACTATTTTCTGTTTTGTTCCGGGTAATATCCCAAATACCAGAGAACAGAAGCCACATGTGCGCAACATCCCACAGTTCGAGCTCCACTTCTGCACCCACAATACCATCCAGTGATTAGGTTCAGTCCTTGTGTATATTCAACCCGCATGTTATATGTTTTATTAGACGTGTGGCGAGAACGTATCTGTGCTTTGAGAACACCATCTTCTTCTTTGTGTGGCATTATCTCATATGATCCATTGTCGTCAAAATGTTCATCTGTGTAGGATTTGGCTTGTTTCAGCTGGTAAATACCCATTGTCAAATCCCTGAGTTCATCCTCAGTCATCTCTGGGAAATTCTCAAGTTTCTCATCATCGATCTTTTCCCAAAGAACCCGTTTTTTTTTATCCCAGCCATTTTTTACAACCTTAACCTGCAGCTTATTTGGAGTTTTTGCTAGGGCCATCATTCTTCTAGCAATTACTTTGTCTGAATCTTTGCTTGTTACCAAAGGTGGTCTAAATGCATTGCACAATGAGCAAACAATCCTTACATATTCACCAACATATGGTCTTTGACTATTGGACATTGTGTTCCTAAGGGATTTCCACTTTTTAATTCTCCCATTAGCTGATTCGCCAACCCATCTCACCTTTGTAACTAGCCTTGCCTCATTCGCCTCTTCAGTCGTATGTTGCTTCTGAGATTTGTTTAGGAAGTGAGGCATATGCGAATTGTTTCCAAAATCCTTTAGTATATCTATAGCACCCCTGAAACTGCGTTCTACAACGAGTACTTCATCTTCTTCAAACCAGTCAGTAATATTTTCTGCATTAGTCTTTAACATGTGTTCGGTAATCTTAGCATCTGTGTTTTTCCCATCTGCAGGATATGGTCCCATCACAATCATCATTGTGCAATGCATTTAGACCACCTTTGGTAACAAGCAAAGATTCAGACAAAGTAATTGCTAGAAGAATGATGGCCCTAGCAAAAACTCCAAATAAGCTGCAGGATAAGGTTGTAAAAATTGGCTGGGATAAAAAACGGGTTATTTGGAAAAAGATCGATGATGAGAAACTTGAGAATTTCCCAGAGATGACTGAGGATGAACTCAGGGATTTGACAATGTGTATTTACCAGCTGAAACAAGCCAAATCCTACACAGATGAACATTTTGACGACAATGGATCATATGAGATAATGGCACACAAAGAAGAAGATGGTGTTCTTAAAGCACAGATACGTTCTCGCCACACGTCTAATAAAACATATAACATGTGGGTTGAATATACACAAGGACTGAACCCAATCACTGGATGGTATTGTGGTGCAGAAGTGGAGCTCGAACTGTGGGATGTTGCGCACATGTGGCTTCTGTTCTCTGGTATCTGGGATATTACCGGAACAAAACTGAAAATAGTGGAGCAAAACCAAGCCGGGAACATTTTGATTTTGTTTATGATGCTGCTGTTGACACATGGTGTTTATCTAGCGATTCAGAGGAAGATCAGTAAATAAACAAATTCTTAAACATGTTGTGAGACCATACAGGCTTATATTTAAGCACAGTATCAGTGTAAAATGAGGTTCCACAACATGAGCAAAGCCTGCTTTGGTGGTCAAAAATGTTTGACAGTTGACAAATGTTCCATTTGCACCTGGAAATTAAGAGTTCATAAATAACCCCCCAAAAAGGAAATACTAGCATGCACTATTAAATCAAATGACTTCCTTG
This sequence comes from Lucinisca nassula, assembly GCA_963580285.1. Classification (NCBI taxonomy): domain Eukaryota; kingdom Metazoa; phylum Mollusca; class Bivalvia; order Lucinida; family Lucinidae; genus Lucinisca; species Lucinisca nassula. The sequence goes on from OY757019.1 coordinate 104,261,741, forward strand.
TCCACATCTGTTTAATAATATTTGCATGGAATCGGTTTATTCACTTTCAAATGAAGTTGTGAGTACTACAAACGGATAAATGCACTCCGATTTAAAAAAATGCGTAAAATCCAATTTCAGGGGCAGGTAACTCTTTAAGTTTATGAACCAACAATAATTCTGACATATACCTAGAATGACTATTACATCAACATTATATTCGTGAAAGATCTTTGAAATAGGTTGAAAACTGTAAAGGTGTTGTGGTTTTTCGTAAAGTTGGGGAATAAAAATTACTAATATTTGGGTACAACTTACAAGCGCGTATAAACTCTTGTCTTGTTTGATATTTATAAGACTGTTATCACCGGCTATTATGCCTAAAAGGGTAGTAAGCATATGGCAAACATCACCTCCAGTCAAGCACTTTGAACAAAAATAATAGCATTTTTGTTGGTATACCCTTGATGGGGTGACATTACCCCACCCTTTTTAATAGTGTATACAGCAAAAACCAGTGGACCAAAGAGTCTAAAAATTCACCATTAGACAGTCAATATGTACCAATTTGAAGCTACAAAATTTAAAGGAAATCGGTTGTGGCCATGAAAACAGCCTTATAGAGACTGCTCCTTTCAGGCTAGTAGATTTTAATTTTTCTGCCTATATTCTGTTTAAAAAACTATTTAACCCTTATCCTGCTGAATAAATTTATTAACCCACACCAATTTCTGACTCGGCCAATCAAATTACTTGATATAATGTATTTATTCAATTCACAAACTGCATTACCAACTGTGTAGATCCTGATCAGTCAAATCTGCATCACCACTGACTGTAAAGGTAATGGTTGTCATGTTCAGGAGGTAAAGGGTTAAGGCTTCAAAATAGGGCCTTTCAGGCATGGAAAAGCTTGATCAGTATGGAGGCCTGTAGTAATCCTCTACTAAATTATTTGGTACACTTGTAAAATTATAGACAAAGGATATAGCAGAAACATAAGTTGTAATCATATGACGTGTCTAAGAATGTATTAATGTCCTGCTATAAATTCGATTATACACTTGTGGATTAAATCTGCAAATTAGTTATATATGCCCCTTAATGTTACATGTACGACGTCCTTAACGACGTTCCGTTTACTAATGGCGGAATATTGACATTTTTGTTTAACAATCGTGAATAAATGTGTTTTAAATGTCATATGATAATAGATTCGCATTCATGCTCATGTATTATTGAATTCATTAAACTTGTTTAGGAAAAGGGATCAAATGCTTAGCAGAGCCTCGCATTTTATCCCTTTTCCTCAACTCGTTTAATAAATTCAATAATACATGAACACTCGTATAAGATCCCCCATAATGTTGTTTCCTGTTTTACAGTGGCAGTAAGATGATGTATGGTCTTTTTATACCCATGTCTAAGAAGGGGACACTATTTGTTGTGGATACTGTCCGCAGTGACCAGATGCCAAACCTGAATGCACTGTTCAATTCTGAGAGGAATGTAAAGTAAGCATTCTAAAATTTTATCTGGAGAGAGCAAAAATTTGTTTAAATCACTCAACATGTTGTAATTCCAGTAGCTGAGGATTTACCGTAAAAATTCTAAAACTTCCGACACCTTGAATGAGAACATGCTGTAATCCTCCTAAAATTTTTAATTTGTTTCCCCGATCCAGCAAGGAGTCCAAAAGGTGCATATGGAAAGGCAAACAATGTAGACCTTGATCAGCATGCTCTTTCAGGAATAGTCTGATCATGGTCTGCACTGTTTGCTTGATCTACCTGTCCAAATACTTAAGGTCATTATGGTAAGGATATTTTCAGTCATTTGGTAGTTGCCTAACTGTACATTTTCATTTAACAGTTCGTTATTGTATACAGTTACATGTATAGCATGAAACAGCACCCACCATCCCTCCCCAAAATACACCTGGGGACACAAAAGCGTTCAAACTCCGATGAAGTACCTTTCAATGAAGCCCTTTGCATCAAGTTAGTTTGACAAGCAAATGTCATTCATCAGAGTAGTCTAAAACTGGATCAAGCAATATACATTGATTGATCTTATTGTGGCAAGCACTTTTTTCCATTTTTAGATCTGATTGACATTTGAGCTGTATTCTGATTGGACAGTACAGGATCTACAATGAAATATACAACACTTTGTGTTTTGAATTTATTCCTGTCTTGCAGTTGACTGACAGAATGTAAGGAAAAAAAGAAAGAAACATCAGATCAAAATGAAATGAAGCTCATCAAAGTTTGAATCGATTTGTGTCCAGATATTTCACCAATTTTAGATGAGAATAAAAGAGAAAGGTATTTACAAACCCTGAAGGCCCATATCAGATGTTCCCATCCATGGCATCTGATCAGGTCCTTCACAGTTTGCAAACTGTTCAGTCTGTTGACATTTGCATAAAGAAATTTCTTGAACTCGATCTGACACTCATAATATTGAAATTGGACTTGTTCAATAGATAAAGTGGAAGCATACATTCAGGTTAACTCCTTCTTACCTGGAAACCTGTGAAAGGAACATGGGCAAACAATGCAGACCTGGATCAGATGCTGCTTGTGAGGTCTGATCAGGGTCTACACTGTTTGCTAACAAGATTTTCCCTTTTCACAGCCTTGTTTCCTTAATGAGCTTGTATGCTTAAGGATCCTTCAATGTGTTCATGACTGTATTTTGTATTATTTTTGGTGTTTTTATGTGTATCTGTATTGTATGTAGATGTTATATACCCTTGAGGGTCCTTGATTGGAGAAATAAAAAATTCTATTGTTAATGGGCAAAATTTTGATAGTTTTCTTATGTGCAATATTATGGTATTTTGTTGAAAAAAGTGAGTATCCTTCTTGCATGTTTTATTTCAGCAAACATTTTCAATATTTTTGCCATATTTAATGATCATAATGTTTGCAATATCATATGGGCCCCATCAAGCGATTTTGGTACTTATCGCCTATGCGAGCAGCGAAGGTTCAGGCAAGCCTGCGCATCTGCGCAGTCTCACCAGAACCTTTGTTGCTCGCTCATACAAGCAGTGAATCAAGAGGAACCTTCAGACAGAAAGCCATATCCCTGGCCCCTCTGAATGGCTGGGCATGCGCAGTTAAAATTTGTCATGACGGAATGCTTGAAGACACGAATTCTCTTGGCCGGGCTCAACTAGCGATGTTAATTGATATTGTTAGTTTTGAACAACTAGGCCCACATGAATATCATTTAAGTTTTAAAGAAGTTTTTAATTATGTATTCTAGAGTTACTAAAGGTGCTGATGAGGATATGCTGCCCCCTAGTGGTCACAGATTGGAGTACAAGCTGGAGAAAGACGTACATCAGGTCTACAGAGGCATCCAGAGAATGCTGTCAGCATACAAAGATGAGAAGAGGGGTCCAACCTACATAGCTGTACAGTCACCACATGGTACTCTCAGATTGATTTTGTTGGTTATATTCCATGTGATGCATAGACTAGTAGAAATGAGAAAGTGAACCCACGTTAAAATGACTATAATTTCTTCACAAACATTTTGGTGTTAAAGAATCTCAATGTGGCATAGTTTAATAACTAATGAAGGGCATTTTCCTTTTATTGCTCAAACAAGTATTTTAGACATTCATTAGAATGGCCTCTGATTCTAACCAATATTCACAACACGTGTTTCCTAAAGCATGTATTACTGTACAGTATTCCGAAATTTCTCAATTCAGCCAGCTCATCTTGACCTAAGGATTTGTCCCATTTAAATGGACATTAAAACAAGTTAAGTTGTTATAGACTGCAACTTCTGGATCCTTATATTGATAATTTTACTTGTACCTTTTCATGTATCATATTAATACATGTATATGATAAAACTTCCAAGGCTACAGAATTACTTTCAGTTCATGTGGCTTTCAGTACGAGTGGGCAGTCTGTATGAGACAACTACTACAGTCATCTCCATTTAAACTGACATTAGCTCATAAACATTAGGTCTTTCACTGCTGTGGTTTCAAACCTTGCTTAGGTCACGGAGATGTCAAGTGGTTTATGTCTGGTCTTTCCACTTTTTACATATCTAGGATTAACTATTGGCTTCATATATGTCAAATAATCTTGAAAATGTTTTAAAACTCAAGGAAGAAGAAACAGAAAAAAAAAAAAAAAACATAAGAATACAGCTTACCGTAATGATTATTTGTATTGGGACAGGTAGGCTTAAATAGACAGGGCAGACCCAGATCAGACTGCTCCAGGACAGATATGCTTAAGCAGACAGTGCAGACCCAGATCAGACTGCTCTGTCTGATCAGGATCTACACTGTTTGCCGTTCAATCTTTTGGACTCCTTGCTGACCTTGATTTTAAAATTTTAGGAGAATTACAGTAAGTCAAAATTTTTAGGATTTTTATGGTAATCCGAACTAGCCTCTGTGGTCTGGAGGTAAAGCGCACCACTGACGGTTGGAACCACCCTCATGTCACATGTGAGACACCTAGTTAAGAAACGAAAGATCAGGTGCTTTTTTCTTGGTACATGTATTTGTTTTCACTCGCGTGTGATTAACCAATCAGCTCAATACAAGTGAAATAATCCAGAAAAGGCTGTAAAAACCCAGTTCACGAAGAATAAAAGAATCAGGAAGCTGATTTTACATTTTGTTGAGAAACATTATAATACGGGCCCCGTCAAGCGATTTTGGTACTTATCGCCAATGCGAGCAGCGAAGGTTCAGGCGAGCCTGCGCATCCGCGCAGTCTCGCCAGAACCTTCGCTGCTCGCTCAAACAAGCATTGAATCAAGAGGAACCTTCAGACAGAAAGCCATATCCCTGGCCCCTCTGAATGGCTGGGCATGGGCAGTTAAAATTTGTCTGGACGGAATGCTCGAAGACACAAATTTGCTTGGCGGGGCTCATACGGGGTAGGGTGGAAGACTGATGATTATTTTGAGAAGTTTTTCTCCAAATAAAAATATGTTGTGGATATTTGTTAGAACCGCTTTATTAACCCTTGTCTTGCTGAGTCCAAATATGTCTTACCTTTCAAACAATGTAGATCCAGATCAGATGGCTTCTGAAGAAGCCATCTGATCAGGATCTTCATTGTTTGACATTAAGTTTATGAATTTTTGCAATAAATTGCATCAAGTAATATGATTGGTTGATAATCAGTAGTGGGTGTGGCATATATAAATATTCAGCAGCACAAGGGTTAAGGAGATTCTAACAAGTACTCACAACATATATTTCTAACAAGAACTTAAGAGCATTTATCTCGTTACTCTGGAGCTACGAAAATTAGCAACACAGAAAAAAAAACTAAATTTTCTAAAGAGCTTTGGCTAAAGTTAATCTTGTATGACATGAAGATGTAAGGACAAAAGTTACATTTTCAAAAAAAAAAAAATTGTCTCCCATATTATTGATTACTACTAGTCTTCTTCCATTCAAAACTCCTGTAGTTTTTTCTTTTGTCTGCTTTTAGCATAGCATGACACAGGATCAGTTGAGATTCGCGGATTCCATGCTATTTCAGGTTTTGTTTCACATTCCAACAATATTTTCAGACTTCCAACATCTGATTTCATCTATGCCGAATTTGGGAGACTTTCCTCTGGTGCCTATACACATTTCTGACAGGTAAAATTAATCAGCTGTTATATACATGTATGTTCCTGACATGCTTCACTATTGTCCTGTTATACCCAAACAAAATGTTAAGAATATGTGAGCTGAGACAAGTGAAAATGTCTGAGCTTGTTTGCAGATGGAAGACAAATCCTTTTTGTCAGACACTCTGAATACAACCATCTACCGTAAAAATCATAAAAATTTAGACACTGAGGACTTGCTGTAATTCTAATCTATTAAACTTTTCACAAGTCCCGTTTCGCGATCCAGCAAGGAGTCCAAAAGGTGGAGACAGAATGGCAAAGGGTGTAGACCCTGATCAGACTGCTGTAGCAGTCTGAACTGGGTCTGCACTGTTTGCTCAGGCCCGTCTGTGCCAATACTTAGGATCATTATGGCATGCCTGTATGATGAATTCTTAGTTTGAGGTTTAATGTCCCAGTCAGCACAATATAGGTCATTTTGGAGACATTGCTTCCAACTTTGTAGGACTTTTACCCAACATGGAGATGAAATGGCACCTCAAGCCCTGTTGCCCAATGAAACCAATAGAGTTTATAAGCATGGACTAGCACTGCTTTGCCTGCGCAGGCTTAGACCCTCTAAGCGGTTAACCAGTACTTATATATGTTGTCAGTTTCAGCTCTAGTAGAAGCATCGTGCAGCCCTTTCTTCAAGCCCCGATGGGTGGGGGCCAACCTGTATGAAGAAGCTTTGGGTTAACACATATCCATAAAGCATTCAATGGAGACATATCATATGCACAGGCTGACCTGCATCCTTCCTGAGCACTACGTCCGGAGATACATCTTTGCTTGTGCTGACCCAGGTAGCTCAGTTGGATGTGCATCTGTGTCCGACTGGTGATCAGGATACCGTTGTCTGCAATATTATTTGTTGAGATTGATCATGAAATGATCATAAAATCTTTTTTTTTTTTTGCGGCCATTCTCTCCGGCCCTCAGTTTCTGGCGAAAGAATGTGGGACTGTACTTGTTAACCACTTATGGTGACTCTTAATAATTAGGTTTCTCACCACTGTTGTTCGAGCCTGGCTCGGGTCACATTTGAGACGTGGAGTTCTGCAACAGACTGTCAGGTGGTTTTTCTCGGGCTACTACGGTAGTCACCCACCTCTGATTACCGACTGGCTCGATGAGTGAAATAGTCTTGAAATGGCTGTAACCCCCCCCCCCCCCCCCCCCCCCCCCCCTCTAAAAAAAAATGGCTTTCCAGCCTACACTCAGAGACAATGGACCCACCAATGCTGTCAAAGTTTTGATTGCTGTGTCTGCGTTTTGCATGCCACAATAATGTGGATCCAGTTCTCTTCTGTCTACCCTTTTTATCCTAAGTATATTCTGACACCTTTATTCTTTACCATACTCGCTCTAAAAATTTGAACAAGTACAATTTACTACCCGATGTTGTGCCTAAAAATAGCTGGATGAGCAGCAAACAGTGTAGACCCAGATGAGATGCTGCAGAATATGCTGCATTCTGCAGCATCTCATCTGGGTCTACACTGTTTGCTCAGCCCCGTTTGTCTTGAAGAAATAGATGGGCTGCATGATGCTTCCACGCAGAGCTGAAACCGGCCCGCACACGAGTACTGGTAAACCGCTTAGAGGATCTAAGCCTGCATGGGAAAAGCGGTACGTCCATGCTTATAAACCCTACTGGTTTCCTTGGGCGGCAGGGCTTGAGATGTCATTTCATCTCAATGTCGGGTAAAAGTCCCACAAAATTGGAAGCAACGTCTTCAAAATGACCTTTACAGTGTTGACGGGGACGTTAAACCTCAAATCAAACAAACAAATCAAATCAGCCCCGTTTGTCAGAATACATAAGGTAAAATATGGTATTCATTTGTATATTCATCCCGACATCAATCCTTGCATCAACACTAATAGACCGTCAGATTTGGCTAACACTGGTGGGTGCAACATAGCATTCAGATTGATTATTATACGTGTTTTTAATCCCCTGCCGGAAGCGGAGTGGGTCTGTTTCTTGTCCGCTCCGTATCTCCTGAACTCTTTGATGGATTTTCTTTAAACTTTGGTAAAATATTCCTTTCAGTGAGCTGATGTGCAGAACCCATAAATGAACCATGTCAGCTCAAGGTCAAGGTCACAGTTGAAGGTCAAGAGTTTGAATTTTTTAATTATGTGTCCGTTCCATATCTCCTTTACCCCTGGAAGGATTTTCATCGAACTTTGGTCAAATATCCCCCTGAGTGAGCTGATGTGCAGAATCCATAAATAAACCATGCTGACTCAAGCTCAAGGTTACAGTTGAAGGTCACGAGCTTGAAACTGCATTTTGTGTCCGTTGTCTCCTTTACCCCTGTAAGGATTTTCATTAAATTTTAGTAAAATATCCCCCTCAGTGAGCTGATGTGCAGAACCCATAAATAAATCATTCTGACTTAAGGTCAAGTTGACATTTGAAGGTCACGAGTTTGAATTTGAAACTTCGAATTGTGTGTCCGTTTCATACTTCCATTACCCCTGAAAGGATTTTCATTAAACTTTGGTCAAATACCCCCCTCAGTGAGCTGATGTGCAGAACCCATAAATAAATCATGTAAACTGAAGGTCAAGGTTACAGGTAAGGTCATAAGGTTGAGCCTTATCATTAAAGGGACGGCGGGGCATTTGGCTGTGCCTCAGACTGCTTTCTGGTTATTGTGTGGGAACTTGTCAGAATCAAGTAATTGAAGAGTGATTATTACAGGAATTTTTATTGTATGGGACCTTGACAGAATCAAGTAGTTGGAGTTCTAATTAATTCCTTAATGTAGAAAATCATCTCCAGTAGTCCACATTGTCTGGAAATCTGATTCATATTTATTTCCTCCCGGGTTTCTCCAGACTTTCGGATGAGTCTTTAAACCGAGGTCCAGTCTGCGAATGACCTTAGCTGTTGGTGGAACGTAAAACTCAAACACTCACTCACTCATATTTATTTCCAGCGAGACATTATACAATGTGTTAGACTGGCAGAGAGTAGGAAGTAGAAGAATGCTACAACACTATATGAACGTAGAGGTCATACTACAGGTAGGTTAATAAACAGTCTGGGATTTTGGTTTGGCTTGGAGTTTAATGGCCCAATCAACTATTAAGGTAATGTTGATTATCAGTTTACCTAACTACACTTTTCCTGGGCATGCTTATATAGCTGTAAATGAGAACAGACGGTATTCTTTACCAGAAACTAACAACTGTTGCCCTTCTCGAGTCGTCGGGAGACATTGACGGTAGAATACATTTCATGATCCATCAGTTGCCAGACCCTGTGGGGATCGAACAGCTCGGGTGTCGGATGCGCATCCTACTGAGTGGCTGGGGAGGTTAATTGCTTAGAAGCTCAGAAGTGTGGGTGTTAAGTTTCTGAAAGGTTTGATGTTGCCTTAATAATGGTGACTCTACATTTAATATGATGACTTTGGGTTCAAAATAGAAGGCAGCAGATCAACAATTGAAAACAGGAAGTTCACAAAGAAAAATGGTACCTAACCTTGCTTATCCTTAAGTTAAATAAAGGAAAGAATTTGCTCCATAGGATGAAAAATGTACTTCATAGGAGCAATTATTTCCTTTGAAATAAGACCAGTAATCAGTAGGGCTGGCTAATCGGAGCTGAAAAGATGATCGATTATCAGTCATGGCATTGTGCTCGATAACCGATTAGTAATCACTGCATATTTTATCATAATTTAACTAGCATGGCTTTCTTCTGAGCATGGTTCTTGCTATATTTAACCTATGTATGAGGACATACTGGCCTGGGCAAACAGTGTAGACCCAGATGAGACGCCGCGGAATGCGGCGTCTCATCAGGGTCTTCACTGTTTGCCATTCTTCCAGCTATTTTAGGCAGTATGTTGTGTAGTTAACTGTACTTATTGAATAATCGATTACTAACAAATCAGCAGCGGTAATCATTTTTGCAAAATTTATCGATCAATTAATCGATTATCCTGTTAATCGTGTCAGCCTTAGTAATCAGATAGTCACATTTTGCTGAACAGCTAAAGAAAGTTCTGAGTTGTCTCCCTTATAATACTCTAAAAAAATTGTACTAGGTGTCTAGATGCACCTGACAATACTGAATTTGAGAATGGCATGGTACATGTATATAAGACATTCCTAAGCAGCAAGTAGTTCCGTCTTGCTGTGAACAGTTTTCATGGGGTGCAAGTCGCACTTTCACGGCACCAAATTTCAGCAAATTTGCGGCTTTGGTACTGTTAATTTTGAACACTGTGACTGGACCATTAATAATGCTGACTGGACCATTTGAATGCAAAACAGCCGCAGAAAGTATGTTTGGAGACGGATGGTTAGGTGGCTCAGGTGGAAGCATTACACTAACACACCCATGCGACATAGTGCATTTTTTCACATCTCCCAATAGGCTACTTTTCTGATGAAAATCTTGTAATATTTATCTTGTACTGCAAATTAGGTTTGGCTCCAACCCGTCGGGGCTTGAAGAAATAGATGGGCTGCATGATGCTTCCATGCAGAGCTGAAACCGACCACACACGAGCACTGGTAAACTGCTTAGAGGATTTAAGCCTGTCCAGGCAAAGCTGTACGAGTCAGACTGTCCATGCTTTTAAACCCTATTGGTTTCATTGGGCAACAGGACTTGAGATGTCATTTCATCTCAATGTCGGGTAAAAGTCCCACAAAATTGGAAGCAACGTCTCCAAAATGACCTATAGTGTTGACGGGGAAGTTAAACCTCGAATCAAACAAAACAAACATAGGTTGTGAGTGCTCATTAGAACCCCCTCATTGAGGTGGTTCTAATGAGTAACCACAACCTATGTCTTTGTGCAGAAATAAGAAAAATAACGAATACCCCTGTAAAACCCAGTTTTTATGCCCCCGCCATTCGAAGAATGGTGGAAAGGGCATATAGCGTTGCCCCTGTCCGTCTGTTCGTCCGTGCGTCGGAAACTTAACCGCAGTCAATGACTTCCTTATTTCGTGATGGATTTTAAAATTACTTGGCAGAAATGTTAACCATCATGAGACATTGTGTCACGTGCAAAACCCAGGTCCGTACCTCCAAGGTCAAGGTCATACTTGGAGGTCAAAGGTCAAAAAAAGGGTCCGAAACTTAAACGCAGTCAATAACTTACTTATTTCTGGATGGATTTTGAAATTACTTTGAAGAAATGTTAACCATCATGAGACGATGTCACGTGCAAACCCAGATCCGTACCTCCAAGATCAAGGTCATACTTAGAGGGCAAAGGTAAAAAAATGGTCCGAAACTTAAACGCAGTCAATAACTTTCTCATCTCTGGATGGATCTTGAAATTACTTGGCAGAAATGTTGGCCATCATGAGACAATCTTCCTCACACAAAACCAAGGTCCTTACCTCCAAGGTCAAGGTCATACTTAGAGGTAAAATGTGAAAAAAGAGTCCAAAACTTAAACACGGTCAATAACTTTCTATGGATGAATACGAACATAGACATATTTTCAGGCGGGGGCATCTGTGTCCTATGGACGCATTTCTATTCTCTATATAAAGTGGGGTTTAGGGGGTATTCATTTTCATTGACTTATGTGGGGGTAGGTTCTTACCACTGTCACGAAATTCAAACTGTCATAATGTTGTCAAACAAGTTTTAAACCCAACAACTTGAATTGTTTGATCTTAAGAAAACCTGGGTTCGCCTCATTTAGTGCGGTGCTTAACAATTGGAAAAATTGTGGTCATTATAAGGGACAAAAATTGTACAAGAACAGTGTTTTTGAAGTCTATAACACTTTGTGGTTTTCCATTTAAATACAGTCCAACCTGTATTTAGCAACCACCTGTGGGATATTCAAAAAGTGCTTGCTTAAGACAGGTGCTAGCTTAACACAGGTGAATATTAATGCATTTTCCTATTTAGCTCACCTGTCACGTAGTGACAAGGTGGGCTTTTGTGATCACTTTTCGTCCGTCGTCAGTGCGTGTGTGTGTGTGTGCGTAAACTTTTTCTTCAAATGACATCTCCTCCTAAACCACTGATCGGATTTTGACCAAACTTCACAGCAGTGATCCTTAGGTGGTCCCCTTTCAAAATTGTTCAAATGGTTCCGGTCCATTGCACATCTGGGTCACAGGAGCTAAAAATAGATTTTTTAAATGAAAACTTTGAAAATCTTCTTCTCTGAAACCGCAAGGCCCAGGTCTTTGATATTTGGTATGAAGCTTCATCTAGTGAACCTCTACCAAGATTGTTCAAATTATAGCCCTGGGGGCCAAAATGCCCCTGCCCCGGGGGCCTTTGGTTTTACATAGGCTTATATCGGGAAAATCATTAAAAAATCTTCTTCTCTGAAACCACAAGGCCCAGGTCTTTAATATTTGGTGTGAAGCTTTACCTGGTGGACCTCTACTAAGATTGTTCAAATTATAGCCTACGGGCCAAAAATGCCCCCGCCCCGGAAGGCCTTTGGTTTTAAAAAGGCTTATACAGGGAAAATCTTTAAAAATCTTCTTCTCAGAAACCGCAAGGCCAAGATCTTTGACGTTTGGTGTGAAGCTTCATCTAGTGGACCATTACCAAGATTGTTCAAATTATAGCCCTGGGGGCCAAAATGCCCCCGCCCCGGGGGCCTATGGTTTTACATAGGCTTATATAGGGAAAATCATTAAAAAATCTTTTTCTCTGAAACCGCAAGGCCCAGATCTTTGATATTTGGTGTGAAGCTTCATCTAGTGAACCTTTACCAAGATTGTTCAAATTATAGCCCTGGGGGCCAAAATGCCCCTGCCCCGTGGGCCTTTGGTTTTACATAGGCTTATATAGTGAAAATCATTAAAAAATCTTCTTCTCTGAAACCTCAAGGCCCAGATCTTTGATATTTGGTGTGAAGCTTCATCTAGTGGACCTCTACCAAGATTGTTCAAATTATAGCCCTGGGGGCCAAAAATGCCCACGCCCCGGGGGCCTTTGTTATTACATAGGCTTATACAGGGAAAATCTTTAAAAATCTTCTTCTCTGAAACCTCAAGGCCCAGATCTTTGATATTTGGTGTGAAGCTTCATCTGGTGGACCTCTACCAAGATTGTTCAAATTATAGCCCTGGGAGCCAAAATGCCCCCGCCCCGGGGGCCTATGGTTTTACATAGGCTTATATAGGGATAATCATTAAAAAATCTTCTCCTCTGAAACCGCAAGGCCCAGATCTTTGATATTTGGTATGAAGCTTTATCTAGTGGACCTTTACCAAGATTGTTTAAATTATAGCCCTGGGGGCCAAAATGCCCCCGCCCCATGGGCCTATGGTTTTACATAGGCTTATATAGGGAAAATCATTAAAAAATCTTCTTCTCTGAAACCACAATGCCCAGGTCTTTAATATTTGGTGTGAAGCTTCACCTGGTGGACCTTAACTAAGATTGTTCAAATTATAGCCTTAGGGCCAAACAAGTCCCCGCCCAGTGGGCCTTTGGTTTTACATAGGCTTATACAGGGAAAATCTTTAAAAATCTTCTTCTCTGAAACCACAAGGCCCAGATCTTTGATATTTGGTCTGAAGCTACATCTAGTGAACCTCTTTCAAGATTGTGCAAATTATAGCCCTGGGGCCGAAAATGGCCCCACCCTAGGACCCTTTGGTTTTTCATAGCCTTATATAGGGAAACCTTTAAAAAATCTTCTTATCTGAAACCACAAGGCCCAGGTCTTTGTTATTTGGTATGAAGCTTTACCTAGTGGACCTCTACCAAGATTGTTCAAATTATAGCCCTGGGGCCAAAAATTGCCCCCGCCCAGGGGGCCTTTGGTTTTCACCTAAGCTTATGTAGGGGAAATCTTTAAAACTTTTCTTCTCTGAAACAGCAAGGGCCAGGTCATTGATATTTGGTGTGAAGCTTAATCTAATGGACCTCTACCAAGATTGTTAAAATTATAGCCCTGGGGCCAAAAATGCCCCCACCCCTGGGGCCTTCGGTTTTATGTAGGTTTATACATGGAAAATCTTTAAAAATCTTCCTCTCTGACTCCGCAAGGCCCAGATCTTTGGTATTTGGTGTGAAGCTTCATCTAGTGGACCTCTACCAAGATTGTTCAAATAATAGTCCTGGGACCAGAAATGCCCCCGCCTCGGGGCCCTTTGGTTTTACACCGGCTGATATAGGGAAAATCTGTAAAAATCTTCTTCTCTGAAACCGCAAGGCCCAGGTCTTTGATATTTGGTATGAAGCTTCATCTAGTGGACCCCTACCAAGATTGTTCAAATTATAGTGCTGGGGCCAAAAGTACCCCCGCCCCGGGGTCCTTTGGTTTTACACAGGCTTATGTAGTGAAAATTCCTTAAAAATCTCCTTCCCTGAAACTGCAAGGTCAAGGTCTTTGATATTTGGTATGAAGCTTCATCTTGTGGACCTCTACCAAGATTGTTCAAATTATAGCCCTGGGGCCAAAAATGCCCCCGCTCCGGGGCCCTTTGGTTTGACATAGACTTATACAGGGAAAATCTTGAAAAATCTTCTTCTCTGAAACCACAAGGCCTAGGTCTTTGATATTTGGTATGAAGCTTCAGCTAGTGGACCTCTACCAAGATTGTTCAAATTATAGCCCTGAGGCCAAAAATGCCTCCGCCTCGGGCCCTTTAGTTTTACATAGGCTTATATAGGGAAAATCTTTAAAAATTTTCTTCTGTGAAACCACAAGGCCTAGGTCTTTGATATTTGGTGTGAAATTTCATCTAGTGGACCTCTATCAAGATTGTTCAAATTATTGCCCTGGGGCCAAAAATGCCCCCGCACGGAGACCCTTTGGTTTTACATAGACTTATATAGGGAAATCTTTAAAAATCTTCTTCTCTGAAACTGCAAGGCCCATGCCTTTGATATTTGGTATGGAGCTTCATCTAGTGGACAATTATAGCCTTTGTTGATATTTGGTATGAAGCTTCACCTTTTTAGACCTCCCTTAACATTATGCACATTATAACCTTGGGGTCAATAATGGCCCTCCCCACGACCCACTTGTTACTCTATGGATCAGGTGAGCGATCCAGGGCCATCATGGCCCTCTTGTTTGGGAACTAAATGCCTGCTTGCTTAAGACAGGTTGCTTGCTTTATAGAGGTGGCCACTAAAACAGGTTTTACTGTATGTATACAGATTCGGTGTGGTAGACACAAATTTAAACTAGAAATGTACTTCAATTGTTTGTTCTTAATTGTAGTAAAGCAATAGTTCATCTTAACAGATTTTCTTTTGTTGTAAATTTAGGCAATGACAGAGCAGTGCAGATACTTACATATACCTGTTGGCAACTTACCCAAGGACATTACATTGACTGGCTGTGATATTTTCTTTGCTCGACATCTCAACAAGCACAACCACATTCTGTGGTGTTCCCCAACAGAAAGGCCCGACCTGGGAGGCAAAGAGGCAGATGATAACAGGTTTGTCATGATAACTTGTATTTCAAGCTAAAGCTGCCATTTTTCAAAAGGAGACAACTTTCGGGACTTTCTGTTTGCTTTTCTATAAGCCCTGTCCCACGGAAAAAGCGGTCTGAGTAACTCAATAGTGTGCTAAAAAGGGGTCTACTCTTAAAGGAAAGAATTTGCTCCTCAGGAGCAAATTCTTTCCTTTAAGAGTTGACCCATACTGATGTGTGACAAAAATACTTTGCAGGAGTTGCCTCCCCTGAATGTGTATCCATTACCCTTAAGATAACTGTTGAACAACACCAAAGGTGGTCTCTTACTAGACATGCAAAAAAAGAATAACTGAAATCGTCTAGATGTGCTTTTAAAAGCAGAATTAGTTCTAATTTTAGATGGTCATAATATCGGAATTTCACTGTGTATCTAGTGAAAAACTCAAATTGGTGTTTACATTTCTGGTCGGAACAGCGCCTATACTGTCAAACAGATAAAAGATTTGTCATTTGCTGTCCGTTACTGTCAATGAATCTGGTGTAGTGATATAAGCCCAGTTGATAAGGTCACCTGTGCGCAGAAAGGCGAGCTATTTTGATGACCAGCTGTAGATCAACATGTGTCAGTCGAACATCCCCCCGCCCATAGGGGCTTGAAGAAATATATGGGCTGCATGATGCTTCCACGCAGAGCTGAATCCGGCCCGCACACTAGTACTAGTAAACCGCTTAGAGGATCTAAGCCTGTCCAGGAACCGCGGTGCGAGGCGGACCGTCCATGCTATTAAACCCTTTTTGTTTCATTGGGCGACAGGGATTGAGATGTCATTTTATCTCAATGTCGGGTAAAAGTCCCACAAAATTGGAAGCAACGTCTCCAAAATGACCTTTACAGTGTTGACGGGGACGTTAAACCTCAAATCAAACAAAACAGGCGAACATCCACCAGCAACATTTACCTTGTGCACTTTAGCTACCAATGTTTCCTTTGTTGGAACAGAACCCTTGCCGGTTATTTGTGAATTCAAATTTCAGTCTTTGTAGTTCCACTGATCAGCCTGTGTGACTGGTGAAGTAAGTAGGTTAGAGTCCAGTGTTTCAGATGAAATTTAATTTAACCCATTCAGAACCAGAAACCCCTAAAGGGGTACCTTGGCAAACAGTGCAGGCCCAGATCAGGCGCCGCAGAACGCGGCGTCTGATCAGGGCCTACACTGTTTGCAAAAAGTTAAGCCATTTCCCAACTAAATTTTGAAGAAAACACAACCTGACACCCCTAAATTTTGAAATGGACTCCTGCTATTTATAAGGTGGAAGATTCCATTTGGTGCAAAAAGGGTTAAAATAGAGGTCTCGTCTTATTGGAGAGCTGGAAAAACAAAATAAAACAACAAAATAGGCAGAGTGTTGATGCAGAGCCAGAAAGGAAGCAAAGCTAGATGGCAGTTTCTCATAAAAGTTCAATATCCTAGCCTGCACATGATTTACAAACATAAAAAAAAGGAACCCGTACAGTACAAAATGGACCGATTCAAAACTCTTATAGAAGAGCCAACAAGGCTAATTTCACTGTTCTGGTAGTAGTTAAGATCAGGCCCCAAAGATTCAGAACTTAAAAAGGTGTTAACATCATGTTAAAGCTGTTGTCATTCAGGGTCCAGCATTGTTAGTTTAATGACCTTGTTTGTGGTCCAAATAATAGCTGTTCCAGCAAAAGTATTGTCTAATACGGTTGTTCTTTGGCTGAAGAAACGTGAGTAGCTTTTGCAAAGGCTACTCGCATTTTTTCAGTGAAAATAATAGCATGTTTGCAATAAGAAATGATTGAAATTTCAACAATGTGTTCTCAAACGAAAGGTTAGAATTGAACAGTTTGAACCAGTTCTGCCAGTGGATTGTTTTCTTTTATAAATGAAAAAAAAAAAATGACATTTTTTGTACATTTTTTTTTTTAGGCTAGGTATGGAGTCGGAAGAGACAACGTCAACAGATATCAACAACCCTGGAGCCTATTCTACAGTGTGTGTAGAACTAGATGTGGCCAGTCTGGCAGTCAACACTATCATAGAGGTACACCACAGCCTCATTATAACACGGTTCATTATAACACGGCTGTGGATATAACACGGTTTCAAGATGGATCCCAAAAATGTATAGATTATATAGAAAAATGACCATAAATGGTCATTTTTCTATATAATCTTTACATTTTGCTTGGATATAACACGGTTGTTTAACTAACACGGTTTCTGCTTTGGACCCCATTAATAGTGTTATAAAGAGGTTGTGGTGTACCTTTGTTCTGCTTGGACCCACTACATTGAAAACTAGCTCTACAGTCTAAGAATTTGAATGCCATTTGCCTTGTTGATTTTCACACTTCCAAAAAAGCCAGCCTTGGTTCTCGATTTAACGGATCTATTCTTTCATTTTGAAATTTATACTGGCTTTGTAAATAAAATAATAATTTTTAGTACAAGAATTTTAACAGATAAGACGGGCATCTGGTGATAACTGAAGGATAATTTTTCTTATTTCTCCATAAAAACTATACCTATGTTGTAGGCATTCATTAGAACCCCCAAGGCGGTTCTCTCGGCGGTTCTAATGATTACCCACTACATTGTTTGACAAGAATTATCTTCCTTTTATCACCAAATAGCCACCTTAATCTGTTGCTGTCAGGAATGTAATGCCAATTTATGGGCCTCTGTGCAGCACTGACTCTTAATCATTAGGTCTCACCACTCTGGGTTTTAGCCTCACTCGGGTCACATGCGAGACACAAGTTCTGCAATGGAAGGTCAGGTGTTTTTTCTCTGGTTTTTGGCCCACGTCTGATGAGCGATCGGCTGGAAATCAGCGAAATAATCTTGAAAGGGCCATACAATTAAAATGAAAAAAAAACAACATCTAAATCCCTTACTTCCGTGATGTGTGATCAAGCCTTGCTCAGATCAGATCACAATTGAGAAACCAAGTTCAGCTAGAGAAGTCCTGGGGCCCAGTTGTTCAAAGCCTTGTTAGCTTAGAGCTCGTTAGTGGTCAAATTGTTAACTATTCTAGCAAGTGTAAAGGGAAACGGAACACCTTCAGGGGTGGCAACTCCTGCAAAAGTATTTTTGTCTCCCATGTCAATAGCGTTCAACTCTTAAAAGAATTTACTCCTGAGGAGCAAATTCTTTCCTTTAAGAGTAGACCCCTTTTTCAGTGGGACAGGGATTACAAAAAAAGCGAACAGGAAGTTCCGAAAGTTGTCCCCCTTTGAAAAATGGCAGAAAAATCAGCCAAGTGTTCCCATTCCCCTTAATACCCAAAATTCTGCTGCTCACATTTTCTCAGCAAAAATACTGGGACATTTGCCATATTAAATGATCGAAGTTTTAACAATTTGTTAACTAATGACGTCATCAATTTTGAACAACTGGATCCTGGTGAAAAGAAAGAGAAAGTGGGTATTTGCTGATGATTAAAGGATCATTTTTGTCAATTCTCCATAAAAAACCCTTTGTTGTGTCACAGTGTATTCATTATTTGAACAGCCTTGGTGAAGCAGTTCACATTTGAACCGTCTCAGTGAGGTGGTTCTTCTTCTTCTTCCAGAAATTGGTCAGGATTCACTACTGGAATGTACTGTTTACCAGCGAGGTTCATAGAGGATCTTACATGAGTGCCCCTGTATTATTGAATTTATTAAACTAGTTAAGGAATTTCCTTAACGAGTTTAATAAATTAAATAATACATGAGCACAAATGCAAGATTCTGTTTATCATATTACATTTAAAAGGCTGATATTTTATTCACAATTATTTGATAAAAATGTCAATATTCCGCCATTAGTAAACAGGGCGTCCTTAAGATGTTCTACATGTTACGGGCATATCTAACTAATTAGGGCCCCGCACTGAAAGTGTGGGTGCCCTATAGTAATCACTCTGTCCGTCCGTCTGTCTGTCTGTCTGTCCGTCCACAATTTTTTTTATCCTCCATAACTTTCTTATTCCACTGAAAGTGTGGGTGCCCTATAGTAATCACTCTGTCCGTCCGTCTGTCTGTCTGTCCGTCTGTCCGTCCACAAATTTTTTTATCCTCCATAACTTTCTTATTCCTGGATGGATTTAAATATTACTTGGCAGAAATGTTAACCATAATGTGATGGAGTGTTGCGCGCAAGACTCAGGTCCGTACCTCAAAGGTCAAGGTCATACTTAGAGGTTAAAGGTCAAAAAAGGGTCTTTCCTGTGTCCAATTAATAACTTTGTTATTATTCCTGGATGGATTTAAATATTACTTAGCAGAAATGTTAACCATAATGTGATGAAGTGTCACACGCAAGACCCACAGCCGTGCCTCAAAGGTCAAGGTCATACTTAGAGATAAAAGGTCAAAAAAGCGTCTTTTTAATTGTGTCCAATCTATAACTTTCTTATACCTGGATGGATTTAAATATTACTTAGCAGAAATATCAACCATAATGTGACAGTGTGCCGTATAGTAATGCCCTGTCTGTCCGTCCGTCCGTCTGTCCATCTGCCCGTCTATCCATCAACATTTTTCATGTTTACAAACTGAAGCTGAAGTTATTGACAGTTGCCATATAGTAACACCCTTTTGTTTTTAATTCATAACTTACAAACAGTCAAATGCATCAACTTCAAACTTAAGATATATGGTCACAATATCATTACACAATTACATGGCAACCGACGTAACTCTAGCTACAATACTCTAAGAGTAATAGCCCTTTGAAAAAAAATCCAACTCCTCTGATGGCACTGCCGGGGCCCTAGTCAGTTTCACTGACAGTTCTAGTTTACATATTTAATCCACTAGTGGATTATCAACTTCATTACATGACATTATTACATTCTCATATACAATGTCATATGATAAAAATGAATACACACAACATAGGTTTATATGGTGAAGTAAGGAAAATGATCTTATCACCAAATATCCCAACTTATCTGTTGCTATGCTGGTGTTTGTTTTGTTTTTATGGACTTTCTGATTGCTGTACATTCTTGATTAAAGATACTGTATTCAGCTCATTTACCACACACTGTTTTTCCAGATGCCATATTTTTGCCAAACAAGCTTTCTAACATATCTGAATCACTTTTCCAGTCATCCCATGTGAATGATCAGGAAGGAGCTAGTGCCGTCAGTTTTGACACAATGCCACAGTCATCTCTGGAAGAAATGGTTCAAGGTCAGGGGGCCGCCACTATGATGACAAGTTATGATGAAACTGCTCTATGTTCAGCCACCTTCAGGTATTTTTACTGTTGTTTAGCCCATAAAATGTCAATCACAACAATTGGCATCTGCTTTGTTGTCTGCCGGTTACTTTTAAAGACATACAGTAGAACTTCGATGGCTCGAACACCGATGGCTCGTTTACCATGACTGAGTCGAACCCTTGTTTGAGCCCCTAGAGAAATCCTGTACATAAGAAATAGTGGGGATAATTCAAGAGTTTTTCGCCTTTTTTACTTGCAAATTTATGCTGTGTGTACTCATTAGAATCGCCTCGATGAGGCGATTCTAATGAGTACACACAGCATACATATTCATTATCGAACACCGAAAAGATGTCCAAAAGTATATCGTTATGCCTCCTGGCAGTAACCCTCAGTGGCTCGAACTACCCCTGTCTCGAACAGATTTTCGTGGTCCCAAAGGTGTTCGAGCCATTGAAGTTTGACTGAATTTGCAAACAGTGTGGACTCAAATCAGACTGCTCCTCTAATTTGGGTCCGCACTGTTTGCTAGGAGCAGTCTGATTTGGGTCCACAATGTTTGCCTGTAAGCAAAAATAGTTTTTGAAATGTTTACAAAAAATTCAGCAGACGACGTAAGCAGACATTTTCAGATGTAGTTTTTTCAGCATCTTAAGGGTTAACCCACTGTATACTAGTGGACTCTTCCATTGCTATATGTTGGTTAAGTTAATTTGTATTGTAAGGGGTGTCAGGCCAATTTTTCTTTATTCTATTTTTTACAGAAAATTGTGTTACCAAATAGTGCAGGCCCTGATCAGACGCTAAGTTCTGCAGTGTCTGATCTGGGTCTGCAGTTTGACAAGGTACCCCTTTAGGCATTGGGTTAAATACCAGTGTTAAATGTATAAGCTGTGAGACACCGAGTTCTGCAATGGAAGGTCAGGTGGTTTTTCTCTGGGTACCCCGGTTTTTCCGCCTCAGATTAATGATCTTAAAGAACATCTTTGAACAGGACAAAATGTATGCTTATAATTCTACTATGCTATTGTTTTACCTGCATCAAACTATTGGAGTAAGAAAGTAAAGTATTCTTCTGACCAAACTCAAAGCAGAGGGAAATGTATGCTTCTGGTAAATTAGAATCGCCGTATTTACCATATGTGTTCGGACTGGCAGGCCTGAGCAAACAGTATAGACAATGATGAGACCACTCATCTATTCTTAGACCAAATAACAGGTAGTAAATTGTACTTGTTCAAATTTTAGATCAAGTATAGTTAAGAGTTGAGGTGTCTGAATACTTAGGGTAAATACGGTGTATACCAGATGCTTGCTACTGTTGGACATTATTTAACCCATTTAGTACCGGAAACCCCAAAACAGGTAGTTGGCAAACAGTGGAGGCCCAGATCAGACGCCGCAGAACGCGGCGTCTGATCAGGGCCTCCACTGTTTGCAAAAAGTTCAGCAATTTTCCAAATGAATTTTGAAGAAAACACAATCTGACACCCCTAAATTTTTGAAATGGAAGATTCCATTTGGTACAAAAAGGGTTAAACCTAGTTTCTATCTTTGTTGTTAGGATCTTGAAGAGCATGGTACAAGGCTGGGTGAGGGATGTTACAGCTTACTCTAACGTCTTTGCTGACAACCAGATCATACATTTCTACAGGTAAGTCACCCATCAGGGAAAAAGGTATTTTATTGTTGTGTTTGAAAAATGCTAGCTGGATTAGTTAGCTCAGACGGATGCCCATCGGTAACATTCTTTTGTGGATATTTATCATGAAATTTTTCTGCGGTCCTTCCTTCCCTACCGCTGATTCGAGAAGTGCAGTTAACTGTTGTCAAGTTTGTGGCAAAAGAATGTGCACTATAATGGTTAACTTATTGTGCAAAAGCCTGCCCAGGAAAAGTGTGGTTAGATAAACCAACCAGCTTGACAATACCTAAACAGTGTTGATTGGGCCATAAAAAAAAAACAAAACAAAAAAAATCTAATTCACATAGAAAAGCCCCTGCCATCGGGCCTTGAAGAACATATGGGCTGCATGATTCGCGCAGAGCTGAAACTGACAGCATTAAAAGTCTGGTAAACCGCTTAGAGAATGTAAGCTTGCTCAGCCAAAGCGGTGAGAGTTGGACCGTCCATGCTTATAAACACTGTTGGTTTCATTTAGTGACAGGGCTTGAGGTGTCATTTCATCTATTGTCTGGTAAAAGTTCCACAAAATTGGAAGCAACGTCTCCAAAATGACCTATAGAGTGTTGATAGAGGTGTTAAACCTCAAATCAAACAAATACACATTGCAAGGCACAAAATTAAGCCCCCGTCTGTCAGGGCATGGTGTAATAGATTGGCTGAAGCCACTTAGAAGATCTTAGCCTGCCCAGGCAAAGTGGTGCGAGTTGGACTGTCCCTACATATAAACCCTATTGGTTTCATTTGGTGGCAGGGCTTGAAATGTCATTTCATCACACTGTTGGGTTAAAGTCCCACAAAATTGAAAGCATCATCTCCAAAATGACCTTTATAGTGTTGACAGGAATGTTAAACCTCAGTTCAGGTAATAAACTCTTTTCTTTCAAGAATTTGAGGGTATGCTGGTCTTATCCATAAGAACAGTGTTCTTAGAGCAGGAAGGTTGATCCATTGATGCAGTTAAGGTCTTTATATTTACCCCTTATACCAGCCCTTGTAAAGGACCTTATGAACAGCTTTCCCCATTCTTTTCAGATGGCTACGGTCCCCTAGTTCTCTGTTGTTTGATCCAGCTTGACGTAGGACACTACAGAACATGATTTACCCTTATACCAGCCCTTGTAAAGGATCTAATGAATAGCTTTCCCCATTCTTTTCAGATGGCTACGGTCACCCAGTTCTCTATTATTTGATCCAGCTTTACGTAGGACACTACAGAATATGATGAAGAAAGTATTCCTACAGGTAACGGTGTATACAGTAAAATTCCTATATTAAGACCACCTTTGGGACTGTTCAAAAAAGTGGTCTTTAAGACCACTTTTGAACAGTCCCAAAGGTGGTCCCTCACCAGAGGACACTGTGTGCAGACAACAGGACAAAAGAATAATTGCAAGCTTCCAAATAAGCTTCTTAAAGCAAAATAAGTCTTAATTTTAGGTGGTCTTCCTACAGGTAAGACATATGGGTGAAAGTTTTCAGGATTATTCCAGATTTCAGTATTCCAAAACTTCTTATCTCTATATAAAGCAAAGCGAAAAAATTTGTAAATCTAGAATCAGGATTTTTTAGTCTTTTTGTGTAAGCAAGTTACCATACCATATTTACCCTAAATAGTCGGACACCTCAAAGCCTTTCCCTGCTTGTTCTAAAATTTGAACAAATACAATTTCTTAAATAGCTGGATAATGGCAAATGATGAAGATCGTGCAATGACTGATTCTGGTAAAATATGGATGGCTGTCCAGGGCCTAATCCCTGCCCAGGAAAGTGTAGTTAGGTAAAATGATTGGCTCAGTGTGACCTAAATAGGGTTGACTGGGTTGTTACAAATAAAGAAATCAACGAGGCAGTTGTTTTCGGTGAAAGAGTGTGCTTGTGCTGGATAGTTGCTTGCTTACATATAGCACTGTTTGGTAAACTGACTGGCTTAACATGACATAAAGTGTTGACATGGCCATTAAACTCTAAACCAAGCCAATTAATAAACAACTTTTACTGAACAGTTGATGGGTGAATTCAAGAGACTCGGCTCAAACATTGTATATGCCAACTTCAACCGTATCGTCTTGTGTACCAAGAAAAGAAGACTCCTGGATGCACTAGGTTATGTAGAGTACATCACCAACAGTATTAAGGGGAGAGAACTGTTTCATCTGATAGAGATGACCTATGAACAGTGCTGGGAATACCTGATGTGGCTAGATACTGTAAGTAGATAAGAAGTGTCAGTGATTCAGTAATTTACAACCTACTGTATTCACCCTATATATTTGAGAAAATTTCTTGTGTCTAAAAATATTTGGATGAGTGGCAAACAGTATGAGATGCCTTTCTGTCTGAATACAAGTGGTTCATATGGTTTTATCTAAGTTTAGGTGTAGGCTGCTAAAATGTGGAAGTGGAATAGATTGGCCTGCATATTTTCCTTGGCCTCTTGCTTTGTGATAAATAAGTTGCAGTTTATCTTATTAGCTAACCTGAGCACAAATGCTCATGATGAGCTGTTATTGGCGCACTGAGCACAAAGTGCTCATGGTGAGCTATTGTGATTCGTGAATGTCTGTTGTGTGTCGTCCCGCATCAGTCGTCAACAGTTTGCTTTAAAAGACTACTCCTCCTAAACCCCTGGCCAATTTATTAAACTTCACCAGAAATAAAGCCAAGATGGCTCTCTACCAAAATAGCTAAAATTGTTCCACTCCGATGAACAATATTGCCACCAGGGCTAAAAAATAGAAATATCTAAACGACTACTCCAATACCCCTGGGCCAATT
The DNA here is from genome assembly GCA_963580285.1 of Lucinisca nassula. Lineage (NCBI taxonomy): Eukaryota > Metazoa > Mollusca > Bivalvia > Lucinida > Lucinidae > Lucinisca > Lucinisca nassula. Next base: position 104,286,485 of record OY757019.1, read on the forward strand.
TCATTCAAACTTCATAGTATTGTTGCTCAGGTAACCTCTACCAAAATAGGGGCTTGAAGAAATATATGGGCTGCATGATGCTTCCACGCAGAGCTGAATCCGGCTCTCACACTAGTACTGGTAAACAGCTTTGAGGATCTAAGCCTGTCCAGGAACCGCGGTGCTAGGCGGACTGTCCATGCTGATAAACCCTATTGGTTTCATTGGGCGACAGGGCTTGAGATGTCATTTCATCTCAATGTCTGGTAAAAGTCCTACAAAATTGGAAGCAACGTCTCCAAAATGACCTTTACAGTGTTGACGGGGACGTTTAACCTCAAATCAAACAAAATCTACCAAAATAGCTAAAACTGTTTTGCTCCAATGAACAAGATGCCAGAGCTTAAAATAGAATGTCAACAATTTGCTTGAAATGCGAACTCCTAAAGCCTTGGCTCAGTTACGCTCAAAATTCACAGGAATGTTGCCTAGGTGGCTCTCAACCAAAATAGCTAAAACTGTTGCACTTCGATGAACAAGAGCTAAAATTAGAAAAATCTTTAAACAACTGCTCCCATACCCCTTGGGCCAATTTCATTCAAACTTCATAGGAATGTTGCTTTGGTGACCAGCTTCCAAAATAACTAAAAATCGTTACGCTCCAATGAACAAGCTGGCTGCCAGAGCTAAAAATAGAAAACATCATCAATTTGCTTAAAACGCTTACTCCTCCTAAACCCTTCTCTCAGTTTCGCTTAAACTTCACGGGGATGTTGCCTAGGTGGCTCTCTACCAAAATGGCTAATATCTTTGCCCTCCGATGGACAAGATGGCAACCAGAACTGAAAATAAAAAAAAATAAAACGAATACTCCTCCCATGCCCCTGGGCCAGTTCCAGTCAAGCTTCATAGGAATGTTGCTAAGGTGACGTTCTCCTAAAATAGCTAAAATCATTCTGCTCAGATAAACAAGATGGGCGCAAAAGCTAAAAATAGAAAAACATCAACAATTTGCTAATAATGCTAACTCTTCCTAAACATTTGGGCCAATTTCGCCTGAACTTCACAGGTTAGGTGCCCAGGTGGCTCTTTACCAAAATAGCTAAGATTGAAACTCGTTCTGCTCTGATGAACAAGATGGGCGTCAGAGCTAAAAAATAGAAAAATCTTTAAATGACTTCTCCCATACCCCTGGGCCAATTTCATTCTAACTTCATAGGAATGTTGATTAGGTGACCCTCCACCAAAATCGCTAAAACAGTTTGGCTTTGATGAAAAAATGGCCGCTAGAGCTAAAAATAGAAAAACGTCGGCTTGAAATCAGGTGTGCGATTCAGGGCCATCTTGGCCCTCTTGTTCTTAACATGCCAGAAGTACTGCTATATAGGCCCCAAAACACAATTGGCTTCATCATTCCTAGAAGAACTGATACATGAAAATTCTAGAGAAGTTTTATAAAGTCGAACTGCAACAACTTGATAAATTTTGGATCATGAAAATTTGTTGTGGAGAAGTTCAGTTTGAACACTGGGGTTTAATCATAGGTCATGGAACAAATCATCTGTGTAACTCAAGTTATTGAAGTTTTACTGTTGTTATAAATACACCACAACCTCTTTTTCACACTATTAATGGGGTCCAAAACAGAAACTGTGTTAAACAACTGTGTTATATCAAAACAAAAACGTATAGATTATATGGGCCCCGCCAAGCGAATTTGTGTCTTCGAGCATTCCATGATGACAAATTTTAACTGCGCATGCCCAGCCATTCAGAGGGGCCAGGGATATGGCTTTCTGTCTGAAGGTTCCTCTTGATTCACTGCTTGTATGTGCAGCAAAGGTTCTGGCGAGACTGCCCGAATGCGCAGGCTCGCCTGAACCTTCGCTGCTCGCATAGGCAATAAGTACCAAAATCGCTTGACGGGGCCCATATAGAAAAATGACTAATTATGGTAATTTTTCTATTTAGTCTATACATTTTTGGTATTCATCTTGAAACCGTATTATAACCCAAACCGTTATATATTGAACCGTGTTATAATGAGGCTGTGGTTTACATGCATTTGCCTTCAACAATTTCTAGGCAAACCATGGTGGTATCAAGGGAAAACCACTAGAAGGAGAAAATGGGGCTGAGAATGGAGAGAAAACTGTCGACGGTGATGATGAAATTATCAATGGAGAAGACCCAGCAAATGACGAGGTAATTTACAGTAAAGTCTATCTCAAAGTACTTGTCTTAAGTAATGGTTAGCGGCTTAGAGGATCTAAGTCTGTCCAGGAACGGTGTAGGTAACTGATCGGCCCGACATGAACATAGATGTTTACTGGGCCATAGTTAAGGCTGGCATGATCAATCGGAAAATCGAGTAATCCATCGATAATTTCCACAAAACTGATTATAATTACTGATTTGCTTGTAATTGATTATTTGATTAGTACAATTTACTACCCAAAGTTGTGCCTGAAATGGCTGGATGAGTGGCAAACAGTGCAGACCCTGATGAGACGCCGCATTCTGCGGCGTCTCATCTGGGTCTACACTGCTTGCCCATGCCTGTCTGTTCAAAAACATACAGTTAAGTACAGTAAAGTACAACATATAGTAAAAGTCATGCTCAGAGAGAAAGCCAGACAGGTAAAAATATTACCAAATCTTCAGCGATCACTAATTATTGATCGCAATTGCATGACTGATAATCGATTATCTTTCAGCTCCGATTAGCCATCCCTAGCCATAGTCTTAGAACCAACCACAACATACTCATGCTCATTACAGACCCAGGGCCATGATAACACAGGTATTCAGTGCAGACTTCATGAAACACAACATAATTTCTTACATCAGTGGCCCCAACCCATCGGGGCTTAGAAGAATAGCTTGGGCTGCATGATGCTTCCAGGCAGAGCTGAACCTGACCCCACATGAGTACTGGTAAACTGCTTGGAAGCATTAAGCCTGCCAAAGCAGTGGTGTGAGTCAGATCATCCAATGCATATAACCTTTTGCTTTCATTGGGCGACAGGGCTTGAGGTATCATTTTATCTAAGTGTCTGGTAAATGTTCCACAAAATTGGAAGCAGCGTCTCCAAAATGACCTAAATAGTGTTGACTGGGACGTTAACTTCAATTCAAATAAATAAACAAGAGTACTGGTAAACCGCTTAGAGGTTCAAAGCCCGCCCAGGCAAAGTGATGAGAGTCTGACCGTCCCCACATATAAACCCTTTTGGTTTGTTTGGCGGGAGGGCTTAAGATGTCATTTCATCTCAATGTCGGGAAGAAGTCCCACAAAATTGGAAACAGCTCTAAAATGACCTAAATAGTGTTGACGGGGATGCAAAACCTCAATTCAAACAAACACACATCACCAGACAAATGGACATGTTAAATTTAACCCTTCTTGTACCAAATGGAAACTACCACCTTATATATAGCAGTTCACTTCAAAATATAGTGGTGTCAGGTTGTGTTGTTTTCAAAATCTATTTGGAAAATGATAATTTTATGCAAACTGTACATCCTGAGCAGATGCCACGTTCTGCGGGTCTGATCTGAGCCTGCACTGTTTGCCAACTACCCGTTTTGGGGTTTCCAGTACAAAATGGGTTAATGTTAACCTTTTCATCATCATCATCATCATCATCAGAGTTTTGATTAACGTGCAGGTACAGGGGGCAACATCCACACAAGTAGGCAATCTTCCAGGTAGCTGGCTTACTGCATGCATGGCAGATCAGGTATTTCTATCAGGAGGGTCGATATTCATTAGCTGCCACTCTCTGTGATCTCCCTCTTCAGCTGCTTCCAAGTCATCTTTGGGCCTCCCAGGCTCTGGTTTTCCATCCACCTGTAAAAGGCTGTCTTGACTGCACCCTAGGAACGTTCCACGTGTCCATACCAGGGTAGCCTTCTCTTCTTCAGATGAGGTCCAGATCCTCAATTATTATATACCCAGAAAATGTCCCGTTTACTTTGTACAGAAGATACCGGTCAATATTTTTCCATATTGCCCGTAGTCAAGTTGATATTGCCCGGAGATAAGGAGTCTCGTGCATAATAGGACTACTTTCAAATTTCATAGTTTTGAATCGTGGCACTCGGCAGCCATCTTGTCGTGCGAATCGACTGAGAGAACGAAGAAATAAAACGAATGCAGGCTGTGACACAGAGCACAAAGCGCATTTTATGGTAACAAATATGACCTACCTGCAATCTGTAAAGATTTACAAAACTTTCTTTCAGTAAATCAGGAGTACTTTGAAAGAAACTAAACGGAAACTCCGGAAAAAATGGCGTTCTGCGTTGGCAAACGTCGATGTTTTTAATGACGTCACATCAAACGACGTTAACGTCATATTGACTTTGGCGCCATTGGGCGTGGTTTTGCAATGTGTAGGAAGACATCAAACGAGCTGCATTATTTTCTATTTTAAGCTACTTAAAAGTATATATTATCATTTTACATTCAGATTTCTATGCCAGGCAGTCCTGAGTTTTAAGAGTTAAAGTTTTGGATATATAATAAAAAGGGTATTGACTTTATATTGTGAAATATTCGGCCCTCGTTCATATGGCGGAGACGCACTCGCAAGCTTGTGCGTCCTTCGCCATATGAACTTGGGCCGAATATTTCATAATATAAAGTCAATAACCTATAATTCCAAGCCACGCAAGTAGCTCACTGGACCTGATGGTGACAGTATCTCATGGCTTGATATTTCATTGCCCTGTCATTCCGCTGCAAACGTTGGAGGTTTGGTTTTGTCAACTGCCAAGTCTCGCTGGCATGGAGCATTGCAATCTGCACACAAGAGCTGTACACACGGCCATGTGTCTTGAACGAGAGGTGGCGGGAAGAGAGAACTGATAGCAGCTCCTTGAACTTCTTCCAGCATGTTTTCACATGTATTGTGGTGGAAACCTGTCAGAAGATATTTCAAACGGTGATAATAATTGTAAAGTCCAGAAGTGCTGGGCTTAGTGGGAATGAAATATTAACCCTCACCATGCTGTATAGTCCAGTATACCACACTCCTCCCCAATTTTCAGCCATTTGTGTTGCATGATTAAAAATTTTACCATGTTTTCAGAAGCAGAATGGGAAAAAAAAAAACAGTATAAATTCTGATCAGCTGGCTTCACAGCTGATCTGGATCTATACAGTTTTCCAAAAAAGCATGCATCTGGGTTCAGAATGGTGAGGGTTAAAGGCCATGAAAAATAAAAAAATGAAAATGGATCTGAAGATTTAAATGAGATTTAAGGGGCCAGTTGTTTAAAGCATTGTTAGCTTAACGAGCTCGTTAGAGATCATATGGTTAACTCTTCTAGCAAGTACAATATCGTAAATTTTGGTATTTTTGCTGAAAAAATGTGAGCAGCTTTTGCGTCCGCAAAAGCTGCTCACATTTCTTCAGCAAAAATTTCAGCATATTTGCCATATTTAATGATCAAAATTTTAACGAAACATTAACTAACGACGTCGTTAGTTTTGAACAACTGGCCCAAGGTATTTGAATCCGCTTACTTTTCACATTGTGACTGCACCTAATAAGTTTGTTTAGATTTTTTCCACACCTTTTCTGGCTGGCCTTTACAGCTCGGTCAGATGGCCCGGGTTTCTGACATGTGATCATGGGTTGTGGGTTCAATACCTGCCATGTCAGCAACATGCCCTAGTGACCATGAAGTCTTCCTACTGTCTCTACTGATTCAAGAAGGGCAGTATCCAGTTACTGGCCAAAGAAAAATGTACACTGTACTGGTTAACCACTTACAGGCCTCCTAGTGAAACCTATAAAACCTATAACAATCTATAATTTTGTGTCTTACTTAAAACAGGGCTTTAGATAATTTTTTTTTCAAAAGAGTACAGTACTCGTCCTTTTTTAAAAAAAGGAGTAACGAGAAATTTTTAAAGAGTACTGCAAAATAAACCAAAACTCTTTATTTTGCAGCCTCGACACAATGTTTTTATGGACTGATTTGTGGCCAGGTGTACTGTTTGTTTTCTTATAGATACACATATTCAATATCTGTGCCTATTAGAAAACAAGCAGTATGCCTGGCCATAAATCAGACAAAACAATGCCATATTGAGATCCCTTCTGAGCAGTTTGTTGACGGAGAAATCTTACTTTTGGGGTTCAGTTCTCTTGGCGGATAGCAGGACTTCAATGGCTAATTATTGTGGCCAAAGAGTTTCTAAAACTTTTGAATATCAGCATCACTTTATTGTCCAAGATATGGAGTGAAACTCATATTCTTTAAAACTTTTATAATTCATTTTCAAAACCATATTCTCAATTTCATCATATTTTTGTCCATGGATATTTATTTTCTTCAACCCTTCGATCGTGGGACCCACGTGTTTCCTTACAGGCAATGTTATAATCGGAACTCAATGGCTTTTCACCCGCGTGTGAAGCTGATAGTACTGGTGACTCTACTGGAATTATATATATGTATATTTACATGCATTTCACAAGTAAGGGGTGTACTGGGTCGAATCAATAGCAACGTTTATTATTTAAAAAAACATTTTAACATTTAACTTCTAGGTATCTTTTAATATAGAATTATAATATTTAAATAAAAAAATAATTTGTTTGATTCATCTGAAAGCGTGTTATTAAAGCAATACAAAAAATAACCGATGAATGAATAAGTAATCTGTTCAAGGGAGACTACTCAATAATTATCCATGTCATTTGACGTTTCAGAACTAAGGCTGAACGTTCGTCTCCACTGGTTGCGACTCTGATCAAAATGCGAAGCTAGTGTTAGCAATATCCCCGCGGCTTTATCAGTCTGCGACAGTATTACAAGTAAACAGTGTGTATACCGAGATGCGTCGCACAACACCTTGCAAAGACCCAGATCAACATGCGCAACCCGGGCAACCTTTTTTCTCACCTATCTCTGAGTAGCCCTGCAAAAGGCTCTTGGGGTCAGCGAAGACTGAGCAGTTTGCAATTATGCGCAGGCTACTCCGAGTCTTCAATGGTCGCACGATACTCAAAGACTTAGACCAGCATGCGCAACCACTATGTAAGTCAGAACAACATGCGCAACAACTACGCAAGTCCGTTTGGATAACCGAGCTTGTAAAATCAGCGATGCGCAGACTGAAGCGTGTCGATACTGCTGAGCAATGACCTGCTCATCCAATCAATACGGCTAATGAAGGCTCGCGCGCATGCGCTGACTGATCCGAGACTTCACTGCTCGCTCGTCTTACTGTAGTTCAGATTACTCCGGATTACGCCCACCTGATTAACGATCGGATCGGCTCTATATGTGATATAATCTTGAAAGGACCGCAACCCCAACCCCAATAAAACTTGATTCCCTTGAAATAATTTATGAATGCATAATTTTCCCGTGTGAGAATTTCCCGCCTTTTATTACACACGTCATTTATTTCACGTGCGTTCCAAATACGCTCTCAAAAAATATTAAATGCGTAATGCTTATTTGTTTTTCGTACCTGATACGCAGCAGATTTGAAAAAAAGGAGTATCCTCCCAATTATTTTCGTAATTTACGCGGTACGCAGCCTTATCTAAAGCCCTGTTAAAAACCATTTATTTTGAACATAAAACCCTTAAAAAGCCTGATTTTCATAAACAAAAACCCTGTATTTTTCTCCTTTTGAACTTTCTTGTGACTCAACCCTAATTTTTCTTCAAAATGCCTTAATATTTTTACTTTCTAGTCCAAAAAATGTGATAAAAATGTCAAGAAATTGTAATTTTTTCCTCACTCGCTCGGACTTTGTAAAATTCATATATACTTTATTCGAGTTATTGTGGCGCCAAAAAATTCATCAAATATTTTTTTTTCAGTTTTAAATCCTTAAGTGAGTTTGGAAGAACCTTTTTTTAACCTATATTTTTATTGAAAAACTTGTAAATAACCTATAATTTGAGCAAGAGGAACCTACATAAAACCTATATTTTTAAAGTGGGCATCAGGAGATGACGTCTATAAGCCACAAGGCTTACTGTCAGATCCTTTAGCCACATCGTACTAATGTATGTGTATTGTAAATGTATCAAAGATCGAAATAAAATATTGTTTAAACCAAGTGGGCATCTGGGAGATCTGCATTTACGTATGTATAAGACTGCCCGGTAAACTGACTGGCTGGATATGACCTAAATTGTGTTGACTGGACTGTAAAACTCCAACCAACCAAACACTTATTTCATTTTTTTCAGCCAGAGATAGAGATGAACTGGAACCTGATGACTTTCCTACCGGAGGCTGGAGCCTGTCAAACTAACTTTAATGTAAGTTAGAACAATACTGCTCTTAAACACCACAGCCTTTTTAGCTCACCTGTCACGTAGTGACGAGGTGAGCTTTTGTGATCACTTTTTGTCCGTCGTGCGTGCGTGCGTGTGTGCGTAAACTTTTTCTTCAAACAACATCTCCTCCTAAACCACTGATCGGATTTTGACCAAACTTTACAGGAATGATCCTTAGGTGGTCCCCTTTCAAAATTGTTCAAATGGTTCTGGTCTGTTGCACATCCAGGTCACAGGAGCTAAAAATAGATTTTTTAAATGAAAAATTTAAAAATCTTCTTCTCTGAAACCGCAAGGCCCAGGTCTTCGATATTTGGTATGAAGCTTCATCTAGTGGACCTCTACCAAGATTGTTCAAATTATAGTCCTGGGTCGAAAATCGTCCCCGCCCCGGGGTCCTTTGGTTTTACATAGGCTTATATAGGGAAAATCTTTAAAAATCTTCTTCTCTGAAACCCCAAGGCCCAGGTCTTTGATATTTGGTGTGAAGCTTCAACTAGTGGACCTCTACCAAGATTGTTCAAATTATAGCCCTGGGGCCAGAAATGCCCCCGCCCCGGGGGCCTTTGGTTTTTCATATGCTTATATAGGGAAAATCTTTAAAAATCTTCTTCTCTGGAACCGCAAGACCCAGATCTTGGATATTTGGTGTGAAGCTTCATCTAGTGGACCTCTATCAAGATTGTTCTAATTATAGCCCTGGGGCCAAAAACGCCCCGCCCCGGGGGCCTTTGGTTTTACATAGGCTTATATAGGGAAAATCTTTAAAAATCTTCTACTCGGGAACCACAAGGCCCAGATCTTGGATATTTGGTATGAAGCTTCATCTAATGGACCTCTTTCAAGATTGTTCAAATTATAGCCCTGGGGCCAAAAATGCCCCCGCCCCGGGGGCCTATGGTTTTAATATCAAATATAACTACCCATCACTACAATTATAGCCTTTTCACCAGACGCAGGTCTGGGACAGTCTGACACAAAAAAAATTTAGCCAGAAATGCCACCGGCATGTCCCTTTTCCCGTGACCTCCCCAGCGTCGAGTCCTGATTGGTCGCTGATGTCACATGACCTATCAGACCAATAGGCAGACGATACAGGTCACGTGACCGCGATTTTCGCGCCGAGAAGGTCATTATTTTTTCAGACTTGCTTGGGATAGGATGGTCAAACTACATTCCATGGAAGAATGAATAAACGGATAAGTGTTTTATTCTTTTTTGATTTTGCACTTACCTTGAGTTTCCACAACGTACTTAGGCTTTTTAAGCTTACTGTTTATTCCGAAATTCTTAGAGACTTTATTTCGTGTGTTTCTGCCGACATTACATGTGTAGTGGTTGTCCGCCATTTTGAAATTTCACTTGGAAGTTTTGTTTATCATGTGATCAACCGTTTTTGGTTTTTGATAAGCACCACACTTCTTTTCATGTTATGTGCCAGGGTATACGCTTGTATTATTCCTGGTAATGTTTTAATAGAAGTCGGCGTTGTGGAAACTTAAATTGCCAGAAAAGAGGACGTTTTTTGTACGTGTTCCTTCCACTTCCGGTATCGGAAGACGTTGTATCGCTGAATAAAAATTCTCAGCATTAATTTAGTTTTGAACATGTGCAAGACCCGTCTTTGTTTAGCACTTATAAATCCCACGATGCAGATGGATAATATTCAGGTCCCTTTGTGGCCTTTCTATAGTATCTTCTAAACAGAATCCATCCAATTCGTGTGGGTCACCATTGCCGAATCAAGATGAGCCAGTCTATGTCCCCTCCTCCCATTTGGGCCTGTTTTGACTAGTAGGATAGGTTCGTCGACCGCCCCGTAGAGACCCTGCTCATAATTGCGGGGACTCCGGGGTGCGGGGAACCTATGCCCAAAAATTTTTTCCGAATCCATGTTACATACGAATTTTAGTACGGTTCCGATCCCGGTTTTTATCGGGTAACCTTTCCGGACCTTCGGTACTTAGTTTACCTTGGTCATATGCTTCTTTCCTCTTATTATGTTAAATTTGTGTTATCATAATCATTAAATTGGATTGTTTTCCCTTGTAAAACATACAGATTTGGGCATCGTTTATTGGAATACCGTATCTATTGCAAGTGAATCCGGGACGTTTCGGTACTGAGTCGTTTCGGCCTGGGTCGTTTTCGACCCGAATTTGCACCTGGATCGATTCGGCCTATTTCGGTGGGTCGTTTCGGCCTTGGGCCAATTCGGCCTTGATCGTTTTAGGCACGGCTCCTTGAATGCTCAATTTTGATTCGGCAATTTCGCATGTTCAGTGCACTATATACAATAAAGGGCCTAACACTGGGGAAGTTTAATTGAGCCTCAAGTGTTTTGCCCCTAGAGCTGAATCTGGGCCTAGTGATTTATCCTCTGGGGATATATCAATACTCAGAGGTTGGTTTTTTTTTTTTTCGTCCTTACTAATTAGCGATTATGAGAAGGACATATTTAGAGCCTCATCACCTATTGATTCTAAAACTATAAGCGGACCATGTCTTCCCAACGTTTTCAGAATCAAGCTTCAAGACCGGGGGCACTCGTGCGAAAAGAACTTGGAACATTGGTTCTAACAACAAAAACATCAATTTTTTGTTCTTATGAAATTCCAAAATTCGACCCAGATTCAGTCTCTGTATATATGACGTCAGGGAAATTGGCATTACTTCCTGTTTCGACGCTCTAACATTGGAGCTTCTTACCAGGACTATTATTAAGTGGGTTCTCATTATGACTGGTATTCTAATTCTACCCACTTTGCCTTCAAACAAGAGCATTCCGACCATATAGCTGCTATTCTAATGCTTTTGTTTATTTCCCGGTCATTTTTTCACATGCCATGGCTGTCTACCACCATGTTGCATGTTTGGCGCAACTCTGCTCTTGATAACTGGTTCAGTTTTTACTGAGCATAGTAAATGAAAACTTAGAGCCTCAGCGCCTCTTGATTCTAAAACTATAAGCGGACCATGTCTTCCCAACGTTTTCAGAATCAAGCTTCAAGACCGTGGGCACTCGTCTTTTTTGAAGTCTTCGGAGAGCGTATCAAGTACAGGTACCGCAACCAAGAGACGCTCTTCGACTACTTCCGATGACTTTTAAGTGCTTATCACCCTCGACTAGAAGATCTCAATCAGTCCTCGTCTACTAATAGATCATTCTCAGATCAGGGTACACGGTCCTTTCGTTCCAGAGGTCGGACTGGAACGAAATCTCCCAATAGAGGAAGACACAAGTCTAACAAATGACTTTCTTCCTTCCCCTCCTCTTCATCTTCTCCCAGTAGGAGCCGAGCTTTTTCAGTTCTATCAAGTCTTGGCTTCTTTTATTAAATATATTTTGAGTTTTATGAGTTTTGAGAAAGGGTTACTGGATTGAGTTCGTTAGGAATCCTTTCTCTTTCTCACATGCAAATACTATTTCTGGTAAATAGTATCAAGAAAAGAAATCTTTTTATTGGAAGAGGAAGGGTTCTTCTCCAAAAGAAAGCCGTGTAAGTAGAAAAATTTCTCCTTTCCCCAAGGCTTCTACAGGCGGATCTTTCTGGTCGAGAAGAAAATGGGAAAATCGACTCATCATCGACTTCTCACACTTAACACAGATGATGCAAGTCGATCATTTCAAAATGGAAACTTCGTCCTCGATTAGTCAGGTCAATTCTCCCAAATTCGGGGACGATTTCCGTAGTTTTAAAGGACGCTTACCTTCACATCTCCATCCATAGGTCATTACGCAAATACCTTCGTTTCACCTTGGATGGAATTTTGTGTATCAGTCCGTTGCCTTTCCTTTGTTGGATTTGTCAACGGATCAATGAAAAGAAAAGAAGAAAATGGGAAAATCGACTCATCATCGACTTCTCACACTTAACAAGATGATGCGAGTCGATCATCTCAAATGGAAACTTCGTCCTCGATTAGTCAGGTCAAATTTCCCAAATTCGGGGACGATTTCCGTAGTTTTAAAGGTCGCTAACCTTCACATCTCCATCCATAGGTCATTACGCAAATACCTTCGTTTCACCTTGGATGGAATTTTTGTGTATCAGTCCGTTGCCTTTCCTTTGTTGAATTTGTCAACGGATCAATGTTTTCCCTGTTCACCAACTTAATAGAAATTAATTAAGCAGCTCTCATCATAGAATTAGGCCCCAATCTTGTGTAGTGTTCCGACGATGGGTTTTGTCATCATTTTTACAGATACTGTTTATCATACCTTGTCTTAACGTGTACAGGTTATTGTGAATTTAGATTTCATACACTTTATCGAGAAGTTGAAATTGATTCTACCTCAGAGATACTTCTCCAATTTTTTCATGCCCCGAAAAACTTTCGATTTATGTCAGGGGTTTGTTTCCCCTTTTTTAGAAACTTAGTAATTGGATCCAGTTTCCCTGGACAATCTCATCTTAGACCTTTCCAGTTTTTTTTTGCTAACATTATCACTGGAAATACCATACGGTCTATAGGAGCAATAAATTCCATTATCAAGATTGCTCTCTACGATTTATGAATCCCTCAGTATCAAATGGGGTCTCCTCTTTTAGAGACTATTCCCTATTTGTTTTTTTTTTTTTTTTTTTCGCATGCCAGCCTTTCAGGTTGGTTTCCCACTTCGAACCTCAGGGATTAGTTGTTCAGGGAACGTGGGGCCTATATTAGGCGGGGCTATATATATATATATATATATATATATATATATATATATATGTGTGTGTATGCGTATATGTATGTATATATGTATATGTGTATAAACATTCTGAAACTTCAGACAAATTTCCTTGGTTTATCAGTTCTTCATAGCTCCAAACTGAGGAACAGCTTCATTATTGTTACTCCAGACAAATAAATAGTGTAGTTTTTTCTACTTATCAGGGAGTGACTCATTACTCTTCCCTGTTGGTTTTTACATGGAAGATTATAACTTGGTGTCTTCAGGAAGGTATGTCTATCCTTGTCGGACACCTCCAGGGCAGATTACGTCATTGGGATCGCCCCTATAGACCAGTTCACCATCCGTTCTCTACAGGGCGTTTTCTCAAATGGAGAGAACCTTTATTGGGCCTTTTTTAATCAAATGTCCAAACAACTCGGTTCTCCAATCAACTTTCATTATGTTTCAAGTTTCAGATCACCTGGAACGTGCAGTTGATTTAAAATCTCTAGATTGGGGGAATCTTTTACATATGCGTTTACACCATTCAACTGAATTCCTCTAGTTCTAGGAAAAAATTCAAGCGTCCAAAAGCCGAGCCATTCTGATTACGCCTCCTATGGCCTCAGAGATCTTGGTTTTTAGCTCACCTGTCACGTAGTGACGAGGTGAGCTTTTGGGATCACTTTTTGTCCGTCGTCCGTCGTGCGTCCGTGCGTGCGTGCGTGCGTCCGTGCGTGCGTGCGTCCGTAAACAATTTCTTCAAACAACATCTCCTCCTAAACCGCTGATCGGATTTTGTCCAAACTTCACAGGAATGATCCTTAGGTGGTCCCCTTTCAAAGTTGTTCAAATGGTTCCGGACCGTTGCACATCCAGGTCACAGGAGCCAAAAATAGATTTTATTCACCAAAAACTTAAAAAATCTTCTTCTCTGAAACCACAAGGCCCAGGTCTTTGATATTTAGTATGAAGCTTCATCTAGTGGACCCCTACCAAGATTGTTCAAATTATAGTGCTGGGACCAAAAATGCCCCCGCCCCGGGGCCCTTCGGTTTTACATGGGCTTATATAGGGAAAATCTTTAAAAATCTTCTTCTCTGAAACCGCAAGGCCCAGGTCTTTGATATTTGGTATGAAGCTTCATCTAGTGGAACCCCACCAAGATTGTTCAAATTATAGTGCTGGGACCAAAAATGCCCCCGCCCCGGGGCCCTTTGGTTTTACTTGGGCTTATATAGGGAAAATCTTTAAAAATCTTCTTCTTTGAAACCTCAAGGCCCAGGTCTTTGATATTTGGTATGAAGCTTCATCTAGTGGACCCCTACCAAGATTGTTCAAATCATAGTGCTGGGGCCAAAAATACCCCCCGCCCTGGGGCCTCTGGTTTTTACATAGGCTTATATAGGGAAAATCTTTAAAAATCTTCTTCTCTGAAACCGCAAGGCCCAGGTCTTTGATATTTGGTATGAAGCTTCATCATGTGGACCTCTACCAAGATTGTTCAAATTATTGTGCTAGGACCAAAAATGCCCCCGCCCCGGGGGCCCTTCTGTTTTACATGGGCTTATATAGGGAAAATCTTTAAAAATCTTCTTCTCTGAAACCACAAGGCCCAGGTCTTTGATATTTGGTATGAAGCTTCATCATGTGGACCTCTACCAAGATTGTTCAAATTATTGTGCTAGGACCAAAAATGCCCCCGCCCCGGGGGCCCTTCTGTTTTACATGGGCTTATATAGAGAAAATCTTTAAAAATCTTCTTCTCTGAAACTGCAAGGCCCAGGTCTTTGATAGTTAGTATGAAGCTTCATCTAGTGGACCCCTACCAAGATTGTTCTGCTGGCTTCGGTGGCTCAGTCGGATGCGCGTCTGACTGGTGATCAGGAGGACGCGGGTTCGACTCCCGCAGGGGTCGGAAACATTCTTTCTAGGAGATTGATCATGAAATCTTTTCTACGGTCATTCTCTCCTTTCAGCTGATTCACGAAGCAGTTGTCAGTTTCTGGCGAAAGAATGTGCACTGTACTGGTTAACTGCTTACGTATAAGCCTGCCCAGGAAAGTGTTGATAGGTTAACTGACCGGCTCAAAAATGACCTAAATAGTGTTGACTGGGCCGTAAAACTCCAATACAAACAAACAAAACCAAGATTGTTCAAATTATAGTCCTTGAGCCAAAAATGCCCCGCCCCGGGGCCCTTTGGTTTTACATGGGCTTATATAGGGAAAACCTTTAAAAATCTTCTTCTCTAAAACCGCAAGGCCCAGGTCTTTGATGTTTGGTATGAAGCTTCATCTTGTGAACCTCTACCAAGATTGTTCAAATTATTGTGCTGGGGCCAAAAATGCCCCCGCCCCGGGGGCCCTTTGGTTTTACATGGGCTTATATAGGGAAAATCTTTAAAAATCTTCTTCTCTGAAACCGCAAGGCCCAGGTCTTTGATATTTGGTATGAAGCTTCATCTAGTGGACCCCGACCAAGATTGTTCAAATTATAGTGCTGGGACCAAAAATGCCCCCGCCCCGGGGCCCTGTGGTTTTACATGGGCTTATATAGGGAAAACTTTTAAAAATCTTCTTCTCTGAAACCGTAAAGCCCAGGTCTTTGATATTTGGTATGAAGCTTCATCTAGTGGAACCCCACCAAGATTGTTCAAATTACAGTGCTGGGACCAAAAGTGCCCCCGCTCCGGGGCCCTTTGGTTTTACCTGGGCTTATATAGGGAAAATCTTTAAAAAAATCTTCTTCTCTGAAACTGCAAGGCCCAGGTCTTTGATATTTGGTATGAAGCTTCATCTAGTTGACCCCTTCCAAGATTGTTCAAATTATAGTGCTGGGGCCAAAAATACCCCAGCCCTCGGGCCCTTTGGTTTTTACATAGGCTTATATCGGGAAAATCTTTAAAAATCTTCTTCTCTGAAACCGCAAGGCCCAGGTCTTTGATATTTGGTATGAAGCTTCATCTTGTAGACCTCTACCAAGATTGTTCAAATTATAGTGCTAGGGCCAAAAATGCCCCCGCCCCGGGGGCCCTTTGGTTTTACATGGGCTTATATAGGGAAAATCTTTAAAAATCTTCTTCTCTGAAACTGCAAGGCCCAGGTCTTTGATATTTGGTATGAAGCTTCATCTAGTGGACCCCTACCAAGATTGTTCAAATTATATTGCCTGGGTCAAAAATGCCCCCGGGCCGGGGCCCTTTGGTTTTACATGGGCTTATATAGGGAAAACTTTTAAAAATCTTCTTCTCTGAAACTGCAAGGCCCAGGTCTTTGATATTTGGTATGAAGCTTCATCTAGTGGACCCCTACCAAGATTGTTCAAATTATAGTGCTGGGGCCAAAAATGCCCCCACCACGAGACCCTTTGGTTTTTCATGGGCTTATATAGGGAAAATCCTTAAAAATCTTTTCTGAAACCGCAAGGCCCAGGTCTTTGATATTTGGTATGAAGCTTCATCTAGTGGAACTCTACCAAGATTGTTCAAATTACAGCCCAGAGCCCCAAAATGGCCCTGCCCCAGGGCCCACATATTTTACATATAGACTTGTATATAGAAAACCTTTAGAAATCTTCTTCTCTGAAACCACAATGACCAGGTTTTTGACATTTGGTATGCAACTTCATCTAGTGTACCTCTACAAAGATTGTTCAAATTGTAGCCCTTGGGCCAAAAAAGGACTCGCCCCAGGGCCCACATGTTTAACATAGACTTATATAGGGAAAATCTTTTTTTCATATCTTCTACGAAACCACAAGTCCCAGGTTTTTTTTTATATTTGGTGTGAGACTCCTATATACATGTATTATAGATTTTGCTACCAAACTTTGCAGAAGTAATCATGTAATAAAACAAATTGAATGGGTTTTAGGATTTAGGTTTTTCAGAATATAGTCATAATAATTATGGCATATCAAATTGAAGGGGATGATTAGTAGAATCTGGTTAAAAAAAATTGACCCTAGGGTCAGTTTAGGGCCTTTGAGGAATCAAAGCCTCAAAATATAAGTTTTTCGGAACATATCAAATTGAAGGGGATTATTAGTAGAATAATTTTGATCCTGGGGTCTGAATGGGGCCCTTGGGCAGCCAAACTCTAGGTCCCCCTTGGGGAGCCAAACTCTAGGGCTGTACCTCCAAGATCAATGTCAAATTCAAGGGGATGATTAGTAGAATACATTTGGTCCTGGGGTCAGAATGGGGCCCTGGGGCAGCCAAATTCTAGGTCCACCTTGGAGAGCCAAACTCTAGGACCAGATCTCCAAGGTCAATGTCATACTTAGAGGTCAAAGGTCAAG
Source organism: Lucinisca nassula (assembly GCA_963580285.1). Lineage (NCBI taxonomy): Eukaryota > Metazoa > Mollusca > Bivalvia > Lucinida > Lucinidae > Lucinisca > Lucinisca nassula. The sequence goes on from OY757019.1 coordinate 104,303,744, forward strand.
AAAAGGAGTACGAAACATAAACACGATCAATAACTTTCTTATTTCTGGATGGATTTTAAAATAACTTGGCAGAAATGTTTACCATCATGAGATGTGTTGTGCCAAAAACCCAGGTCCATACCTCTAAGGTCAAGGTCATACTTATAGGTCAAAGGTCTAGCAAAGGGGTCTGAAACTTAAACACAATCTTATTAGGGCCCCGCACTGAAAGTGTGGGTGCCCTATAGTAATCACTCTTGTCCGTCCGTCTGTCTGTCTGTCTGTCTGTCCGCACTAACAAAACGACATTTAGGGGGCAAAAAATTTGGACAGTTTGACACTTAAGTATATATTCGTGAGTCCAAATGGGGTTTATTCCGTTATTTGGGTACTTAAGTGGCAAAAATTCGCTCTTAGGTGGCTTGCCGCTTAAGAGAATTTGCCGCTTAAGTAGTCAATATGCCGACGCCTAGCCACTTAAGTATCCGTTCGTGAGAACGTCCGTCCGTCTGTCCGTCCACAAATTTTTTTATCCTCCATAACTTTTTATTATTCCTGGATGGATTTAAATATTACTTGGCATCATTCTGTCTGTCCGTCTGTCTGTCTGTCTGTCTGTCCGTCTGTCCGTCCACAAATTTTTTTATCCTCCATAACTTTCTTTTTCCTGGATGGATTTAAATATTACTTGGCAGAAATGTTAACCATAATGTGATGGAGTGTTGCGCGCAAGACTCAGGTCCGTACCTCAAAGGTCAAGGTCATACTTAGAGGTTAAAGGTCAAAAAAGGGTCTTTCCTGTGTCCAATTAATAACTTTGTTATTATTCCTGGATGGATTTAAATATTACTTGGCAGAAATGTTAACCATAATGTGACGAAGTGTCACACGCAAGACCCACAGCCGTACCTCAAAGGTCAAGGTCATACTTAGAGATAAAAGGTCAAAAAAGCGTCTTTTTCATTGTGTCCAATCTATAACATTCTTATACCTGGATGGATTTAAATATTACTTAGCAGAAATATTAACCATTATGTGACAGTGTGTCACGCGCAAGACCCAGGTCCGTACCTCAAAGGTCAAGGTCATACTTAGAGGTGAAAGGAAAAAAAAAAACGTCTTTTTTAACATCAACATTTTCCTACTCCTCTGATAGCGCTGCCGGGGCCCTAGTCAGTTTCACTGACAGCTCTAGTTTCTGGATGGATTTTGAGGCGGGGACGGGGCATCTGTGTCCTTTGGACTCATTTCTGTTTTTTTGGAAGGTTCTGGTTTTAGGGCCCTTTCAAGATCATTTCACTCATATTGAGCCAATTGTTAATCAGAGTTGGGGAAAAACCTGAGTACCTGGAGAAAAAGCACCTGACCTCTGTTGCAGAACTTGGCGTCTCACGTGTGACCTGAGCCAGGATCAAACCTACAGGGGTGAGACCTAATGATTAAGAGTCAGCGTTCTTATCTACTAGGCCAGGGAGGTCTGTCTATGCATGGTAAAATCAAGAAAATAATACATTGTTGTACTTGTTATCCTCTGGCCAAATAGGCTCATAGGATACCTCATCTGTCAGTCCCTTCGTCCGCCAATAGATACAACCTTGTGATCTCCACAACTTGTCTTCCCTTTAAGATATATTGTATGTACTTGGTATAGTTATACATTAGGTCAAGAATTCATGTCATGAACAAGAACCACAACTCTGTATGCCATGATATTTAGTTATCTCCTCTGCCAATATAATCTTGTGATCACGACAACTCCAATACCCTTTGAGATATATTGATGGTAATAAGTATATTTTTATATGAGATCATCATGAGCAAGAACAACAATTCAGGATACTATGTAAATTTTAATTACCACCCCCAAACCCTCCCCCACCCCCTTGTAAAATTTGGTATCACCATAATTCCAAAAGTATTTAGCCATATAAATAATGAAATATTTTAGATGTCTTGCTGATGCAGCAGTAAAGTTGTAAACTTGAGGATATCTGGTGTGTTTTATTTCTATTGCACTTTCTCCATGTGTTAAATTTTCTGAATGCCATATTGGCTTCCGGTGGGTCAGGGGGATTTGCTATCTCTTCTGATGGCTGTTTTGTAGTAATGAAAAACAAAACAGAAGGTAATGATTTTTTTGTTTTGGTTTTATGGCCCTTTCAAGATTATTGCACTCATATTGAGCCAATTGTTAATCAGAGGTGGGCGAACACCGGAGTACCAGGAGAAAAACCACCTAACCTTCCGTTGCAGAACTTGGCATCTCACATGTGACCTGAGCCCGGCTCCAACCTACAGCGGTGAGAGATCTAATGATTAAGAGCCAGCGCTCGTATACACTAGGCCATGGAGGCTCATACAGAAGGTAATGATAATAACTAACATTGACACTATGATTCTTTTTTTTCAGATTCAAGGCACCATTTCAAATCCTCAAAGATCTGTAGTTCCAAGCTTGAAGAAGAGTAGTATTGGTGTCATTTATAGTCGTACCCGGCACATTGTTGATGGTTTATCTTATGATATTAGTTCACCTAAACTGGCCTAGGTAGCTCTGTTGGATGCACTATTGACCAGTGATCAAAAGGTCAATGGTTTGATGCCTGCTGTCATTTCTATGGCTATTCTCTCCCTTCCACCGATTCAAGAAGGACAGTTGTCAACTTCTGACAAAAGAATGCACAATGTACTGGTTAACCACTTATGCATAGGCCTGTCTGGGAGTATGGTTAGTTAAAAAATGACATGAATGTAGTTTGCTGGACCAAAAACTCTGAACAAAAAAAAAACTAGCAAACAAATCAAACCTTGTCCATCTAAAATGAACACTATCATTATAAACAATGAATACCTTCAAAAGGGGTGATCGCAGACATATATGTACCAGGTAATAAAGATGAAGTGTATCTCCTGTACCATCTGAAGATTAATAATTTTCGTGAAAGTTGTATCAGATGTTCACCTTTTGAGCTCAATATGCTGAGTGCAACGCTTAGGCCACTAGTCTATAGTGGCCTAAACATATCATCCTGTAACACAGCAATGTGTGTGGGTATTAATCACATTTAGTGATAGATCTACTTGGTTGTAAAGAAACACTAGATAAACCTTCCCTTTTGTCTGTTGTAAAACCTTCATCTTTGCATAGAGGGTCTCTTTCTGGAGTGAAACTGCCTTGCTGATCATGTTTTTATGCTCCCGGTGGGGAGGCATATTATAATACCTTTTTCACTGTTTAATGAATAATGAATAGAATTTTAATCAAATTTATAAGCCATAGTCAAATCAAATCCACATTATAGCTAAATATAATGACAATCATTTATGAATTTCATTTTAAATACCTTTATAGATTTGAGTTCAAATCAACTGCAATATTTGAAATCGTGCGTAGCTAATTGGTAATTTAAACAACTTTATTTTTCTTAATTTATTGAAATTAATTTTAAAATTGGTTTGTTTATATTTGTAGAACTAAGTGTCTAATAAAGTTTTCTTTTTCTTCTAGTATCAACAAGATTCTTGAAAAGAAAATATTGACATTGTATTTGGATATATGATAGAATTGACAAAGTGATTTATTTTTATTCTTCATTTACTACATATATGAACTGTTGTGAAATAGTGTGAGGAGTTTAGTTTTCTGTGTTAAGAGAGTACAGGACTTTCCTTGAAACGTCTCATCACTGTGTTCCAAGGTAAATTAATGTTTAGTTAATGATGAGTAAGTAACAATTAGATAATTTTGAAAGAATCAGTTTTTGTTTGATGCAAGAATAGCTTGTATAATATAGTCGCCGAAAGAATGGAGACAGTAGTTGCATAAGCAATAAGTACAATTATTAACATGAAAATCCTTGTTATTGCATGTTGATAATTTGATTAAAGTTGTCAGTAATATTTAATGCTATTGTGCGTGAGACCAAAGGTGAATGCCACTTTTCCTTCAGTAAACAAAAACGATAGAGGGTCCCCACCCATCGGGGATTGAAGAAATAGATCAGCTGCACAATGCTTCCTCTCAGAGCTGAAACTGACCAGACATCGGTACTGATAAACTGCTTACAGGATCTAAGCCTGCCCAGGCAAAGTGCTGCCCATGCATATAAACCCTATTGGTATCATTAGGCGCCAGAGCTTAAGATATCATTTCATCTCAGTGTTGGGTAAAAGTCCCACAAAATTGGAAGCAACATCTCCAAACTGACCTATATATTGTTGATGGGGATGTTAAACTACAAATCAAACAAAACATGAAAGGCATTTGAGGGTAATTTAGTATCAAAGAATTGTAATTATCTTTATAGACTTGTCCCTCTATGTATCAAATAAATGTTCGTCAAGAGCACTTCTAGAAAAGAATTTGAATTAATTTGTAAAGGTGCTACACGAACTGATCAAGAACCCAGTGCCTATCCAAAACATCAAAGGGATAGACTAATAGACACTTTTTTACAAACAGTAAAATCACATGCACCGAACTCTTTTCTTGCTATCCTTGGTAGCTCAGATGCCTGTCTGACTGGTAACCAGGAGGTCACAGGTTGAACATCTGCAATTATTTGCAACATTCAGTTGTAAAGATTGATCTTGAAATCTTTTCATTGATTCCCTTCCTCTAATTCAAGAAGAGCAGTTGTAAAGTAGAAGAGAAGCAATGATCAGGAATCCACACAATTAACTTTCGCCTCCCTTCAGAGACATCAAAGAGAAAGAAACACAAACATGAAATATCTAGACCCTAGTGCAAACAACAATAGAGGAAAATGGCCAATTTGTTGTCCGAAATAAAAAGATATAAGTGATACATACATTCAGTGACAAACAGTAACAAAAATAAACCACAAACGAAGAACAGCCTTGGAAATGTCAGTGAAAAAAAAATTCCACAGGGGGATGGGGTGGGGGGGGGGGCATTATTGTTTTTATGCGGTTGCAATCCTAGCCCTTTTGTTGTGGTTTAGACAGTTCATTTATTCAGTCCGCATGAAGGCTTCCTAACTCATCAGTGCAACATCTCGGAGAACATACAAGTCCTTCAACTGCGGAGATGAAACAACCTTGAGGACTGAACAGCATGAACTAACTGAAATGCTGAAACAAAACCAAACCAACAGTTAAGTCTCTGAGCGGCCCGACCAGATATAAAGCATTAGGTATACTCGAACATAACATAAATTCAATATTAAAATTCCTTGTTAGCCTTTACACTGGAACCAAGAATCTGAGGCTTGAGACCTGAAGTTTAAGAATGCACAGAATAATAAAAGTCATTGAATGGAAGCCTTGAGGACAATCATTTTGTTTTACCGATTTTGATGTCAAATTACTTTGCTCAAGGGTGAAAAATGTATATTTCTGTACAAAACTCCATCTAGAATTAACACAATTTTGAATGGTTTTACAATACACCAGTTCCCCATATTTTCTATATAGTTCCTGTTAAGACAGATATGTTTTTTTCTGTATCAAGGCAGATATAGGTTTTTTTCTGTATCTTTCAGGTTGAGGCATGCCACGGAAGAAGAATTGGAAGAAGTCTATGGCAAAGACAGTGGTGAGGGCTGATGGTGGCAGCCCTGGGTTGCATATTTCAGATGTGGGCCTTACCCACCTCTTAGATCATGGAGGATCTAAGCCTCATTCGCTTGTAGCGATGGGGACATCTGAGCCAGGGTCGCATATCTTGTCAGATGTGGGTATGACCTGCCCCAGTGTATCATCTGATCCAGGGTCGACAAATATATCAGATGTGGGTATGACCTGCCTCATTGTAACATCTGATGCCATGAAAACACATGTTGCTTCGGCTCAAAGTACAAATGATATTAAAACACATGTTGCTCCGGCGCAAAGTACAAGTAATATTAAAACACATGTTGCTTCGGCGCAAAGTAAAAGTGATAAATATGTTCACAGAAAACAACCAGTAGAAACTGCCAAAGTTTTGAAAAGTACAAATGACAAAAATATGAAAACACATATTGCCACAGTTTTAGAAACTACAAATGACAAAGATGGTAACAGAAAGCAAGTTGTACAAGATATCAATATCAATTCACCTATAGAGGTTACAAAGCCTGCATTTTTAAGCTCCACACAAGTTGCTGAAAAAGCTATGTATACTGCCTTTCCTTTAACGCAACAAACTGAAACAATGCTATGGAAACCTTCTAATGGTCCATTTAACTCTGTCAAATTTGAACAGGGATCTTTTCACCAAGGGTCAGAAATATTTAGCAATGAGTCCAGAGGATGTCAGTGCACTGCAAATGCACTTTGTTCTTTAATTTATTCAGCATACTCAGACATTTGTTGTAGTACAGATCTTGACAACATTCTTTTAGCTGGAGATGGCCTGTATAATAAAGTAATATATGATCTTAAGGCAAAAGGTAAATTCAGAAGTAAATTGCTTAGCTTTGACGAAATTCCAAGATTTGTTTCAATTTTAAACAAACAAGTTGTTGTGAAAAAATCTGCTGTTGTGACTGGCCTTTGCACAGAACAGTTTGTCAATACCAGTTTACCTACACTTCATCAGGCATTGTATACTGCTCTACAATATTCTCCAGGTGTTTTACTAATGATTGGTTCAATTTGTTGTTCAGTGTTCAAGAGGGATTGCAAATATTTCATATTTGATTCACATTCACATGGTTTCAATGGATTATCCGCTCCAGATGGTAAATCATTACTTGCTGGTTTCAATTGTTTAGATGATCTAGTTTCATTTCTGTATGCGTTGTTTGAAAGTATGATGATTTCAATTTCAACACAGTTTGAAATTCTTCCTGTAGATTTTGACTTATCGAATCTTGAACATAATTCAGTATTTGATATTGAAAATCCTACAAAGTGTCATACAGATACTCCATGTGAGTATACTTGGAAAACTGTAACTTACAAGAGAAATTTGTCTGAAAGCCATATGAGAAATGCACATGCAACAGAAGAATTTTTTACTCATTCAAACAATGAAAATAATGCAACACTTATTGGCAAATACTTTAAGGATCAAAAGCATAGACTTGAAAGAAAGGCATGTAATAGTACAAAGGTTACTGAAAATCAAAGAAATAGGAACAACGAAATAAAAATGAATCAGGAAAAAGTTACAGAAAGAAAAAAATACATGAAAGATTATATGCAGAAACGAAGGCAAGACACTAACTTCAAAGTAAAAGACAAAAAGTACACTCTTAAATCTAAGCAGAGTGCTAGACAATCTGAAGAGTACCGTAAAAAAGATAGAGAATATACACAGAAATCTATGCAGAGTGCTAGACAATCTGAAGTGTACCATAAAAAAGATAGAGAATATACACAGAAATCTATGCAGAGTGCTAGACAGACTGAAGAGTACCGTAAAAAAGATAGAGAATATACACAGAAATCTATGCAGAGTGCTAGACAATCTGAAGAGTACCGTAAAAAAGATAGAGAATATACACTGAAATCTAAGCAGAGTGCTAGACAATCTGAAGAGTACCGTAAAAAAGATAGAGAATATACACAGAAATCTATGCAGAGTGCTAGACAATCTGAAGAGTACCGTAAAAAAGATAGAGAATATACACAGAAATCTAAGCAGAGTGCTAGACAGACTGAAGAGTACCGTAAAAAAGATAGAGAATATACACAGAAATCTATGCAGAGTGCTAGACAATCTGAAGAGTACCGTAAAAAAGATAGAGAATATACACAGAAATCTATGCAGAGTGCTAGACAGACTGAAGAGTACCGTAAAAAAGATAGAGAATATACACAGAAATCTATGCAGAGTGCTAGACAGATTGAAGAGTACCGTAAAAAAGATAGAGAATATACGCTGAAATCTATGCAGAGTGCTCGACAATCTGAAGAATATCGAAAAAAGGATAGAGAATATACTCTCAAATCTAAGCAGAGTGCTAGACAATCTGAAGACTGCCGCAGAAAAGACAAAGATATGACAAAGGCATGTATGAGAAGAGCCAGATTGATAGATGAATACAAAAAATGGGAAAGTAAAAAGAAACAAGAATCTCGAAAATGCCATGAATTCAAACAAAAAGATATTGCAATACAAAATAGGTCAAGGAGGAAGGCAAGATCAGATCCATACATATTAGAACAAGAAAGGATTGCAAAACAACAATGGAGATTGAATGAAAGAAACAAGAAAATTGAAATGATTATAGACTGTAGAAGAAAGGCTACAAAGCGTAAAGAACCATCCTTTTCACAAATGGAAAAGTTAACTGCAAAGCGCAGAAAATGTGGCAGTGATGTTGATGTTTGTATTGAAAGGTTTCACAAGAATATATCAGTTGGACCTCTCTATGTGTGCAGTTGTTGTCACCAGACTTGGTTTGAAGAGACTGTATCAAAAGCTAGAACATTTGTTTGTAAAGACAAGGAAAAATACTTAACAGGTGTGAAATCAGTCAATGAAGAAGAATGGATATGTTGCACATGCAAATACAATATTAAATGTGGTAAAGTCCCAAAATTGTCTGTTTTAAATGGAATGAAGTGGCCACCAAAACCCAAAGAACTGGAGCTGTTTCCCCTTGAAGAACGCCTTATTGCTTTACGTATACCATTCATGCAGATGCGAGAACTACCCAGAGGTCGCCAGTTATCAGTAAAAGGAAATGTTGTTAATGTACCTGTTGATATTCAACCAGTTGTAAATGCTTTGCCAAGACCGTTTGATGAAAATGTTACAGTTGCAGTGAAATTGAAGAAGAAGATGTCATTTAATTCATATGTTTTCTCAGAAAATGTCCGACCATTCCATGTACTGTGTGCTTTGCACTGGCTATTGAGTGGTAGTGAATTGTACAAACATGCAAATGTCGAAATTGATCAGCAATGGATAAAGAAAATCACAGAAGAAAGCAATGAAACCCTTCATGCATTTTTGGAGTCACACAAAACAGCTTGTTCAGAAACAAATAATGTTGGTTTTGATGATATTACTCATGATGAGAATCAAGCTGAGATTATACATAATTTTTTCGAGTGGTGTACAAAGGAAGGTTCAAAATATGATATTGTTGATTTTGATGATGTTGTTAGTGAAATGTGTGACATTTGTACAAATGATCAGATAGGTAATATTTCAAATGATAATATTTCTCATGTGGAAGAACTTTATGATTCAGATGCAGAAGAAATCACACAGGAAAATGTGGGAAATATTGACACTCTTTTGGATGATGCAGATCTTGAAAACAGAAACTCTACTTTCACATTTGCTCCTGGAGAAGGTCAGCGACCACTCAGTATATTTCAAGATAAAGATTCAGAATATCTTTGTTTTCCAACCATATTTTGTGGGCAGAGGCGAATAGCTAATGATGACAGACAAGTGCCTGTACATTATAGTGATATTGCAAAGTGGGAATTGAGGAGTCAGGATAGGCGGGCTGCTAACAGTGTACCCAATATATTTTTTAAACTGAAAAAAATACAAATGAAGCAATTGAATGATAAAGCAAACCTTGCTGTTAGAAGGTGTCAGACTGGAACAAATAAGATTACTGCTGTACAAGCAAGAAACTCAGAATGCATTGACAGTATTGTAAAAAATGATGAAGGTTACTATTTGTTTAAGCAGCTAAGAAATTCTCCTGCATATTTAGAATCTAGAAAAAAAGATGTTTATGCTATGATTCGACAGTTGGGTTTGCCAACTTGGTTTATGTCATTGTCCTCGGCTGATACAAGATGGATTGACCTTTTGAAAATGTTAGCTATCTTAAATAAAAATTTGAAATACACTGATGATCAAATTGAAAACTTGGCTTGGGAACAAAAGATAAAACTCATTCAATCAGATCCAGTCACTTGTTCCAGATATTTCGAGCACAGAGTTAAAGAATTCATCAACACAGTTCTTAAGAGTGAACACGAACCTCTTGGAAAAGTTGTTGATTACTTTTTTAGAGTGGAATTTCAGCAACGTGGATCGCCACACATTCACATGATTGTATGGGTACAAAATGCACCAAAATTCAATGTGGATTCGGATGCAGAGTTGGCTGCTTATGTGGATCAGTATCTGAAATGTTCTGTAGACAATCCGAACCTTGGTCGTTTGATAGATCTTCAAATTCACAAACATTCTAGAACGTGTAGAAAACGAGAAGATAAAATATGTCGATTTGGTTATCCTTTACCACCTCTTTCCAAAACTTTGGTCTTGGAGCCTCTGGAAACCGAAAAAGACAAGTATTATAAACTGTACCAAAACATACAGAAAACAATGAACAATAAGAAAGATGGATATGATATGTCTTATGAAGAATTTCTGAAAGATGTTGTCCAAATGTGTGAGAAAGAATATATTAAATGCATTAGAAGTTCCTTAAACTCTCCAAAAGTGTTTTTGAAAAGAAATCCGTGTGAGATCCGTGTAAATTTGTACAATGATAATGTGTTAAAAGCATGGAAGGCAAACATTGACATTCAATTTGTGTTAGATCCATATGCTTGTGCTATGTATATAGTTTCATATATTAGTAAATCTCAAAGAGGGATGAGTAATTTGTTGCATGCAGCTGCAAAAGAAGCTAGGAATGGCAATATGGATCTCAAAAGACAAGTTAGACATATTGGAAATGTATTTTCAAACAGTGTTGAAGTAAGTGCACAAGAGGCAGTTTATCTGGTACTACAAATGCCATTGACTAAAAGTTCAAGGAGTGTTGTCTTTATAAATACTTCACTTCCAAACCAGAGAGTACAGCTATTGAAACCAAAATCAGTGCTTGATGAATTGCCGGCAGACTCAACAGATGTAATGTCAGACAATAAAATTAAAAGATACTCAAAGCGCCCCAAACCTTTGGAAACTTATTGCTTAGCCGATTATGTGTCAGAGTTGGAAGTAATTTACCCAGATGGCCAGACTGACAATAAAGATGAGGAAGAGCAAAATTATGAGAAAGATGCAGAAATGTCAGATGAAGAAAGCTTTGGTGATGGTGAAACTATTTTAACTTTAAAGAATGGCATAATAATCAAACGATGTCATAATTCTAAAATAATTAGGTATGTGAGATTCAATCGCAAAACAGATGAAGAGAACTACTATAGAGAGAAACTTTTACTTTTTCACCCATGGAGAAAGGAAGAGACTGACTTACTTGGAACTTTTAGAACATATAAAGAACACTATGAGTCTATCAAGCATGTGATAGATCATAAATGCTCAACTTATGAACATCATGCTGAAGAGTTGGAATTAGCAAGAGACTTGGCAGAAATGGAATATGATGCATTTGATGAAACTGCACCAAGTACACAACAAGTTGAAGGTGATGATGCTGAAATGGAACCAATTCAGTCAGAAGAGTTCATATATTTTAATCCTGATAGACCTGAACATAGAGATTATGATATAGGGACTGAAATTGGATGTTATGTTTCTGCACCTCAAATTGATGTAAATGAAAATATCCTGTCAGATATTGATTATAGAAAGCTCTTGCAGTGTTTAAATAGTAAACAAAAGCAGTTTTACTATCATGTGATTCACTGGATTAAAACAAAGGATGCCCCTTTATATGCATTTCTTTCTGGTGGAGCAGGTGTTGGGAAAAGTCTAGTTATTCGAGCATTGTATCAGACTTTGTTTAGAATATTAAATTTGAAAGAAGGAGAAGATGTGGATCATACAAGGGTTCTTCTATGTGCATTTACAGGAAAAGCAGCATTTAATATTAATGGTTCTACCATCTCATCTGCATTTAAACAAAAGTATAAGCAGTCGGACCAAACATTAACTTGTGACAGTCTGAATACCTTTAGATCAAAGTACCGTGATTTGTCAGTTGTGATTATTGATGAAATTTCAATGGTTTGTAATTCCATGTTGAATTTTATTGATCAGAGACTTCAAGCATTGAAAGGAACAAGAACACCTTTTGGTGGTGTTAGCATTATTGCTGTTGGTGATCTTTACCAGTTAAAACCTGTGAGTGGTGATTGGATATTTAATGACATGAAACATGATGCAGCTGCTTTGTCACAAAATCTGTGGAAAGAATTATTTACTATGTTTGAATTAACAGAAATTATGAGACAGAAAGATGACCTTCAATTTGCAGAATTGTTAAATAGATTAAGGACCAATTCCTTGACTGCTGAAGATAGGACTAGATTTAAACAGTGTGAAATTACTACAAATGATGTTGAGTATCAGAAAAATGCACCTCACCTCTTTGCAGAAAACTATTTCATGCATGTTTTTAATAATGAAATTATAAGAAGTATGGCAACAGAAAAGGTTGAAATACCATGCATGGATACATACGTTTCACCTAAGCTATCAAAAGAAAAGATAGACTGTGCCCTTAAGAACCTCAAAAATGTAACAGATTCAAACCAAACAGCAAATTTACATTGCTCTTTAACAGTTGTTGTTGGCATGCTTTATGACTTAACAATAAACATAAAAACAGAAGATGGACTAGCTAACGGAGCTTCATGTGTAGTTAAGTTTATTGAGTATAAACTACAAACCACACGACGCCCTAGCATAATTTGGGTTCAGTTTGATGACAAGAAAGCGGGAATGGAAACCAGAATCAAATACAGAAACAGGGGACTTTATCATAGCAGTATCGATGAAAATTGGACACCAATTTTTGATGTTAACAGGTCATTTACATACAACAGAAAGACATTTCAGAGAATTCAGTTCCCTTTGCAACCTTCTGCAGGGCGTTCTGTACATAGAGCCCAAGGTAGTACTCTTGAAAGAGTTGTCATAGATTTATCACAGCGTAAAACCCGCAAAGTTCCACATTTACACTACGTTGCACTTAGCAGAGTTAGGTCAATTGAAAAGCTTCAGATCCTTAACTTTAATGAAAAAGCATTACAAGTTGATGATCAAGTGAAGGCCGAAATGCAGCGACTGCATGAAACAGCAATGCTTCAACTCTGCAATATTTCTTTAGAATTGATAGATCCAGTTTCACATTTCAAAGTTGCTTTCAATAATTGTAGATCCTTGAGTCTTCATTTTGATGATATTAGACATGACAAAAATTTGTTGTCAACCCACGTATTTGGATTAGCAGAAACACGACTACACCAGCCTGATAATGATAGTGATTATGCAATAGAAGGCTATTGTTTGATAAGAAATGACCAAATTGGATACAATTCTTCCAAAAGACCTCCTCATGGATTAGCTGTTTATGCTAAAGATGATACCATTATAACACAGGATAGAAAGTATAGTTCAGATACATTGGAATTCATTATGATAACTGCCAGGCATGTCTCAATTGAAAGTCAGATTGTATTTTTGTATAAGTCACCTCAAATGTCTGACAGTAATCTTCTTTCTTGTCTGAACAAGGAACTCATTCCATATTTTACCCCATCAAAGCCATTGGTGATAATTGGAGATTTCAATATTGACATTTTGCTAAAGCCTAACATTGTTAAGAAATTAAGTGAAAAGTTTTCAAGCAAAATGCTAATAAATGAATGTACCACAGATCATATGACAATGCTTGATTTGATTTTTTCGAATTTTGATTTATCAGATGTTGATGGTGCAGTTGGGACATGTGAGACATACTGGTCAGATCACAAAATAGTTTTTCTACACTTAAAATCCACATAATTCAACACATGTCACCCACTCAGTTTTAAATGTATAATACCAGCTTTTCGAATAAAGGTTGTTGTTTTTTACTCATTGTCTTGGTGAAATTGAAACGGAGGAATCTATTGGGCAGATCATAGTGTACTTCATGTCTTGCTTTACATCTTGGAAATTGTATCACGTGATTGTCTATGCTACTTTAAAGTGCACTCACCCGCCACATAAAATGCAGTACCTGCCCCTTAAAGGTAGGTATTGCTGGTGGTTTGTACAAGATAAGGGTGGCCACCACTAACTGACATCAGGAAATGAAGAGCCTTGTAAAACCCCACATTATATATATTTTCTCACTCAAAACATAGACTTTGGGTACTTCTAAGAAGTGCCTCAATAAGGAATTTCTGATATATATATATATATTACATGTATGCTGCTGATGCTTTGTTTGTTTGTATTGGAGTTTAAAGGCCCAGTCAACACTATTTATGTTATTTTTGAGCCGGTCTGTTTACCTATCCACCCTTTTCCTGGGCAGGCTTATCTGTAAGCTGTTAACCAGTACAGTGCTCATTCTTTCGCCTAAAACTGACAACTCTCGAATCAGCGGAAGGGAGACAATGACTGAAGAAAAGATTTCATGATCAGTCTCCACTAAGTAATGTTGCTGACCTCAGCAGGCATTGAACTCCAGTCCTGATAACCAGTCAGACGCACATCTGACGGAGCCACTGAGGCTGGCATGTTGTTGATGCATGTTTTGGTTTGGTTATATTAACCCATTTACTCCTAGCCACCCTTTTATGGGACATGGGTAAATAGTGACTACCCAGATCAGCGCCACAGAGTGTGGCATCTGATCTGGGTGTACAGTTTTTGCTCATAGTACATGCATTGTTGACAACTTGCCTCCAAACAAACCTTACACCCCTATAATTGGAAATGGACCACTCCAAACTAATTTGGTGGGGGATTCCATTGTCGTATATGGGTTAATGGTAATTACTACTGGATTCAGTTAGGTGTATTGCAAAATAATTGAAAAGGGTATTAACCCTTATATGCTGTTCACAACAATCCCTAACTTTGCAAACAATATAGATCCAGATGAAGAAGCCATCTGATCTGGATCTACACAGTTTGTCATTTAGTTTCGTAATTTGAATGAAAACATATCATGTAATCTGATTGGCTGGTAGTATGAAACGGGCGTGACTAATTTAAATATTCAGCAGGATAAGGGTTAATTTCTTTCCTTATACACAAACTTTTGTTGCCTTCATATTAAACCTCTCACAAGACACTTTTTAAGGGAATATAGACTTGTAATGTACATTCTGTAGCTTTGTCACAATATTTTTAATTCTGTCAAAAATATACTGTATTGAATTCTTATTTACGACAGTGTTTTGTCATGTGAATCTGTTGTTCCTTATATGGTTACCCCAGTATTTAAATTCTGTCAAATAATATATGTTATTGTTTTCTTAATTGCAACAATATTTTGAAATGGAAATCCATTGTTACATGTAAAGGCTGAAATTAGATTTTCCTCAAAATGTTTCAAGTTACCATTTTCTAGATTATTGCAAGATCAGGAAAAGTTTTGTTGAAATTCAAGAGAATAAGTTGATGTATCTGTATTCTGTGGAAAGACTCAGATTATTCTTACCTGTTCTTTATATCAGGTTTTATAACCGCAATGACTTCAGCACCCAATTTCGTAAAATCATTCTTCGATATAAAAAGATTGGGTACAACATGGATATTATACGACAGACTGCATGCATGGTAGTTAACCCAATCACGGTTGGCAACTTTGCTTCCCTCTTTAATTGCATGCCGGTGGGTCAGGCCTCAGATTCTATGACGGCTCCAACGTAAAGGCTTATTGAAAATTATAGAGATAATGTTGGTTGGTGCCTGATGCTCTGTCTCTGGTCGGGCTCATCGGAGTCTAACTGTTGGTTTTCTTTTGCTCCAGCATTTCAGTGGTTTCTTGCTGTCGAGTCCTCACCGTTGTCTCACCTCTGTGGTTCTTTGATTTGTGTTCACGGAGATGTTGCACTGATGAGTTAGGAGGCCTTCATGCGGACTGAACAAACTATTTGTCTAAATCGCGACGGAAGTAAGGGCGAGGATTGTGGCCACGTAAAATCGATTTAAGCCCCCCAGTGGAAATCTTCCACTGACCGTTCCAAGGCGGCTCTTCTGTGGCGATTTATTTATGTTGTTGTTTGTTACTTACTGTGTGTATCACTTGTGTCTTTTGGTTTTGGATGGCCATATGGCCATTTTGTGGGAAAGTAACTGTCCTTATGGCCTTCCTTTGTTTGGGTTTCCATTATGGTCTGGTCGCTTAATGTTTGTATTTCTTTCCCTTTGGTGTCTTTTATGGGTGGAGTAAGTTAATTGTATCAATTCCTGATCTTTGTTTTACTTCTACTTTATGCTGCTTAAGTTTCTATTTGGCATATATCGCCTCATAGATTCCACACATCTTAATCTGTCTTATTTTATTCCTTATTCTCATATTTATGCCCACTGTATCAGAATTAATTCTTTGTGGCTTTTAGATAGATGAATGAACCAAAATGTTTATGGAAGAAAGGTAGCTTAATCTATACAAGCCTTATAGATCAGTGTCAAAGATACAGGTCGGACAGAACTTAGAAAACTTCAATGCCTCACTTTTGCTATGTAAATAGCTATATTTCAGGTCAGCTGTGTTTCTGATGTAAATTTTGTCATACCTTGCAATACTTTTGTTAACTTCTGTGTCTAAAGGAAATCATAGCTACAGATATTGATTTCTTTGTCAAATTATGACTTCATCATGAACATGAACATAGAATTTCAGCATAGATTCAAGAAGTCTTGTGCACACAACATGCCCTTCAAGATTTCATCCTGAAGAGTTCACCTAGTTCAACCGATGTACAACTATACTGACAACCTTTTATCACTCAGGTAAACAATCTTGTCTTGCTTTTCATCACAGTTTGCCCTTTTTTAGTTTTTTTTTTATTTCTTTCTAAACATCAGTAATGATTTTCTGGTACACAGATGAGCGAAACAGGGCCATCTTCACAGGAATATTACATAGTTGACTCCCTACCAAAATAGCTAAAATCGTTCTGCTCTGACGAACAAGATGGCTGCCATAGCTAAAAAATAGAAAAACATCTTCAAACGACAACTCCTATACCCTTGGGCCAATTTCATTCAAACGTCATAGGCGTTTTGCTTTGATGACCGTCTACCAATATAGCTAAATCGATTCTGCTCTGGTGAGCAAAATGGACACAATAGCTAAAAATAGAAAAACATTGTAAATTTGCTTCAAACATGGACTCCTCCTAAACCCTTGGGCCAGTTTCATTCAAACTTTACAAGGCAAGTAGCATGACCACTTCAACATGAAGGCTTCTAAGCTTCATTAGAGTGTTGTGTAGATGACCCTCTAGGAAAATAGCATAAACGATAAACAATGGCCACAAGAAATAAAAATAGAAAAACATGGTAAATTTGCTTCAAATGTGAACTCCTTCTAAACCCTAGGGCCAATTGGATGCAAACTTTACAGGAATGTTGCCTAGGTAACTCCCTACCAAAATAGTTAAAACTCATTCTACTCTGATGAACAAGATGGCTACCAGAGCTAAAAAATAAAAAAAAAAATCTTCAAACGACAATTCCTCCAGTACCCTTGGACCAATTTCATTCAAACTTCGAAGTAATGTTGCTTAAATGACCCTCTACCAAAAAGGCTAAAATGATCCTGCTCAAATGAACAAAATGGCCACCGGAGCTGAAAATAGAAAAATATTGTAAATTTGATTCAAACGTGAACTCCTCCTAAAACCATAGGCCAGTTTGATTCAAACTTCACAGGAATGTTGCCTCGGTTACTCCCTACCACATAAGCTAAAATCACTCTGCTTATGAACAAGATGGCCACCAGAGCTAAAAGTACATTTTACTCGAGGCAGTGATACTCAGGTGAGCGAACCAGGGCCCTCTGGGCCCTCTTGTTTAGTCATTCTGAGCCTAGTCTCAAGACTTGCAACCCGTCTTCTAGTAGTTCCAGATCAAATATCTTAAAGGTGTGGGTCAAGCATTCCATTTCAATCCAGAAATGCTTTACTTACACATCCAGATGTTGTCAGGAATCAAACCAGAGGTAGACACTTTTCTGGTTTCTCTGCCGAGTGTATCTTCAAATATAGAAAGATCTCCACTCTCAAGTTTTACTCTGGAAGATGGAAGATATTTTCTAGTTGGTGTAGAAAAAGGGAAATAAATCCAGACAATTCCTCTAGGGAGGTTTTTTTACTGGATTTCTTTTTCTGTCTGTTCTCTACCCTTCAATTTCTATTTCCTCTAAGAGAAGGGTACAGATCAGTAATCTCGAACATGTTAAAATTTTAGTCGGCTTCACACTTTTTCATTAAACCCTACCATCACCAGCTTATTAAAGGGGTTTTTCACTATGCCGACAGGTTTCCAGGACTTTGAATCCAAATGGAATCTTGCATGAGTGTTGTGGTCTTTTCTAAACCACCTTACGATCCGGTGAATTCAGCTTCTTTTGTTCATTTGATAATCAAGCTGTATTTCATTTGACATTTGCTTCAGTTAGTAGAAGTTATAGTCATGCTTTGCCAATTGCAGAGGGTTGTTTTCAGGTATGAGAAGAACAATGACTTCTTTTTCTCTTCTCATTCAACCTATTTTTGTTTCAGGCTATAAATCACCTTGTCTGAAACTATTATTTATCCTGTCATTTCCAGGATTCGTGGATCGTAGACTAATGTGAATTTTTTGTATACATTAGAACGTTTAAAACGTTTCGAGATTATCATGAGAATTTTTTCTTTCCAATCAAGGGGTTTTGGATATATTTCTAATCATCCTTGATTGCAAAGTGGATTTGTAAAGTGATAAAGCTTCTACCAGTATATGCTAATTTCACTTCTGCCCTATTATCATTCAGAATACAGTATGAGGTTAGAACCTTCTACATTTTGGGCATATTGGAACTCCATTTTTTCTTCAGAATGTTTTTTCTTACTGCGTAATGGATGTTCCAACGCTACTTTTCATCCCTTCACCTAAGGAGCTTGGTTCCCATTCGTAGTGGTACTCATTCCTTGGGTAGTTTAGTAGCTTCTCAATCTATTATGAGCAGCACTTATTTTGGGATTTTATTTTCCTTGGTTGTTTGTTAGCCTGTTTGAATAGGTATGAACCTTCTATTTTGACTCCGGTTCCTGTCCATTTATCTTCTCCACTTGTGAATTTTGGATTTGGATCCCTTGCAGTCATGGTGGATACTCCCTTACGTTACCATCATTGGATGGTTTTAAAAGTGGTATAAACAACCAAGGTTGGAGGAGTTAGGTATGTGTAACTTTATTTTTCATCCAACCCTCCACTTGCTTTGAATTCAGGCTATAATTGTAGTGATGGGTAGTTATATTTGATATTAAAATGATATTTTTAATGTAAAATTAATTTTAATTAATAATATACCTACCCATCACTACAATGGTATGTCCCGCCTCCCAGCCCCGCCTGAAATATTTGTTTTCCTGAAAGAAATAATGACCTTCTCGGCGCGAAAATCGCGGTCACGTGACCTGTATCGTCTGCCTATTGGTCTGATAGGTCATGTGACATCAGCGACCAATCAGGACTCGACGCTGGGGAGGTCACGGGAAAAGGGACATGCCGGTGGCATTTCTGGCTAAATTTTTTTTGTGTCAGACTGTCCCAGACCTGCGTCTGGTGAAAAGGCTATAATTGTAGTGATGGGTAGGTATATTATTAATTAAAATTAATTTTACATTAAAAATATCATTTTACATAGGCTTATATAGGGAAAATCTTTAAAAATCTGCTTCTCTGAAACCGCAAGGCCCAGGTCTTTGATATTTTGTGTGAAGCTTCACCTAGTGGATCTCTACCAAGATTGTTCAAATTATAGCCCTGGGGCCATAAATGCCACCGCCCCGGGGCCCTTTGGTTTTACTTGGGCTTATATAGGGAAAATCTGTAAAAATCTTCTTCTCTGAAACCGCAAGGCCCAGGTCTTTGATATTTGATATGAAGCTTCATCTAGTGGACCCCTACCAAGATTGTTCAAATTATTTTGCTTGGGCCAAAAATGCCCCCGCCCCGGGGCCCTTTGGTTTTACATGGGCTTATATAGGGAAAATCTTTAAAAATCTTCTTCTCTGAAACTGCAAGGCCCAGGTCTTTGCTATTTGGTATGAAGCTTCATCTAGTGGACCCCTTCCAAGATTGTTCAAATTATAGTGCAGGGGCCAAAAATGCCCCGCCCCGGGGCCCTTTGGTTTTACATAGGCTTATGTAGGGAAAATCTTTAAACATCTTCTTCTCTGAAACTGCAAGGCCAAGGTCTTTGATATTTTGTATGAAGCTTCATCTGGTGGACCTCTACCAAGATTGTTCAAATTATAGCCCTGGGACCAAAATGCCCCCCACCCCCTTCCGGGGCCCTTTGGTTTTACATAGACTTATAAAGGGAAAATCTGGAAAAATCTTCTTCTCTGAAACCACAAGACCTAGGTCTTTGATATTTGGTATGGAGCTTCAGCTAGTGGACCTTAACCAAGATTGTTCGAATTATAGCCCTGAGGCCAAAAATGCCCCCGCCTCGGGGCCCTTTGGTTTTACATAGACTTATATAGGGAAAATCTTTAAAAATTTTCTTCTGTGAAACCACAAGGCCTAGGTCTTCGATTTTTGGTGTGAAATTTCATGTAGTGGACCTCTATCAAGATTGTTCAAATTATAGCCCTTGGGCCCAAAATGCCCCCGCCCCAAGACCCTTTGGTTACACATAGACTTATATAGGAAAATCTTTAAAAATCTTCTTCTCTGAAACTGCAAGACCCATGTCTTTGATATTTGGTATGGAGCTTCATCTAGTGGACAATCAAGCCTTTATTGATATTTGGTATGAAGCTTCACCTTTTTAGACCTCCCTCAACATTATACACATTATAACCTTGGGGTCAATAATGGCCCTCCCCAGGGCCCACTTGTTACTCTATGGATCAGGTGAGCGATCCAGGGCCATCATGGCCCTCTTGTAATAAGACTGTTGTTAGGGTCCAAAGTAGAAACCATATTAATTAAACAACCGTCTTCTATGCAAACAAAAATGAAGAGGCAAAAAAAAAAATTGTCTGGTCTGATGAATTTATTGCAGTATTCATTTATTTTTACTTCAAAAGTCAGTTTCAGTCAGACATTTCTTGAACTTTTATGAACTCTGTTATTAGCTTAGGAGGATTAAGCCAGACTATGAAAAGTGTGGCTAACTTACCTGACCAGCCATAGGGTCCATATATTTTTTAACATCAACACGGCTAACGTTCATGGGACTCCATGGCCTAGTCGTAAGAGACTAAAAGCTCTACCTCTTATTACATCTCTCACTGCTGCGGGTTTGAGCCTCCCTCTGGGTCATGTGAAACGCCAAGTTCTGCAATGGATTTGATTGATTGATTTGGGGTTTAACGACACGTCAACCCTTGTGGGTCATTTTGTGTCGTCTCCCAGAGAGAGGGAGAAAAGAAATAGAAGAGATAGTAGAGGAGATGCAAGTGAGGGACAGAAAAATAATAGGAAAATGAATGGAAGTGTAGAAACAGAAGAAATAATAACATTCAGCCTCTACCGTTACCTGCAGCAAGGACAGTAAGCCTTGGCCAAAAGTTCTGCAATGGAAGATCACATGTTTTCTCCAGGTACTCTGGTTTTGCCACCTCTGATTAACCCTTCTCTTGCTGAATATTCATTTAAGCCACACCCATTTCTGTCTATCAACTAATCAAATTACTTGATGTAATTTATTGCTACAAATTCATAAAATGAATGCCAAACAGTGTAGATCCTGATCAGATGGCTTCTTCAGAAGCCATCTGATCTGGATCTACACTGTTTGCAAAGGTAGGGGTTGTTCTGAACAGCATGATAACAGTTAAGTGAAATAATCTTGAAAGGGCTGTAAAACCAAAAGGGTAAAACAAAACAATTAAAATACAGCTTCCCTTTCATAATACATTTATAAATTTTTCTTCTATTTACATTTGCTTCAGGCAAGGTGGGTATTAGTGATAAGTAAATGATAATTTTCATTATTTCTCTAATAAACCTATGTTGTGGGTATTCATTTGAACTGCCTTATTGAGGCAGTTCAAATGAATACCCACAACATAGGTACAGTCGAACTTCAATTGCTCGAACACCTTTGGGACCACGAAAATCTGTTTGAGACGGGGGTAGTTCGAGCCGCTGAGGGCTACTGCCAGGAGGCATAAAGGCATACTTAAGGACAACCTTCTGTGTTTTTATAGCCCCGCTTTGAAAAAGTGGGGCTATATTGGATTTGCCATGTCCTTCTGTCATTCCGTGATTCCGTTAAAGTGTGTTGGCTCCATAACTTTGTATCTGCTTAACATATTTTCATGAAACTTCACACAAATGTTAAACACCATAAGACAATGTGCAGAGCGAAGGAATTATAACTGTGGATTGCCTACTTTTGGAGTTATTGCCCTTTGAACATTTTCCGTAATTCCGTGATTCCGTTAATTTGTGTTGGCTCCATAACTTTGTATCTGCTTAACATATTTTCATGAAATTTCACACAAATGTTAAACACCATAAGACAATGTGCAGAGCGAAGGAATTATAACTGTGGATTGCCTACTTTTGGAGTTATTGCCCTTTGAACATTGAAAAATGGCAATTTTAATTGTGTCCGCTTCATAACTCGAAAACCGTTTGAGATATTTTTAGGAAACTTCACACAAATGTTAAGCACTATGAGACGATGTGCAGAGCGCAGGAACCATAACTCTGCATTGCTTATTTTTGGAGTTATTGCCCTTTGAACATTGAAAAATGGCAATTTTAACAGTGTCCGCTTCATAACTCGAAAACCGTTTGAGATAATTTCATGAAACTTCACACAAATGTTAAGCACTATGAGACAATGTGCAGAGCGCAAGAACCATAACTCTGGTTTTCGTATTTTCTGTGTGTCTGTCTGTGTCTGTTAACAATTTTTGTGTCCGCTCCATAACTTTAAAACCCATTCACATATTTTCATGAAACTTCACACAAACATTAAACACCATGAGATGGTGTGCAGAGTGCAGGAACCATAACTCTGGATTGCCTAATTTTTGAGTTATTTCCCTTTGAATATTGAAAAATATCAATTTTAGCCGTCTTTGCTCGATAACTCAAAAACTGTTTGAGATAATTTTATGAAACTTCACACAAATGTAAAGCACCATATTACGTGTGCAGAGCGCAGGAACCCAAACTCTGGATTGTCTACTTTTTCAGTTATAGGCTTTTGAATATTAAAAAATGGCAATTTTAACTATGTCCGCCCCATAACCGTTTCTGATATTTTCATGAAACTTCAAATAAATGAAAAGCACCTTGAGATGATGTGCAGAGTGCATGAACCATAACTCTGGTTTGCCTACTTTAGGAGTTATTGCCCTTTGAACATTTAAAAAGGCAATTTTGACTGTGTCGGCTCCATAACTCACAAACCATTTGAGATATTTTCATGACACTTCACACAAGTGTAAAGCACCATGAGACAATGTGCAGAGCGCAGGAACCCTGACTCTGATTTGCCTACTTTAGGAGTTATTACCCTTTGAACATTGAAAAATGGAAGATGAAATTTAGTATAAACATTGACATTCTGGTAATGTATCATGTTCATTGAAATGAGGGACAAGGGCTCACAACTCTTAGAGTTTTTCCAGATAATGTAAAATTTTCAACAGTTATTTCTTGTTCATAACTGTTTTCTCTGCAGCTTAAATAACTTTCTTCTCTGACAGCGCTAAAGCGGGGCTATAGTCAGATCCTCTGACAGCTCTAGTTTATATAGAAAAATGTATGTTGTGTGTACTCATTAGAATCGCCTCGTCGAGGCGATTCTAATGAGTACACACAGCATACATTTGCAAGATAAAAAACTAAAATATCCTAAATTTTACCTTCCCTATTTCTTATGGTGAGAAATTTCTTAGGGACTCTTAAGAACGGATTCGACTCAGCCATGGTAAACGAGCCATCGGTGTTAGAGCCACCGAAGTTCTACTGTATTTATGGAGAATTGACAAAAAATTATCTTCCAATTATCACCGAATACCCACATCTGTTTCTGTGAGTCATGTTATTTGTAATTCTTACATTTTAGATGATTGTAGCTGGCTACATTCTATCTGTATATAACAATCTATTGGAAGAACAGAGGCGCCTTACACCTGGTAATACACCTGTCAGAAGAAGACAGGACTCACAAACACAGGTGAGAAAATACTCTTGCATATTCGTATGTATTCACCGTCTAGCCAGGACTGTGCACCTTTGGTGAAGCTCCCTAGTCTGCCTATTTTCTTTTGTGGAGTGAGTGAGTGAGTTTTAGTTTTACGTCCCACCAACAGCTAAGGTCATACGGAGACGGGACCTCGGTTTAAAGACTCATCCGAAAGTCTGGAGAAGCCCGGGATCGATCTTCTTTTGTGGAAACACGGAGATATTTTCATTAAACTTCACATAAATATGAAGAACCTTGAGATGACGTGCAGAAGACAAGAACCATAAATCTACCTTTGAAGCTATGATCCTATGAATATTGAACCATAACTCTAGTGACCTGCCTTCGTTTGGAGTTATGGTCCTTTGAATATTGAAAATAGTGACAGGGCCGAAAAACTTCAATACAAACAAACAAACTCTACAGTGAAACTTTAATGGCTTGATCACTGATGGCTTATATATCATGGCCGAGTGGAACTTGTTCTTGTGTCCATAGGGAATTCTTCCTGTATCTTCAGACAGTCACCTCAATGAGGTGATTCTAACGAGTATACACAACATACCTTCATCTCCAAAGATCCAAGAGATACCGCTTAGCCAATGACATTAACCCATTTCGTACCGGAAACCCCTAAATGGGTATTTGGCAAACAGTGCAGGCCCAGATCAGACGCCGCAGAATGCGGCATCTGATCAGGGCCTACACTATTTGCAAAAAGTTCAGCTATTTTCCAAATAAATTTTAAAGGTAGCACAACCTGTCACCCCTAAATTTCAAAATGGACTCCAGCTATATATAAGGAGGAAGATTCCATTTGGTACAAAAAGGGTTAAGCATCCAGACCAGGGGCTATGGCTCCAACTGACCCTTGGTGGCTCCAATTACCCCATCTCAAACAAACTTTGGTGGCCCCAAAGGTGTTTGAGCCATTTAAGGGGAATGGATGCACCTTCAGGGGAGGCAACTCCTGCAAAAGTATTTTTTTCTCCCATGTCACTAGGGATCAATCCTAAGGAGCAAATTCTTTCCTTTAACCCTTCTCTTGCTGAATATTCATTTAAGCCACACCCATCTCTGACTTTGAACCAATCAGATTACTTGATGTAAATTATTCCTGCAAATTCATAAACTGATTGGCAAACAGTGTAGATCCTGATCAGATGGCTTCTTCAGAAGCCATCTGATCTGGATCTACACTGTTTGCAAAGATAGGGGTTGTCGTGAACAGCAAGATAAGGGATAAGAGAGACGTTTTTAGCTCACCTGGGCCGAAGGCTCCAGGGGAGCTTATAGTATAGTGGGTCCTCCGTCGTCCGTCCATCCGTCGTCCGTCCACACTTTTGAGCAGCTATATCTCTGTATCCTGCAGGCTGATCTCAATCATTTCTCATCTGTAGCATGCCTCTGGTGGGGCATTGATGACATAAACTTTTTTTTGAAATCGCTCTAAAACTTTGGTTCCTATGGCAACCACAAGGTCCCATAGACTTACTATGGGAAAATGCTTGTCATCACCGTAGCGCCTTCAGTTTTGATCGGATCTTTCTGAAACTTATATGTAAGGTGACTGGGGATGAAAACTCGGATGAGTTCGAAAACCGGCCAAGTTGGCCCATTTATCATAGAGTTACGTCCCTTTGATTGCTGAAAATGCCCATTTTCGACCTTGTCATCACCGTAGCCCCTTCAGTTTTGATCGGATCTTTCTAAAACTTTAATGTAATGTGGCTGGGGATAAAACCTCGGATGAGTTCGAAAACCGGCCAAGTTCGCCGATTTATCATAGAGTTACGTCCCTTTGATTGCTGAAAATGCCGATTTTTGACCTTGTCATCACCGTAGCCCCTTCAGTTTTGATCGGATCTTTCTGAAACTTATATGTAAGGTGGCTGTGGATAAAATCTCGGATGAGTTTGAAAACCGACCAAGTCGGCCCTTTTATCGTAGAGTAACGTCCCTTTGATTGCTGAAAATGCTGATTTTTGACCTTGTCATCACTGTAGCCCTTTCAGTTTTGATCGAATCTTTCTGAAACTTATATGTAAAGTGGCTGGGGATAAAATCTCGGATGAGTTCGAAAACCAGCCAAGTTGGTCCATTTATCACAGAGTAACATCCCTTTGATTGTTGAAAAGCCGATTTTTGACCCTGTCATCACCGTAGCCCTTTCAGTTTTGATCGGATCTTTCTGAAACTTATATGCAAGGTGGCTGGTGATAAAGCCTCAGATGAGTTCACATACGGGCAAAGGTGGCCTATTTATCATAGAGTTAGGTCCCTTTGATTGCTGAAAATGTTGATTTTTGACCTTGTCAACACTTTAGCCCCTTCAGTTTTGATCGGATCTTTCTGAAACTTATATGTAAGGTGGCTGGGGATAAAACCTCGGATGAGTTCGAAAACCAGCCAAGTTGCCCCATTAACTATATAGTTATGTCCCTTTGATGGCTGAAAATGTCAATTTTTTACCTTGTCATCACCGTAGCCCCTTCAGTTTTGATCGAATCTTTCTGAAACCTATATGTAAGGTGACTGGAGATAAAACCTAGGATGAGTTTGAATACCGGCCAAGTTGGCCGATTTATCATTGATTTACGTCCCTTTGATTGCTGAAAATGCCGATTTTTGGACGGGTTTTTTAAAAAAAAATCCATCTCTTAAAATAGCGATGTCCGGGCGGGCGGACGGGCGGGCGGGCGGGCGGGCGGACGGGCGTCGTCCCAGGTTTACCTTTTGGTTAACCTTTTTTCAAAGTGATATTTTTCATCTATTCTGCAGCAG
This sequence comes from Lucinisca nassula, assembly GCA_963580285.1. Taxonomy (NCBI): domain Eukaryota; kingdom Metazoa; phylum Mollusca; class Bivalvia; order Lucinida; family Lucinidae; genus Lucinisca; species Lucinisca nassula. Next base: position 104,330,506 of record OY757019.1, read on the forward strand.
ATTGTTTTAATATCAGGACTGATGCATAAGTGGAGGTACCGCTTTCATGTATTATCCATAAATGGCGCAAAAGACTAAAATTTTGGCGGAAATTGTCATTTTTCAACTTGCGTTTTTCAGGTTTACCTTTTGGTTAACCTTTTTTCAAATGCCAGTGTAGTGGATAGAGTGCTGGACTACGGATCCTATTGTTGACTATGAATCTGAGGGGCGTGAGTTCAAACCCCGGTGGAGACATTTTTTTTTTTTTTTTTTTTTCTGTTCTTTTTTTTTTCTGTTCTTTCTTTTTTCATTCTTTTTTTTTCTTTATTTTTCTTTTCTTCTCCATAAACACACATAGAAGCCTCCGTGGTGTAGTGGTTACGCTACTCGACTTGTAAACCAGGGATCGCAGGATCGATCCCGGACTTCTCCAGACTTTCGGATGAGTCTTTAAACTTAGGTCCCGTCTCCATATGACCATAGCTGTTGGTAGGACGTAAAACTCAAGCACTCACTCACTCTCCATAAACACATATGAACAATTATCTTCCTCCCCTGATAGTTGCTAGTAATAATACATACATGCATGCACAGGCATGGAATTTTCTTTTCTTTTTCTTTTTTTTTTTTTTTCCTTCTTTTTTTAGCTCACCTGAGCACGAAGTGCTCAAGGTGAGTTGATGTCCGTCGTCCGTCAACAATTTCTTTAAACGACATCTCCTCCTGGGATAATGGCCCGATTTCAAAATTATTTTACAGAAATGTTCATTAGGTGACCCTTTTTCAAAATTGCTAAAATCAGTGGCCACTAGAGCTAAAAATAGAGCTAAAAATAGAAAAAACTTTATTTTTTTTTTCTTCGTAAAACACATAAACAAATCACCCCCCCCCCCCCCACACACAAAAAGTTGTTACTGGGTTAGGATATTGCATTTGTTCTGTACATACATGCATACTTAGTTTTATATACATACCCTACCCACCCCACCCTACCCTAGCATACCCTACCCTACCCCACAACCCCACCCCACCCCCATCCCAAAACAACCCCAATCCACCCCCAACCCAACCCCATCCCACCACTCCCCACCTTACCCGACCTCACCCCACCCCACAACCCCACCACACCCCATCACACCCCACACCCCACCCCACCACAAATTCCACCCCATCCCACCCGACTCCTAACCCATTCCACCCCACCCTACCCCACACCAGCACACCCCACCCTACCCCACCCATGCCACCACCATTCTAACCATACTGAAAAAAAAAAAACCCCGTCCATAATGCCATTAGGCATTTTTCTTGTTTACCTTGTCATCACCATAGCCCCTTCAGTTTTGATCGGATCTTTCTAAAACTTATATGTAAGGTGGCTGGGGATAAAATCTTGGATGAGTTCGAAAACAGGCCAAGTCAGCCCATTTATCATAGAGTTATATCCCTTTGATGGATGAAATTGTTGATTTTTGACCTTATCATTACCGTAGCCCCTTCAGTTTTGATCGGATTTTTCTGAAACTTATATGTAAGGTGGCTGGGGATGAAACCTCGGATGAGTTCGAAAACTGGCCAAGTCGGCTCATTTATTATAGAGTAACATCCCTTTGATTGCTAAAAATGCCAAATTTTGACCTTGTCATCACCGTAGCCCCTTCAGTTTTGATCGGATCTTTCTGAAACTTATATGTGAGGTGGCTGGGAATTAAATGTTGGATGAGTTTGAATACTGGCCAAGTCTGATCGGATCTTTTTGAAACTTACATGTAAGGTGGCTGGGAATAAAACCTCAGGTGAGTTCGAATACCGGCCAAGTCGGCACATTTATCATAGAGTGACGTGCCTTTGATTGCTGAAAATGCCTATTTTCGACATTGTCATCACTGCTGCCCCTTCAGTTTTGAACGGATCTTCATGAAACTTACAAACAAGGAAGTCAGGCACTTCCTTAAACTTTGAATCTGTTAGCTCAGGTGAGCGATACAGGACCAAGCTAGCTTGGTCCTCTTGTTTTCTGTAGGATAGAGTTTATAGAAAAGCTAACAGGAAGTCCGGAAAGTTGTCTCAATTTGAAAAACAGCAGAAAAATCGGCCAGGTGTATCCATTCCCCTTAAGTTTCACTATTTGCTTTGGTTCTGATCCTTTGAAATATGTATTTATGATGATTGTTGACCTTGCTATATGGATATGGGGGAACAAAGATGATGCAGTTCAGTATTTATACACTTTGAAAATAATTTAGCCTGACACCCCAAAGTTCAAAATGGACTCTAGCTGAAATTATTTAAGATGGAAGATCGGCCCCCGCCCATAGGGGCTTGAAGAAATATATGGGCTGCATGATGCTTCCACGCAGAGCTGAATCCGGCCTGCACACTAGTACTGGTAAACCGCTTAGAGGATCTAAGCCTGTCCAGGAACGGCAGTGCGAGGCGGACCGTCCATGCTAATAAACCCTATTGGTTTCATTGGGCGACAGGGCTTGAGATGTCATTTCATCTCAATGTCGGGTAAAAGTCCCACAAAATTGGAAGCAACGTCTCCAAAATGACCTTTACAGTGTTGACGGGGACGTTAAACCTCAAATCAAAGAAACAAACTGACACCCCAAAGTTCAAAATGGACTCTAGCTGGAATTATTTAAGATGGAAGATCCCATTAAGTACAAAAAGGGTTAATACATTCTTTTGATTTGTTTTCAGACTCTCTTAGATGCTACCACAACACCATCTTCAGTGAGTTTTGCCCAGACTCTAATCCAGGGAGATCTAGCTCAGCAGATGTTTGCGTAAGAGACAAATTTATGAATTCTGTTGTTGACTTGAAAGTCGGAAGACTATGACCCAATGCTTTAAAATTCTCTTTTAAGGGGATTGGGAACACCTTCAGGGGAGGCATTTCCCATGTCAATAGGGGTCAACTCTTAAAGAAAGAATTTGCTCCTAAGGAGCAAATTATTTCCTTTAAGAGTAGACCCCTTTTTCAGTAGGATAGGGCTTATAGAAAAGTGAAAAGGAAGTCCCGAAAGTTGTCTCCCTTTGAAAAATGGCAGAAAAATCTGCCATGTGTTCCCGTTGCCTTTAAACAGGACATTGGCAACAGTACAGGCTGAAACTGCCAAATGTGGTTACTGGTCAGGGCCTTCACTGTTTGCAAAAACAGCAGCTTATCTAATTAAATTTCTAAAACCTGACACCTAGATTTTAAAATTGGTCTCCTAAAGTCATTCTATCATGGAAATCCATGAAATATGTCTAGTGTCATTCTAAGAATTTATCAGTTACTGAGGAAAATATTTGCAGTGTGCTGGGTAATGGCTTAGAAGGTCAAAGCCTGCCCAGGAGAATGGTTAGCTGAAAAGCTCAGTATGATCTATAGTAGTGCGTGGTACATTACTCCAAAACTCCTTTAACAGTGGCAGTCATATGCATAGCTCCAGAGAAGGAGGCGTAACAGTTATAATTTAGAGATAAACATGTACTTTTCTTTTTTTCTTGTTTGAAGCGTATGTTGTGGTACTTGATAGAATTGCCTCAGTGATATGTTGTGGGGTCTCTTAACCCTTCTCTTGCTGAATATTCAATTTAGCCACACCCATTTCTGACATTGAACCAATCAGATTACTTGATGTAATTTAATCCTACAAATTCATAAACTGAATGTCAAACAGTGTATATCCTGATCAGATGGCTTCTTCAGAAGCCATCTGATCTGGATCTACACTGTTTGCAAAGATAGGGGTTGTCGTGAACAGCAAGATAAGGGTTAAAATTAGAGTTGCCTAAAATAGATGTTTTGCCATAAAAACATTGCGGGCACTTGTTAGAATCATCTCATTGGGTGGATTCTAACAAGTACCCACAATATTTAACTGGCTAAGTGGGTAAGAGTGCTGACTCTTAGTCATTAGGTCTCTCACCACTGTGGTTTGCACCTCACTCAGGCCAAGTGAGATTATAAGAATCTTATATGGGTGTGAGGGGTGGATTGAAAATCCGTCCCAAGGGTCACTGTCCGGCATCACGAGGCTTGCCGAGTGATGCCGGACAGTGATCCCGAGGGATCGATTTTTCTATCCACCCCTCACACCCATATTGGATTCTTTTTCTTGCATACCTTCCATTTCTTAGCACAGATTTTTAATGCTGCTGTCACTTCGGTTACAGACGTCCGCCATTTTGTGATGACACGACAGGAATGTTTAGTGACATCACGCATGACGACGCCGCGCATGAGGTTGTAATCAACCAGTGCATTTATCAAACACGCGAAATATATTCGATTTGGGGTCGGAACACCAGGGTCAGAACATAAATTTCTATCCCAGGGTAAAATCACGGATTTGCTTGTCTGGTGTGCAAGATACCAAGTTCTGCAACAGGTCAGATGTTTTTTCTCCAGGTACTCCGTTTTTCACCCACCTGAATAATGATCGACTCGAAATAAGTGAAATACCTTGAAAGGGCCGTACAAGCAAAACAAAAGCAAAAAAAAAAAAAAAATGTTTATCCATGTACATGTGGGTACTTGTGAGGCGATTCTTACAAGTACCCACATTTTATGGAGGAATAAGAAAAATAGCCCCAATTATCCTCATTATGCAGCCTTAATTGGAGCTATGTATGATATGGACATTCTATTATGATGGGCAAGATGTTTAAAACATTTTATTTAGGCTGCATTGTTTAAATGAGATCTGTGGTAAAAAAGTCATTGCTTCAAATGTTCTTCTGTTTCCCACAGACTGACACAGAAAACCCAGAAAAAGTTGAGTGGCAATAGAAGTAGCAATAACAACCTAAGCGAGGAGTTTCCCAGGCCACCAGGCTCACATCTGCCACTGAATAATCCGGCACTGGAGTTTGTCAAAGCTGTTTGCCAGGTAAGAGAGACATGGATTTATCTCAAGTCCTTTAGAAGCTTTTATGCGTAGTGGTTACATTACTTGCCTTACAAAACTAGGTTCTTAGGTTTGATTTTGGGCTTCTCCACACTTTCGGAAGTGTCTTTAATCAGAGGTCCCATCTGCATATAAGCTCAGTTGTCAGTTGGGCGTAAAACTCATAACAGGTGTCGGATCCATGTATGCCTGCTGATGCTACCATGCAGCCTAGTGAGTGTTAATATTTCTGTCTATTGGTATGATACATGTACCTGGAAATTCTGCTGACTGTAAAAATCAAGTTAAGAACTTAGAAGACGCAGTTTTACAGTTTCTTACCTATGAGACGAGAGTCTGTTCTAGTTTTTGTGGCAGAGGGAAATTCTGCCTTCCCATCGGGGGCATGTGACGCTAGGAGTGGTAACAGAATCACTACTTTACAATATCACTTATGTGACTTGAAGTTTAACAATGAACACAGTATAGAGAAGGTTGTTACAAGACGTTAATTATAAAACAAAAGGGCCAAATTACCATATGTATTTCTATTTTGCGGATAAGCAAAATAATAGACATGCATGTCTGCAAACTGAGAAATTCAGATTCCAAGGTCAACAGATGAAGTTGGAAACTCCGTAAAATCTTGTTTCTAACCTTTATCAGATAACCTTCCAAAACATCTATCTCTGACGCTAAGTAATTCAAACCAAAGGCCCTGAATTTCTCTGAGTTAGAGATTAGTTTTTTTTTTTTGTTTTTTTTTTTTTTTTAACATACATGGGTATACGTTATATTAACTTTTTATTTAACTTTTTCTGCTTTTAACATGGACTGGTGGTAGTCTACCAAGTAGACAATTCCATTTACAGCAAAACTTCCATGATTGAAACACCGGTGGCTCGTTTGCCATTACAAACTCGAACTCTTTTCTGAGCCCCCAAAGATTAGTTCATCAAGATAAAGATTAGTATTAGATTTAACCGATATATTTGCAATTCTGTATTTATACACCACAACCAAGGTTTGGGGGGGAGGTCTACAGAAAAAGTTTGGGGGGGCATATAGTTTTGCCCTGTCTGTATGTTTGTTTGTCCATCACAAAAACTTGATCATAACTTCAAAAATATTTGACCTAGTCCGATGAACCTTCACACACTTATTCACCATCACAAGGGCTACATCCTGACCAAGGGCCATAACTCTGTTGTCATTTTTGGCTGATTTATCTCCTCTTGAAAACTTTTAAAACTTTCACATTGGCCATAACTTTCGATTGATATGTGATAGGGCTTTTATATTTCCCATGTGGATTCCTTGTCACAAGACCTTTCAAGTGGTACCATAATTTTTGACCTTGTGACCTTGACCTTGACATTTGATCTACTTGTTAAAAAACTTTAACATTGGCCATAACTTTCGATTAGTAAGTGGTAGGGCTTTCATATTTCACATGTGAATTTCTTGTCACAAGACCTTTCTACTGGTTACATCAATTTTTACCTTGTGACCTTGACGTTTGACCTACTTTTAAAAACTTCACCATAGTCCATAACTTTCTATTGGTAAGTGATAGGGCTTACATATTTCACATGTGCATTCTTTTTTACAAGACCTTTCTTGTGGTACCATAATTTTTGACCTCGTGACCTTGACATTTGACCTACTTTTTTAAAAACTTACATTGGCCATAACTTTTGATTGGTAAGTGGTATGGCGTCACATGTGTTTTCTATGTCACATGACCTTTCCAACGATCCCATAATTTTTGATCTTGTGACCTTGACCTACTTTTTTAAGACTAACATTGGCCATAACTTTCGATTGCTTAGTGATACTGCTTTCATATTTAACATGCGCTGTTCGGGGGCATCAGTGTTTCACAAACACATCTTGTTTTTCTATTTGATCTATACATTTTTGGGATTCATATACATGTATCCAAAACCTTGTGTACATATTTCCAGGTTTTGTCCCTGGACAGCAACATTACCATACAGGTGACCAAATTAAAGAGAGATCTACTGAAGTTGATAGGGATTGGAGAATTCTCACCAGAGGCTATGTTCAAAGACCCGTGCCTCTCCTACGTTCTGCCAGAGCTGATTTGTAAACAGTGTAACCACATCCGTGACCTTGACCTGTGTAGAGATCCTCATCTTAATCAGTCTGAACCAGGGTAGGTTTGTTTTTGCTAACTTCATTTAACCCTTATCCTGCTGCATCAATTAAGCCACGTCCATTGCTGTCAGACTATCAACCAATCAAATTACTTCATTTAGTATATTTGTTTGATTAACAAACTACATGACAGTGTAGATCCTGATCAGATGGTTTCTCCTTATCTGGATCTACACTGATTGCGAAGATAGGGGTTGTCGTGTTCAGAGGGATAAGGGTTAATTAGGGCCCCGCACTGAAAGTGTGGGTGCCCTATAGTAATCACTCTGTCTGTCTGTCCGTCCACAAATTTTTTGACTACTCCTCTGATGGCGCTGCCGGGGCCCTAGTCAGTTTCACTGACAGCTCTAGTTGCCTTTAAATACACCTTGGCAAAAACAAAAACAAAATCAGGCCTCATATTTTTCAGGCATTTGCAGGATTTCAGGCTTTTAGAGCTTAATTTTTTTCTTGATTTCAGGCTTTTAGATTTTGATTCTTGTGCCTATAGTCTGTTTAAAAAACTATTTTAACCGTTATCCTGCTAAATAAATTTATTAACCCACACCCATTTCTGACTATAAGTCAACCAAAATACTTTATATTTTCACAAACTGCATTACAAACAGTGTAGATCCTGATCAGATGGCTTCTTCAGAAGCCATCTGATTAGGATCTACACTGTTTCCAAAGGTAATAGTTGTGTCTTGTTCAGCAGAATTAAGGTTGAAGCTGCAAAATCAGGGCTTTCAGGCATGGAAAAGCGTGGTCAGTACGAGGCCTGAAAATTGGTCTGAAGGAAAGAGATCCTAGTGCATGCCAGAATTTGAAATAGTCAGCTAGAAACTCTCTTCAGTGTGTACTAAAAATAATGGAGTTGATTTTTCTTTTTTAGTATTTTCTATTTTTTTCTTCGTTTTGGTTTCCATGGCAACCAATAAAAATGAGCAGTAGGCCTAAAATCACGTGGCAGATAGAAGGTTGCCTAAGGAACATTACTATTGAAGTTTTGTCAAAGTATCTGAAAAGGCTTGGCAGTAAATTTTCCCCATTATAAGTCTGTGGCAAATAGAAGTGTATGGAAATTCCTAAGTTGCCATAGCAACCAAACGAATGAGCTGATTTTCATAAAAAAAATCCAAATTGTCAGTCCCCCAGCCCAAGGATTCTACAAATGAATTCTGGGCCCTGTCGGCCTAATGGCCTCAGAGATGTAGTTTGAAAGTGTTGACGCCAGACGACATCAACTGCCTATCCTATGAGCTCCCCCGGAGTCTTTGGCTCTAGTGAGGTAAACAGCTAGAAAGATATTAGCAGAAGGACATGAATGCCACCGCCTGGCAGCACAATCATAGCAACAGATAAGATGCGTATTTGGCAATAATTGAAAGATGGTTTTCCTTATTTCTGCATATAAACCTAAAATAGACAAGAACGATCCTTCAGTTATCACAACATACCAACCTTACCTGTTGCTATGACAATTAAGACAACTTTGATGCAAATCGCTAACACCATCACAAACACTGACGGAGACGGACGGCTAACACTATATGCCCTTTCCACCAGTTTTCGAATGTTGTGGATATAAAAAACCTTCAACTGCCAATTTTCACATTAACCAGCTTGAATGAAGAAATTTCCTTTCCAGAGCTGCATGGTCTTGTATCCAGTGTAAGACTGAGTATGATTTGTCTGAGATAGAACAAAATCTTGTAGACGCTGTCAGTAGAGGATCCATGGCCTATATGTTACAGGATCTTATCTGCAACAAATGTCATCAGGTACAGTAAACTTTGTTGAACAGTTGAAATCGTAGCTCAAGCTAATGAGTCATTTGGGCCCAGTTGTTCAAAGCCGCGTTAGCTTAACGAGCTTGTTAGTGGTCAAATTGTTAACTACCTAAAATTTTGTTAGTTTTGCTGAAAAAATGTGAGCAGCTTTTGCATATATGCAAAAGCTGCTCACATTTTTTCAGCAAAAGTATTAATATATTTGCGAAATGAAATGATCAAAGTTTTAATGATTTGTCAACTAACGACGTCGTTAGTTTTGAACAACTTGCCCCTTGACGATAAGTCTGTGAACTGAACACCCCTTCTGAATCCCAATTTATCATATGACGTCGCGTCTGAGAGTGTAATAACACTATGTAATATTTTCAATAATCCACTAGTGGATTAAATATGCAAATCCCGTAACGTTACATGTACGACGTCCTTAACGACGTCGCGTTTACTAATGGCGGAATATTGATATTTTTGTAAACAATCGTGAATAAAATGGGTTTTAAATGTTATATGATAAATAGAATCTTGCATCCCTGCTCATGTATTTTTGAGTTTATTAAACTCGTTGAGGAAAAGGGATAAAATGCTCGGCAAAGCCTCGCATTTTATCCCTTTTCCTCAACTCGTTTAATAAATTCAATAATACATGAACACTCATGTAAGATCATCTATTTATATAGAGAAAAGTGGGGTTTACAGGGTTATTCATTGTTTTCCTTACTTTTGCTCAAACCCCCGCCCATCGGGGCTTGAAGAAATAGATGGGCTGCATGATGCTTCCACGCAGAGCTGAAACCGACCTGCACACAAGTACTGGTAAAACGCTTAGAGGATCTAAGCCTGCCCAGGCAATGCAGTGCGGGTCCATGCTTATAAACCCTATTGGTTTCATTGGGCGGCAGGGCTTGAGAAGTCATGTCTCGATGTCTGGTAAAAGTCCCACAAACTTGGCAGCAACGTCTCCAAAATGACCTTTACAGTGTTAACAGGGACGTTAAACTTCAAATCAAACAAACAAACAAACAAAACTTTTGCTCAAAAACAGAGACTGTGGGTATTGTTACACCTCCTCAATGAAACTGTTCTAACCAGCACCAACACCATACAGTCCAGCCAGTATTTAGCAAGCACCTATGGGTAATCAAAATGTGCTTGTTTAAGACATGTGCTTAGTTTAAACAATATTTTATTTACTTCTTCTCAATTACAAATATATAACAAGAATATAACATATTAGAAAGATCAACAGGATTTGAAAACCTGCAAGGTTGCTTATACTAATCATCTCCTGACAGGTGCTTGCTTAATACAGGTGCATTTAAGGATATTTTGCTTTTATGAGAACTGAATGCATGTTTGCTGAAGACGGGCTGCTTGCTTAATAGAGGTGGCCACAATGACAGTTCATCGGCAAAGTGCTACTTTACACCATTTTATTATATGGGTGTGTTATTTTTATAAAGTAGGATATTTTTGTAGCATCTGCTTTAAGAATGGCACAGTATAGGAGTCTTTCGGCCCCTGCACATCGGGGCTTGAAGAAATAGATGGGCTGCATGATGCTTCCACGCAGAGCTGAGACCGATGGCACACGAGTACTGGTAAACCGCTTAGAGGATCTAAGCCTGCCCAGGCAAAGCGGTGCAACTTGGACTGTCCACACTTATAAACTCTATTGGTTTCATTGGGCAACAGGGCTTGAGATGTCATTTCATCTCGATGTTGGGTAAAAATCCCACCAAATTGGAAGCAACGTCGCCAAAATGACCTATACAGTGTTGACGACGACATTAAACGTCAAATCAAACAAACAAAATATAGGAGTCCTGTTTTCTGTCAATTTTATTGTTCTCCCGGTCGTCAATACATCAACATTTGAGTCAAACCTAGTGTCAAAGCAAGGGTTCAAGCCCATTATTCAAGAACAAAAATCTTGGGCGCGACGTAGCCTTCGTCGGAATTCTTATTTGTAAGAATCACATTTATACTTCACTTTTCAAGGGAAGCCGTTGTTTAGAAATTCTTGAATAATGATTTTGATCTTCTTGCATTTTAATAATTATAGCTTTGATTTTATGTTCATAGATGATTACACATTATGTAATTGCTGTTTATGCTTAATCCTCACCATGCTGAACACCTGACATATCTTTTTTTCTCCTAAACAGTACAGATCCAGATCAGCTGGCTTCTCAAAAGCCAGCTGATCAAAATCTGTACTGTTTTCCATTCTGCTTTTGAATCCATGGTAAAAATTGAGCAACACAATTGGCTGGAAATCTGGGAGCAGTGAAACATATGGAAATATTCAGTTCCTTCGAAAACAAGAGCACCGCATGCGGGTGCCACTTCCAATATAGAGTTCTCAGAGTAACAAGTATAATTGAGCCCCGCCAAGCGATTTTGTGTCTTCGAGCATTCCGTCATGACAAATTTTAACTGCGCATCCCCAGTCATTCAGAGGGGGCAGGGATATGGCTTTCTGTCTGAGGGTTCCTCTTGATTCACTGCTTGTATGAGCGAGCAGCGAAGGTTATGGCGAGACTGCGCGGATGCGCAGGCTCGCCTGAACCTTCGCTGCTCGCATAGGCGATAAGTACCAAAATCGCTTGACGGGGCCCAATTATAGCCCCTCTTTGAAAAAGTGGGGGCTATATTGGATTCGCCTTGTCCTTCTGTGATTCCGTAATTCGTTTATTCATGATAACTCAATAGCCCCCGCCCATAGGGGCTTGAAGAAATATATGGGCTGCATGATGCTTCCACGCAGAGCTGAATCCGGCCCGCACACTAGTACTGGTAAACCGCTTAGAGGATCTAAGCCTGTCCAGGAACAGCGGTGCGAGACGGACTGTCCATGCTAATTAACCCTATTGGTTTCATTGGGCGACAGGGCTTGAGATGTCATTTCATCTCAATGTCGGGTAAAAGTCCCACAAAATTGGAAGCAACGTCTCCAAAATGACCTTTACAGTGTTGACGGGGACGTTAAACCTCAAATCAACAAACAAAATCATGATAACTCAAAAACCATTTAAGGTATTTTCATGAAACTTCACACAAATGTAAAGCACTATGAGACTGCAGAGGACATGAACCGTAACTCTGGATTGCCTACTTTTGGAGTTATTGCCCTTTGAACATTGAAAAATGGCAATGTTAACCTTGTCCGCTCCACAACTCAAAAACTGTTTGAGGTATTTTCATGAAACTTCACACAAATGTAAAGCACTATAAGACGATGTGCACAGCGCATGCACCATAACTCTGGAGTGCCTACTTTTGTAGTTATTGCTCTTTGAACATTGAAAAACGGCACTTGGAATAAACTCTGTACAGTAATAATTCGTGTCCATTCCATAGGCTGAAAGCTGAAAACATTTTTTTTTTCTTGTACAGTCAAACTTCAATGGCTCGAACACCTTTGGGACCTCGAAAATCTGTTCGAGACAGGGGTAGTTCGAGCCACTGAGGTTACTGTCAGGAGGCATAACGAGATACTTTTAGACATCTTTTCGGTTTTCTATAATGAATATGTATGCTGTGTGTACTCATTAGAATCGCCTCATCGAGGCGATTCTAATGAGTACACACAGCATACATTTGCAAGATAAAAGACTAAAATCTCCTTAATTATCTCCCACTAATTCTTATGTAGAGGATTTCGCTATGGGCTCAAGAATGGGTTCGACTCATCCATGGTAAACGAGCCATCAAAGTTCTACTGTATTTTTCTTTTCTGATAGCGCTATAGTGGGGCTATAGTCAGATCCGCTGACGTTCTCGTTTTCCTTATTTCTTGTTCAGAGGTGTAAAATTTCCCTCAAACTTACTCGTCCTTATCGTCTAAACCGTTCATTTAGGTGCTAAAAATGAAGAAAAAGTGAGGCCAGTTTTAAAAACCTTAGTCGCCTTGCCTTAAAACTTACCCCCAAATGCGAGCGGGCGAGTGGAATTTTACGCCACTGTTGTTAGTAACATACATTGTTGGCACTTGTTAGAACGAACGAGGAGATTCATCATTCTGCAGGCCTCATATTTTTCAGGCATGTGCAGGATTTCAGGCTTTTACAGCTTGATTTTTTTCTTGATTTCAGGCTTTTAGATTTTGATTCGCGCCCCTATATTCTGTTTAAATTGACAATTTAACCTTAATTTATTTAGCCGCACCCTTTTCTGACTATTAGCCAATCAAATTACTTATGATATAATGTTTTCATTCAATTCATAAACTGAATAACAAACTGTGTAGATCCTGACCAGATGGCTTCTTCAGAAGCCATCAGAAGCCATCTGATCTTGATCTACACTGTTTGCAAAGGTAATGTTCATAGCGTTCGGCACAATAAGGGTTATGGCTGCAAAATCGGGCCTTTCAGGCATGGAAAAGCTTAGTCAGTATGAGGCCTGATTCTGACAAGTACAAGTTTTATTTATGGAGAATTAAGAAATTATCCTGGTTAGACCTGGTTAACCAGAGCTATGTTCTTTAATAGCCTATTGTTCCTAAGTATTGGGACAGATAGGCCTAAACAAACGGTGCAAACCCAGATCAGACTGCTCCTGAGTCTGATCAGGGTCTACACTGTCCAGGAGCAGTCTGATCAGGATCTACACTGTTTGCCATTGCGTCTGCACCTTTTGGACTCTTTGCTGGAGCATGAAACAAATTGGTTAAAATTTTAGGAGAATTACAGCAAGTCCTCAAGGTGTCCGAATTTTTAGGATTTTTACGGTAGATTTTGTTAAGCAGAGCCTTTTCTTTAACAGATCAAAGATTGTAACATGAGGACATACTGTACTTGTGCCGGGGAGTATAACAACACAGTGGCAATTGGAGACTTTGGACAGAAGTTGAAAACATTCAGAGGCATTGCAAGGTAACTTAGTCACTTTTCAGCTGAATAGGCCGGACTAAGAAGAGTAGCTAAGTCGGATGGGCACTTTACTTGTGATCAAGAATTTTTTCTATGGCCATTCTCTCCTTCGAGGTGTTTCAAGAAGAGCAGTTGTCTGTTTCAGGCAAGAGAATGTGAACTGTACTGCTTATGTATATAAGCCTGCACAGGAAAAGTGTGGTTAGGTAAAATGACAGGCTCAATATCTCATAATGAGGTGTGGTATATGTCCCTCATTTGTCACTGCTGTGTGTAAAGTTCAGCCAACAGCCTCCTTTGTATGTAGCAGGGTATTCGTCACCTGTTCAAGGGTGATCGTTTCTGCAGCTTCTGCATTTCTCTCATTTCCCTCTTCCCAACCCCCCCCCCCCCAAAAAAAAAAAAAACACACACACACACAAAAAACACCACTTACAGCTACATTAACCCAAACATCTTTACCTTCAAGAATGTTACTTTATACTAATTTATTTAAGTTCGATTGCGATGAACACTTCAAGCTTGTTTGAATCACTGTCGCACTCATTCCGGATGTAATCATGTTCCTGTGAGAGAAAGGCAGTGACTTTTACACCACTGCTACCCATTTACACCTTGGTGGAGTGGGGCAGTGGCATTACGTGTTTTGCCCAAAGACACACCTCGCATCAGGTGGCCGGATTCGAACCCACAACCGTTTGATCATGAGTCGCTAACCACTGAGCTATCGAGGCCGCACAAAAATGTTTTAAATAAGTTTCTGTGAGCTTTCAATATAGAAGTAAAATAATGTTTAAATCCTTATCCTGTTGTTCACGACAACCCCTACCTTTGCAAACAGAGAAGTAGATCCAGCTCTGATGGCTTTGCCATCTGATCTGGATCTACTGTTTGTCATTCACTTTGCCAGGGCTATAATAAATCCAGTAATTTGATTGGTTGATATTCAGGAATGGGTGTGGCAAAATTTAAATACTCATTGTATGTTTCTTTTGAATAAAATACTCAGCAGGAAATGGTTTAACACATTTTGTACCAGAAACCCGAAATAGGTACCCTAGCAAACAGTGGTGGCCCAGATCAGACGCCGCAAAACGCGGCGTCTGATCTGGGCCTCCACCGTTTGCTAAAAGTTTAGTCGTTTTTTTTCCTAATAAATTTTGATAACACAACCTGACACCCCTAAATTTTGAAATGGACTCCTGCTATATATAAGGTGGAAGATTCCATTTAAAACAAAAAGGGTTAATACTGTATAGAAGATCTCTTGCGGTGGTTTCATACAAAATCCATGAAACAAGACCGTTGTGATTTTCATAAATTCATATGAAATATAGTGTGAGCTGACCTAACACTTGAGTACTGGTAAACTGCTTAGAAGAGGGAAAGTGGTGCAAGTCTACCATAGCGGTTTCTTTGTCAGTAGGGCTAAAGATGTCATTTCCTTTCAGTTTCTGGTAAAAGTCCGACAAAATCGGAAACAATATCTCCAAAATAAATGTTGATGGGGATTTAAACCTTGACACAAACAAATCTTCTGAAAATATACAGTGACTTTATGACACTGCATTAACCTTTATCCTGCTCAGTGCTGAATGAATTAATTTAGCCACACCCATTTCTGACTATCCACCAATAATTACTTGATATAATGTATTCATTTAATTCACAAGCTGCATGACAGTGTAGAAGGGTTTGCAAAGATAGGAGGCATTGTGTATAACAGGATAAGGGTTAATATGAAGTTAGTCACGAGCTTTATTTCACTTGTGTTTTAATTTCAGTCATTACAATATGGTTCTTCTGCAAGAAACAGTTGAATGGATCCTCAAATTAAATCCACAGATCACCAGATAACCAAAGACAAATGTCTGTTGTTGACTCTCATCTGAAGCTAACAGATCCACTGCCTGTGAAATGACAATACACTGATCAGCTTTCAGGGGAAAATACTATATAGATAATTTATTTAAATAATTTGATCAGGTGCTCAGAAACACACATAAAAGGTCGTATTCAAATGGGGGGAAGACTGAGAATAGTTTCCATGTCTTCATTTTCATTAACCGTCATTGTTTGCACTGTAAATGGATACAAGCTAGGTAACCGGTGATAATCATTTTTGTCAATTCTCCCTAGAAACCTATGATATGGGTGATTTGAATGAATACACCACATCTTTATCTATCGTTGGGATCCACAACAGAAACCATGTTAGTTAAACAACCGTGTTATATCCTTACAAAAATGTGTTATAGCCTTATAAAAATGTGAAGATTATATAAACAACCGTGTTATATCCTTACAAAAATGTGAAGATTATATAGAAAAATGACCATAAATGGTCATTTGTCTATATAATCTTCACATTTTTGGGATCCATCTTGAAACCATGTTATAACGAACTGTGTTATAACGAAGTTGTGGTGTACCTAAATCATAGCAGAAACCGTGTCAAACAACCGTGTTATATAGTTACAAAAATGTGAAGATTATATAGGAAAATGACCATAAATGGTCATTTTTCTATATAATCTTCACATTTTTGGGATAAGATTATGTAGGATGATGACCATAAATCGTCATTTTTTCTATATAATCTTCAAATTTTTGGGATCCTTCTTGAAACCTTGTTATAACGAAGCTGTGTTATAACGAAGTTGTGGTGTACCTACATCATAGCAGAAACCGTGTTAAACAACCGTGTTATATCCTTACAAAAGTGTGAAGATTATATAGGAAAATGACCATAAATGGTCATTTTTCTATATAATCTTCACATTTTTGGGATAAGATTATATAGGAAAATGTCATTTTTCTATATAATAGTTTTCACATTTTTGGGATCCATCTTGAAACCATGTTATAACAAGCTGTGTTACAACGAAGTTGTGGTGTACCTACATCATAGCAGAAACAGTGTTAAACAACCGTGTTATATCCTTACAAAAATAAGAAGATTATATAGGAAAATGACCATAAATGGTCATTTTTCTATATAATCTTCACATTTTTGGGATAAGATTATATAGGAAAATTACCATAAATGGTTATTTTTCTATATGATTTTCACATTTTTGGTAAATGGTCATTTTTCTATATAATCTTCACATTTTTGGGATAAGATTATATAGGCATTTTTCTATATAATTTTCACATTTTTGGGATCCATCTTGAAACCATGTTATAAAGAACTGTGTTATAACGAAGTTGTGGTGTACCTACATCATAGGTTTTTATGGAGAAATGAGGAAAATTAATCTTCAGTCATCATCAAATACCTACCTTATCCCATTGTATACTAGTGGACTTTTCCCTTGCTAAATGTTGGAGAAGTCCATTGACAGGAACTTCTGTTAGCAAATAGTGCAGGCCCCGCTGTGTTCTGCGGCATCTGATCTGGGCCTGCACTGTTTGCCAAGGTACCCCTTTAGGGGTTTCCCCTGCATGCAACGGGTTACCTGTGTTGTGGGATACAGTTTCATGAAATATCATTAAAAACACTATCTGTACTGTGAATTGGAGTCTACTCTCTAAAGAGAAGAATTATCTCCTTGTGGAGAAGATCCCCTTTTCGGAAAGGTTTTATAGGAAAGCTAACGAGAAGCTCAGAAAGTTGATTTGTTTGTTACACGTAACATGAGCCCCATCACGAGAAACACCAGACAAAAACTCGGCTGCTCAGCTCCACTATAGCAAAGGTGTAAGAATTTTAGACACAGAAACTAGAGGTATTTTTCTGTTCAAGTAGTGACCATCAAGGTGGTGATCTTGCGTCACAAATTGCAAAAATCAGGCCCCGAGGTTGTAAAACTACTTTCATGCTCAATTTAGCTGTCGCATGAAATTTGTCCTGCTCATAAATTTTAAAATGCCAACAATTATTTGCCTTTTAGCTCACCTGTCACGTAGTGACAAGATGGGCTTTTGTGATCAAATTTCATGAGAAGCATCATCAGGTAGGGGGAATCGCTCCATAAGGCTTTTGGGCTGATCAGATTAGAATTCTGGTTGCCATGGAAACAAAAAGGTTCCATAGACTTATAATTGGGGAAAACGACATCGCCACTTTTTCTCCAACATTTCAGATCTGATCTTCATCAATCTTGCAGATAACCAGGAGGGACATAGTCTACATAGAGTTCGAATTTCGGCTGCATGAGACATATAACTTTGGAGTTACCTGCCCTTGTTTATTGATTTGAGGTTTAATGTCCCTGTCAGCACAGTGTAGGTCATTTTGGAGACGTCGCTTCTAGTTTTGTGGGACTTTGGCCCGACATCGAGATGAAATTATATCTTGAGCCCTTTCCACCCAATGAAACCAATAGGGTCATTATGTATGGATGGTCCAACTGGCACCACTTTTCCTGGGCAGGCTTAGAACCTGTTAACCAGTACTCATGTGTGGTCAGTTCCAGCTCTGCATAGAAGCACCATGTAGCCCAGTCTTATTTCTTCAATGGGCATTCTTAAAACATCATTAATGATTTTCTAGTACACAGGTGAGCGATATAGGGCCATTTGGCCCTCTTGTTTAAATTTTTGAGCAGGACAAATAACATTCTTTGCTGATCTGATCAAGAAAAGTGACTGTATCATTTGTATTTTAGTATTTGAGCATTAAATTTCATGCTCAGCTGAGCTGAGCGTGAAAAAAGATTTATAACCTCAGGACCAGGTTTTCTCATGAGGTGGATCAGATGTTTGGCAGCCACTCCTTGATTAACAGAATCATTGAAGAATTAAAGATTCTAAGCTAACACACCCTTAAGATCAATTTTTACTCGTGGTGGGGCTCCTTGGCAGTTGCAGCTGTATGAAGTTTTGCCATAATAAGTATATGCAGACACACTTGGGGCAGGCTCAGTTGGAGTCTGTACTTTTTTCACTCACAGTCCCAGATAATGAGGTGTAACAAAGAGTTACTGGATAATTTGTCAGAAGTATTTTGAGGATACTTGATAGAATCGCCTCATCGCTTTGATGAGGCGATTCTAACAAGTACCCACAACATAAATAGGCCAACCACCCCTTATATGACAGTGGGCTTGTCTGACATAACACAATGGAAGAGTCCACTAGTATACAATGGGTTATTTATCCTTAAGCCTTTTTGTCTTGGACCATGGTGCTTGTTCTTTTGTGTTTGATGTAAATTATTGAGTATATCATCTGCTGGGCAGATATTTATTACCTTCATGATTCATGTAACACAGAAAAATGTATGGGCTAGTTGTGGCATAAACATGATCCTCCTTATGCCATAACCAGCCTATGCATTCTCCAACATGTTTTCAAATTAACTTTTTGTCATAATTGCCAATTAAACATTAATTTATAATAGGAAATTTGTTTTGATGAAAGTGCTGAGTCCTGTTTTACTGCCATATTCAATTTTTTTTTTTTTTGTTTTTTTTTGTTTGGGTTTTATGGCCTTTCAAGATTATTTCACTCATATCGAGCCGATCGTTAATCAGAGGTGGGTGAAAACCGGGAGTACCCGGAGAAACACCACCTGACCTTCCGTTGCAGAACTTGGCGTCTCACATGTGACCCGAGCGAGGCTCGAACCACAGCGGTGAGAGACATAATGATCAAGAGTCAGCGCTCTTAACCACTAGGCCACGGAGGCCCATCCCATATTCAATTAGCAAAGACTCACTAAGATCAGATAGTAGAATTTTTAGTGTTGTTTATTTGTATTGGAGTTGATGGCCCAGTCCACACTATTTTAGGTCATTTTTTAGCCGGTCAGTTTACCAAGCCACACTTTCCTGGGCAGGCTTATATGCAAGCGGTTAACCAGTACAGTGTGCATTCTTTCGCCAGAAACTGACAAACTGACAACTGCCCTTCTCCAGCCCCCGCCCATAGGGGCTTGAAGAAATATATGGGCTGCATGATGCTTCCACGCAGAGCTGAATCCGGCCCGCACACTAGTACTGGTAAACAGCTTAGAGGATCTAAGCCTGTCCAGGAACCGCGGTGCGAGGAGGACCGTCCATGCTAATAAACCCTATTGGTTTCATTGGGCGACAGGGCTTGAGATGTCATTTCATCTCAATGTCGGGTAAAAGTCCCACAAAATTGGAAGCAACGTCTCCAAAATGACCTTTACAGTGTTGACGGGGACGTTAAACCTCAAATCAAACAAACAAAGACAACTGCCCTTCTTGGATCAGCAGAAGGATGAGAATGACCGTAGAAAAGATTTCATGATCAATCACCACGAAAGAATGTTCCCGACCCCGGCAGGTATCAAACCCGCGTCCTGATCACCAGTCAGACGCACATTCTACTGAGCTACCGAGGCCGGTTCTGTCATATTGGGCTCAAGCATATATGTATGGCTATAGATAAGAGGTGGTACTTATTTCTGAAAACGAACGTTGTGGGTACTCAATAGAAGCACCTCAGTGCCTCACTGAGGTGCTTCTAATGAGTACTCGCAACAAACGTTTAAGAAATATAGAAATAAGAAAAATACCTTTTGGATTAAAAAAGCACCTTATCTGGAGCTTGGATAATGTCAGTACTTGTTGCCTTTTCATGAATTTTATACTCCGCCTCGGAGGAAGCATAACAAGGTTAAGGGTTCAGAGGGGGTATCCACAAATTATTTTTCTTATATCTGCACCAAAAAACGTGGAAACTCATTAGAAGCACCTCACTGAGGTGCTCCTAATGCATACTCACAACCTGTTTTTTCAGGAAGATCAAAGACTGATACCTTGATGGATTGCACAAACTGATTTACAGTGTAGATCCTTATGAGACTGCTTTCCAAAAGCCATTTGATCTGGAAATTTACTGTTTGCAAAGGTAGTGGTCATCTTTGTTCAGCTTAAGGGTTAATTTTCTTTATCCCTTGTCAGGCACATAATGTTGTTTGCTTGTCAGAATCACCTCAGTGAGGCAATTCTAACGAGTACCCACAACATACATTTTTATGAAGAAAAAAAATCCTCAATAAGTCTCTTCAGGAAAGAATAACTGCGCCATTCTAAATAGGCTTGTTAAAGCAGAATTAGTCTTAATTTTAGGTGGTCTTAATAGCAGAATTTTACTGTACATTTCCTGATGCATACATACCACATTTTCTTTTCATCACGACTTCGTTTCACACAAATTTTTAACTGTGATATTATAATAAAAATAATATTGATTTCACTGGTTCTTTTGAAATTCTTTTCCTTTCCTGTGTTTTCTGTTGCACAACCAAACTCGGAGGACAGTTGTCAGTTTCTGGTTAAAGCTTTAGCCCTTTACTGGTTAACAGCTTATTTATGCGTATGCCTTGGCGCACCCTGGGAGACCCCTAGGTTGATATCACTGAATGTGTCTTATCATAAGGAACGAGAATATAATTTATATGGTTAATGGGTGGGGATCTCAATGGTTTCTGAGATATTGGGTACTTTACAAAGTGGAGGGGGTGGAGGCATGGCCCGGGCACATCTCAGGGGACCCCCAGGTTGGTGTCACTGAATGCGTCTTATCATAAGAAACAATAATATACCGTATTCGACCTAATTACCGCACATGCTCCTATAAGCGCACACCAAATCTATTTTTGAAAAGGAAATGCATAAGCGCACACTTTACAGTAACCTCCCCATGGAAGCTCTCGCAGTAAATCTATAAAAAACTTACCGTTATTTTCTTCAACAGTGAAGTCAATGCTTTAGTATCCTTTTCCGTCCCATTAAAAATCAGCATGCATCATCTCAGAAGCTATTGTTTTCGCATCGAGTGCGCTAATTAGTGAGATTTTTTGAAAACACTAAGCGCACGCCATACGGTGCGGTAATTAGGGCGAATACGGTATATGGTTTTAGGGTGTGGATCTAAACGGTTTCTGAGATATTGGGCCTTTTACGAAGTGGAGGTGGTGGGGCATGGACCCGGCACATCCCAGGGGACCCCCACATTGATGTCACTGAATGCGTCTTATAAGAAAAAAGAATATAGATGGTTATCGGGAGGGGATCTGAATGGTTTCTGAGATATGTCCTTTCATGCACTGGAGGGGGTGGGGCATGGCCCCAGCACACCCTAGGGGACCCCCAGGTTGGCATAAAAGCATATGGCTAAAAGAAGTTCACTCAAGGAATATTTCTATAAAAGTTTTGTCAAAATATCTGCAAAGGTTTGGCAGTAAATGCCATTTTTTCTATTTTCCCCATTACAAGTCTATGGAAACCCTTAAGTTGCCATAGCAACCAAACTAATGAGCCGATTTTCATTAAAAACACGAACTTTCAACCCCCCAGCCCAAGGATGCTACAGATGAAATTTGGGCTGAATCGGCCCAGTGGCTTTAGAGGAGATGTCGTTTGAAAGTGACGACACAGATGACGGACAACTGCCTATCCTATAAGCCGCCGCTGATGGCACTGGAACAATGGTCCAAGTGTCTAGAGGACAATTACACCAAAAAAGAAGAGATAGATCTCACCCAGAAATAAATTAGACTTTTTTTTTTTTATTGACTCCCCCATTGTATATAGTCAGTCTGTCGGTCTGTGACATATTTTTGTCGCACCTGCTTGTAGCAGGGTGCGACATAGGCGTCCGATTTTCCGTCCGTGCGTCCCTCTGTTAACATTTACGTCGAAGTTCGACATTTACATCAAAGTTTTTATTTTACAAACCTCAGCTACCATCAAACCTTACATGAAACATCTCTTAGACCTCACTTTGTAAGCACCTTGACCTGGTGATTTTGACCTATATTTTGCGCTCCAGTGACTTTGACCATTACGTTGAAGTTCGACATTTACGTCAAAGTTCGACATTTACGTCAGTTTTTATTTTACAAACCTCATCTACCATCAAACCTTACATGAAACATCTCATAGACCTTCTCAACTTTGTAAGCACCTTGACCTGGTGAATTTGACCTATATTTTGCGCTCCAGTGACTTTTACCATTACGTCAAAGTTCGACATTTACGTCGAAGTTTGTATTGTAATCAACTATAAGACTAAACAACCATCAAACCTTTCATGAAACATCAACCTGAGCTCCAGACTAGGCAAGCACCTTGACCAGGTGACCTTGACCTATATTTTACGCTTCAGTGAGTTTGACACAAATTACGTCAATGTTCCAGATCTTCTCAAATAAAAGGCCTACACCAATAAAATCTTGAGTAGTGTTTCTCCTAGATGTATGGACTCTGCAGGTACCTTGACATGGTGACCTTGACCTATATTTTATGCTCCACTGACTTTGACACATTTTACGTCGAAGTTCCAGATCTCCTCAAATCAAAGGCCCACAACCATCTAATCTTGCATAGTGCTTCTCCTAGATGTACTGACTCTGCAGGTACCTTGACCCGGTGACCTTGACCTATATTTTACGCTCCAGCGACTTTGACAAATTTTTATGTCAAAGTTCCAGATCTCTGCAAATAAAAGGCCTACAACCATCAAAGCTTGCATAATGCTGCTCCTGGATTTACTGATTCTGCAGGTACCTTGACCTGGTGACCTTGACCTATATTTTACGCTCCATTGACTTTGACACAATTTGCGTCAATGTTCCAGATCTTCTAAAATAAAAGGCATGCAACCACCAAATCTTGCATAGTGGTTCTCCAAGATGTACTGACTATGCAGGTACCTCGACTTGGTGACCTTGACCTATTTTTTGCACTCCATTGACTTAAACACATTTTAGGTCGACATTCCATATCTTCTTTACTATAAGGCCTACAACCACCAAACCTTGCATAGTGCTTCTCCTACATTTACTTACTCTGGGTACCTTGACCTGGTAACCTTAACCTATATTATGCACTCCAGCGACTTTAACGTCAATGTTCAATATGTCTAAAATAAATGGCCTACAGCCACCAAACTTTGCATAGTACTTCTCCTCATTGTACTGATTTGGCACGTACCTTGACCTGGTGACCATGGCCGATATTTTTGGTCCAGTGACTTTGACACATTTTACATCAACTATCAACTGCTATGAAATTTACTTAATCAATAACAACATTCTAATTGTGGCTTCTATGACTTTTGCTTCGTATGTGAACTGCTTCCACATTACTATACCCACTGACTTCAAATTTTGCATATGCATTCACAATGGGGGGTGGGGGGGGGGGGGAGGCAAAGTTGACGTGCATCTCTCATCACTGGGGCGTCCAACTGATATTGGCTTACAGTTGGGTGAGGCCTGCTGTAATGGCAGCAGGTAAGGGTAGAGGAGGAGTGTTCTTATTCTGACTGCACTTCCATTCATTTTCCTCTTCTTCCTCTGCCCCTCACTTTCACTTCTATTTCCTGGGAGATGACACAAAATGACCCACAAAGGTTGTCGTGTGGTTAAACCCAAAACAATCAATAAATGCATTCACAATGTGGTGTAAATATGTGTGCAAAATTTCAAAGCCTCGAGTCAAGGTCACTTGCTAAAATTAGAATAGGAATCCTTGACAACAATCTTGTGATGCTAACTTCCTCATTTCTTCACTGATTGTTCCAATTTTGCTAAACAATAGAATAGAAATCCATGACAACAATCTTGTGATGCAAACTACCACATTTCTGGATTGTTCAAATTTTGCATCTGCATTCATGAGATGTAGATGTGCATGGCACAAGTTTTATATGGGCCATGTCAAGGTCACTATTGCTAAAAATAGAATAATCTTGTGATGCAAACTACTTCCACATTTCTTCACTGATTGGGTTCAAAATTTTGCATATGCAATCTCGAGCTTAAGAGATCTATGTATGTGACATAAATTACTTGTGTCAAAATCAATGTTTCTAGTTTTAGAACTTTGTTCAGATAACTCGAAAACCGTTAGGTATCCAAATGAAACTTCGAACACTTGTAAAGGATACTGTGCAGAAGTGCAGTGGACAAGGGCCATAACTCTGGAATAATTGGACTTTTAATTTTTGTCCGGAATTTTGTCCAGATAATAGCTGTTGGATGACATATCATCAAATTAACATGTATATGTAATAAACACCCTCGAAAATTCCAGCTCACTCGGTAAAAAGACATGTTTGATCGCCGTTGCAGTAAAATGCGCTTAAGTTTGGGTATAGCAATCAGAACCGATTGGGCTGTTAACCCTTATCCCGTTGCATAATCAAGTTAGCCACACCCATTTCTGACTTTGAACCAATCAGATTACTTGATGTAATTTATTGCTGCAAAATCATAAACTGAATGTAAAACAGTGTAGATCCTGATCAGATGGCTTCTTCAACCACCGGCCCCGATAGCTCAGTTGGTAGAGTGTACGCTCCGGGGAACGGGAGGTCATGGGTTCGATCCCGGGCCGCGTCATATCAAAGTCGTTAAGAATGGTACTAGCTGCTCCTCGCTGGGCACTCAGATTTACGAGGTAGAGCTAGGACTGGTCGACCCAGTGTCAGGATAATGTGACTGGGTGTGGTATCATGTAATGTGTCTGGGACATGATACTTCAGTGAGGCAGCACTATAAACGTGAGCATTGAGCTCCCTGTCGCAACCAGACACCGTCGTGATATGACTGAAAAATTGTTGAAAGCGACATTAAACCCGAATTCACACACACACACACTTCTTCAACCAATCAACCGTCAGCAGCTTGCCATGGCATTACAGGAAGAATGGAACAACATCACACAAGACTAGATACAGCATTTAATTTGAAGCTTGAGGCATCAATAACAAGCAAAACTTGATGCTAATTAAGGCTGACGCGATTAACCGGATAATCGATTAATTGATCATTAAATTTTACAAAAATGATTATTGCTACGGATTTGTTAGTAATCGATTATTCAATAAGTACAGTTGACTACACAATATACTGCCTAAAATAGCTGGAATAATAGCAAACAGTGCAGACCCTGATGAGACGCGGCATTCCGCGGCGTCTCATCTGGGTCTACACTGTTTGCCCAGGCCTGTATATCCTCATACATAGGTTAAATATAGCAAGAACCATGCTCCGAAGAAAGCCAGGCTAGTTAAATTATGATAAAATATGCAGTGATTACTAATTGGTTATCGAGCACAATGCCATGACTGATAATCGATCAACTTTTCAGCTCCAATTAGCCAGCCCTAATGCTAATGGTGGACATATCCGGTATTAGGATATGTGATTTTGATTTTTCGGGTGTGTGGACTTATTCGAGTCTCTGAATCTCTGCATCCAATGATATGCTGCAACTCTGTAGTGTCTGTGGATAAGTTAGTGATAATTCATTAAACGTGATCAAATGCTGGAAATATTGTGATTCAATTAAAATTTGAGGTTTGGCACTGGTGGTGCATTTTCATTGAATCTGAGTATATTTAGCCTTGTGTGAACTGAGGGTGTGGTATAACACTAAGGCACCACAGTCAGTGTCAAAAATTTGTCTTGTCAAAAGGCACATTAGCCTATATATGGTTCTGGAGTGGGGACCTGAATAGTTTGTAAGATATTATAATTAAGCCTTAAATGAACTGAAGGGTGTGAAGCATACCCTCCCTCGGTGGCTGTGAGGTTTCAACCAACAGGTGTAAAAACAGCCTGAAAGAAGTTCAAGGAGCTGCTATAGTAGTCACAGATAAAATTGACTAGGTGGAGCTATTCAGGTGTTGTCAGTATGTCAAATTCGCTGAGTCCACCGAACGATTTCGTAGAGTGTCTTTCGCATGCTTTCTACAAGCAGACCAAACAACCAAATTCACCACAGCTTTGAGTTACAGTTGAATTCCTACAACCGGTAGACTTGGCTTCCAAAGGCAGGTGCAAATGAATGCTCTGCCTAGTCAATCTTGTCAGCGACTACTAGTTCTGTAGTCCCGCTGCCACCTCTCATTCAAAACACCTGCGCAGAGCGCAATGCTCCATGATGCCAGTGAGACTTGGCCATTCACAAAACCAAATCTCCAAAGTCTGCTGTGAAATTACGGGGCAATGATAAGAGATCTATAATATCAAGCCAAAAGACACTGTCACCATCAGGTCCAGTGAGTTACTTTGTTTCAGACAAGAAGATTTTTAAAGGCTTTTGTTAATGTTCCCGTTTTTCCAAGTGAGTGAATGTTTTGAGTTTTAAGTCTTACAAACAGTTAAGGTCATACGGAGACAGGACCTCGGTTTAAAGACTCATCCGAAAGTCTGGAGAAGCCCTCCCGTTTTTCCAAGGCAGCCAGAATTCTGCATGGAAAACAATTTGAACAACCTGGAAAGAGGACCACCTGATGATCAATTATGCAAAGTTTTGGTTATACAGTCGAACTTCAATGGCTCGAACACCTTTAGGACCATGAAAATCTGTTCAAGACAGGGGTAGTTCGAGCCACTGAGGTTACTGTCAGGAGGCATAACGAGATACTTTTAGACATCTTTTCGGTGTTCTATAATGAAAATGTATGCTCCTTGAGGCGATTCTAATGAGTACACACAGCATACATTTTCAAGATAAAAGACTAAAATCTCCTTAATCAACCCCACTATTTCTTATGTAGAGGATTTCCCTAGGGACTCAAGAACGGGTTTGACTCATCCATGGTAAACGAGCCATCGGTGTTCGAGCCATCGGTGTTCGAGCCATCGAAGTTCTTCTGAACATGTAATCTGTTCACAGTGTTCTGTGGTTAAGGAGGTGTCAATTAAAGATTTACGATGATGACATGGCAAGCAGTTCTGCATGGGAAGCAATTCTTTGAACAACTTTGAAAGAGGATTGACAGATTTATTGTTTGAGGTTTAACGACATGTCAACCCTTATGGGTCATTTTGTGTCATCTCCCAGAGAAAGGGAGAATAGAGATAGAAGAGATACTAGAGGAGATGAAATTGAGGGACAATACTCACCCTCTACCCTTATGTTCTGCAAGGACAGCAGGCCTTGCCCAACTGTAAGCCAATATCAGTTGGACGCCCCAGTGACGAAAGATTCACGACACCTTTGCCTCGCCCAACCACCCCCTTGAAAGAGGAACAACTTAAGATCATTTCTGTAAAGTTTGGTTAGAATCTGTTCGTTGGATTAAAGAAATTGTGGATGGACTTACAACGACGAGATCACAATAGCTTCTTTGGAGCCTTCATCTCAGGTGAGCTAAAAATTAACTCGGATAAGCCTGAAATGTATCCATATGTGTCAATAACTCAATGGACTATTCAATTCAGGACCTTTTTGAATCAACATTCTCTCAGGAGAAACCATGAAATATAACAATGGCAGTTCAGTTTTGCTTGGTTTGAGCTTTTACAATTTATGGACAACGCTAGAATAAGCATAAACGAATCAAGTTGTTGGTGTGTCTGTTTTATGTAAAAAATATATACCAAACATGGGTCCACTTTTAGTGGTTGTTACATGACAACATGCAAACTATACTATACAACAGGTTCAAAACCATATGATTAAAGCTTTTCAAGCTATGGGTATACAAAATACTAGCAAGTAAAAATAATGTATTTACATGTAAATCTATGTTCTAGTTAAGGAAATTCATCCTAAATTAATGCTAAAAGCATGGGTAATGTGGGCAAGGTACTACATTTGCTGTTGTAATTAAAGTAGTGTGCTGATTGCTGAGTACATGACAACCTCTATATAACATGGTTTGTTATAACACGATTTTGGCTATAACACTGTATCAAAAGGGATCCCAAAAATGTATAGATTATATAGAAAAATGGTCATTTTTCTATATAATCTATACATATTTGTTTGGATATAACACAATTGTTTAAATAGCAGGGTTTCCCCCTTTGGACCCCATTAATAGTGTTATAAAGAGGCTGTGGTATAATTATATTTAATCAGTAATAAGCTGTAGAGTGGACAGGTACAATCCTAATGTTTCTTTTGCCAACTTTGTGTCCAAATTTGGCATAAAGAGCTTATATTTAATACAAGAGGGCCATGATGGCCCTGAATCGCTCATCTGAATCAAGATGTTACAAAGCTTATGGAAATAAGGGATTCACTGCTTTAAGGAGATGTGGACCAAAGACTTTTATCTTTAGAGGCTATTTTTCATTGTAGTGGAATTTGAAGGTTTTTCTATTTTTAGCTCTGGTGTCCATTTTGTTTAATGGAGCGGAACAGTTCAGGCAATTTTAAAAAAGGGTCACTCAAGGAACATTCCTGTGAAATTATTTTCAAATAGGGCAATTTGCCTAGGAGGAGATGTCATTTAAAGGTTTTTCTATATTTAGCTCTGGCGGCCATTTTATTTAACGATTTAGGCAATTTCGATAGAGGGTCACTCAAGAAACATTCCTGTGAAATTATTTTCAAATCGGGGCATTTGCCTAGGAGATGTCATTTAAAGGTTTTTCTATTTTTAGCTATGGCGGCCATTTTGTTTAACGGAGCAGAATGATTTAGGCAATTTTGAAAGAGGGTCACTCTAGGAATATTCCTGTGAAATCCTTTTCAAATCGGGCCATTTGCCTACGAGGAGATGTCATTAAAATGTTTTTCTATTTTTAGCTCTGGCGGCCATTTTGTTTACAGGAGCAGAACGATTTAGGCAATTTTGAAAGAGGGTCAATGTAGGCGAGCACTTGCCATTGCTACATGCTAAATATCTAAGCTCTGGGCCCTGTGGTTTCAGAGAAGAAGATTTTTTTTTTTTTGAACCTTTTTTTTCCATTATGAGTATATAGGAGCTGAGGGGCCCCGGGGTGTGGCCAATTTAGACCCCAGGGTCAAAATTGGCAGGAATTATGTAGGTTACCACTTGCCACTGCTACATGCTAAATATCTAAGCTCTGGGCCCTGTGGTTTCAGAGAAGAAGATTTTTGAAGCTTTTTTCCATTATGAGTCTATGGGAGCGAAGGGGCCCCGGGGCGTCGCCCATTTGGAACCCAGGGGCATGATTGGCAGGAATTATGAAGTTGACCACTTGCCCTTGCTACATCATCAGTACATGCTAAATATCTAAGCTCTGGGCCCTGTGGTTTCAGAGAAGATTTTTAAAAGTTTTCCCTTTATAAGTCTATGGGAGCTATATGTTGCCATGGCAACCAGAATTCCAATCTGATCAGCCCAAAAACCTTATGCAGCATTTCCCCCTACCTGATGATGCTTCACATGAAAATTGATCAAGATTGGCCATGGGTATTAGAGATATACTTATTTGAAATTGTTTACGGACGCACGCACACACGATGGACGACGGACAAAAAAATGATCCCAAAAGCTCACCTCGTCACTACGTGACAGGTGAGCTAAAAACATAAATAAAGCATGTCCCTCTTTCTCAAAAAAGATCAAGATGTGCTAGTCTTTTATCAATATTTTCACTTAAACAGACAACAAAATCTTTTGTGCTTAAATTATGTAGAATCATGTGGTTATTACATCATGTTCTAGATATACAGGGTATACAGTATATACTTTTCTCACATGAGTGATGATGAACAACCCAGACTGACGTTAAAGTGACTGTTATCTTAGAGAATCGTACTGAATAGCCAGACAATGACCAGAGGCGACTCCATTTCTACTCTAATATTGGGGGAGTGGGGGCAGAGTGGTAATGAAGATAAATTTATGAGTAATTAGGTGGTTTACTTTTTGATAATTTGTCTTATGTCTACATAGAAACATGTACTTGTTTTAAGTTGCCTTCGGTGAGAACTCATCTATTACTATGAAAATTTACAAAATATAAAAAAAGAAACTCACTCCAGGGATTTTCCTACTGTTCAGAATCAGGGTCCAGGGGCCGCTGGGTTTGGGAAAAACAGCTCGCTAATATTTATAGTTGGGAATTTAAATTATCTGTAACTTTGTCAATTTTGGTTCAATTTTCATGATTTTTTTATCAAAATGTAGCACAACATCAGATATTGGGAAATTTGTTACAAAATTTGGGAATATCTGTCTCTAAATTGGGAAAAATAGGGGCCGATTACCGGCCCCAAAGTTGCACAAGGAAAATTTCCCTGCACTCTCGACCTTTCTTTTCTAACTTATACACAAGAAATGTTTAGTTTGTTTGAACTGCGGTTTAACATCCCTTTCAACACTATTTAGTCAACACTATTTAGGTCATTTTGGAGAAGTTGCTTCCAATTTTGTGGGACTTAAACACGACATTGAGATGAAATGACACTTCAAGCCCTGCTGCCCAACCAACCCAAAAGGGTTTATATATATAAGAAATGACATTTGTTCAACTCATAAGAATAACCACATTGAGCTGATTCTAATAAATACATAAAACATACAATTTTAAGATAAAAGGAGAACAATCACCCTAAATTAAAACATTACCTAGGTCTCTTGCTGCTGTATGTTCAATCTCCCTCAGGTCATATGACAAGCCAAGCACTGGAATGGGGTGTCACCTTTTTTAGCACACCTCAGATTAACCATCAGCACAATATAAGTGAAATATCTTGAAATGGCCGTAAAACCCCAAATAAAAAAAACAACCTTAATGCAGTAATGATCCTAAAAATTGTGACAGACAGACCTATGCAAATAGTCAAGGAGCAGTCTTATCCAGGTCTACACTGTTTGCCATTCTGTCTGCACCATTTGGACTCCTTGCAGGATTGTAAAACAAATTTGTTAAAATTTTAGGAGAATTACAGCAAGTCCTTAAGTTGTCTGAATTTTTAGGATTTTTACTGTATATTTTATCTGGAGCTGTAGGAAAAATTCCTGAAGAACACAAGAATGAGTTCAAATCAGCCGTGGTAAATAAGCCATTGGTATTCAGACAGGGTTTGAAATTAACAATACTATAATGTTATTAATCAAATAATTTCGTATTGGCCCAGTTACAGGTCCGAGGTCTGCTGTATTGGCACGAGGCTGAAAGCCGAGGCCAATACAGCTGACCGAGGACCTGTAACTGGGCCAATACGAAATTACTTGATTAATGCCAATTTTATTAATTGGCACAATTAAAAACATGTTTATTGATTTCTGACCCAAGTCTTATTACGGATGACCTACAACAATACAGGATAGTCAATTAATAATTAGCAAGAATACCTGTGGCGCAAAACCGTAGAAACTTTATGCCAGCACACATCAAAACCTAAGTAAAGACATGTGACCTTCAAATACCAGGATCAGTCTGCTCATTTACTCACTATGACAAGAGATGCTGTGTATCTCTTTTTAAATAACCCACAGGCTATAGTAGGTCCATGCGATCGGTGAAGGTTCTGATCACACTGTTCTTCACTGATCGCACAAGACAATATATGTTTTGTTGCGTGCTAGCTAATATCGTAACATCCTGTCAGTCAACTGCTAGCCAGTTAGAAATGCAAAAACATAAGATGTTGTACATTTCATTGCAGACCCATGCATAAGCCAATCAAAACACACCTCAAATGTCAAGAACATAGATCAGACCTAAGGTTTGTTTGTTTGTTTTGGATTTTAACGGCCAAGTCAACACTATTTTAGGTCATTTTTGAGCAGATCTGTTAACCTATCCACACTTTTCCTTTGCAGGCTTATACCTAAGCGGTTAACCAGCACAGTGCACATTCTTTCGCCAGATACTGACAACTGCCCTTCTTGAATCAGGTATCAAACCCGTGTCCTCCTGATCACCAGTCAGACGCACATCCAACTGAGCTACCGAAGGTGGCAAAAATGGAATAAGTGCTTGTCAAAATGATTGAAATCAATCCATGTACATTGCTTCATCCACTTTTAGACTTCTTTGATCAATGCCATTTGATGATCAAACTCACTGATGATCAAAATACATTGAAAGTTTCTTCATCAGAGTTTGAACAGTTTTGTGCCCACAGGTATAGCAAATAGATGAAAATTTAGTTGTTCACCCAGTTCAACAATTGCTAGTTAAAAGTTGCTACCTGGTATAGTGCCCCTGAAGTGTTATGAATGTCTGCAAGCCAATGAAAAATTATTGTAGACCAGTATAAATCATTATAGACCAGTCTATTTTTTTTTTATCTTTTAGCAAAAATTAGGATTGACATTTCATGTGAATCATCTGTCAAGCATACAATTCACATGTGTAATGTCAAGCCTTATTTTTGCTGCAAAATGAGAAAAATACGCATGTGTGTACTCTGAAAATGTTACATGCTAAATGTACATAGTGCTTGAATGGCGAAGACTTCAGCTGGAACAATACTGTTGGCTCCCAAGTAGACAGTTTGCTACCTCATACCCCCAGATAAGCCCCCAGATAAGCGGGGTATCCAAATATTGATTTTCTTATTTCTGCACGAAAACATACACTGTGGGTACTAATTAGAAGTGCCTCACCGAGGCACTTCTAATAAGTACCCACAGTGTATGTGTTCGTGCAGAAATAAGAAAAAATATCAGTATTTTTATGATGAAAAAACGCCTTTTCGAGAGCAATGCAGTACCTTCTTTCAGACGAGTTAGCATCTTCTTGCTACATACAAAAGATTTCTAACACTGGTTTAAATCACTGACGTTTCATTGTAGTTATGTCAAGGTTAGAGATCATCCCACAAACAATACTTTTTCTTTCTTGCAAAGTGTTCAAACTGTAAGCACCGACGACAAGTCTTTATGCCACACCTATAATTTAAAACTTTTCCTGATGGATCCCTGCTTCTACAGTACTTAAGTCCACAAGGATACCAGGCTACACATATCTGGTACTGGCATAAGCAAGGTTTGAGAATATCTGTAGTGTCTTTACAACGGCTGTATTTCTCCAATTCAGTATTTTTCATAGCAGACATCATGGATCTGAGATCACGATTTAAAGCTGAAATTCAAACAAAAAACGATCAACAACCACAGTTAAATTTTAATGACTCGAACAGCCTTAAGACCGTGAAAATTTGTTCAAGACGGGTAGATGGTCATTCATAGCCCCTGGTCAGAATGACACCATTTATTGTCATTTTTTCTATATAATCTTTTCATTTTTAAGTAGACTTCAACTATAACATATCCAAAACCCATATAACTGGGACAATGCTGTATACAGCAAAATTCCCCTATTACGGCCGAAAAAATTAGGACTAATTTTGCTTTTAAAAGAATATTTATGACTTTCAGCTGTCCTTTCTTAACGTTTTCCACACCCAGTGTCCTCTAGTAAGATACCACCTTTGGGCCTTAAAGACCACTTTTGAACAGTCCCAAAGGTGGTTGTAATATAGGAATTTTACTGTATATGGCACATCACTCATCCATGTTTAACCCTTAAGATGCCATTAATAACTGAATCTGAAATGTTGTGTTCATTATGTCTGCTGCATATTCTTGCAAAATAATCAAACCTTCCTTAGCATACATGCAAACAGTGTGGACCCTGATCAGACTGCTCATAGGAGTAGTCTGATCTGGATCCATACTGTTTGCAAAAATGACTTGCTGATGACAATCGTCGTGATTGGCATTTTAAGGGTTAACCCTTGTCCTGCTGAACCCGGATATGCCTTATTTTCAAAACAATGAAGATCCAGATCAGATGGCTTCGTGAGAAGCCATCTGATCAGGATCTACATTGTTTGCCATTCAGATTGTGAATTTGTTGCAATAATTTGCATCAAGAAATCTGATTGGTAGATAATCGGTAGTGGGTGTGGCATATATGAATATTCAGCAGGACAAGGGTTAATAAATCAGTCATTTGCATAAACCCATTATCCACAAGAAAAACTGAGATAATCACGAGTCCAACCACTGTTGAACATGTGACCGTAGCGAAAACATGCCTAAAATATAATTTTTTGTTCAGTAAAACTGGGATTTACAGGGGTATACATTACTTTTCTTCTGCCTAAAAACATAAATTGTGGATACTCATTAGAACTGCCTCATAGACGCAGTTCTAATGAGTACCCACAATCTATGTTTTGAGCAAAAATATGAAAAATATCAGATTTTTTATCTGTAAATTTTCATCTTTTGGTTGGAAAATTTTCAACATATTTGAAAAGGCATTGTTTTCTTAATGCAAAGCTTGTCCATCTTGTTTGTTTAGAATAAGTAGAAGTAAAACAATGAACAGAAATCGATACAATTAACTTACTCCACCCATCAAAGACACCAAAGGGAATGAAACAGACATGAAGCTACCAGACCATAATGGAAACCTAAACAAAGGATGGCCATAAGGACAGATACTTTTACAGAAAATGGCCAAATGGCCATCCAAAATAAAAAGACACAAGTGATACACACAGTGAGTAGTAACAAACAACAACATAAATAAACTGCCACAGAAGAACCGCCTTGGAACGGTCAGTGGAGAGAATTCCACTTGAAGTCCACCTTACTAAGATAATACTGAGACAATAGGTTAATCTAACTCAAACAGACTTGGTCCTAAATGATTAACTAGTACAGTGAAAAATTTTCTGCTAGTAACAAACAACTGCTGTTCGTTAATCAGCAGGAAGGAGAGAATTGCAGTTTCGACTGGCAAGTTTGTGACGCATCGCTAAGCTCCACCCACATGCACAGTGAAGAAACAGTGAAGAAAAAGTGCAAAACCGGATTATAGATCTGAAAGAGACTGCAGGCTCCCTTGTCTCTCTTGGATCTACGGTCTTGTTTTCGCCATGATGACAGAGTGGCAGAAATTCTCAAGAACCTACCTTGTGATAGAATTTTGATATCAGATTCTTTGGTATATGTTGATTCCACAGCATCTTGACACATATTGTAGATATGGTGACTGAGGACATTTGAGAGGTCAAGGTTCATCTGAAGGTCCAGAGAATGCTTCTCCATACCTTTATCCTCTTCTGCTGTTCGAACTGCTGTAGGATTTTTCTGTATAATACAGCAAAGTAGAAGTAAATCAAAGATTCCTGATCGATACAATGAACTTACTTCACCCATCAAAGACACCAAAGGGAAAGAAACACAGACACATGAAGCGACCAGACCATAATGGAAACCTAAACAAAGGATGGCCATAAGGACAGTTACTTTCCCACAAAATGGCCAAATGGCCATCCAAAATAAAAAGACACAAGTGATACACAGAGTGAGTAGTAACAAACAACAACATAAATAATGATAATCATTAAACCATTTCAAGCTGCCGTATTAACCCTATGTATTCGGACAGATAGGCTAGGCCTGGGCAAACAGTGTAGACCCAGATGAGATGCCGCATTCTGCGGCATCTCATCAGGATCTACACTTTTTGCCATTCATCCAGCTAGAATAAGGTAGTACATGTATATTATACTTATTCAATTTTTTAGAACAAGTATGGAAAAGAGTTGAGTTGTCTGAATAATTAGGGTAAATACGGTAGAATCCTTCTTTAAATACTGTACATGTATATTACAAGACACCATTTCAAACTTTAGGGTTGAGTTATTTATAGAAATCTATTTAGAAAATGGCAGAACCTTTTTGCAAACAGTGGAGGCCCTGATCAGACACTGCATTCTGTGGCATCTGATCTGGACCTGTGCTGTTTCCCAATGTCCAGTTTTGGGGTATTCTGTATAAAATGGGTTTAACTCCTATATTTTGAAGTACACAAAACTGTCATTACAACACTGTTCATTTTAACAAGGTTTAGGATATAACACGATTTCAAGATGGATTAAAAAAGCATAAAGATTATATAGAAAAATAACCATAAATGGTCACTTTTCTATATTTACATTTCCAGTGCAAAGTCTAATGTAAACCTATAGAAAACAATTGCGTTCATACTTCCATGACGGCCCCCGCCCATAGGGGCTTGAAGAAATGTATGGGCTGCATGATGCTTCCACGAATAGCTGAATCCGGCCCGCACACTAGTACTGGTAAACCGCTTAGAGGATCTAAGTCTGTCCAGGAACCACGGTGTGAGGCGGACCGTCCATGCTAATAAACCCTATTGGTTTCATTGGGCGACAGGGCTTGAGATGTCATTTCATCTCAATGTCGGGTAAAAGTCCCACAAAATTGGAAGCAACGTCTCCAAAATGACCTTTACAGTGTTGACGGGGACGTTAAACCTCAAATCAAACAAATCAAACAAATCATACTTCCATGAACACATCAAATCACATGATCTTCAGTGACGTTAAGTGAAGTCATTCTTAACCATTGTTCTCTATGGGCGTTGATGACGTCAACGCTGCTCCGCTCTTTGTAGAAAAAAATGTAAATGTTTTCAGCTTTAAAAGTTTGCCCTACAAGCCTTTTTTCGCCCAGTGATGAGGGGCAAATAATGTAAATATAAAAAATAAACTTAATTTTTCTGCTTTTCATGAAAGTATGAAAGACAGTGGGTCGCTAGCAAAGTTTACATGGTTCATTTACTTTGCACGCGGTCCACTGCGTTCATACTTCCATGGACTGTAGAAAAATAAATTTCATTTCTTAAATGTAACCTATACATTTTTGTTTGGATATAACACGGTCGATTAACTAACATTGTTTCTGCTTTGGACCCCAATAACCCATTTTGTACCAGAAACCCCAAAATGGGTAATTGGCAAACCGTGTAGGCCCAGATTAGATGCCACAAGCCATGGCGTCTGATCAGGGACGACACTGTTTGCAAAAAGTTTAGCCATTTTCAAAATATATTATGAAGAAAACACAACCTGACACCCCTAAATTTTGAAATGGACTCCTGCTATATATAATGCGGAAGATTCCATTTGGTACAAATTGGGTTAATAGTGTTATAAAGCAGTGGTGGTGTATAGTCGAACTTCAGTGAATCATATACAGGTGGCAAGAGGCAAAATTCCCTTCTATCCTTCAAGCATAGAATTCTACTCTTTGATTCTTTATTGGACTAGTCCTATGCAATCTTAGACCTTCAGGGGAGCAATTCTTGTACCCCTGTTAGTGAGTTGGTTAGTTTGTTTGTTGGATGGACAACTGTAACATTGGTCATAACTTTTGAACCGTTAAAGATGGAGCCTTCATAGGTTCCTTGTGACAAGGGCTTCCAACCCATACAAAAGATTTTGTCTTGTGACATTGACCTTTACCTGTGATCTGCTTTAAAGAAAAAAATGACCTTGCCTCAGTCAGGGACATGTTCAAGTTTCACAAACACATCTTTCATGTTTAAAATTTTTTGTATTCCTTATCGAATAGGTTATCCTTCCACCTACACATAACCATTGGAGGTGTCTACTGAGTAACCACAACATACCCACACTTCTAATAATTATCCACAAAATATTTTTGTGAAGAAATAAGAAAAAAATGTTGATATCCCCTCTTATCTGGGGCTATGACATCTGGGCCCGATTTCTGTGCTCAGATTTTTCTGGTCAACATTTTGCCTTATTATGATAGATATACATTACGGAAACACGCCTATACAAATACATTGTGAACTTTACCCCCAAGAAAAACAAAAGTTTTAAGATGAAAACTTGAAATATTTTTGCTCAAAATATAGATTGTAGGTACTCATTGAGGCGGTTCTAACGAGTACTCAAAATCTATATTTTAGAGCAGAAATAAGAAAAATAAGTTTTACCCCTGTAAACCCCTGTTTTACTGCATAAAATTCAGGTTTAAGGGGGTCAAAATTATATAGGCGTGTATTTGTGATATGTAATTACCTGTCTGAGTTTGGACATGGCATCCGAGGAGATAAACTCACTCTTTCCAAACTTTGTGACAAAACATAGCACCTGTGGCTTGGTCTCTATGATCCCTCTCTCCTCCTCCCAAGGAACATAAACACGGAATAACTGCACCTCCTAAGAATAATAAATTTTAGACTGTCAGACTGACAAAAATTAAATGAAATTCCATTGACCTATCTTGCTCGGAGTGTAATCTTTGACCTTATACAGTGAAATTCCGCTATTAAGACCACCTAAAATTGAAACTAATTCTGCTGTTAAAAGCGTATATCTTAAGGGTGCACTTAACATTTCTTTATGTATTTTGGTCACAGTGTCCTACGGTCAGGGACCACCTTTGGGACTGTTCAAAAGCGGTCTTTGAGAGAGGAATTTTACTGTATTTTTTTTAGTTCAGGTCACTATCATGTTCAGTGAAGCAAAAGGATTACGAGCAATCCTTTGAAATTGTTTTCTTTTTGAGGATGAAGTTTTTCAAAAGTTCCCTTTGACAAAAAATCTGACTTGTATGTCACTACCGGGGCACCTTCTGGACATTGATGAAGATGAACTGGCTCAGTCTAGTGGAGACAAAGGGAGTGGGGTTGAAGGGGGGGGGGGGGGGGGTGGCATCCGAAGCTAGACCTAAGAGTTGGTGGTTCCCTTTGACAATACAAAGCTCACTTGTATGTCACTACCTGAGCACATTGTGTACATGGAGGGTGAGGTCCTAGTGTAACAGATGGAGAAGAACCAGCTCAGTCTAACTCTAACATACAATGCCTCGTGGCGACAAGGTGGATGGGGTGGGATTCGGCATCAGAAGCTGGACTTAGGTATGATTTGGTGGTTCCCTTTGACAATACACAGCTGATTTGTATGTCACTATCTGAGAACCTTGTAGACCTTGAGGGTCAGGTCCTTGTGCATCTGACGGTGATGAACCAGCTCAGTCTATCTTGCAATGCCTCATGGTGGACCCGTGGTTCCCAGTACTGATTTGCATACCACCAGTACTAATTTGG
Organism: Lucinisca nassula; assembly: GCA_963580285.1. Taxonomy (NCBI): domain Eukaryota; kingdom Metazoa; phylum Mollusca; class Bivalvia; order Lucinida; family Lucinidae; genus Lucinisca; species Lucinisca nassula. The sequence continues at coordinate 104,369,750 of OY757019.1, forward strand.
TCTGATGACACCTCCAAAATTGAAATGCTTTGCAAAATTCTCATGTAAAAAGGTTACCATTGTATTCATAAAATATCCCACCTGAAAGATATTTCAAAATGATTGTTCCCAGCAAGCCTGAGGATAATGAGACCAAATCTGTGGCCTCTAGAGAGTTCACAAGGTTTTTCTATAACCTGACTTACTGAACATGCTGAACTATTTTTGTTTTAACATGATCCATGTTTGAACTTGACCCAGATATTGTCAAGATGATCATGCTGACCAAATTTGATGATGATTGGACCAAAACTCCTATCTCTTAAGAGTATTTTTAAGGGTTTTCTACAATCTAACCTAATAACCCAGTTACCTACCTTCAACAGGACATAACCCATATTCTAACTTGATAGAGATATTATCGAGATGATTATTTTGAGCAAGTTTGACGATGACTGGACCAAAACTGTGGCCTCAAGAGTGTTCACAAGGTTTTTTCAACCATTTGATGTACTGATCAACTTTTTAACCTGACATAAATCATATTCGAACTTGACCAAGATATTGTCATGCTAATCATTCTGACCAAGTTTAATGATAAATGGACCAAAACTGTGGCCTCTAGAGTGTTCACAAGAAAAGTTTACACATGTCCCACTATCTCACGGTCACAAATGCTGACCATGACCTTCGGTCTGGGGAGATATTGGCCAATGTTATTCTGTTTATGTTAAACTGGCTAAATTCTTGGCTAAAATGACTGAAATTTGGCCACCCCCAAAAGCTTCCAAAATGCATTAAAAAGCATGTACAGGCATAGATAATTGAAAATTTTTCTTGGCTAGTGTTTCCCCTAGCCCTTTTTTCATGACGTGAAGCCAAACCCATTTTCTCTAACACCATGCCTTTTTTTCTATCCCCATGCCCTTTTTGTTGTTCCACATTTTGGTAAGAAAATCACAGAAATTGACCGTAAAATAACAAAGTTATGCCAGTTAATGACTATTTTCTGTTTATTGTACTTAATTAACTCACTTTAAGAAGTGATAACAGTGTTTTATTAACAGTGTGAAAGTGTGCCTGACCAGTGTTATAAGCCAGTGTTTGGTGTATTAGAAAATGGGAGCTGGAGCCCAAACATGTACCAAACTTTTCTTGTTTTTGTCAGTGAGCAGCTAGCTCAGGCTAACGAACTTTAGGGGTGAATATGACATATCTCTTCACATAACATAATAAACCTGTACATGTAGTATTATTTAGTATTCAAGACAAAGGGTAACAGAAGGATCTTTAATTTCAAGTTGAGAAATGTGCCCTTTTAGCAAAGTTGTCCATGTGCACTTTATACATGGTTGTAACTTACTGTAGTATGACTTATGAGTAAGTCATGGCCGGAAGTTCCTGTAAGGATTATTTTCTATCGTCTTATTCTGAGTCAGTCACATTTGGCCATTACCTCAGTTTTTAAGTGCACAGATAAAGTCGGCAAGGATCAGGATTCAGTAAAAAGAAACAAAGAATGGTTATCTTTCCCGCCGTTTTTCTCATTAGGCGGAGGTGAATGCTTCTGATTTCATCGCAAACATTTCATCATTTTTAAACAGATTTTAGAGCAAAATGTGTATAAAAATCATCTAAAATCAAAGGAAACATAGGGACCATTATTCTTTGTCAAGCATTTCAGACCGATTTAAAATATTTCTTTTGCACATTTGGTAAGGTCATATAACAGAAAAACTTTGTTTTCACCTCCGAAAATGGAGAACCTTAGCGGAAGTGATGTCACAGCGACTCTATTAATATCACTGGCTATCACTTACGAGTCTACCAGTTGTGTCCATAGCATGTGTGTAACAAGTTAGACGTGTGTATGCACCAATTTATAAATTTGTTTTTGTAGTTGTGCGTGCTACATTCCGAACAATAACAAAAACATAAATATCAGAATATAAACGTAAAATATGAACATCTGGAAAGCAGGGAGGAGTTGCATAAGGCGTTTGTGGGACAACTCGACACATAGCAAACACGGCACATGACAAACTCGGCACATAACAAACTCGGCACATGACAAACTCGGCCTATACAAACTCGGCACATAATTAGCTGTTTGGGTCAATTATCTATTGTTCACTTGGTAATGATAATTGTATAACCAAACAAATAATCAAATTAAAGTTACCTGTGAAATAGGGACCAACAAAATAGGGACCAAACATCAATATTAAATGGAGTAGATTTTTATTAAAAAAAATATATATATGAAGATTTCAACTATTTAAGTTTCAAATATTTAAGTTGTTTCTTAAATTTACCAGCGAATAAAACTTAAAAAAAAAAAAAAAAAAAAAAAACAACAACTAGGTTGTGGGTACTCGTTAGAACCGCCTCAATGAGGTGGTTCTAACAAGCACCCACAACCTATTTTTACTGAAAACAAGGAAAGAATATTGCTTGACAAGATGCCCATCAACTCGGCTGGGCAATCTTTTGTTTGACAATATGCCCATCAACTCGGCTGGGCAATCATGGGTGGCAATGAGTCCCAAATATCATATTCACAGCTTTAGTCATCGCCTGAGAAATCAGATAATTAGTGTAGCAATTAAGTAATATCCAGAACTTATTGATTTAGATGATTTTTAAAAAAAAAAATGCAAAAAAAAAAATAATAAACCAGAAAATTATTTTTTTGTATAATAAGCATATATATAATTATTATAAAATAATAATAATAAAACAGGCAAATAAAGTATTAATGTACAGCTTAATAAGCATAATAACTATTGTGGGTCGAGTTTGCTATGTGCCGAGTTGGTTATGTGCCGAGTTGGTTATGTGCCGAGTTTTAGCAGAAATGACAACAGGAAACAAAAACAATCACTGAAGCAAGCACTGCATCTTTTTTTCTGGGAAATTTTCGGGGTTGAAAATCCTTCTTTTTTGGTAGACATTTTAGAAAGCGCCTCCATCGAGTGAAGCGTTGCATAGAACGGACAAAGCGCTACAATAAAGCGCTCGCCTTATGCAACTCTCCCCATTGTTTTGTTTGATTTGAGGTTTAACGTCCCCGTCAACACTGTAAAGGTCATTTTGGAGACGTTGCTTCCAATTTTGTGGGACTTTTACCCGACATTCAGATGAAATGACATCTCAAGCCCTGTCGCCCAATGAAACCAATAGGGTTTATTAGCATGGACGGTCCACCTCGCACCGCGGTTCCTGGACAGGCTTAGATCCCCTAAGCTGTTAACCAGTACTAGTGTGCGGGCCGGATTCAGCTCTGCGTGGAAGCATCATGCAGCCCATATATTTCTTCAAGCCCCTATGGGCGGGGGCGAGCAACTCTCCCCAGGTCTACGTATGGGAGTAGTGAGAACACAAAAATGCTAGAAGCTTAATGCGCTTCATTGAAAAAGACATACCGATTTGTAATCAATAAACCAAGTGACATATGAGCCATCTTTTAGGTAGTACTCCAGTGTCACGGTGTCTGCTGTGATGTTGGCCTCAATTTTCTCTTTGTCAATATCTCCACCTTTATTCTTCACATTCACAATTAATTCTGACTTAGCTAAGGAAATAAATGGCAGGAGAATATACAAAAAACTGTGTTTCAAGGAGAAGTAATGTTTAGGAGTGGCCATTGCTGCCTCCAAAACTTAAAATCTGAGAAAACAAAGTTATTTGTCAGCCAGTCTCATTCTTGTCCACCATCTTGAATTACAACCGGTGCGTGTTTGTGTTGACACAGACGATTTATCCGGCTACATGTTGAAGCAGGAAGTATCACACCACCTTTCCAAATAACTCTGCTGACTAATCATCTCATGTCAACAGGTAATGTTTACATACTATAGATCGTATAGATCTATATTTTGGTCCGCCAAATTAGTGTTTGAGAACTGAACAGCAATTTCAAACTGACCAGACCTTTATTTTCATGAATGTTTGAAACCCAAAACATTTTACAGGACCAAAGGTATATCTATCTATCTATCTATCTATCTATCTATCTATCTATCTATCTATCTATCTATCTATCTATCTATCTATCTATCTATCTATCTATCTTTTTATCTAATCTATCTATCTATCTCAGAGAGAGCAACAATTTACTAGGGGTGATTTACTAGAGGAGCATGATAGCTCAGTGGTTAGTGCACTTGCCTCTGATGCTAGAGGTCCTGGGTTCGATCCCCGGCAGCGGCGATAAAATTTCTGTGTCCGAACACCCTCCATTGGCATCATTTGCAGGGATGAATGTCATAAAGTGCACCGTCCTTCGGATCGGGACGTTAACTGGAGGCCCCCTGTGCAAGGAGAACCATCCCCTGTGCAGGTTAAAGATCCCTACCGTAATTACATGATTACTGTGTAGGCTTTCATCCTGCAAAACCTGGAGTGTATGTAATATACACCTGCAGTAATGGTCAAATGTGACCGACGCAGTATCAGAAGATAGATAGATAGAAACGATTCATTGAAATCGTATCCCGATACTTTGCTGACGATACGCATATCGTATTGTGGAGCTAATATCGCGATACCTGACGATACGCCAAAAAGTACAATTTCCAAAGAAAATGACAGCTTTAACGTATTTCAAGACCATTTTCATAACAAATTACAAAGATCTTAATTGTTACTGAGCTACATTGATCACTTCTATTACAAATATGGGCATCTTACAGAAGCTTTGTTACGCAAGATTAGACATAGACATAGAAATTTTATTTAAAGTCGAATAGTGTTAACAATATAACATAAGCCCAGTAGGGCTTTTACTTCGACAAACATATTGTAAGACAACAAATAGGATTTAAATATATCACAGCATGCAACATAAGAGTATATAAAAACACTTAGCACATATATTATGAGTCCAATATCACAGACAGCGGAATTGCATAAGAAGTATGGACATTTTGTTAAGACAATTACATTAAGATGTATGACAATTTGACAAAACTTATATGTACATACAGATAATCACATAAAGACATTGATAAAAGAAGTTTGATACAGCACTAAAAGTAGGGCAAACAAGGAAAGAAAAGTTTGGATTAAAAAATATATGTAATATAATGTATATAAATAATTAAATAATTTATTCCAGGACTAAAATCTATGAATGTTACTTGCTAATGATAATGTTAAAGGATCAGAGGGCATCTAAGTTCAGCTCATTTGCTACACAAAGACCTAGCCCTCAGATCCCTAACAATAAGTGCACAAATAACATTTAAAAGAAGAGGCACAAAGTATGGTCTGACACCCTTGCAGCGAAAAGAAACCTACTGAAGATACAACCTTTGTGCGAAAAAAGGGGTAGGTTAGCCTTGGCCACCCAGCCCTTCGAAAACGAAACAGTAAATAACAAAGGAAGTATTAAATGGGGATAAACAATAACTGCAATACATGCAAACGGGGCATTCACGTACAGGCCAATCCAGAGCAAGGGCAAGTCTCAGAATATGAGACAGGAGATTTAGCCTTTCACTGTGTAGTAGAGAGACTATACCGAATCTGGGTGACCCATACCTAAATGACCCTTGCCATACCTTGGTTTTGAATAAGTCTGCAATCCCTCATATCTAAAAAACATTTCGGGTAGCATAAAAAGAAGTTAGGGCTGAACTAGACCGAACATGAAGTGCATCTGCAGTTGACACCGTCCCAGGTACGGATCAGCTTCTTAAACTGTGGGAACGATTCAGCTGTTCGTATATTGTTGGGTAGGCTGTTCCATATCCGGGCGGCCTCATAACTAAACGACTTCAGTCCATATCTAGTTGAGCTAACTTGGGGCAGGTTTGCTTTGTGCTTGCCCCTGAAATCATAATGGGAGACCTTGATACTTATCAGGTCTCTTATATACTGAGGGGACAGGTCATTTTCTATCCTGTACACTTCAGTTGCCATTTGTTTCATTCTCTGGATATGCAGGGGTACAGTTTTGGACAGGGCTTATAAGGTTTCTGTAGATGACTGAAAGTCATTATGGATAAACCTTAGTGCCCTTTCTTGAATTGTTTCCATCTTATTTGTACTAGCTACGCTGCCAAAGTGCCAAACTATAGGGCAGTAGTTAAAATTGGAGGCAATAAAAGAGTTATAGATTGTTAATTTACCCTGTTTGGTTAAAAATCTACCAATATGTTTCAGCACAGCAAGTTGCTTAGAGGCTTTTTTGCAAATATCAGAGACATGAGAGTCAAAGTTTAAAAGAAAATCTATGTTTACTCCCAGAAGCTGGAAGAAGATTGAACCCTGAAATGGTTTTGAGACAGTTTGAAAATTTTCGAGCTCTGATTTAAGCAAGAAAGTAGTATCGTGATATGTATCGTGATATTGGGGCTTGGAAAGAATTATGGATCGGGCAGCATGCTTCCATGCATAGTTGAAATTGAATGCACATGAGTACAGGCAAACCGCTTAGAAGGACTAAGCCTTTCCAGGCTAAGTGGTGCAAGTCGGGTGTCTAATGCATATAAACGGTTTAACCCTATTGGTTTCATTGGATGACAGGGCTTGAGATATCATTTCATTTGTATGTTGGGTACATAGTGTTTCCCCCAGCCTTTTTGGTGCGGCGCCATGCCCCTTTTCTCTGGCGCCATGCCCTTTTTCATATAGAGTAAAAGCTGTCCTACATTTTGGTACAAAAATCACTGAAATTGGCCAAAAAATAACAAAGTTATGCCTATTTCTGTGGACTATTTTAGACACTTTTTAGCAATAAATTGTTGCCTATTTGAGTCCCCATTTATGGTTGACTGGTTATCCCCTTATTTATTGTACTTAATTCAGGGCCTGTCTAAAACGCTGAAAAACCTGCTGAATTCAGCAGGTTGCTGATCAGCAGATAGTGACTAAAACGCTGAAATGCTGAATATTTATTAAATATGGTGATCTTGTGTAATTTTCACAGTTTATGTGTTTATGTATGTGTTTATTCATTTTTTAATTATGTATTTATTTGTTGTTGTTGTTGTATATCTATAAGGCATTTTTTCGCTGCCTATAAACTCATGGTACTTAAGTAAGTCACTTGTGCATTTCCCTATGTGAAAAACACATGATGCTCATAATACAATGACCTTCAAAATCTTTTAGTGCTCCTGATGTATTCCATCAGTGCATCTGTCAGTTCCTTCCTTCCTTGCTTACTAATGTCTTCAATCATGCCTGTCAACACTTTCAAGTTAATGCCTGTTACCAATTTCACCTCCTCCCTGGCCAGAATCTCTTCTACATTATACTCTAAAGTATCCCTTTCTGATTTAAATCTCTGACAGTGAAAAAGAAAATGATCCACATTCTCTTTCATGTTGCATGTCTCGCACAAACTTGACTGATCTTTGTTAATTTTTGCCTGGTGATCATTTAAGATTGAATGTCCACACAGCACCTGATTTACTGCAGAGAAAGTCCTTCTGTCCCTATCTCCATGACAGATCCTTTTTCCCACTTCCCCAATTATATCCTGCAATACATTCACTTTGTCTGAGCACTTGTACCTTCTTTCCCATTTTTCCCTTCCCTGTGATTTACACTCCCGTACTGCTTCTTTCTTGTCCAGGGTCGGTTTTACCTCATTATTTTTAATCATCTCTGATGCTGCCGCCTTTGCTTGTTGATCTGCCAACTCATTCCCCTCAATATCTTTGTGTCCGGGCACCCAATGAACTTTGACAATATTCTCCCTACACCTTACCTTTGCTAAACTCTCCTTGATGCTGAGAACTGTTTCAATCTTGTTAGTTGGCATTTCAGTACTGAAAGCAGTCTTAATAGCTGGTTGACAATCGGTCAGAATATGAACTACTCTGCCTTTGAAGTCTAGATCAGCCAAGAATTCTAGCCCGATCTGTATACCTACCAATTCTCCAGTATAATTGTTACCTATAGGAGAAACTCCCTTGTTCATCAAAACTGGTGTGCTGGAGTAACCCTCAAGGTAGACCACAGCACCAGCTCCAGTCGGACCTGGATTACCTAATGCTGATCCATCTGTGAACATTAATACATCGTTTTTATCACAATTGCTAAGAAGCTCTAATATATTTTCTTTCTGTTCTTCCTTGGAGAATGTGAATTCTTCCTTGTGTACACTTCCTGTCTCTTTGATGAGCCCCATCAATTCCTTGGTATATCTGAATTCCTTCTCAATGTTCTCAAACTCTAACATTCCCTTCAATTCCCTAAACCTAGACATCAATAAATGAAAAATAGTAGCTCTTCTACCCACAGTTTTATCCCCCTCTATCCATTCATCAAACTCTTCCCTGAGAGGATCATCTTCATACTTGGCACTGATTCTGATGACTTCTTGTGCTTGTCTTATCTTCAGCTGTAGGTCTATAGGCATGGTGTTTGTCAAGACTTCCAAAGCTTCTGTGCTGGTACTGTTCAAACAACCTGATGCCTTTAGCATCGCTGACCTCTGAACCTTTCCAAACTCCTTACTGCTTTCTTCAAGGGACTCGACTGTCACAGCTGCTCCATACTCCATCACCGGAAGAACCAAGGATTTGTAGAGTCTCATATACACTGTTTGGCTGCATCCTCTATGTCCTTGAACAAAATTATCAAGACATTTCAAGGCACTGAAACCAGCCTTTGTTTTCTGTTGAATATGTTCGTGAAAGTTTAATTTATCATCTACTGTGACACCCAGAATTTTCTTTGAATTGGTTGTTTTTAAAACACTCTCGCCTAACTTCACCTCTGCCTTCACTTCTGAATCTCTGCCGTTATGTTTAAATACCATTATCTCTGTCTTATCCGGTGCAATCAACATATTCCATCTCCTACACCAATCTACCACAGATGCCAGTTTATCATTCAACGCAGCACAACTTTCCGCCACTGATGTATTACTTTCCCAAACACAGCTATCATCTGCAAATTCTGCATGATTACCTACCACTTCCTTCATTGAATCACTTGTATACAGATTACAAAGCACTGGACTGATAACTGATCCTTGCGGTATGCCTACTGCAGACTGGAATGTAGGAGATGTAAAATTGTTCACTTTCAGGAAGTACTTCCGGTCTATAAGGAAGTTCTTAAGGTATAGCCATAATCTGCCAGTAATCCCACTTTCAAATGCCTTTTTCAATAAACCTGCTCTCCATATTCTTTCATAGCAAGACTCATAATCCATCACTGCGAGCACTGTACTTTCCTTCCTATTCCTTGCTTCTGAAACTGAATTACACAGCCTTAAAAGAGACTGAACACATGACTTTTGCTTCCTATATGCGTACTGAGTTCTTGCTATACCACCTTCAATTTCCAACTTCCAAATCAGTCTTTTGCTGATAACTCTTTCCATAATCTTACCTATCACACTTTCTAAAGTAATTGGCCTATACGATCTAACACTGTTATAGTTTGTCTTTCCGGGTTTGGGAAGCATTACCTTTGGGTCTAACTTGAAATCATCAGGCAGTACACCGTTGGACCAGCATTTCTGTATTAAATAGTGTAAACCTTTCACAATGGCTTCACCACCCCTTTTCAATAAAATATTAAACACTTTTTCTTCAGGGCTAGGTGCACTATTATTTTGCAGTTGAGAAATTGCTGCTTCCACTTCTTCAATGTGAATATCACTATTTTCATGACCACATGTTTCTGAGAAATTTTCCTCTTGAATCACCGTTTCCTCTAACCTTAATCTATCCATCATCTCCTCTTCCACTGAATTGAACCACTTTTCATCAAAATCCTTCACATCTAAGGTCTCCTTACCATACCTACCTTTCAATTCTACAAAAATCTCTTCATCTGACACAGCCAATGAACCATCGTCTCTAACAATTGGTTGCACAACTGACTTAGTCTTATCTTTTCTCACTGCGTTTATCACTTTCCAAAACTGATCAGGCTTATGAGGATCCATCATATCTACCATCTCAGTCAAATAATTTTCTCTAGCCTTGATTTCCTCCTCTTTGAATAATTTATATATTTCCTGCACTCTATTCTCATTTGCTTCATCTTTGCGTTTTGCAAACATTCTTCTAGCCCTCTTGAAATCCTTTGCTAATTTGCTCAATGTTGAGTTCCACCACCCTTTACTGTGACAACACACTTTCTTCTTTGGAATATACTCTTCCACATTCTGATGTATCGCCTCTATGAGGTCTTTGTAGTCATCATTCACATCTGTGTCATTCGTTCTGTTGTCCAGCCAATCATCAATAGAATCTGTGCAAACACTTTCCCAATGATCCCAATCAGTATTTTTAAAGTCCAACTTCTCACAGATATCATCTTCCATATACTCACCAAGTCTAAATGTGATCAAACTGTGGTCTGTATTAAGATACACTTCCTGTTGTACTCTCCATTCTGATAATTTATTCCTTAAAATGGTACTTGTTATGGTCAAATCTATGATTCTATCCCTTCTAGTAGGTGTTGAATTGTTAGCAACAGTCAGATCTTTATCCATCAAAAACTCAAACAACTGATTCCCCAACTTATTTGCATCTCTGTCAAACCAGTATGGATGATGTGCATTGAAATCACCAATAATAACAACTGGTAAAGACTCTGTCATCAGCTTGCTTACAATTTTCATTAAAACATCTAGACTCTTTGTATCATTTGGTGGAATATAGACTGACCCTAATACAAAATTACACTCCTTTGAATAGATATTACACCACACAGCTTCTACCTTCTCCTTGTCGAACTCTTTTCTCTCGAAAACTTTAATATTTTTAGCTATCAGAATTGCTGCACCACCTCCTCTTTCTTGATTTCTTTCTGTAGCTATCCAATTCCACTTTCTTTTTATGTTATCTTTGATAGCATTTTCAGGATGCCATATTTCAGATAAACCTAATATCTGAACTTTCTGTTTCTCACATGCCTGTTCAACTAAACTAAAAGAAGTATTTAATGATCTAATATTAGCATACGCAATTTTCATTTTTACCTATCTATGTATCCAGAACTGTCAGACTAAATATACATGTATACAAGAATTTTTATTTCCTAAAACAATACTATTGTCACTATCTAAACCGAAAATAGTAGTCTAGTATTACCACTTCCCAGTACCTATACAAGGCAAGATGCTTTCATCCTCATATAACTTAAGCAAACAAGTATGTAAATATATGCTGTATATAAAAGAATAAAATTCAACAACAAATAAACACAAACAAATAAATAAATAATAAAAATAATAGCTTAACAATATATTTCTATACTATAACTTAAACTACTTGATCACTGCCTCCTGCTAAGAAGCCTCTCCCTAATGGCTATATATACAGGACAATCAGCTGAACTTGCACGGTGAGAATTTCCACAATTTACACAGTGAGAACCAGCCACACACCTACCCTGATGGTCTTCTGCACAATTCTCACACTTCTTATTGTTCTTACACAAAGCTGCTATATGGCCAAATTCTTGACAGTTAAAACACCGTGTAGGAGTGTACCTCTTACTTTTGTACGGCACAACCTTGACCCGCCTATGATGCACACTTATATCTGCCTTAAGTAAACACTGAATATCCTTGGAATTATCACATGTAACTACTACTATAGGCATTGGCCTTCCTGAGTCCCTATATTTCAAACGTCTTGCCGTAACCTTAACACCTGTCTGAATTTCTACTTCCTGTTCAATCCTGTCAATGCTATGGAATGTAGCTATATTTTTTAACACACACTTTGGAACATATGAACAATCATGAACTGACAATGAGCCTCCACTCACAAAAGCATCTTCCGGCCACTTTTCTTTTAATGTTTCTATCTCTTTATCTGATTCTACCTGTACAGCTATTCCACCTCTGTTTAGAGGGAATGCATATTTCATATGTATATCACCTTTATGTTTCCTGATTTCTTTCTGAATCACTCTACTATCTTGAAACTTTTTTGGATCCTTTATACCATCAATGATAACAAAATTTTTGGGGTTTGCAGTAGGATCCGGACGATTGTTGCTAACATTTGAATCTTGAACTTGGTGTTGTTGTTGTTGATCTTCCACAGCACAATTTGTTGCACAATTATCCTGGTTGATATCCTTTGAATAACTTACACTTGATATACTGGTACAACAACTACTGGTATCTGATCCAGAGGCTGAATTATTAACACTCTCTTTATTAAGCCTGTTTGCCAGAGAAAAATTCGACACTATACAAACTGGACAAACAAAGGGAAGATTCTTTTCTCTAAAAATACCACAGATTTCTTTAGTTAAATTGACACAGTTTCCATGCCACCATTGACTGCATTTGTCACACGCTATCCACGCCGGTTTTTTCTTTAAAGTTTTACCACAAGGACATTTGTTAGCATCAGAAACAGTTTTTGATTTCTTTTTGATCATGCTACTTGAGAAATGGAAGACCAAGTAAAGTGTGGTCAACCTTAAACAGTTAAAATCACAATTTTCTGAGTTGTTTATATGCCTTGGAAACCTGTTGCTATGGGACCAAAAACTGTTTTTGATGTCTTAAATTAAACCAAGATCACTAAAATAGGTAAAAGTCACTTCCCTTTATATGTATCTTCTGATTTCTCCCTTCTTAAGCTCTCTCTTTACTGTAAACTTCCATCTTGGTCCTTGACACTGTTTTCCGGTTGGCGTCCTCCACAGAATACACACACAAAAATGAATTTCTACTAAATTTGGAATTTAAAAACTGACAAAAAGCTTTTTAAATGAGCCAAAAGATTTAGAGGTTATCACAGTAAAAATATTATAACAAAAATTGCCAAATTGACTTTGAAAACAATAAAAATATCATTTATTTCTCTCTCTGTTTTGAAAACACAGCTGATCGTTACGCATATTTTATGGCCCAATTGACAGTGTTGGTGCATTCATGATAAATTGCTGACATCACTAGACACCTACATAGAGAGTACTGCCAGTACATATCTACTTGGGTTATGGAAACGTTGTGTGTGTGTATGTGTGTGTAGTTGTGTGTGTGTGTGTGTGTGTGTGTGTTGAGCTTTGCGCGCCACCAACAGCTAAGATCATGCGGAGACAATACCTCAGTTTGAAGATTCCTCCGAAAGCCTGGAGAAGCCCGGAATCGACCCCACGACTCCTTGGTTTATGAGGCGAGTAGCTTAACCACTACAACACGGAGATTGCTAGAAGTTGCCAAACTCATGTAAGTACCAAATTTATTATGGATACTCGTTAGAACATGCTCCTTTGTAGATGTTATAACGAGTACCAGAACTTTTTTAGAACATAGAAAAAAATAATGGTAACCTCTAAAAACCCCAGGTGTTTTACTAACATGGGTTTTTGAGGGTTATCATTTCATAAAGTTTTTAACTTGATAATTGTCAGCTTAAGATTGTAAACGGAAAAAGACTGGACTATGTTGTATTCTTAGTTTTATTCTATTTATACTTAATCTACAAGGTAAGTAGGTAAGAAGAAATAAAAGAAATAGAGAAACACTCATAACAACATCACCAAATGCAGTAACATATTCATGCAATCATATTGTTTTTGTTTCTGATTACGATTAAGAAAGTATGCCTAGTCAAATTATATTGAATTTTTTACAACCAGAAAAAAATCAGATAAAAATCTGATATATTGCAAACTTCTAAGATTGTAGGTATTCGTTAGAGCAGCTTCGGCAAGGCAATTCTAACGTGTACCAGCCACAATCTATGTTTAGAGCAGAAACAAGAAAAACAATGCATACAATGTTAACCCCAAATTGGAAGCAACGTCTCCAAAACGTTTACAGTGTTGACAGGGACGTTAAACATCAAATCAAATAAAAATTTAAAGCATAAGTGGTAATAATACTGGCGTACTTTTCGTTTGTGCATGATTTATCCAATATCAACATAAATCAATCAGTAATTGAGTAATTGACAGCACGCTTTCATACCAATTCACACCTGACTGACTGGAGGGCCGTCTTTAAATCCGGTGTTTGATCAAATCAATGCGTGATAGTTTACATACTGATACTGAATTCCTTCTATTACCTGGATATTCAGACGTAATGCAAGCCAGTAAATCTGATCACATTTTTTTCGTGTCAAAACAGACTGTCGGATTAAGGACGCGCTTTGTGCAAAATTCTACTAAGTGAGCGATTGCGAAACGCCGCAATCAACACCATTTGTCTGCTTTTGGGTCTCGACTTCCAAATCATGATCGGTGTGTTCCCCATACATTAAACTTAACTGAATTGACAAGCTCGGTGCCATTATGAAGCGGGCCTTTCTGTCGAATCCAAGGCTGTCAAACATAAAAATACTGATTTTGGCGGGTTTTTATTTTTCGAAATGAGGTAGGAGGGGTCTTCAGTAGTATCATGGTGGGAATCATTAATATCCATCAGAATCTCTTCACTTATATGATCTTCAGTTACATTTGTCAAGTGTGGAAGTTCAAGTTTCATCCTTTTAGGTGTAGGCGAATCTGTGTTTTCACTTTCAAAGAGACGTTTCTCACTAGATTTTTTTTTTAAAAATTGATTTGGGGGTCTGCGTAGAGAAACAGTGACTTCTTTGGGGATCTGAAATTAGAAGTACGGGTGTCATCTTTATAATGTTGAAATTTCTGTTTCCCGATGTTATTTCATAAGTCTACTCTGAGCTTAGAATGTCGGTACTTGTTAGCACAGCCACGGCAAGGCGGTTTTAACGAGTACCCACAATATATGTTTTGTGAGAGAAAGAAAAACGTATACTCATGTAAACCTCATCATGTGCAGAAGCTATGGGTTCTTGGGTTTCCACTGAGCGCCCTGCTATAATTCTGATTGATAACTAGGGTCTACATGGGGTGTTCATTATTTTTTGTTTTAACGAGCACCCACCATATGCATGTGGAATATATATAAGAAAAGTATCATTTATTTTATTCAGACGTAAGACAGGTTGTTGGTACTTGTCAGGACAACCTCTTTGGCACTGTTCTAACGAGCACCCACAACCTACGTGTGGAATATAAATAACAAAAGTATCATTTTTAGCTCGCCTTACGAAAGTAAGGGGGAGCTATTGCCATACCCCCGGGCGTCCGGCGTCAGCGTCGGCGTCCGCATTTGGTTAAAGTTTACCTGCAAGCTCTTATATGTGATGTTTTACAACTTTATTTTGAATATATAATTAATAATTGCTAAAAAACAATATTTAACATTATCATTGTACTTCATTTTACATGTTTTTTGGCTTAAATTGGACCTTTTGAGAATTTAATATTTTCCTCTGTATTACCTCCCTTACTTCTCTGTGTTAAAGTTTACCTGCAAGCTGCGTGAGTTCAAATCCCGGGGGAGGAACATTTTTTTTTTTCTTTTCTTTTTTCTAATTTTTTTATTTTTTAAAAAACATAGCGGGGTCTGGGGCTCAAGGTCAAGGTCACTGTGGCTATTTTTAGAAAAACATTGTCATCGCTCTAGCACCTTCATTTATTGATTGATTTTAATATAACTTCACCCAAATGTTGGGTATAATGATATCTAGAGTGATTTTGACTTTCAGGGTCCGGGCCTAAGGTCAAGGTCACTACTTTCAGGGTCACGGGGTCAAGGTCACTGTGGCTATTTTTAGAAAAAACATTGTCATCGTTCTTGCACCTTAATTTATTGATGGATTTTAATATAACTTCACACAAATGTTGGGTATGATGATATCTCTAGCAAGTTCGACATTCAGGTTCCGGAGCTGAAGGTCAAGGTCACTGTGGCTATTTTTAGAAAAAACTTTGTGATCGCTCTAGTGCCTACATTTATGGATGGATTTTAATATAACTTCACAAAAATGTTGGCAATGATGATATCTTGAGCGAGTTCGACTTTCAGGGTCTGGGGCTGAAGGTCAAGGTCACTGTGGCTATTATTAGAAAAACTTTGTCATCGCTCTTGCACCTTCATTTATTGATGGATTTTAATATGCCTTGACACAAATGTTTGGTATGATGATATCTTGAGTGACTTTGACTTTCCGGGTCAGGGGTTGAAGGTCAAGGTCACTGTGGCTATTTTTTAGAAAAACTTGATCATTGCTCTAGTGTCCAGATTTATTGATGGATTTTAAGATAACTTCATACAAATGTTGGGTATGAAGTTCAACTTTCAGGGTCTGGGGCTCAAAGTCAAGGTCACTGTGGCTATTTTTAGAAAAACTTTGTCATCACTCTTAAGTACCTACATTTATTGATGGATATAATGTAATTTTACACAAATGCTAGGCTAGGCTTTTTTTAATTTGTCTTGCTCGAGGGGATTTGTATCGTGTGTGATGCCTTGTTATTACTTGGAAGTTTGTAGAATTCTTTTTTTATCAAATATAGATTTCTTTTTCATTTTTTTTTTTGCAGTGGAAAGGCTTGAAAACAGGATGATTAGGGGTACATTTTGGTTCTCTTTCATTTTCTGCAGTCTATTGGGCCGTTTTACAGAAGAATTTTTTTTTGATAACTTGCCCTCATCCATCTTAGGCCCCCAAAGGCGAGCTATGTTGCAGGCTGTCAAGTGTTCCTATTTTTCCTATTTTTTCCTATATTTTCAGGTTTCCTATTTTTTTCCTATATTTTAACCCCATTTCCTATATTTTTTACCAAATTCCTATATTTTTTAAAATGCTGCAGGATTAAGTTTATCTTGGAAACAGAAAAGATCACATTTAGATATAAGAAAGTTCTTCAATACTGGAATGTCATACCTGTTTTCTTATTTTCCATTTGATAATGAACTTCTGAAATATTTGGTCTGTTTACATCCTGAACATAGACATAAGCCCTGTAGCAGTTCAGCAATAGAAAGGGTAGCAAGAAGTTTACCTTTTGCAGAAAATGTGGCATTGCTTACTGATGAGTGGACGGTATACCAAGGGGAAGACATTGATGAGAAACTTTGGGAAATAGAGAATGGTGATGAAGTTGAGTTGAGAATGATTGATCACTACTGTAGAGATTTCTGAAATTGAAAACTGGTTGTGGCAAAGATAAGTACCATAGGCTTGGAAAAGTAGTATAATGTGTGCTGGTATTGCCACATGGTAATTCTGATGTTGAAAGGGGGCTATTAGATAACAAGAAAATGTTGGGAAAAGATAGGGTAAAGCTGTCATCAGAATCAGTTATTGGGAACAGACTTTCTAAAGAGGCTGTGAAAATCCCTGATCCTAAACATATGCAGCCAGAATGTGTACCTCTTACCAAGGAACTAATAGGTTATGTTAGAGATAGTCATAGAGTTTACAAGGAGAGGCTAGAAGAGGAAAAGCAAAAGAGAGTAGAGGAGGAGAAGAATAGACAGCAAAAGAAAGAAGAGGGTGCACAGGTTGAAAAACAAAAACAAGAACCAGCAAAAGAAAAAAAGAAAAAGTCTTTGAATGAAACAATGAAAAAGTTGAATGATAAAGAAAAGAACCCTAAAGAAGAACTTCATGCTGCTGAAAAACTGCTTGAAGAAGGAAATGAAAAACTGGATGGAGCATTAACGTGATAAAAAAGAGAGATTTTTCTAGTGCATCAGTGAGTCAGTCATTGACTCATACTGCCCAGGAAAAAATAAAAGAATCAAAAGAGCATCTAGACAGAGTAAGAGATGAACAGAAATCAGTGGAAAGTAGGAAAAGGAAGAACCTGGAGAAAATTACTCAGGGGGATTCAAAGAAAGCTAAGAAATGAGGTGAACTTAGCAAAAAAACAAACAAACAAACAAAAAACACATTCTGGAGATAGTGATTTGTATGCCAGATTAGTATTTTTTCTCAGTTTTGATAGTGTGATAATATGGTCACTTATCGTTTTTCAAGCAGATGAATAAGAAAATTCATAGTACAAGAAGTACAATGTCTAAGCTTGATAAGTCATATTTTCAACTTCAGAATTCATAGTACAAGTAGAACGACGGCTAAACTAGGCAAAATTATTTGTCAGTTTCTTAAAGTTCTATTACTTTCCATGTTCATACTTTGCTATGACCATCCCAAAATACCCATGGTAAATGCACAAAGACAGTTATGTATAACTTGATGGTTTCTTTAAAACTTCATTTTTTTTCAGGATGTTACATGAGCTACTCATTCAACAGAGTAACTTAGTCAGTAACTCATGTATCTTGTATTTATTGCAACACAGCCTATCTTGATGATGTTATGTTGACTGAAAGCAATAAAGATGATTATGAATTAATTTTTAATGCCACCAATATAAAAACCTTTGATGACATTTAAGATGGTGATTGAGAGCTGGCTGCAAGGGAGGTGGAAGTCGGGCCATATAAAAAATATTTCAAATCTGACAGAAGTTTTAACCCTTTTACCACAACTTTTGTTTTTTTTGTCTTCATTAAACTGTTTAAATTTAGAATACTTGCATTTTTGGTAATTTTTTATGATAATAAGGCCTTTTTTGCTGCTAAAACTTGATAATTATCCTATAAATTTCCTATTTTTTTCCTATATTTTTCCCATAAATTTCCTATTTTTTTAAGCCCAGAATATATATTTTGCACCAAAATACACTTGACAGCCTGATGTTGTCTTCTGACAACTCTTGTTTTTATTCCGACGTAAGACATAGGTTGTGGGTACTCATCAGTATGAAAAGTATCATACATTTTCTGCAGTAAAACGTGTTGTAAGTGTTTATTTTATAAATATGGAATTTTTATATCCGATGTTTGTTTTAAAGTTTATTTCATTAATTCTTTAAAACAACAGTATTTTTAGTAATAAAAATTCTTAAAAGAATGACCATTCATTTTCTCTTTACCTGCCTCAGTCAGTGGCTGGTTATTATCTAATCCTATTAAGGACCGCCTCTGATCTGCTACAGGGGCAATAAAACGATTATGAACACAGTGTGATTGCTACTGTTTGTTTATACACGGTAGAGCAGTTTTCCGTATATTAATGAAAGCGAGCGCTAGGCAATACAAGAAATCAAACTCAAGCCACAACCCGTATATTGTAGATAACAAAATCATATGTACTTGTTAGCACAGCCTCGGCAAGGGGTTTCTGACGAATACTAATATAACAAGTAACAAACTTATTATTTCATCATTTATTATTAATTTATTTCATTTACCAGACCATACCCGTACCAGACTTTGAACCAATCAGATAACTTATGTAATTTATTCCTGCAAATTTCAGTGTAGATCCTGATCAGACTCAGAAGCAATCTGATCTGGATCTGCACTATGTGAAAAGATAGGTGTTATCAGGAATGACATGTTATTGCTTAGACTGGCCCGTTTGTAGGAAACTGTTTTCCATGTATAAAATCATAGAGTGTGAAACGTGTGATAAATAAATAGGCCGTTACAAAGCATGTTCTGCACGAGCAAAAGTAGTAGAAAATGAATGGAATATGTTTACTTGTGAGTGGTTAGTGTAATAATAAGATTATAGAGGTGTCTCTCTCTCTCTCTATACAAACATGTAGACAGATATTCATTACGAAAAGCCCCCCTTACCCCTGTAACCAAGGTTTTACTTTGTAAAAGTGGGGTTGATATTTTACTTTTGGTCCTTTGAGATCAGCGTGAATATTCTGAGAAATCAGAAATAATTTTTTTGGTTTAGACTCATATTCTAGACAGGTTTTTAATTATTTGGACCCCATTTTGATTTATATCAGTCTTTGAATCGACTGCCTATTCGAAATTTGCAAAATTGCAGTATGTTTCCTCTGGCTTTCTTTGCCGGATCATTACAGGGTCACTGATGAGGCTTTATTAGCCGAAACTACGTAGTATGACACATCTTGTTTCTTATGAATGTTTTCATTGCTTTTAAAGGAACTCATTTTTGATTTTTATTCAAGGGGTGTCAAATTTTTATAGGCATGTTTCTGTGATGTAAAGCGACTTACGTGTACTAAATAAGCTTATTTATACATCACATCTTTATAAATGTCGGTTTCTAATGCCAAACAAGTACAACATAGATATCTAACAATAACATAATTAACTCACGTTGAATTAAGTTCTTTAATTCTTTGAGGCGGTTCTAACGAGTACCCACAACCTTCGTCTTAGAGGAGGATTCAGAAAAACGTTTTTTAACCTAGTAAGCCCCATTTTACATAATATTAACATCCATGGCCGGTTTTCTGGCCCAAAACAATAAAATATACTAAATTTCAGCAGATCAGCGTTTTAGTCACTATCTGCTGATCAGCAACCTGCTGAATTCAGCAGGTTTTTCAGCGTTTTAGACTGGCCCCTTAATTCACTCACTTTTAGAAGTCATAACTGTTTTGATATTAAGTGTGTGTGACACCAATTAAACAACTAAGGTGTGAAAGTGTGCCTGACCAGTGTTTGTGTGCATTAGAGAATAGGAGCTGTGGCCAAAACATGTAGCAGACATGTTGTTTGTATTACCGTAGTCATCAGGCTGCTTTCTTGTCACCAATAGTGAATGTGACATATCTGTTCAGTTAGCATAATCACAGGAGCTTGAAGTTATGTCCATAAGTAATTCATAAGGTTCAAAATCAAAAGTGACACTAACTCTGATGAAGCCATTTCGTAATGGCTTAGTGTCACTATTGATTTTGAACCTTATGAACTACTTATGGACAGAACTTCAAGCTCCTGTGGCATAGTAAAACAGACAGTATAATTTAGCATTAAAGACACAGGGTAAGAGAAGGAACTTTTATTTCAAGTTGAGAGATGTGCCCTTTCAGCAAGGTTGTGCATGTGAATATGCCCTTTATACATGTTTTTAAAGTGCCTTTTTACCTATTTTCGAGCGTTGAAAGTGCCCCTTTTCCTGACCAGCACCATGCCCTTTTTGGGAGCTGGAGGAAACACTAGTACACATTGTAAAAGGCCCACAAATTGCAACTATGTCTCCAAATTTGAACAAATAGAACAACATACATGGTTCATTGGTTACTTTATATGACATGATCGGCCCCCGCCCATCAGGGCTTGAAGAAATAGATGTGCTGCATGATGCTTCCACACAGAGCTGAAATCGGACCGCACGCGGTACTGGTAAACCGCTTAGAGGATCTAAACCTGCCCGGGCAATGGGGTGCGAGCCGGACCGTTAATGCTTATAAACCCAATTGGTTTCATTGGGCGACAGGGCTTGAGATGTCATTTCAGCTAAGTGCATTCATGTATAAACCCTATTGGTTTCATTGGGCATAGATGGGGGTGGAGGTATTGAGATGTCATTTCATCTCAATTCTGGCATATTTTTGGCCCAATGTATTGAGGGGCCCTAAAATGGGCAGAGAGCCCAGTCAAAATTTTGATGGGCCTTTTTGAATGTTCATGGGCATTTGGGAAAAATTGATGGGCCCAAGAATCCTTAATACACACCTTACAGCAAAATTAACATCAAATTTGAATACAATGTAGCTTACAGACCAGCTACCGGTAATAACCCATATTTTTTGTTTCGCGGAGAAACCGCCTAACGCGAAATCGGCTATTTTCTCCGCAAAACAGCGAGAAAAGATAAAATGAGCAAGAAATTTCTTGCTGAAATTTCTCCCGGTTTCGCGGAGAAAATTCTCGGAGATTCTCGGCGAAAATTTGACTGACTGCTTTCATTGAAAGTGAAATTACCCGCGTTTCGGGGAGAAAAAAAAAATACAACTGGGCTTACGTAAAATTTTCGGCTCATTATAATTTCTTCGTTTGTGCGCTGTTTTTGTATAAGGTAAATGGTAGTCATTGTTAAATCAAATCATAATCAAATATTCTTTCATGTTACACAATTTCATTTTAGTAATTTATTTCTCCTTTGTATAATCCCTTTTTAAAAGTCTCATGACAACTTTTATTCACATTACGAAAATACGCCTATTTATTTGTTACCCGCTTAAACCCCACTTTTAACAGGGGTTTACAGGGGTATACATTATTCATCTAATTTCTGCTCACATAGATTGTGGGTACTCGTTAGAACCGCCTCACCGAGTAGTTTTAAAGTGTACTCAAAATCTTGAGCAGAAATATGAAAAAATGCCAGAATTTTTATCCGAAAATTTTCCGACTTTAGTGGTAAAATTTGACAATATATTTGAATAGGCGAGTTCTCATAATGAGTCGTACATGTAGGTTATTAACACCATAATGATGTGTGACATTTACCAAAAGCTCAGCTTAATAAAATAGATGGGATGCATGATGCTTCCACGCATAGCTGAAACCGACCCGCATGCGAGTACTTTTAAACCGCTTATGCTAGGTTCCCACTGTCGTGCGATCCGTTACGAACGCCACGATTGGCCTTTCGTAGCTGGTCGTGGCATATTATCTGAAAGTTCAGGTTTGGATACGAGGTGATGAGAGTCGATACGTTCTGGTGCGATTCGTTGCGCTCGGATGCAATCCAATCACGATTTGTCAATTTCAGGTATCACGATCAGCCAAGGTCTGCTCTCTCGTTCAGATACGACCAAATGCGTTCCGATAGGATTGTTGCGATCGAGTCTACGACTTCGTCTCGATCTGGAACGATCATCACGATCGAGTACCCCGAATTGGGACGATCTGATACGTACAGATAAGTTCTTATACGCTCATCACGAGCCGATGCGCTCCGTTACGATAGCACACGACTGTCGTCTCGATGTTTTTCACGATCATGATCGATGGCGATCACGATTTGAGCTACGACTTGACCCCGACTGGTATATATACAGCCGAGCTGACCTTGGACTTAATTGTTTCTTGAACTTTTACAGCATAAACACCGACCCCCAACCATTGATGATGGTAGGAGTTGCGGATGATGACAATGTGGCAATTTCTCTGGCTGGAATGGTTCAGGCTTGCCTTTTCCATTCTTAGGTTCCATTACCCTTGGCTGGCATCTTTCATAGGCTTTAAAAATACTAGCAAAGGCCTGTATAAACCAGGGATTGCAGGGTCGATCTCGGGCTTCTCCAGACTTTCGGATGAGTCTAGAAACCGAGGTTCCGTTTCCGTATGACCTTAGTTATTGGTGGGGCGTAAAACTGAAATACACTCACTCACTCACTAATGAGCAGATCGCTGAATGAGTCACATTAAATCTTGAGAACTCGTAATAGATCGTGAACGTTCGTATAAAAACGTAGCCTACTCGTATCTAATCGCATTTACTCGTATCATCTCGTATCTGATCACGAGTCATTCGTGACAGGTCTTGAGCAATGGGACCCGACAGAGCGTAACAAATCGTGTCAGATCTTGTGAGATCGCAACACATCTCAACAGAACGCGGTGCTTGTTTTGTCCAAGATTGGCCCCGATCACCCCGATTTGGAAGCACGATTAGATGCGATCCGTCGCGCTTTGTTACGATGCAACACGATGTGGTACGATGATCCCGATTTGAAATCGATCGTGTTGATCGTGGAAAAATTTTGAACCGTTCAAAAATTTTCTACGATTAACACGATTGCCACGACTGACCTAAAGATCTGATAAGATCTGATAGGATCACCACGATTAGTCCACGATTAAGAACACGATTGCAATCGTGGCGCGAATCGTGATAGTGGGAACATAGCATTACAGGATCTAAGCCTGCCCGGGCGTGTTTTCATGATGTCAGGACAAATTCATTTATTTCGAGCCGACCACGCTCAACTCGCAACGTTGCAGAATTTGAACCGAACGAGGTGGGAACCACAGCGATGAGAGTCCTAATTAGTGTCAGGTCAGGGCTTTAAGGATGCCCGTTATCCTCGGGGTGTTTATTGTATTTACGGCACTTTCAAGATTATTTCACTTATTTCGAACGGACCGCTAATCAGAGTTGAGCTAAAAGCGGAGTAAGACAACCTTCTGTTGCAGATCTTGGCGTCTCATATGTGGCCCGAGCGAGGCGCAAACCACAGCGGAGAGACCTAATGGCCCGATGATTAACCCTTTTTGTACCAAATGGGATCTTCCTCCTTATATATACAGGAGTCCATTTTGAAATCTAGGGGTATCAGGTTGTTTTTTCTTAAAAATTTAGTTCAGGAAATGGCTTAAAGTTTTACAAACAGTGTAGGGCCTGATCAGACGCCGCGTACTGCGGTGTCTGATCTGGGCCTGCACTGTTTGCCAAGGTACCCCCTTAGGGGTTTCTGGTACTGAATGGGTTAAGCGGTAGCGCTCTTACCCATTAGGATACAGGGGCCAGTTACCTTTGGGGTGTACAGTAGACTTAACAAGATACCCAGGTTGCATGTCTGTACAAACTTCGCTGATTATCTTGGAGAATTTTGTAGTTCTGCTCCAAGTTAGAGATCAGACTTATAAGCAGCCTTGGAATGCTTGCCGCGCAATTTCCCCATATTACCCTTTTTGTACCAAATGGAATCTTCCTCCTTACATATAGCATGAGTCCATTTCAAAATTTAGGGTTTCAGGTTGTGTTTTCTTCAAAATTTATCAGAAAAATGGCCGAACTTTTTGCAAACAGTGTAGACCCTGATCAGACGCCCGTTTGCCACGGTACCCGTTTAGGGGTTTCTAGTTTGAAATGGGTTAATGTACCTGTATGAGCAAAATTTAATTGTAAAAGCAAGAAACACAAGCGGGCCTCCATGTGAGCTTAAGTGTAAGCATCAGTGATGTTTGATTACTCGCAGTGTAAGAAAACGATCAACCAAAATGTAGAGTGAGATCAGCGCCCACATATACATTTACAAACAGGATCCCCGTTATTATATACATTGAGTTTGATTTTTCTAAAGTATTTACTTGAGAAAAATTAAAGTACTCCAAATATGGTGAAACGATAGAAAATCAACAGTTTTCTATTTATGATGCGATTACACAACAGTAAAAAAGGAACACAGAAAACATCCATGATGTTCATACTGCGTTGTAAAGTGCATAAGATGCAAATCATTATGATTCCAACTGGATCAAAATCATACTTTACGATCACTAGAGTTATCAATCTTTGTACAAAGAACATGCATTTCGTCATATGCTTCAAACTTTGTGTACCAAAATCGAATGCATGAAAAAATACATGCACATGAACAAATATACATGTAGGTATAGGCAGATTTCGCGGAGAAACACAATGAATGACTTCACCTGTACTAATTGGCTTTCGCCGAGAAAAAGCGATGTTCGCGGAGAAATTTTGCGGCGTTTCGCGGAGAAATTAACCACTTTGAAACGCGAATTTTTTTCTTCTCGGAGAAATTTCTCCCTTGTTCTCCGAGGAAAAAAGGCCTATTACCGCGGAGAAAAATAAAATATGGGTTATTACCGGTAGCTGGTCTGTATATATGGGACCTAAACAAAAATTAAATCAGGTTCAGTCTATAACTAACAGTTTTCCCATAAAATAGCTCAGGGTCCATCCCAGGAATATCCCTGCATTGTAAAACTCCCACAAAATTGGAAGCGACGGCTCCAAAATGACCTAAATAGTGTTGACAGGGACATTAAACCTCAAATCAATCAAACAAATGGGAAGCATGTCATACAAATACCTTTTTCAATCTACTCTGGGGGAGGTTGGGTGAGGCAAAGGTGTCATAAATGTATATCTTGCATCAGTGGGGGTCAAGTTGGTCAAGGTCTGTTGTCTTGCAGCAGTTAATGTTATAGATGTGGGAGGGGAGATAAGACAAAAAATTACTCGCAAGGGTTGATGTATTGTTGATCTACAACACATTCAATCTTTCAATCTTATGTTTTTCAGGCATAACATAAGATTCGGGGGCATATAGGTTTTGGTCTGTCTGTCTGTTTCTCTGTTTGTCTGTCCGCAAAAACCTTAAGATTGGGCATAACTTTTGAATGGTAACTGATAGGGCTTTCATATTTTACATGTGCATTCCCTATCACAAGACCTTTCACGAGGTTCCATAAATTTTGACCTTGTGACCTTGACCTTGACATTTGACCTACTTTTGACCTCCTTTTCAAAAACTTTAACATAGGCCATAACTTTCGCTTGGTAAGTGGTAGGGCTTTCATATTTCACACATGCATTCCTTGTCACAAGCCCTTTCTAGTGGTAACATAATTTTTGATCTCCTGACCTTGACCTTGACATTTGACCTACTTTTAAAAAACTTTAACATTGGCCATAACTTTCGATTGGCAAGTGATAGGGCTTTCATATTTCACATGTGCATTCCTTGTCACAAGCCCTTTCTAATGGTACCCTAATTTTTGACCTTTTGACCTTGAGGTTTGACCTACTTTTGAAAAACTTTAACATTGGTCATAACTTTTGGTAAGTGGTAGGGCTTTCATATTTCAAATGTGCATTCCTTGTCACACAACCTTTTTAGTGGTACCAAAATTTTTGACCTCATGACCTTGACCTTGACATTAGACCTACTTTTTAAAAAACTTTCAACGTAGTCCATAACTTTTGATTGGTAAGTAATAGGGCTTTATATTTCACATGTGCATTCTATGTCATTAGCCCTTTCCAATAATCCCACAATTTTTTACCTTGTGGCCTTGACCTGCTTTTTTAGACTTGAACATTTGCCATACCTTTCGATTGCTTAGTGATACTGCTTTCATATTTAACATGCGCTGTCCGGGGGCATCAGTGTTTCACAAGCACATCTTGTTATTTCTTTTTTTGGTTCATTGTTTTGGGGTTTTAGCACTTCATCAACCCTTGTCGGTCATTATGTGTCATTTTCCAGAAAAAGGTAGCAAAGAGGTGGAAAAGATCTATACATGTAATAAAGACTAAAGAATCTGGTTAGGAAGAAAGAGAAATGAATGAAAGTGAAGAAAGAAAAGAAATAAAAAAACATACAAGGATGGCAGGCCTTGCCCAACTGTAAACCAGTATTCACCATATTTGCATTATTTGCTGGCTCCCGGCTTGCACATTGTCAATATAGGAAAAACAGGTTACCAGACCCCCCTGACCTTTCAAGGTCAGGGGGGTCTGGTTACCTGTTTTTCCAACACTGATAACCTTCAGACTAGGAACCAGCAGATAATGCAAATAAGGTGAATTGGCTTTTCCTTTTCTTTCTGGTCGACTAGTTATAAGTGAATGCAAAGATTTAAATTTTCTTTGCATTTAGCTAGATCATCAGTCATTCAGAATGAGGTAACTTAAGGCAAACATCATTAATCAGGCTAAAAACTAATCATGTCAGAGAAAATTTGTTTTATATCATTTGCCAATATGTGCAGAACATTACTAAAACACACCCATTTAAATAAATACATGTACATTGAAAATATTTCAGATAAAAAATCTTGATATTTTTTTTTTTCGTAATTTTGCTCTAGTAAGTAAAGGCTTTATTTAACGAGGGTTACACATTAAGCATTATGGCTAAT
Source organism: Lucinisca nassula (assembly GCA_963580285.1). Taxonomy (NCBI): domain Eukaryota; kingdom Metazoa; phylum Mollusca; class Bivalvia; order Lucinida; family Lucinidae; genus Lucinisca; species Lucinisca nassula. Next base: position 104,397,018 of record OY757019.1, read on the forward strand.
CTTCCATGAGGCCCTTGAAAAGCTCTAAACATAGATTGTGGGTACTCGTTAGCACCGCCTGTTTGAGTACCCACAATCTATGTAAGCAGAAATCAGAAAAATAATGTATACCCCTGAGGCCGGCCCCCGCCCATTGGGGCTTAAAGAAATAGATGGACTGCATGATGCTTCCTGGCAGAGCTGAAACCGACCCGCACACGAGGTGTGCAAAGCGGTGCGAGTGTCGGACCGTCCATACTTATAAACCCTATTGGTTACATTTGGCAGCAGGGCTTGAAATGTCATATCATCTCAATGTCGGGTTAAAGTCCCACAAAATTAGAAGCAACGTCTCCAAAATGACCTTTACAGTGTTGATGGGGACGTTAAACCTCAAATCAAACAAACAAAACAAATACCCCTGAGGCTGTTCTAATCAATACTCACAGCATAGGTTTTAATGGAGAATTGACAAAAAACTATCCTTCATTTATCACCAAATACGAACCTTATCTGTTGCTATGAAATAAGTAAGGCCAAAACACACATTTTTGATGAAGTCAATGCCAGGATTGCCAAAGCTAGTGCAGCGTGGTAAGGTCTGGGATCGAAGTGGAATCAGACTTGGCACAAAACTGAAAGTCTACAGGGCTGTGGTGCTGCCAACACTATTGTATGCATGTGAAACATGGACAGTTTACCAAAGGCACGCCAAAAGACTAAATCACTTCCATACTAGCTGTCTTAGAAAACTCTTAAAGATTAAGTGGCGAGACAGGATTCCAGACCCAGAAGTCCTGAACAGGGCAGGGATGCAAAGTGTACATACTCTTCTGAAATTAGCACAGTTAAGATCGACAGGCCATGTTACCAGAATGCCTAAGGAATGTTTGCCAAAGAAAATTCTCTATGGGGAACTAGAAATTGGCAAACGCTCCCAAAGCGGTCAGAAGAAGCGCTACAAGAACACCCTCAAAGCCTCCCTCAGGGACTTCAACATTCCAACAGAGTCGTGGGAATAAATTGCACAGGACAGAGCCAAGTGGGGAGGTCTCATCAAAAGGGGTGCCAATGATTTATGAGGCAAAAAGAATGAGTGAATCTGAGCTGAAATGCACACAGCTCAAAGCCAGAGCTAAGTCATCACCAACAGAGCTGTCTTCCTCTAGCCTCTGTTGCTCTACTTGCAACAGACAGTTCAGGGCTAGAATCGGTCTCATCAGCCATCTTAGAACAAACAAATAGTAACATTTCTCAAATATGATTAAGTAATGACAGACAAACTATTAATTCAAGTGAAACTTGTATTTAACATGCCTCCATGACAAAAATGATAGCTGTTAAGAATGTCTTGTTTTATTTTCAGATTGACAGAGATTTCAGCTATACAGATTAAGTTAACTTTGTTTCCAGGATGGCACAGAAAGGCTACCCAGGACACGTGAATAACCCACCCCCTCCTGCTGTCTACACATACCCAAATGTAAGTGAATACCATGTACTCAAACTTTAACCATTTGGTACCAGAATCCCCAAACGGGTACCCTGGCAAACGGTGCAGGCCCAGATCAGACACCGCAGAACCTGACGTCTGATCAGGGCCTACTCTGTCTGCAAAAAGTTCAGCTATTTTCCGAATAGTTTTTGAAGAAAACGCAACCTGACACCCCTAAATTTTGAAATGGAGTCATGTTATATAAGGTACATTTGGTACAAAAAGGGTTAACAACTCAAATAACTTTGGGACCATGAAAATGTGTTTGAGATAATGGTAGTTTGAACTACTGAGGTTTAATCAGAGCAGGGAGGGGTTGGGGGGGGGGGGGGGGGCGAAACAGGACATCTCTTAACCCATTGTATGCTAGTGGTCTCTTCCATTGCTATATGCTGGACAAGTACATTTATCATATAAGGGGTGTCAGGCCTATTTTTAGCTCACCTGAGCACGAAGTGCTCAAGGTGAGCTTTTGGGATCGGTCTTTGTCCATCGTCCGTCGTCCGTGCGTCCGTCGTCAACTTTTGCTTTAAACAACTTCTTCTCCAAAACTGCTGGACAGATTTTGATCTAATTTCACAGGAATGCTCCTTGGGTGATCCTCTACCAAAATTGCTCAAACTGTTCCGCTCGGGTGAACAAGATGGCCGCCAGAGCTAAAAATAGAAAAACCTTTAAATGACTTCTCCTGCTTAACCAGTGGATGGATATTGAAATTATTTCACAGGAATGTTCCTTGGATGACCTTCTACCAAAATTGCTCAAACCGTTCCGCTCTTGTGAACAAAATGGCCGCCAGAGCTAAAAATAGGAAAACATTTAAAGGACTTCTTCTCATTAACCAGTGGATGGATTTTGAAATTATTGCACAGGAATGTTCCTTGGGTGACCCTCTACCAAAATTGCTCAAACCGTTCCGCTCGGGTGAACAAGATGGCCGCCAGAGCTAAAAATAGAAAGACCTTTAAGGGACTTCTCCTGCTTAACCAGTGGATGGATTTTGAAATTATTCCACAGGAATGTTCCTTGGATGACCTTCTACCAAAATTGCTCAAACCGTTCCGCTAGGATGAACAAAATGGCCACCGGAGCTAAAAATAGAAAAACATTTAAACGACTTCTTCTCCTTAACCAGTGGATGGATTTTGAAATTATTTTACAGGAATGTTCCTTTAATGACCCTCTACTAAAATTGCTCAAACCGTTCCGCTCGGGTGAACAAAATGGCCACCAGAGCTAAAAATAGAAAAACCTTTGAAGGACTTATTCTCCTTAACCAGTGGATGGGTTTCGAAATTACTTCACAGGAATGTTCCTTTGGTGACCCTCTACCAAAATTGCTCAAACCATTCCACTCGGGTGAACAAGATGGCTGCCAGAGCTAAAAATAGAAAAACCTTTAAACGATTTCTCCTCCTTAACTAGTGGATGGATTTTGATATAACTTCACAGGAATGTTCCTTGGGTGACCCTCTACCAAAATTGCTCAAACTGTTCCGCTCGGGTGAACAAGATGGCCACCGGAGCTAAAAATAGAAAAACCTTTAAACAACTTTTTCTCCTTAACCAGTGGATGGATTTTGAAATTATTTCACTGGAATGTTCATTGGGTGACCCTCTACCAAAATTGCTCAAACCGTTCCGCTCGGGTGAACAAAATGGCCGTCAGAGCTAAAAATAGAAAAACCTTTAAATGACTTGGTCTCCTTAACCAGTGGATGGATTTTGAAATTATTTCACTGGAATGTTCCTTGGGTGACCCTCTACCAAAATTGCTCAAACTGTTACGCTCGGGTGAACAAAATGGCCGCCAGAGCTAAAAATAGAAAAACCCTTAAACGACTTCTTCTCCTTAACCAGTGGATGGATTTTGAAATTATTTCACAGGAATGTTCCTTTGGTGAATCTCTACCACCTTGCTTGTACCGTTCTGCTCGGATGAACAAAATGGCCGCCAGAGCTAAAAATAGAAAAACCTTTAAACGATTTCTTCTCCTTAACCAGTGGATGGATTTTGAAATTAATTCACAGGAATGTTCGTTTGTCGTCCCTTTACCAAAATTGCTCATACTGTTCCGCTCGGGTGAACAAAATGGCCACCAGAGCTTCTCCTGCTTAACCAGTGGATGGACTAATAGCCCTGGGGCCAAAAACGGCCCCGCCCAGTGGCCCACTGGTTTTACATAGGCTTATATAGGGAAAACCTTTAAAAATCTTCTTGTCTGAAACCAGAAGGCCCAGGTCTTTGATATTTGGTATGTAGCTTCGTCTAGTGGACCACTACCAAGATTGTTCAAATTATAGCCCTGGTGCCAAAAACAGCCCCACCCTGGGGCCCACTGGTTTTACGTAGGCTTATATAGGGAAAACCTTTAAAATTCTTCTTGTCTGAAACCAGAAGGCCCAGCTCTTTGATATTTGGTATGAAGCTTCATATAGTGGACCTCTACCAAGATTGTTCAAATTATAGCCCTTGGCCCAAAACCGGCCCCACCCCGGGGCCCACTGGTTTAACATAGGCTTATATTGGGAAAACCTTTAAAAATCTTCTTGTCTGAAACCAGAAGGCCCATGTCTTTGATATTTGGTAAGTAGCTTCGTCAAGTGGACCGCTACCAAGATTGTTCAAATTATAGCCCTGGGGCCAAAAAATGCCCCCGCACCGGGGCCCACTGGTTTTATATAGGCTTATATAGGGAAAACCTTTAAAAATCTTCTCGTCTGAAACCAGAAGGCCCAGGTCTTTGATATTTGGTATGAAGCGTCATCTAGTGGATCTCTACCAAGATTGTTCAAATTATAGCCCTGGGGCCAAAAATGTCGTCCCCCAGAGACCCTTTGGTTTTACATAGACTTATAAAGGGAAATTTTTAAAACTATTCTTCTCTGAAACTGCAAGGCCCTTTGGTTTTACATAGACTTATATAGCCCTGGTGCATAGGCTTATGTAGGGAATATCTTTATAAAAATCTTCTTCTCTGAAACCGCAAGGCCCAGGTCTTTGATATTTGGTGTGTAGCTTCATCTAGTGGACCTTTGCCAAGATTGTACAAATTAAAGCCTTTGTTTTTGTTTGGTATGAAGCTTCACCTTTAAGACCTCCCTCAACATTATGCACATTAAAGCCCTTGGGCCAATAATGGCCCTCCCTGGGGCCCACTTGTTACACTATGGATCAGGTGAGCGATCCAGGGCCATCATGGCCCTCTTGTTTCGTTTTTATTCTACTTTTGATGGAAAATTCTGTTAGCAAATAGTGCAGGCCCTGATCAGACGCCGCAGAATGCGGCGTCTGATCTGGGCCTGCACTGTTTGTCAAGGTACCCCTTTAGGGGTTTCCCGCATACAATGGGTTAAGGATATCTTTACAATCTCCTATATTGTCAAAGGTATGTTGCGTGTACTCAATAGAATTGCGTCATTGAGGAGATTCTAATTAGTGTATGTAAATACAATATACGTTTCGGGTTCCTTATCCCATTTTGTACCAGAAACTTCAAAACAGGTAATTGGCAAACAGTGCAGGCCCAGATCAGACGCCACAGAATGTGGTGTCTGATCATGGCCTACACTGTTTGCAAAAAGTTAAGCCATTTTCCAAATAAATTTTGAAGAAAACACATTCTGACATCCCTAATTTTGAAATGGACTCCTGCTATATATGAGCAGGAAGATTCTATTTGGTACAAAATGGGTAATATTGAAAGAATGCTCACAGGACTCAAGAGCTTAGTTTGAGTTAGCCAAGTTAGGGTCTTTGAGAACTAGACTGGGCTGCATGGTGCTTCCTCACAGAGCTGATACCTGCCAAACTTGTAAACCGCTTAGGTCTAAGCTTGCCCGGGCAAAGTAGTGCGAGTTGGATCATCCCTGCAAATAAACCTTTTTGGTCTGTTTGGGTGGTAAGGCTTGATATGTCATTTCATGATTTTCATCTCAGTGTCGGGTAAAAGTCCCACAAAATTGGGAGCAATGTCTCCAAAATGACCTAAATAGTGTTTACAACTTTACAGGGATGTAAAACCTCAATTCAAACAAACAAACCAGATGTACATATTTGAGCTATCAAAGTTTCCCTGTATAGTATATCATTAATGCATATTTTGAGGTTTAAACTACTAGGGCCAGTAGTTTGAATCTAACAACATTAGTTAACGTATCATTAAAACTTTGATCATTTAATATGGCAAATTTTCTAACATTTTTGCTGAAAAAAATGTGAGCAGCTTTTGCAAATGCAAAAACTGCTCACATTTTTTCCAGCAAAAATACCACAGTATTATATGTTGTACTTACTGGAACAGTTAACAATTTGACCACTAACGAGCTTGTTAAGCTAACAGAGCTATGAACAAAAGGGCCTTGGTCATCATGCAAAATAAATATATACATGTACTTAGTCAAAAAAGTAACTATACCAACTTTCGGGTGAAACTCACAAGATATCTGGCAGCTATTGAGCTAAATTAAGCTGTAGACATTTAAATCAGATGTTTAGCTAGAGAATGCTCAAACTTGCATTTGTCCATACCTTTCTGCTCCTGAGTTGTCTTCCAATATGTGCCTAGAAAGATTTTGGTAGAAAATGGACATTGTGCATGTGCAGAAAGTTCTTTTTTGTCTAAGATGGAAGACAATATTCTCTGAACATCGGATAAAACTTTATTTTTACAATATCTCATGATCTTGCATTATAAGCGAGGTTTTAATTTGTGAAATTCTCAAATTATCTCCCTTGCAATTAAAAATATAGCAATTTTCGAACTGCTGTAATTTTTATTCCTGTCAATCAATTTTTGCCATTTTTTCAAAAAACGCTTTGTGTCCACCATTGCTTTTCATCATGATGGTAAAAAATACAGAAAATTCATGTAGCATGTAGCACTATCGATTGCGATTTTCTATGGAGTTCCTATTGAAAGCAGCATTTGCACACAACTTCTAAGAATTGGAGGTCAATATGTGATAGCCTGTCTCTCGTAGCTGATGCAACTAAAGTTCCAAATCTTTTGTGAATAAACGCAAATGGTATCTAAAGAAATGTCACCTGTATCAAATTTTAGAAATGTAGGGTACACGGAAATTTTGTGATGTTAAATCATAGCATGTTTAATTGATTTTCTCTGCGAAAATGACAGTGACCCCTTGGGTGTTTAAAGCAATAGTCTACGATGTTGTGTTTACGAAAACAAAAACGAATGGTGCTTTTGCACGGAAAAAATTAGTCTTCTTATCAAAACATAACAAACTTTGTGTAGTTTTTATCTGTAGTACCTATAGTAACAGAAGTAATTTTAGGTATGGGAACTTTTTTGACTGAGTATAGTTATATAATAAAAGGGTGATTGCAGTGACATCAGTTGATGAATATTGTCCATCATCAGGATATTGAAAGCCACTCTGAGTCTAACAAGCTTGGGTCTTTTGATAACGCAACATGCAACAATATTAACAAATATCAAATTATAAATGCAATAACTGCAGTATAATTTTTGTGTTGAGGTTTGATATCCCTGTCAACACTATTTAGGGCATTTTGGAGACATTGCTTCCATTTACCACCCAAAGAAACTGCTAGGGTTCAACTCACACCAGTTTTCTTTGGCAGATTTAGACTTTGTTTTGTTTGTTTGATTTGAGGTTTAACGTCCCCGTCAACACTGTAAAGGTCATTTTGGAGAGGTTGCTTCCAATTTTGTCGGACTTTTACACGACATTGAGATGAAATGACATCTCAAGCTCTGTCGCCCAATGAAACCAATAGGGTTTATAAGCATGGACGGTCTGATTCGCACCGCTTTGCCTGGGCAGGCTTAGATCCTCAGAGCGGTTTACCAGTACTCGTGTGCGGGCCGGATTCAGCTCTGCGTGGAAGCATCATGCAGCCCATATATTTCTTCAAGCCCCTATGGGTGGGGGCCGGAACTTAGACTTTGTAAGCAGTTTGCAAGTTTTGGTCCTCTTTCTATAATACATAGATATGAATCTACATGGTTGAAAGTATTAAACCACAAATACACGTCTATGTCATATGTTCGGTAGAGGACTCACTTCTTATGCTATAACTTGTGTCTGGCGAAAGAATGTACACTATACTGGTGGTTAATGCATTCCCAGGAAATGTATGGTTAAGTAGTTAGGTAAACTGATTGGCTCAAAATGACCTAAATAGTTTTGACTTGGCCGTTAAATGCCAAACAAACCAATTCTGTCATTTAACCCTTAAGACACCGAGAAAAACTTCATCTGAAAATGCCATCTGCTTATGTCATCTGCTGATTTTTTTTTTGCAAACTTTTTAAAATATTTTTGCATACTGGAAATAGTGTGGGCCCAGATCAGACTGCTCCTACAGGAGCAGTCTGATCTGGGTCCTCACTATTTGCAAAAAATTACTGGTATGGTAACTTGCAGACGGCAAAGCAGACGACAATAGTCGTGACTGGCATTTTTATTGCACAAATATAAATATTGAATGGAAATGAATAATAACATCGGAGGGATAATTATACTCCAAACATATTGGTAGGTTGGAGGCGGATCTAAGAAGTGCCAACTATCTATATTTTGGAGCAAAAATAATGTTTTTCCCTATAAACCCCTTTTTGCTGAACATAAAGTGGGGTGTAACTGATCATTACATGGACTTTTTAAGATAATGATAATCATTTTTGCATCCTTGTAATGTTTATTAAGAAATTAACGTAAAAATCCTAAAAATTTGGACAGTTATGTAATTCTCCAATGTTAACTTGATTCACAACCCAGCAAGGAGACCAAAAGGTACACACAGAATGGCAAACAGTGAAGACCCTGAAGGAGTAGTCTGATCTTGGTCTGCACTATTTGCTTAGGCCTAGGATCATTATGGTAGGCCCTAAATTAGGAATTAGCAAAATGCAGGAGAATACTGTATGATATCGTACAGACAGGCCTGAGTAAACAGTGTAGACCCAGATGAGACAGAAATTTTGGATATAGAAGTACCAGTATTGTACCAGTCTAGCACTGAATCAGACTGTGCAGATGCCTTCGAGGATCTTTACCGACTTTGGTTGCAAATAACAAAAACAGTTTGTCTCCCGGTGTGACTTATTTATCAAACTAATATACATCCCTGCAGGCACACGTCGCTGGGGCAACGTCAAATCAACGTCGGTGCAACGTCATGACGTTGCACCGACGTTGATGTGACGTTGTATAAACGTCATGACGTTGTACCGACGTTGATGTGACGTTGTATAAACGTCATGACGTTGTACCGACGTTGATGTGACGTCACAATTACGTCATGTGCCTGCTGGGATACATTCATTAAAACAGAAATGTATCACACAACATGGCTCATGTATCAATAAAGAGTCATGCCCCATTGCTTAAAGATAGTAAATGCACAAAAATATGTTCAATAACCATTATTCTTTATTTTTTCAGTCGACAGTAGTTGTACAACAACAACAGCCGGTTGTGGTGCATAAGTCCTCGGTAAGTGTACAGTCAAAGACACTGTTCACCCTTTCTGTCACACCATGATATTAGCATGGCCAGATATAGGAGTCTGACTTTCCGTCGATCCGTTCATCTGCCCATCTGTCCATCCATCTGTTTGTCAAGCCATCATTATTTGCGACAACCCTAGTGTTCACCCTAATGGTAAAGTCCATTTCTCAAGAACTATAAACACTTCATGAATACTAGTTGGTACAAACTTGCATCTAAGGATTTCAACTTAAATACAAGCATTCATATTTGACCTTCTTCTACTGTACAAAAACTTATATTTGGTGGTCATTTTATTTTGGCGCTATTGGAGGTCAAAAACACCAAAATAAAAAAAATGCCAATAAAGATCAAAGAGCATAGGAGAAGAATTACAGACTGGCAGAAAATTTATTCTCAGTTCACAACGCAAGTATGATATGGGCAAATACAATGTCAATCGTTCAAGAGAATTATTGATGACTAAAGAAAAAGTGTACTAACTTATTTAGAAGTCGAACAGAGTGTTAGGGAGCATAGCTCAGTGTTTATTCCATCCGGCTAGAGTAAAAGATATTTCGTCAAGTCAAGTCTTTCTCTCTGCTTATTTTGTCAGTTATGAAGCCATTTAGCATGCTTAACAGGGCTGAATAAAAGTAAATATACTCAGATTCAATGAAAACGCACCACTAGTACTATACCTAAAATTTTAATTGATTCACAATATTTCCAGCATTTGATCACGTTTGATGAATTATCACTAACTTATCCATAGACTCACTACAGAGTTACAGCATTTCATTGGATGCAGAGATACGGAGACTTGAACAAGTCCACACACCCTAAAAATCAAAATCACATATCCTAATGCCGGGTATATCCACCATTAGCATCAATACTCAGGGGTAGCCGGGATATTTTGCCCGTTAATGGTCTTAACCATTAGACCTGATTTGTATTCACTCGCACAAGAACAATGAAATGTGAAAATTAGTTGCATGACTTGCAAGTCACCATGTAGAACTCACATGCATAACGAGGTCAAACTTATACAGGCATGTTTTTCGTGAGGCTATTATGTGTTTCTCCCATTGTGTTTGTCTCTAATGTTACTTTTGCAATTTGCGTATTGAACCCAGTTTGTATTTATATGTGGTATTGTATTCATATGAATATGATACACCTGTATTTATTCTTGCATATGTACTACACATGAACATGTTATGTTCAAAGTAGAAATAAACTTACTTACTTACTTACATAAGATTCATAGGGCTACATCAGAAATGGTGGATTTTTTTTCAGAAATTGAAAATCTGCCAAAATAAAAAACCGCCAAAAAGTTCACTCTTAAAAACCACCAAAATTTGCTGCTGCCAAATTTAAGTGTTTTACAGTACATCTTATGGTTCACTGACTTTGTGAACTTTTGTGTCAAACCTAGCATTCATACTTATATTCAAGTTCATTTCTCAAGAACTGTAACTTCTGAGCTTGGTACGAGCTTGCATCTAGAAACGGCAACTTTTAGGCAAGCATCCATGTCTGACCTTGACCTTCATGTCATGGTTTGGTGACTTTTTTGGGCCCACACAGGCGCAACATAGCCTCCAGCAGAATTCTTGTTGTAATAAATAGAATCTACCACCTTATATACATGTATAGCAAGAGTTCACTTTGAAATTTAGGGGTACCAGTTAGAGTTGATTTTAAAATTTATTTCAAAATGGCTAAACATCTCGCAAACACTGAAGGCTCTGATTAGATGTCACATTTTGCAGCATCTGATCAGAGCCTTCACTGTTTGCCAGTGACCCCTGAGAGCTTTCCGGTCTAAAATGGGCAATAAAAAACAATGAAAAACTGTTAACCCTTGTCCTGCTGAGCCCGGATATGCCTTATCTTTCAAACAATGTAGATCCAGATCAGATGGCTTCTGAAGAAGCCATCTAATCAGGATCTACATTGTTTGTCATCCAGATTGTGAATTTGTTGCAATAATTAGCATCAAGTAATCTGATTGGTTGACAATCAGTAGTGGGTGTGGCATAATTGAATATTCAGCAGGACAAGGGTTAAGTCTGAACCTGCAAAAATTTAAATATCTGTTACAATAGACAAATGAAAATATCTCATTTTTTCTGTTAGTAAGGTTAAACTTCACTGTTATTTAACCCTTTTTGTACCAAATGGAATCTTCCTCCTTGTATATAGCAGGAGTCCATTTCAAAATTTAGGGGTGTCAGGTTCTGTTTTCATCAAAATCTATTTGTAAAATGACTGAACTTTTAGCAAACAGTGGGGCCTGCACTGTTTGCCAAGTACCCTTTTAGGGGTTTCCGGTACTAAATGGGTTAATGTAACAGAATTGAATCCATAAATGTCTGTGGTAAAGCTTGAGTACATTTTCTAATTGCGCCATTTCTTTTTCAGCATTTATCATCATCATCATCATTTTAATCATCATCAACATCATCATCATCATCATCATCATCATCATCATCATCATCATCATCATCATCATCATCATCATCATCATCATTTTATAGGTGAACTCAATCTATGGATTGTAAGTGAAACAGAAAACTCTTCCTGTTGACATATTGAATATACATGTATGTATATATGTTTCTTGAGCCAGTTCATGGGATTTAATCATCAATTATCATTATTGCAACATATAAGAGTCTTTTTTGGGTGTGAGGGGTGGATAGAAAAATCAGTTATGAAGATCACTGTCAGGTATCGCAAGGCTTGCTGAGTGCTGTCAGACTTTAAATCCCAAAGATCAGATTTTTCTGTCAGCCCCTCACACCCATGATTGATTTTTTTGCGTAAACTTTCATTTCTGAGGATTGATTTTTAATGATGCAGTCACATTGATTGCCAGTTGTTAGAGCATTGGCAGCATATCAGACTTATTGGTTGTCTACCCTAAAAATCCCCAAAATTCGGACACCTGACGGACTTGCTGTATCTTTTGCTAAATTTTTGACAAATTTGTTTCACGTTCCCGCAAGGAGTCCAAAATGTACAGAGGGAATGGCAGACCCTGATCAGAATGCTCCTTCAGGAGCAGTCTGATCTGGATCTGCACTGTTTGCTTATGCCTTATGTTAAATGCTCTGGCAAGTACATAATCAAATACACTGTTGTGTAAAGAGTGCTGCCTCTTAAACATTACTGTCATCACTGGGGGCAAAAGCACAATCACATCACAGGTGATATGCTAAGTTTACAATGGAAAATCCTGTTGTTGTTTTTTCTCTCTCTATTTTCCAATTTTTGCCCACTAAATTAACTTATATGTTGGCTACATATACTTAGAAAGCCGGCCTCGGTAGCTTCAGTCGGATGCAGGTCTGACTAGTGATCAGGAGGACCCAGGTTCGATACCTGCAGGGATTGGCAACATTCTTTCATGGAGATTGATCATGAAGTCTTTTCTACAGCCATTCTCTCCCTTCCACTGATTCAAGAAGGGCAGTTGTCAGTTTCTGGCGAAAGAATGTGCACTGTACTGGTTAACCGCTTACGTGTAAGCCTGCCCAGGAAAAGTGTGAATAGGTAAACTGATCGGGTCAAAAATGACCTAAATAGTGTTGACTGGGCTGTTAAACTCCAATACAATACAAATAAGGCGTAACTATACCTAATTTAGTGACACAGAGGCCTTTCTGATATTTAATCTTCATCAGTGTACAAACAAACATATACTTGAAATGTCTGTTAAGTTTTATTTTGTATTGCTCTGTCTGAAGGAAATCTTCAAGTGGGCGAGCTGCCTTGCTTGGTGACAGGTCTTGTTCATGTTGGCAAGCAGCCAAGATTTAGACAAGACTGCCCATATGAGCAGTCTTGCCCGAGCCATAGCTGTTTGCATTTTCTCCATCAATCTTCTTCTCAACAAACTGGCGGAATGGTTGGGTCAGGCAAAGGTATTGTGTACATGTATGTATTTTAAGCCACCTGGGTGTGCAACTGATATTGGTTTACAGTTAGGCAAGGCCTGATGCCATTGCAACAGGTAAGGATAGAGACAGAAACTTTATTATATGGGCCAGCGCGCAATTAAACCTACAATAAGACATGCACACCCAGTGAAGACTCAGATCAGCCTGTGCATCCGGATGTGCAGGCTGATCTGATTCTTCGCTGGGTGCACATGTCTTATTGTAGGTTTTGTCGTGTGCTGGCTCAAATATGTTTATCTTCTTTCTCTCTCTTTGATCCATTCTTCTACCTCTTTTCTCCCTTTCTCTTGTAGACAACACAAAATGACCCACAAGGTTTAACATGTCATTTATCTACATCACAATAAACCAATCATTCGGTCATCAATCATTCATGAGCTGGCTTATTTTATTGTTGAATCACATTCAGGGCGGCTTGTTTGGCAAGCTCAAAAGTGGTTTAGACCAGGTTGGTCGAGAAATAAGTAAAGGGGCAGACTGGACTGCTGATCAGATCAATAAATCATTGTCAACAACAGCAACAGGAAATATCCTGGTAATTTTATAGACTGGTTTGCTGAAGACTGCTGATAGGGGAAATAACTCTGAAATGCTCTGTGATGAGATCTTCATGGGAAGTTGAAACCATTTAGGGTGGAAGGCTTGTCTTGTAAGCTATGGCATTTACAGTCAAACTTCAATTTCTCAGTTACTATGGCTTATTCGAACTCCTCCTTTGCTCCAAATATTAACACTTTTTAGAAGGTCTAAGCCTGCCCATGCAAAGTGGTGAGAGTCTGACCATCCCTGTATATTAACCCTATTGGTTTGTTTGGGCAGTAGAGCCTGAGATGTCATCTCGTCTCAGTGTCAGGTAAATGTCCCACAAAATTAGAAGCAACTTCTCCAAAATGACCAAAATAGTGTTGATGAGGACATTGAACCTCAAATGAAACAAAATGAAACTAAGCCTATCTCAAACAAAAATTTCCATTGTCTCAAAGTTTGATTTAACATTTGACCCGATACATAACATAACCTACGATAAGACAGGTGTGACCAGCACAGACTCAAATCAACCTGTGCACCCATCCACTATGACAAGACCTTATGCTTATGGCTCTTTGTGTAGATATTAGCCTATAGTAGGTACATGCAATCAGCAAAGACTCTGATCAGACTGCACAAATGGGCAGACTGGTCGGAGTCTTCGCTGGTCACTCAAGCCTTCTCACAGATTTTTTTCACACGCTGGTTCATTTTGTAGTAATGATGGGAAAGCGATTTCAAAAATTTTCAGAGCCATTTCATAGCTTTAGAGTAATGGGATTTCAGAGTTATTTTCCAATGCAGCTTCTGCCATACCAGCATTTTACAGTGAAATTAGAGATTTCTTGTACAGCTAGCTTGACTGGTTCTATATCTATGTTTTTATCTAATTTTTCTGATCTTTTTGATCCATTATTAATTCATCTGGCTATACAGGAACCACCAAGGAATGAAATTGTATCCCTAGCTTCATTTTCATCTTCTTTGATCATTTTTACTAAGATCGTGTAATCCTCAAAATAAGATTTTGTTGAATGGCTAGATGTATTTAAAAGAGCTAACAAGTTTGTTGTTTGATAATCACATTGGGAATAAACAAAGTAAAATTATTAAAGGCATTTATTCTTAGACAGTAGGACACATCGTGTGTTCATAATTGTTTTATTGCCCACCTGTGATATACTGTATATAGTTTTGTTGTTTCCAGTTTCCCCGTGTCGCGGGTCGTCAGCTGGTGGGGTCCCAGGGAACGAATCCATTCTGGCACTACACCGTAGTCCATAGCCGTTCGGTGGTATCCCCATTCCACGTTGCCGGTGAATGGGGAGACCATCGCTCGGCTCCAGCCCCGTCCGTCCGTGTCTATCATAAGTCCGTTGCAGTAGGTCCATTTTGTCTTCTACTCGACGTTATAATTTTTTGCTTGTCACTATGCCGAACCGTGTCAGAGCAGGAATACTGTATATAGCAGATCAAAGGCAGCCTTTAATAGGGTGATTAGTAGCTCCTGTTGAATCCCCTGACTGAGGCACTAAAGGGGAAATCAATAAGGTGCACTCTAGTTAACAGTTAGTCAATTATTGATTTTCTCCAAGGAGGCCCCCTTACCTGTTGCAGACAAAGGAGTTCTCTTCAGTCAGCACTGAGGGCTACATAATATTATGTAATGAAATGATAGTCCTCAATAATCAAGAATAAATGCCTTTAAGAGTTGCCAATTAGATTCTCAGTTTTCTTTTTGGTACACCATAAAAATCCAAAAAAAAATCGGCCACCTGAGAACTTGGTGTAATTCTCCTAAAATTTTAACAAATCCAGCAAGGAGTCCAACAGTGCATACGGAGTGGCAAACATTGAAGACCCTGATCAGGAGCAGTCTGATCTGGGTCTGCACTGTTTGCTTAGGCCTGTCTGTCCCAATACTTAGGATCGTAACTGTAGAGATCAGTGATTTCAAAAAGCACACTTCCGAAGTATCTGGGGGCTTTTGAAAGGACCAGTCACATGGTTTGTACAATATTTCTCAGTTTTTGCTGAAACATATATTCTTGCTTATAGGCAATCAAATATACAGAGAGGTAGTTGGTTCTTGCTTTTTTATGGTATCAAGGGGCTGCACAGCACAATTTTCTTTTATATAATATACAGGTGAATCTCATTATCTCGAAATCCAACTGACCATGGTAGATAGTTCTGTATTTACTCTTAACCCTTCTCTTGCTGAATATTCATTTTAGCCACACCCATCTCTGACTTTGAACCAATCAGATTGCTTGATGTAATTTATTCCTACAAATTCAAAAACTGAATGTCAAACAGTGTAGATCCTGATCAGATGGCTTCTTCAGAAGCCATCTGATCTGGATCTATACTGGTTCCAAAGATCGGGGTTGCCGTGAACAGCAAGATAAGGGTTAATATTAGGACACAGAAGAGTCATTAAAATCAGTCTAAGCAAACAGTGTAGATCCAGATCAGACTGCTCTGAAAGGAAGGAGCACTCTGATCAGGATCTACAGTGTTTTGTGCAAAGTGTTTTGGGCCAAAATGTTTAATGAATGATTTATGAAACTAAAGCTTATTAAAATGTGTCTTAGTATTTCGAGTAAATAACATCGTCAAGATAAAATGAATTAAAATAAACAAAATATATTTTGTTTAGCAAACTAAACCAGGTTTGCCCAAAGCTTAAGGGGAATGGATACATCTGAGATATTTCCACCATTTTTTTATAGGGAGATAACTTTCTGAACTTCCTGTTCACTATTCTATAAGCCCTACCCCAGGGGAAAAAGGGTCTACACTTAAAGGAAAGAATTTGCTCCTTAGGAGCAAATTCTTTCCTTTAAGCGTTGACACCTGTTGACATGGTAGACAAAAATACTTTTGCAGGAGTTGCCTCCCCTGAAGGTCTTCCCATTCCCCTGGATACATATGAGATATTTATAGCCCCGCTTGAAAAGTGGGGCTATATTGGATTTGCCCTGTCATTCCGTAATTCCGTAATTCTGTAATTCCGTAATTCCGTTATTCCGTTATTTTTTCGTCACAGTTTTCCCCGAAACTAAGAGAGCTAGAAAACTAAAACTTTGTATACACGTGGACAATGGGTGCCTCCACGGACCTTACCGAAATTATGACCAAGGGCCCATAACTCTTGGAGTTATCTCCCCTGATAGGTTTTTTTAAATGAAAATGTTTGGTCACAGTTTTCTCAGGAACGAAAGAAGCTAGAAAGCTCAAACTTTGCATAAATGTGGACAATGGGTGGATATAGGGAGCTTACCAAAATAATGGCCAAGGGCCCATAACTGTTGGAGTTATCTCTCCTGATAGGTTTTTTAAATAAATGAAAATATAGGTTTTTTTTAAATGAAAATGTTTGGTCACAGTTTTCTCAGGAACTAAAGAAGCTAGAAACCTCAAACTTTGCATAAATGTGGACAATGGGTGGATATAGGGAGCTAACCAAAATAATGGCCGAGGGCCCATTACTTTTGGAGTTATCTCCCCTGATAGTATAGTTTTTTTTAATAAATGAAAAGGTTTGGTGACAGTTTTCTCAGGAACTAAGAAAGCTAGAATACTGAAACTTTGTATGAACATGAAAAGTGGGTGGATGTATGGCCCTTACCAAAATAATGGCCAAAGGCCCATAACTCTTGGAGTTATCTCCCCTGATAGGATATTTTCTGCAAGTAAAAAAATCATTTCACTTTTCTAACCATCAAACCATGAAAAATATTTTCGATACAGTTTTCTCAGGTACTAAGAAAGCTAGAAAGCTGAAACTTTGTATAAACATGAACATTAGGTGGATGTAAGTAAATAATGGCCAACAACATTACTCTTGGGGTTATCTCCCCAGCAAAGAAAAAAAAAAATATTAAAGTTTTCTCTGGAACTAAGAAAGCTCCCCTGATAGGTTAAAAGCTTTTAGAGTCAATGTGTCTTACTCCTCTGATAGCGCTATAGCGGGGCTATAGTCAGATCCTCTGACAGCTCTAGTTTCCATTATTATGCCCCCGCATCGTATGATGCCGGGGGCATATAGTTTTTCGGTTTTCCGTACGTGCGTCCGTGGGTACGTGCGTACGGTTTCCGAATGTACGAAAGTGTGTACGTACGTAATCCTGTTAGACTCAGGTTAAGGTTTTTGTACAAGGAAGAACTTGAGCTCATATTTTCCAAACCATACAATAGATTTGGTTTATATTTAGTATGATGATAGATATAGGTCCAAAGTTTTATTCAGCAATACCCCCACCCATACCCTAGACCTCAAGGTCAAGGTCGTGGACTTTGAAATTTTTAACGTTTAAGATCCAGGTTAAGGTATTTGTACCAGGTAGAACTTGAGCTCATATTTTCCAAACCGTGTAATGAATTTGGTTCATATTTGGTATGATGATAGATATAGGACTGAAGTTTTATTCAGCAATACCCCCACCCATACCCATGACCTCAAGGTCAAGGTCATGGACTTGAAATTTTTAATGTTTAAGACCCAGGTTAAGGTATTTGTACCAGGTAGAACTTGAGCTCATATTTTCATAACCATACAATGGATTTGGTTTATATTTACTATGATGATACATATAGGTCCAATGGTTTATTCAGCAATACCCCCACCCATACCCATGACCTCAAGGTCAAGGTCATAGAATTAGAAATTTTTTAATGTTTAAGACTTTGGTTAAGGTATTTGTACCACCAATTTCAATAAACTTCACACAAATGTTCCTTATAAAAATATCTCGTGCAGGTTCGACTTTTAAGGTCATGGCCTCAAGGTCAAGGTCACAGAGGTTATTTTTAGAAAAACTTTGTCATTGCTCTAGCGCCTACATTTCTTCACTGATTTCAATATAAGTTCACACAAATGTTCCTTATGACAATATCCTGAGCGAGTTCGACTTTCAAGGTTATCACCTCAAGGTCAAGGTCACAGTGGCTATTTTTAGAAAAACTTTGTCATTGCTCTAGCGCCTACATTTCTTCACCAATTTCAATATAACTTCATACAAATGTTCCTAATGACAATATCTCAAGCTATTTTGACTTTCAAGTTCAAGGTCACTGTGGCTATTTTTAGAAAAACTTTGTCTTCGCTCTAGCGCTTACATTTCTTGACTAATTTCAATATAACTTCACACAAATGTTCCTTATGACAATATCTCTAGCGAGTTCCACTTTCAAGGTCAAGGTCACTGTGGCTATTTTTAGAAAAACTTTGTCATCCCTCTAGCTCTTACGTTTCTTCACCGATTTCAAAATAACTTCACACAAATGTTCCTTATGACAATATCTCGAGCGATTTCGACTTTTAACGTCAAGGTCACTATTGGTGGAACGCCGAAACTCGCACTGATTGGTATTTGCACCACTTAAAGATTAATGTGCTAAGCGGGGGCATCTGTGTACTTTGGACACATTTCTAGTTTTTTATAAGGGAAATAACTTTTGGGACTTCCTGTTTGTTTTCCTGTTATCTAAGACTCTCTCCAAAAAAGGGGTCTATTCTTAAAGGAAAGAATTTGCTCCACAGGAGCAAATTCTTTCCTTTAAGGATAGGCCCCGAATTCAGGCCTATTGATATGAGAAGAGACAAAATATGCCCTAAAGTAATATTCATTCCTCTGAAGCTGTAGTTTGAGTTATCAGAGTCTGAGATAATGAGATTCACCTGTAATTCCCCGTTATATATTGGGAGCAGATTAGCCAGCTTCTGTTCTTAGTCAAAATATGGTACTACATGTATCATATGGACATGAGATCTGGAAACATGATATCTCAAAAATGAGACTGGAGTACAGGGAAACAGTGCAGACTGATCAGACTGCTTCTGAGCCTGATGAGGGTCTGCACTGTTTTCTCTGACACTTCCGTACTGGTGTTTAGGGTCAGTATGATATCATAAGGGGAATGGCTACACCTGTCATATTTTTCCAGGCAAGGGAGACAACTTTTGGGACCTGTTTGCTTCGCTACAAATGAAGTCCCTTGCCCTGACCCATCGGGGCTAGGAGAAATGGATTTGGCAGCATAGTGCTTCCATGCAGGGCTGAAACCGACTTTACATGAATTCTGGTAAACTAGTTTGAAGGTCTAAGCCTGCCCAGGCAAATTGATATGTGTTGGACCATCCATGCATATAAACCCTATTGGTTTCATTGGGCAGCAGGGCTTGATGTCATTTCATCTGAATGGCAGGTAAAAGCCACCAAAAATTGAAAGCAACATTTCCAAAATTACCTAATAATGTTGATGGGGATGTAAAACCCCAGTTCAGTCAAACAAATTAAGTTCCTTTGAAAAATAGGTCTACTCTTAAAGGAAAGAATTTGCTCCTTAGGAGCAAATTCTTTCCTTTAAGAGTAGACTTTTGTTGTTAAGGGAGACAGAAATGTTTTTGAAGGAGATGCCTCCCCTGAAGGTGTATCCATGTCCCTTAAAATATTTACGCTTGCTTGTTTATATCAACTACATAGCACATTAATGCATGATATTTCAGCGTGGGTTATTCGGTCAGCTAGGTCACGAATTAAATTCGCTTGGTAAAACAATAAGTCGAGAAATAGACTGGACAGCCAATCAGATCGACAAAGCTTTATCAACTACAGCCACTGGTCAAGTCTTGGTAAGAGTTCTGTGAAGGTGTTGAGTAGTATACGAGCCTCATCGAGCAAAAAGGGGTCTTTCAGCATGTGCAAACATGGAAAATAAAACTTAGCCTGCACACCATACCCAGTCTGAATCTAGCTTTTCTATTCTGTGTGAAGAAGCTTTAATGATCAACCATCCAAATATTGCAGTGAAGAATCTGATGAGACTGCATAGATGCACAGGCTTAACTGAATCATTGCTAGTGAATATGCTCCAAGACCCCTTTTCTTTTGTCACAGGCCAGATTAAAAGATCCTTGAAAAATAGTTTTGACGTAGATGAGTGGAGTACAGTATATAGCAGAATTTTTGAAAAAAAAAACAACAAAATTTCAAAAATGACAATATCATGTATTTTTTTAATTAAAAATGGATCTCTTCAAACTCTGAGAAACATTTTTCACCACTGGCATTGAATGGGTGAAGGGTCTTGAATATTGGTTAACATTTAGAGCATTGCATACAAAAAGGTGAAAGTTGGCTTTTTGTCGCGCCTGCTATTAGCATGGGGCCTGCTATTAGCATGGCTCAATATAGGCGTCCGATTTTTCGTCCATTCCTCCATTTTGTCAATCCACAAATCCGCCAACATTTACCACAACCCTAGCTTTCACCCAAATGGCCAAGTTTACGACAGGCGCGACATATCCTTTGGCAGAATTCTTGTTTGACCACTGAAGACACAGATTAGCCTGCACGAATTAGGGTCTGATCACAGTGTTCCCTTTCTGGGTCCTGTGACATCCACAGAGCAAAAACTGAAGATACTGATGTGACTGCACAGATGTGCAAAACTGAATGGAATCTTTGGTGGTCATACCGGTATATGCTAAGCTGTACCTTTTTTGTTTGCACATGCTCCATGGTCTTGCTTTAACTACATGCCCTTGTTTTTATGCCTGTATACAGTTAAATCCCTGTATTAAGACCACCTTTAGAACTCTTCAAAAGTAATCTTTAAGACCACTTTTGAACAGTCCCAAAGGTGGTCTGTGACCAGACAACACTGATTGCAGAAAACACAAAGAAAAAGTCACTGAAACATTCTTTAGAAATTAGCTTTATAAAGCAGAATGAAAAATTAAAAGTAACAATGTATGTTAAAACACCTCAGTGAGGTATTCTAACAAGTACCCACAATATATGTTTCTAACAAGAATTGAAGACACCTCAGTGACTTATTCTAACAAGTACCCACAAAAATGTATGTTTCTAACAAGAATTGAAGACACCTCAGTGAGGTATTATAACAAGTACCCACAATAATGTATGTTTCTAAGAAGGAATGAAGACACCTCAGTGAGGAATTATAACAAGTACCCACAATAATGTATGTTTCTAAGAAGGAATGAAGACACCTCAGTGAGGAATTATAACAAGTACCCACAATAATGTATGTTTCTAAGAAGAAATGAAGACACCTCAGTGAGGAATTATAACAAGTACCCACAATAATGTATGTTTCTAAGAAGAAATGAAGACACCTCAGTGAGGAATTATAACAAGTACCCACAATAATGTATGTTTCTAAGAAGAAATGAAGACACCTCAGTGAGGAATTATAACAAGTACCCACAATAATGTATGTTTCTAAGAAGAAATGAAGACACCTCAGTGAGGAATTATAACAAGTACCCACAATAATGTATGTTTCTAAGAAGAAATGAAGACACCTCAGTGAGGAATTATAACAAGTACCCACAATAATGTATGTTTCTAAGAAGAAATGAAGACACCTCAGTGAGGAATTATAACAAGTACCCACAATAATGTATGTTTCTAAGAAGAAATGAAGACACCTAAGTGAGGAATTATTACAAGTACCCACAATAATGTATGTTTCTAAGAAGAAATGAAGACACCTCAGTGAGGAATTATAACAAGTACCCACAATAATGTATGTTTCTAAGAAGAAATGAAGACACCTCAGTGAGGAATTATAACAAGTACCCACAATAATGTATGTTTCTAAGAAGAAATGAAGACACCTCAGTGAGGAATTATAACAAGTACCCACAATAATGTATGTTTCTAAGAAGAAATGAAGACACCTCAGTGAGGAATTATAACAAGTACCCACAATAATGTATGTTTCTAAGAAGAAATGAAGACACCTCAGTGAGGAATTATAACAAGTACCCACAATAATGTATGTTTCTAAGAAGAAATGAAGACACCTCAGTGAGGAATTATAACAAGTACCCACAATAATGTATGTTTCTAAGAAGAAATGAAGACACCTCAGTGAGGAATTATAACAAGTACCCACAATAATGTATGTTTCTAAGAAGAAATGAAGACACCTCAGTGAGGAATTATAACAAGTACCCACAATAATGTATGTTTCTAAGAAGAAATGAAGACACCTCAGTGAGGAATTATAACAAGTACCCACAATAATGTATGTTTCTAAGAAGAAATGAAGACACCTCAGTGAGGAATTATAACAAGTACCCACAATAATGTATGTTTCTAAGAAGAAATGAAGACACCTCAGTGAGGAATTATAACAAGTACCCACAATAATGTATGTTTCTAAGAAGAAATGAAGACACCTCAGTGAGGAATTATAACAAGTACCCACAATAATGTATGTTTCTAAGAAGGAATGAAGACACCTCAGTGAGGAATTATAACAAGTACCCACAATAATGTATGTTTCTAAGAAGAAATGAAGACACCTCAGTGAGGAATTATAACAAGTACCCACAATAATGTATGTTTCTAAGAAGAAATGAAGACACCTCAGTGAGGAATTATAACAAGTACCCACAATAATGTATGTTTCCAAGAAGAAATGAAGACACCTCAGTGAGGAATTATAACAAGTACCCACAATAATGTATGTTTCCAAGAAGAAGTGAAGACACCTCAGTGAGGAATTATAACAAGTACCCACAATAATGTATGTTTCTAAGAAGAAGTGAAGACACCTCAGTGAGGAATTATAACAAGTACCCACAATAATGTATGTTTCTAAGAAGAAATGAAGACACCTCAGTGAGGAATTATAACAAGTACCCACAATAATGTATGTTTCTAAGAAGAAATGAAGACACCTCAGTGAGGAATTATAACAAGTACCCACAATAATGTATGTTTCTAAGAAGAAATGAAGACACCTCAGTGAGGAATTATAACAAGTACCCACAATAATGTATGTTTCTAAGAAGAAATGAAGACACCTCAGTGAGGAATTATAACAAGTACCCACAATAATGTATGTTTCTAAGAAGAAATGAAGACACCTCAGTGAGGAATTATAACAAGTACCCACAATAATGTATGTTTCTAAGAAGAAATGAAGACACCTCAGTGAGGAATTATAACAAGTACCCACAATAATGTATGTTTCTAAGAAGAAATGAAGACACCTCAGTGAGGAATTATAACAAGTACCCACAATAATGTATGTTTCTAAGAAGAAATGAAGACACCTCAGTGAGGAATTATAACAAGTACCCACAATAATGTATGTTTCTAAGAAGAAATGAAGACACCTCAGTGAGGAATTATAACAAGTACCCACAATAATGTATGTTTCTAAGAAGAAATGAAGACACCTCAGTGAGGAATTATAACAAGTACCCACAATAATGTATGTTTCTAAGAAGAAATGAAGACACCTCAGTGAGGAATTATAACAAGTACCCACAATAATGTATGTTTCTAAGAAGAAATGAAGACACCTCAGTGAGGAATTATAACAAGTACCCACAATAATGTATGTTTCTAAGAAGAAATGAAGACACCTCAGTGAGGAATTATAACAAGTACCCACAATAATGTATGTTTCTAAGAAATGAAGACACCTCAGTGAGGAATTAAAACAAGTACCCACAATAATGTATGTTTCTAAGAAGAAATGAAGACACCTCAGTGAGGAATTATAACAAGTACCCACAATAATGTATGTTTCTAAGAAGAAATGAAGACACCTCAGTGAGGAATTATAACAAGTACCCACAATAATGTATGTTTCTAAGAAGAAATGAAGACACCTCAGTGAGGAATTATAACAAGTACCCACAATAATGTATGTTTCTAAGAAGAAATGAAGACACCTCAGTGAGGAATTATAATAAGTACCCACAATAATGTATGTTTCTAAGAAGAAATGACACCTCAGTGAGGAATTATAACAAGTACCCACAATAATGTATGTTTCTAAGAAGAAATGAAGACACCTCAGTGAGGAATTATAACAAGTACCCACAATAATGTATGTTTCTAAGAAGAAATGAAGACACCTCAGTGAGGAATTATAACAAGTACCCACAATAATGTATGTTTCTAAGAAGAAATGAAGACACCTCAGTGAGGAATTATAACAAGTACCCACAATAATGTATGTTTCTAAGAAGAAATGAAGACACCTCAGTGAGGAATTATAACAAGTACCCACAATAATGTATGTTTCTAAGAAGAAATGAAGACACCTCAGTGAGGAATTATAACAAGTACCCACAATAATGTATGTTTCTAAGAAGAAATGAAGACACCTCAGTGAGGAATTATAACAAGTACCCGCAATAATGTATGTTTCTAAGAAGAAATGAAGACACCTCAGTGAGGAATTATAACAAGTACCCGCAATAATGTATGTTTCTAAGAAGAAATGAAGACACCTCAGTGAGGAATTATAACAAGTACCCACAATAATGTATGTTTCTAAGAAGAAATGAAGACACCTCAGTGAGGAATTATAACAAGTACCCACAATAATGTATGTTTCTAAGAAGAAATGAAGACACCTCAGTGAGGAATTATAACAAGTACCCACAATAATGTATGTTTCTAAGAAGAAATGAAGACACCTCAGTGAGGAATTATAACAAGTACCCACAATAATGTATGTTTCTAAGAAGAAATGAAGACACCTCAGTGAGGAATTATAACAAGTACCCACAATAATGTATGTTTCTAAGAAGAAATGAAGACACCTCAGTGAGGAATTATAACAAGTACCCACAATAATGTATGTTTCTAAGAAGAAATGAAGACACCTCAGTGAGGAATTATAACAAGTACCCACAATAATGTATGTTTCTAAGAAGAAATGAAGACACCTCAGTGAGGAATTATAACAAGTACCCACAATAATGTATGTTTCTAAGAAGAAATGAAGACACCTCAGTGAGGAATTATAACAAGTACCCACAATAATGTATGTTTCTAAGAAGAAATGAAGACACCTCAGTGAGGAATTATAACAAGTACCCACAATAATGTATGTTTCTAAGAAGAAATGAAGACACCTCAGTGAGGAATTATAACAAGTACCCACAATAATGTATGTTTCTAAGAAGAAATGAAGACACCTCAGTGAGGAATTATATCAAGTACCCACAATAATGTATGTTTCTAAGAAGAAATGAAGACACCTCAGTGAGGAATTATATCAAGTACCCACAATAATGTATGTTTCTAAGAAGAAATGAAGACACCTCAGTGAGGAATTATAACAAGTACCCACAATAATGTATGTTTCTAAGAAGAAATGAAGACACCTCAGTGAGGAATTATAACAAGTACCCACAATAATGTATGTTTCTAAGAAGAAATGAAGACACCTCAGTGAGGAATTATAACAAGTACCCACAATAATGTATGTTTCTAAGAAGAAATGAAGACACCTCAGTGAGGAATTATAACAAGTACCCACAATAATGTATGTTTCTAAGAAGAAATGAAGACACCTCAGTGAGGAATTATAACAAGTACCCACAATAATGTATGTTTCTAAGAAGAAATGAAGACACCTCAGTGAGGAATTATAACAAGTACCCACAATAATGTATGTTTCTAAGAAGAAATGAAGACACCTCAGTGAGGAATTATAACAAGTACCCACAATAATGTATGTTTCTAAGAAGAAATGAAGACACCTCAGTGAGGAATTATAACAAGTACCCACAATAATGTATGTTTCTAAGAAGAAATGACACCTCAGTGAGGAATTATAACAAGTACCCACAATAATGTATGTTTCTAAGAAGAAATGAAGACACCTCAGTGAGGAATTATAACAAGTACCCACAATAATGTATGTTTCTAAGAAGAAATGAAGACACCTCAGTGAGGAATTATAACAAGTACCCACAATAATGTATGTTTCTAAGAAGAAATGAAGACACCTCAGTGAGGAATTATAACAAGTACCCACAATAATGTATGTTTCCAAGAAGAAATGAAGACACCTCAGTGAGGAATTATAACAAGTACCCACAATAATGTATGTTTCCAAGAAGAAATGAAGACACCTCAGTGAGGAATTATAACAAGTACCCACAATAATGTATGTTTCTAAGAAGAAATGAAGACACCTCAGTGAGGAATTATAACAAGTACCCACAATAATGTATGTTTCTAAGAAGAAATGAAGACACCTCAGTGAGGAATTATAACAAGTACCCACAATAATGTATGTTTCTAAGAAGAAATGAAGACACCTCAGTGAGGAATTATAACAAGTACCCACAATAATGTATGTTTCTAAGAAGAAATGAAGACACCTCAGTGAGGAATTATAACAAGTACCCACAATAATGTATGTTTCTAAGAAGAAATGAAGACACCTCAGTGAGGAATTATAACAAGTACCCACAATAATGTATGTTTCTAAGAAGAAATGAAGACACCTCAGTGAGGAATTATAACGAGTACTCACAATAATGTATGTTTCTAAGAAGGAATGAAGACACGTCAGTGAGATATTCTAATAAGTACCCATAATAATGTATGTTTCTAAGAAGGAATGAAGACACGTCAGTGAGATATTCTAATAAGTACCCACAATAATGTATGTTTCTAAGAAGGAATGAAGACACGTCAGTGAGATATTCTATCAAGTACCCACAATAATGTATGTTTCTAAGAAGGAATGAAGACATGTCAGTGAGATATTCTATCAAGTACCCACAATAATGTATGTTTCTAAGAAGGAATGAAGACATGTCATTGAGGTATTCTAACAAATATTCCACAATAATGTATGTTTCTAAGAAGGAATGAAGACACGTCAGTGAGATATTAAAAAAAATACCCAATCATATTGGATAACTTAGCTTCCCTCTTTAATTGTATGCCAGCAGATTGGGCCTCAGACTGTATGATGGCTCCAGCCTGAAGACTTACTTAACCCTTATCTTGCTGAATATTAATTTAAGTCACACCCATTTCTGTCTATCAACCAATCAAATTACTTGATGTAATTTATTGCTACAAATTCATATACTTAATGCCAAACAGTGTAGATCCTGATCAGATGGCTTCTTCAGAAGCCATCTGATCTGGATCTACACTGATTGCAAAGATAGGGGTTGTCGTGAACAGCAAGATAAGGGTTAAACTTAAGGTAATGTCGGTTGATGCCTGATGCTCTGTCTCTGGTCGGACCCACCAGAGTCTTAACTGCTGGTTTTCTTTTGCTCCAACATTTCAGTTATTTCTTGCTGTTGAGGCCTGTTGCACTGATAAATTAGAAATCCTTCGTGTGGACTGAACAAATTTTTTTGTCTTAACCACGATAGAACTATGGGTGAGAATTGTGGCCACGTAAAATCTATTTATCGGTAAGCCCCCCAGTAAAAACCTTTTTACTGACCGTTCCAAGGCAGTTCTTCTGCCATGGTTCTTTATTGTGATAGTTTGTCTTTGCATGTGTGTATTGCTTATATCTTTTTATTTTGTATAGCCCTTTGGCCATTTTGTGGGAAAGTAACTGTCCTTTTGGCTTTCCCCATGTGACATTTTCATTATAGTGAAGTTATTTTATGTTAGCCCTTATCTTGCTGTTCATGACAACCCCTATCTTTGCAAACAGTGTAAATCCAGATCAGATGGTTCCTGAAGAAGCCATCTGATCAGGATCTACACTGTTTGGCATTCAGTTTATGAATTTGTAGCAATAAATTACATCAAGTAATTTGATTGGTTGATAGACAGAAATGGATGTGGCTTAAATGAATATTCAGCAAGATAAGGATTAGTATTTCTTTCCCTTTGATGTCTTGGATGGGAGGTGTGAGGTAATTTTATCTATTCCTGATCATTGCCTTCACTTCTATTTGACATATGTGAAACACTTGCCCAACAGTCCCGCCCCCGCCCATTGGGGCTTGAAGAAATAGATGGGCTGCATGATGCTTCCACGCAGAGCTAAAACCGACCAAACACAAGTACTGGTAAACTGCTTAGAGGATCCAGGCCTGCTCAGGCAAAGCGGTGCGAGTCAGACCGTCCATGCTTACAAACCCTATTGGTTTCATTGAGCGACAGGGCTTGAGATGTCATTTCATCTCAATGTCAGGTAAAAGTCCCACGAAATTGGAAGCGACGTCTCCAAAAAGACCTTTACAGTGTTAACGGGGATGTTAAACCTCAAATCAAGCAAACAAACAAACAGTTGCCCAACAGTATTCAAAGAAATTCATGTAACTAATTTACTGACAATACAAGAAAAATGCCTAATGGCATTATGGACGGGTTTTTTTTTTTTCAGTATGGTTAGGATGGTGGTGGCAAGGGTGGGGTAGGGTGGGGTGTGCTGGTGTGGGGTAGGGTGGGGTGGAATGGGTTAGGAGTCGGGTGGGATGGGGTGGAATTTGTGGTGGGGTGGGGTGTGGGGTGTGATGGGGTGTGGTGGGGTTGTGGGGTGGGGTGGGGTGGGGTGGGGTGAGGTCGGGTAAGGTGGGGAGTGGTGGGATGGGGTTGGGTTGGGGGTGGATTGGGGTTGTTTTGGGATTGGGGTGGGGTGGGGTTGTGGGGTAGGGTAGGGTATGCTAGGGTAGGGTGGGGTGCGTAGGGTATGTATATAAAACTAAGTATGCATGTATGTACAGAACAAATGCAATATCCTAACCCAGTAACAACTTTTTGTGTGTGTGTGGGGGGGGGGATTTGTTAATGTGTTTTACGAAGAAAAAAAAATAAAGTTTTTTCTATTTTTAGCTCTAGTGGCCACTGATTTTAGCAATTTTGAAAAAGGGTCACCTAATGAACATTTCTGTAAAATAATTTTGAAATCGGGCCATTATCCCAGGAGGAGATGTCGTTTAAAGAAATTGTTGACGGACGACGGACATCAACTCACCTTGAGCACCCTGTGCTCAGGTGAGCTAAAAAAAGAACGAAAAAAAAAAAAAAAAAAAAAAAGAAAAGAAAATTCCATGCCTGTGCATGCATGCATGTATTATTACTAGCAACTATCAGGGGAGGAAGATAATAATTGTTCATATGTGTTTATGGAGAAGAAAAGAAAAATAAAGAAAAAAAGAATGAAAAAAGAACAGAAAAAAAAAAAGAACAGAAAAAAAAAAAAAAAAAAAAAATGTCTCCACCGGGGTTTGAACTCACGCCCCTCAGATTCATAGTCAACAATAGGATCCGTAGTCCAGCACTCTATCCACTACACTGGCATTTGAAAAAAGGTTAACCAAAAGGTAAACCTGAAAAACGCAAGTTTGAAAAATGACAATTTCCGCCAAAATTTTAGTCTTTTGCGCCATTTATGGATAATACATGAAAGCGGTACCTCCACTTATGCATCAGTCCTGATATTAAAACAATCTGCTGCAGAATAGATGAAAAATATCACTTTGAAAAAAGGTTAACCAAAAGGTAAACCTGGGACGACGCCCGCCCGCCCGCCCGCCCGCAGGACGCCCGCCCGCCCGGACATCGCTATTTTAAGAGACGGATTTTTTTTTAAAAAACCCGTCCAAAAATCTATTTTTACTTTTTTTAAGGGGAATAGATACACCTTCAGGGGAGGCAACTCCTGTAAAAGTATTTTTGTCTCCTATGTCAATGGGGTCAATTCTTAAAAGAAAGAACTTGCTCCTGAGGAGCAAATTCTTTCCTTTAAGAGTTGGCCCCTTGTTCCGTGGGACAGAGCTTATAGAAAAGCAAACAGGAAGTCCTGAAAGTTGTCTCCCTTTGAAAAATGGCAGAAAAATGACCTAGGTGTTCCCATTCCCCTTATACTCTGTACTTCAAGCTATGTTTTAACCCTTGTCCTTGTCCTGCTGAATAGATTAATTTTGCCACACCAAAAATGACTATCAGCCAATGGAATAGCTTGATATAATGTTTTCTTTCAGTTCACAAACTGAGACAGTATAGAGCCTGATCAGATGGCTTCTTCAGAAGCCATCTGATCTGGTTCTACACTGTTTGTTGTTATGTTCAGCAAGATAATAGTTAAAACTTCTTTTACAGAGTTTATTCCAGTCTGGCAATGTTGTTCAGCTGGTTTCCCGTGCCAGTGGAAGGTCACTACAGATAGTGCAGGGACCAACTGGCCTCGTGGTGGACGGTTTAGGACAAGATGATATGTTTAATAGTAAGTGGTTTGTTTATTAGGCTTCCTTTGATTGCATTACATGTATTTGAGATTTCAGTCAAATTCTTTGGAATAACCCATGTCCTGCTGAACCAGGATATGTTCTACCTTTGCGCTACGAAAACATGCCTATACAATTATATTGTAAAGTTTACCACTTAGGTGAAGGTGGGTGTTCATCAAGGCTCTGTTCTCAGCCCACTGCTTTTCATCATTGTGCTTGAAGCCTTGTCATGCGAGTTCCGCTCTGGAGTCCCCTGGGAGGACCTGTATGCTGATGACCTTGTCATCATAGCTGAATCCTTTGAGGAATGTGTCAGGAGGCTCTTAACTTGGAAAGACGCAATGGAGGCTAAAGGGCTGAGAGTGAATGCAGGAAAGACAAAGATCATGATCTGTGGTACAGGTCTGGACCTCGTGTAGAGTACAGGCCAGTTCCCATGCGCTGTATGTCGCACTGGAGTGGGCAGCAACAGTATCTTTTGTAATGGCTGCAAGTTATGGGTGCACAAGAAATGCAGTGGGCTCAAACGCTTGATAGAGGACCCTGATTACAGGTGTACACGGTGCCAAGGAACTGCACGCCCCGCCCCTTAGATGGCAGACCACAGAGGGAAGTCCAAGTCGGATCCGACAAGCTGGAGGTTGTAGCTTCATTTTGCTACCTAGGTGATATGCTGTCTGCAGCGGGTGGTTGCGGCCTTTCAACTACATCACATGTGAAAACAGCCTGGAAGAAATTCAAGGAGTTGCTACTAGTTCTCTCTTCCCGCCACCTCTTGTTCAAGACACGTGGCCATGTGTATAGCTCTTGTGTGCGGAGCGCAATGCTCCATGCCAGTGAGACATGGCCATTGACAAAGCCAAACCTACAACGTCTACAGCGAAATGACAGGGCAATGATCAGACAGATCTGCAATGTCAAGCCACAGGACACTGTCACCATCAGGTCCAGTGAGTTACTTGAGCGTCTTGGCATTGAGGACCTGGACCTCATCCTGAAAGAGAGAAGGCTTCACTGGTATGGACATGTGGAACGCTCCAACGGTGCAGTCAAGACTGCCTATGACATACAGGTAGGTGGAAAGCGGGGGCCAGGAAGGCCCAAGATGACCTGGAAGCAGCTAACAGAAAGAGATTGCAGAGAAAGGAAGCTCTCTGCTATCGATCCTCAGGATAGACAAGCCTGGAGATCTGGTGTAAGATCTGCCATGCGTGCAGCAAGCCAGCTACCTGGAAGGGGGCCCACTTATGTGGAAGTTGCCCCTGTACCTGCACATTAATAAAAAATCTGTTGATGATGATGACCACTTAAAAAAAAAAATAAATGAAATATTGTGATATTTTTAGCTCACCTGAGTCGAAGGCTCAAGGTGAGCTATTGTGATCGGTCAATGTCCGTCGTGCGTTGTGTGTCGTGCGTCGTGCGTCTGTCAACAATTTACTTAAATGACATCTCCTCCTAAACAAGTGAATGGATTTTGATATAATTTCACAGGAATGTTGCTTGAGTGACCCTCTTTCAAAATTACCTAAATCATTCCGCTCCGTTAAACAAAATGGCCGCCAGAGCTAAAAATAGAAAAACCTTTAAATGACATCTCTTCCTAGGCAAATGGCCCGATTTGAAAATAATTTCACAGGAACATTCCTAGAGTGACCCTCTTTCAAAATTACCTAAATTGTTCTGCTCCGTTAAACAAAATGGCCGCCTGAGCTAAAAATAGAAAAACCTTTAAATGACATCTTCTTCTAGGCAAATGGCTCGATTTGAAAATAACTTCACAGGAATGTTCCTTGAGTGACCCTCTTTCAAAATTGCCTAAATCGTTCCGCTCCGTTAAACAAAATGGCCGCCAGAGCTAAAAATAGAAAAACCTTTAAATGACATCTCCTCCTAGGCAAATGGCCCAATTTGAAAATAATTTCACAGGAACGTTCCTTGAGTGAGCCTCTTTCAAAATTGCCTTAATCATTCTGCTCCGTTAAACAAAATGGCCGCCAGAGCTAAAAATAGAAAAACCTTCAAATGACATCTCCTCCTAGGCAAATGGCCCGATTTGAAAATAATTTCACAGGAATGTTGCTTGAGGGAATTCAAAATTACCTAAACCTAATTCAGATTCTTTCAAAATTACCTAAATCGTTCTGCTCCGTTAAACAAAATGGCCGCCAGAGCTAAAAATAGAAAAACCTTTAAATGACATCTCTTCCTAGGCAAATGGCCCGATTTGAAAATAATTTCACAGGAACGTTCCTTGAGTGACCCTCTTTCAAAATTGCCTAAATCGTTCCGCTCCATGAAACAAAATGGCCGCCAGAGCTAAAAATAGAAAAACCTTTAAATGACATCTTCTTCTAGGCAAATGGCTCGATTTGAAAATAATTTCACAGGAACGTTCCTTGAGTGAGCCTCTTTCAAAATTGCCTTAATCATTCTGCTCCGTTAAACAAAATGGCCGCCAGAGCCAAAAATAGAAAAACTTTTAAATGACATCTCCTCCTAGGCAAATGGCCCGATTTGAAAATAATTTCACAGGAATGTTGCTTGAGTGACCCTCTTTCAAAATTACCTGAATCCTTCCGCTCCGTTAAACAAAATGGCCGCCAGAGCTAAAAATAGAAAAACCTTTAAATGACATCTCTTCCTAGGCAAATGGCCCGATTTGAAAATAATTTCACAGGAACGTTCCTTGAGTGACCCTCTTTCAAAATTACCTAAATCGTTCCGCTGCGTTAAACAAAATGGCCACCAGAGCTAAAAATAGAAAAACCTTTAAATGACATCTTCTTCTAGGCAAATGGCTGGATTTGAAAATAACTTCACAGGAATGTTCCTTGAGTGACCCTCTTTCAAAATTGCCTAAATCGTTCCGCTCCATGAAACAAAATGGCCGCCAGAGCTAAAAATAGAAAAACCTTTAAATGACATCTTCTTCTAGGCAAATGGCTCGATTTGAAAATAATTTCACAGGAACGTTCCTTGAGTGAGCCTCTTTCAAAATTGCCTTAATCATTCTGCTCCGTTAAACAAAATGGCCGCCAGAGCCAAAAATAGAAAAACTTTTAAATGACATCTCCTCCTAGGCAAATGGCCCGATTTGAAAATAATTTCACAGGAATGTTGCTTGAGTGACCCTCTTTCAAAATTACCTGAATCCTTCCGCTCCGTTAAACAAAATGGCCGCCAGAGCTAAAAATAGAAAAACCTTTAAATGACATCTCTTCCTAGGCAAATGGCCCGATTTGAAAATAATTTCACAGGAACGTTCCTTGAGTGACCCTCTTTCAAAATTACCTAAATCGTTCCGCTGCGTTAAACAAAATGGCCACCAGAGCTAAAAATAGAAAAACCTTTAAATGACATCTTCTTCTCGGCAAATGGCTGGATTTGAAAATAACTTCACAGGAATGTTCCTTGAGTGACCCTCTTTCAAAATTGCCTAAATCGTTCTGCTCCGTTAAACAAAATGGCCGCCAGAGCTAAAAACAGAAAAACCTTTAAATGACATCTCCTCCTAGGCAAATGGCCCGATTTGAAAATAATTTCACAGGAACGTTCCTTGAGTGAGCCTCTTTCAAAATTGCCTTAATCATTCTGCTCCGTTAAACAAAATGGCCACCAGAGCCAAAAATAGAGAAACCTTTAAATGACATCTCCTAGGCAAATGGCCCGATTTGAAAATAATTTCACAGGAATGTTGCTTGAGTGACCCTCTTTCAAAATTGCCTAAATCGTTCCGCTCCGTTAAACAAAATGGCCACCAGAGATAAAAATAGAAAAACCTTCAAATGACATCTCCTCCTATGCAAATGGCCTGATTTGAAAATAACTTCACAGGAATGTTCCTTGAGTGACCCTCTTTCAAAATTGCCTAAATTGTTCCACTCTGTTAAACAAAATGGCCACCAGAGCTAAAAATAGAAAAACATTTAAATGACATCTCCTCCAAGGCAAATGGCACGATTCGGAAATAATTTCACAGGAACGTTCGTCGAGTGACCCTTTTTCAAAATTGTCTAAATCGTTTCGCTCGTCAAACAAAATGGCCACCAGAGCTAAATATAGAAAAACCTTTAAATGACATCTTCTCCTAGGCAAAGAGCCCGATTTGAAAATAATTTCACAGGAATGTTCCTTGAGTGACCCTCTTTCAAAATTGCCTAAACTGTTCCGCTCTGTTAAACAAAATGGACACCAGAGCTAAAAATAGAAAAACCTTCAAATTCCACTACAATGAAAAATAACCTCCAAAGAAAAATCTTTGGTCCACATCTCCTTAAAGCAGTGAATCCTTCATTTCCATAAGCTTTGAAACATCTTAGATTCAGGTGAGCGATTCAGGGCCATCATGGCCCTCTTGTTCTTATTTCTGCTCAAAATATAGATTGTGGGTATACGTTAGAACCACCTCATTGAGGCGGTTCTAACGAGTACCCACAATCTATATTTTAGAGCAGAAATAAGAAATATTTCTGCTCAAAATATAGATTGTGGGTATACGTAAGAACCACCTCATTGAGGCGGTTCTAACGAGTACCCACAATCTATATTTTAGAGCAGAAATAAGAAAAACCTGGTTTATCCCTATAAACCCCAGTTTTTCTGTATAAAAGTGGGGTTCAAGGGAGTCAGAATTACATAGGCATGTTTTCGTGATGGCAAACAGTGTAGATTCAGATCAGATGGCTTTGGAGAAGCCCAAAGCCATCTGATCTGAAACTTCACTGTTCTTCATTCGGTTGTTGAATGCATAGGAAAGAATTACAATCAACCCTCTTTATACTGACATTCGTTACCGCAGCAAAACTCGTTATAACGGCAATTTGAATGGAATAACTACTTAGCTAAAGGCTTAGCCTCGGTTCCGAGCGGCGTGGGCTTCCCTCGGATTGGAAATGCACAAATTGAGTTCATAGTCATGAAAGGGTCTTGTAATCTAATACTCCAAGATACAAATGTTATAGATATTTGTTAGAATGGCCTCACCGAGGCGATTCTAACAAATGTCTATAACATTAGTTTCTTGAATTAATAATTGGGAAAAGGCCTTATATTAGTTATCATCCACCTAACTGGGATTCCTTATTACGGAAAATTCTTTATAATGGCATAATAAAATGGAACAAATACTGTCGTTATAACGAGGGTCCTCTGTACATTAAAAATGGTGGGGAAAAAGTAACTGTCCTTTTGACTTTCCACTATTGGTGTTTCCATTGTTTGTGTTTCTTTCCGTTTGGTGTCTCTGATGGGTGGTGTGGGTTAATTGTATTGATTCCTGATCATTACCCTCACTTCTATTTCAGAAGATCTGCAACAGAAGGTCAGGGTTTTTTCTTATTTTCTTAGGGTAATGCAGTTTTTTGCCTTCCTCTAAGAAACAATTGGCTCGATATAAGTGAAATAACTTGAAAGGTCTGAAAATATTAAAATAAAAAAAATGTTTCTCCTGTATCTTGTTTTGCTTAAAAATCTCAATAATTTCAGCACAATGGACTGTGGTGAACGAGGGTGCCAACCAAGTCCGTCTCCACAACAACAATAACTTCCTGGCGATAATCAATGGTGCCACAGTTATCATGCATATGGTTTGTACTTACATCTTTGCAAAATAAGCTTGTACACAGATAATGGGAAGTGAGCATTTGGAACCAGCAAAGACTTACTGTAAACATTCTAAAAATTGGATGACTTGCTGTGATTCTCCTAATAGTTTAACAAATTTGTTTCACAATCCTGCATGGAGTCTAAAAGCTGCAAAGAGAATGGAAAACTATGTAGACCCTGATCATACTGCTCCTTCAGGAGCAGTCTGATCTGGGTCTGCAATGTTTTGCTTAGACCTATCTGTCCCAATACTTAGGATCATTGCAGTAGATTGGTCTACCAATCAGGTCTGATCAGTCTTTGGTGGTACTAGTTTGAGTCATCCATGGATCCTGACTCAATCACTTAGAGAAAAAGAGGATCACGCACTGGAGCATCTGGCAAGTTTTATAATTTTTATATGGAATGACATCAAGTGTAAGATTCTGTTTATCATAAACAGTTGAACTTAGATGGCTCAAGAAGCCTCCATGGCATTGTGGTTATGCTACTCGCCTTGTAAACCAGGGATCGTAGGATCGGTGCCGGGCTTCTCCAGACTTTCGGATGAGTCTTTAAACCGAGGTCCTGTCTCCGTATGACCTTAGCTTCTGGTGAGACGTAAAACTCAAACACTGAAGACTCACTCATTGGCTCAAACCTCTTTAAATTTGTTTGAGACAGCGCTAGTTCGAGCCACGGACGGTTACTATAAGTGCCATACAAGGGACATAAAGGAGATAATTATTGGATATTTTCGGTGATATATATTATAAATGTATGTTGTGTGTTCTCATTAGAATCGCCTCATGCCTCATTGAGGCGATTCTAATGAGCACACACAGCATATATTTGCAAGATAAAGGAAGAAAATATCTCTGAATTATCCCAATATCCTATTTGGATGAATTCCCTGCCAACACAATAAAGGGTTTGACTCATCCATGGTAAAGGAGCCATCGGGGTTCGAGCCATTTAAGTTCAATTTCAGAGCAGATTTTTTGCACCCAAGAAGTGTAAAAGAAGCTCAGTAGAACACAGGGTTTTCATGGACTGCATGATGTTACACACCAGTAAACATATGGCTATACCATTTTTATACTCCACCACATAGATAGTCTTGGGGTATAAATTTGATTTGATTTGAGGTTTATCATCCCAGTCAGCACTGTATAGGTCATTTTGGAGATGTTGCTTCCCATTTTGTGGGACTTTTACCTGATATTGAGATGCAATGACATGTCAAGCCCTGCCACCTAATGAAACCAATAGGGTTTATAAGCATGGAAGGTCCGACTGGCACCGCTTTGCCTGGGCAAGCTTAGATCCTCTAAGCGGTTTACCAGTACTCGTGTGCGGTCGGTTTCAGCTTTGCGTGGAAGCACCATGCATCCCATCTATTTCTTCAAGCACTGATGGGCGGGGGCTGGCTTGGGGTATAAAAATGGTTATGACCACTCATTTTACTTCGGACCCTATCTGCAGTGTTTCCAGTTGATTTTTCCACAAGTTCTTTTCAAATTTTGTGTATACATGTACATAGAGGATCTTACACGAGTGCTCATGCATTATTGAATTTATTAAACAAGTTCAGAAAAAGGGATAAAATGCGAGGCTTTGCCATGCATTTTATCCCTTTTCCTCAACGAGTTTTATAAACTCAACAATACATGAACACAAATGTAAAATTCTTTTTATCATGTGACATTTAAAACGCATTTTATTCATGGTTGTTGAACAAAAATGTCAGTATTCCGCCATTAGTAAATATGATGTCGTTAAGAACGTCATACATGTAACATTACGGAGCGTATCTATCTAATTTGCATATTTAATCCAATAGTGGATTATTAAATTTATTACATGGCGTTATTAAATTCTCAGACGCGATGTCATATGATAAATATACATTGGTATAGGGGATGCGTGGTTTTGAGATTGTTAATGGGCAAAATCCATCAACACTAGTGATATCACCAAACATGTAAGTTCGGTCTGTCTGTCTGCTGTGTTTCAAGTTGATTACAATTATTTTTCATCTGATTTTTTTTTCAAACTTTGCATGTATATTGGTATCTTGGATGTGTGGTTTGGGATGTTAATGGGCAAAATCCGTCAACATTAGACAGAGTTATGGCTCTTGTCTGTAGTCACAGTAGATATTTTTGGCATCTTTACTAAAGGAATAAATTGATGAAACTTCACAGAATGATATACATACCACTAAAGGAAGTATATTGTTGCCAAGGACCACCACTCTAGCCAATCTGTTAATTATTGAGTTATCTGCCCATGATAGAAGTGACTTTTTCTCCTTTGCTATATGGAATATCTTGCAGAACTGTTACCAAAGAAAGCATATTATGGCCAATGGTGGTCTGTGTTTGTTTGTATGTTTGTTTGTTTGATTTGAGGTTTTACGTCATCGTCAACACTGTATAGGTCATTTTGGAGACATTGCTTCCAATTTTGTGGGACTTTTACCCAACATTGAAGTGAAATCACATCTCAAGCCCTGTTGCCCAATGAAACCAATAGGGTTTGTAAGCATGGACGGTCTGACTTGCACCGCTTTTTCTTGGCAGGCTTAGATCCTCTAAGCAGTTTACCAGTACTCATACACTGTCGGTTTCAGCTCTGCATGGAAGCATCATGCAGCCCATCTATTTCTTCAAGCCCCACTGTTGCTACTTGGAATATCTTGATGAACTTTTACAGATGTAAAAAGCATTATAGGAAGTGTATTACGGCCAATGGTGGGCCTGGGGAAGGATGGATAAGCATGAGTTTGTTGATTGATTTTGTTTCGTTTTGGTTTGATATATTGACTTTTTGATTGATTGATTGATCAATTAATTTATCAATTTCAGCCACCAGGCTCTGTCCATACCAATGACACAAAGTTTCAGTTGACTCAATTAGGGCAGTTTATTGTCCTGGCTTCCATGCGAGAGCCCGGTAAACACGTTGGTGTCTTGCCCAACGGACACCTCAAGCCTGCCCTGGCTACAGGAAGAGAAGATCATGCTCAGTATGGCGTTAAAATTGTTGTAAGTACAGAAAAAATTCTTTGTAACGCTGCTCATCATAAACCACTTTCGTTGCACCTGTCTAGTTTATTAAGGGGAATGGGTACACCATCAGGGGAGGCAACTCTTGCAAAAGTATTTTTGTCTCCCATGTCAGTAGGGGTCAACTCTTAAGGGAAAGAATTTGCTCCTGAGTAGCAAATTCTTTCCTTTAAGAGTAGACCCTTTTTTCCGTCCGACAAGTGGTCACCTACATAATTTCTGCTAATCATGGCCCTGGGGTCCAAACGGGCCACGCCCTGGGCCCCTTTAGCTCCTATAGGCTCATAATGGAAAAAAGCTTCAAAAAGCTTCTTCTGTGAAACCACAGGGCCCAGAGCTGAGATATTTAGCATGTAGCAACGGCAAGTGGTTGCCTACATAAATCCTGCCAATCATGCCCCTGGGGTCCAAATGGGCCATGCCCCGGGACCCCTTAGCTCCCATAGTTTCATAATGGAAAAAAAAGCTTCAAAAATCTTCTCCTCTGAAACCACAGGGCCCAGAGCTTAGATATTAAGCATGTTGCAACGGCAAGTGGTCACCTACATAATTCCTGCCAATCATGCCCCTGGGTTTCAAATGGGCACTGCCCCAGGGCCCCTTTGCTCCCATAGACTCCTAATGGTAAAAAGCTTCAGAAATCTTTTTCATTGAAACCACAGGGCCCAGAGCTTAGGTGTTTAGCATGTAGCAACGGCAAGTGGTCACCTACATAATTCCTGCCTATCATGCCACTGGGGTCAAAACGGGCCACGCCCCGGGGCCCCTTAGCTCCTGTAGACTCATAATGGAAAAAAGCTCCAAAAATCTTCTTCTCTGAAACCACAGGGTCCAGAGCTTAGATATTTAGCGTGTAGCATTGGCAAGTGGTCACCTACATAAATCCTGCAAATCATGCCCCTGGGGTCCAAATGGGGCACGCCCTGGGGCCCCTTAGCTCCCATAGACTCATAATGGAAAAAAGCTTCAAAAATCTTCTTCTCTGAAACCACAGGGCCCAGAGCTTAAATATTTAGCATGTAGCAACAGCAAGTGGTCACCCACATAAATCCTGCCAATCATGCCCCTGGGGTCCAAATGGGCCCCCACCCCAAGGCCCCATGGCTCCGATAAGCTCATTATGGAGAAAAGCTTCTAAAATCTTCTTCACTGAAACCACAGGGCCCAGAGCTTATATATTTAGCATGGAGCAATGGCAAGTGGTCACCTATATAAATCCTGCCAATCATGCCCCTGGGGTCCAAATGGGCCACGTCCCGGGGCCCCTTAGCTCCTATAGATTCATAATGGAAAAAAGCTTCAAAATCTTCTTTGTTGAAACTGTGAAGCACAGAACTTAGATATTTAGTATCTAGCAACATAAAATAGTCACCTACATAAATCCTGCTAACCCTGCCCCTGGGGTTCAAAATTGGCAACGCCCATGCTCATCAGCTCCTATAGACTTATCGAAGAAACAAAAATCTTCTTCTATGAAATTATAAGGCCCAGAGCTTAGATATTTAGTTTGTAGCAACGTCAAGTGGTCAACGACATAAATCCTGCCAATTATGCCCCTGGGGTCCAAATTGGCCACACCCCAGGGCTCTTTAGCTCCCATAGACTTACAATTGGAAAAACTTAAAAAATCTTCTTCCCTGAAACCACAGGGCCCAGAGCTTAAATATGTAGCCTGTAGCAACGTCAAGTGGTCACCTACATAAATCCTGCCAACCATGCTTTTGGGGTCAAAATTGGCCACGCCCATGGGCTCATTAGCTCCCATAGACTTATAATGGAAAAAAAAATCAAAAACCTTCTCCTCTGAAACCATAAGTCCCAGAGGTTAGATCTTTAGTATGTAGCCACATGAAATTGTCACCTTAATAAATCATGCCAAAAATGCCCATGGGTCAAAATTGGCCACGCCACTGGGCACATTACCTACCATAGACTTGAAATGGCCAACTTAAAATGGAAAACAAACTTCAAAAATCTTCTTCTCTGAAAACATAAGGTAAGGCCGAGAGCTTAGGTATTTAACATGTAGCAATGTCGAGTGGTCGCCTACATGAATCCTGCCAATCATGCCCCTAGGGTGTAAATTGGCCAAATCTTGTGACCCTGTAACTTCAATAAACTAATAATGGAATAATGGAAAATAAGCTTTGAAAATTTTCTTTTCTGAAACCATGAAGTACAGACCTTAGATATTTAGTATATACCAACATAAAATGGTCAACCACATAAAACATGCCAACCACGCCCTTTGGGTCAAAATTTGTCAAATCCCAGGGCTCATTAGCACCTATAGACTTATACTGGAAAAAACTTCAAAAATCTTCTCCGAAACCATGAGGCCCAGAGCTTAGATATTTAGTATGTAGCAATGTCAAGTGGTCTCCTACATAAATCCTGCCAACCATGCCCCTGGAGTCTGAATTGGCCATTCGCCAGGGCTCCTTAACTCCAATAGACTTATAATGGATCAACTTCAAAAATCTTCCATTCTGAAACCACAGGGCCCCGATTTTTGATTGAGGTTTAACAACCCCTGTCAACACTGTGTAGGTCATTTTGGAGACTTTGCTTCCAGATTTGTGGGACTTTTACCCTACATTGAGATGAAATGACATCTTAAGCTCTGCTGCCCAATGAAACCAATAGGGTTCAAATGCATAGACGGTTCAACTGGCACCACTTTTCCTGGGCAGGCTTAGAACTTCTAAGCTGTTTACTAGTACTCATCTGCATTCGGTTCCAGCTCTGCATGGAAGCACCATGTAGCCCAATCTATTTCTTCAAGTCCCGATGGGTATTCTAAACATCACTCATGATTTTCTGGTACACAGGTGAGCGCTACAGGGCCAGTTGGCCCTCTTGTTTGTTTGATTTGAGGTTTTAACATCCCAGTCATCACTGTAAAGGTCATTTTGGAGACGTTGCTTCCAATATTTTGGGACATTTATGCGTCATTGAGGTGAAATGACACCTCAAGCCCTTCGCCCAATGAAACCAAAAGGGTTTATAAGCATGGACGGGCCGACTCCCACCACTTTGCATGGGCAGGCTTAGATCCTCTAAGTGGTTTACTAGTACTTGTGAACGGTCAGTTTCAGCTATGTGTGGAAGCATCATGCAGCCCATCTTTTTCTTCAAGCCCCGATTGGCAGAGGCCTTTGAAATATGTCATGTATTGAAGCTGTCACTTATATTTTTTCAGCATTCTCCACATGGTGTTGCGAAGAAGTAATTGGTGATGTAAATAAAATGCATGTATATACCAAGACTGTGTGATGTGTTTCAAGGTTGAAGAAAACTCCAAACAGCTCCATTCTTTGACTATATGATATTGCAGCCTAGCTATAGATTAGAGTCCTTGCTATGGCTTAGAGACCACCAGAGAATCTAGTATGACTTCGGTTACTACTGATTACAATCTCCACCAGACATTTCCTGTCTTGAACTGTCAATTTCAAGATGTTAAACCATCTTAGTAAAAAATCTCAGACTAAGAACAGCCGAAAATATCACCTGCTGAAACTTTTTAAAAATATTTTTGCAGACAGACAAACAGTGTGGGCCTAGATCAGACTGCTCCTAGAGGAGCAGTCTGATCTGAGCCCACCCTGTTTGCAAAAAAAATGACTTTTAAGGTAACAGGCAGATGGCAAAACAGACAATAGTTGTCGTGATTGGCATGTTAT
Organism: Lucinisca nassula; assembly: GCA_963580285.1. Lineage (NCBI taxonomy): Eukaryota > Metazoa > Mollusca > Bivalvia > Lucinida > Lucinidae > Lucinisca > Lucinisca nassula. Next base: position 104,439,830 of record OY757019.1, read on the forward strand.
GGGTTAAAGAATGCATGCTCCTGATGAAATCCATCAGTGCATTCATAAACTCATTCTGTCCTTGTTTACTAATCTCTTTCACTATGTCTATTGCCTTGTTCAAGTTATTGTCTGTTACCAATCCAAGATATCCCAACTCAGAATCTCTTCAACTGAATGCTCTAAAATGTCCCTTTCTACTGTAAATCTCTGATAGTAGAACAGGTAATGATCTGCGTTCTCTTTCATGTTGCACACCTGACAGATACAGTGTACAAGACAATTAAAACATTATTGATATACATAAGAAATGCCCATACTACCTTGTGAAATAGAAGTGAAGGCAATGATCAGGAATTGATACAATTAATCCATAGCTCCCATCAGAGACACCAAAGGGAAAGCACAAACATAAAACAACTAGACCCTAATGGAAACATCAATAGCGGAATGCCAAAAGGACAGGTACTTTCTCACAAAATGGCCAATTGGCTATCCAAAACAAAATAATATAAGTGATACACGCACTTAAAGACAAACCATAACAAAAATAAACTGCGACAGAAAAACCGCATTGGAACGGTCAGTGAAACGAATTCCACTGTGTGTAGGGGGGGGGGGGGGGGGGGGGGGGGGCTTATATCGATTTTACATGGCCTCAATCCACAATCTTCGCCATTATTTCCATCGCGATTTAGACAAATAATTTGTTCAGTCCGCATGAAGGCAGACTTAAACTTGTGTAATTAAGGAAGTTGTCATACCACTCAACTCAACGCTTTTCTTCATCAGGCCTTGTTTGTATCCAGTCTGATCAAGTTTATAATTCGATACTTCCAAAACACATAGATATTGTAGAGTGGAACAACAAGCTGTAAAAAGGGTCTATGTTATAGCAAATAATGACGAGCGTATTAACCCTTGTCCTGCTGAGCCCGTATATGCCTTATTTTCCAAACAATGAAGATCCAGATCAAATGGCTTCTGACGAAGCCATCTGATCAGGATCTACATTGTTTGCCATTCAGATTGTGGATTTGTTGCAATAATTTTCATCGAGCAATCTGATTGGTTGATAATCAGTAGTGGGTGTGGCATATTTGAATATTCAGCAGGACAAGGGTTAAAAATTACTTGGAAAATGAGTATTGCTAAGATAAGATGGGCTTTCCCTCTTAACCCTTCTCTTGCTGAATATTCATTCAAGCCACACCCATTTCTGTCTATCAACCAATCAAATTACATGATGTAATTTATTGCTACAAATTCATGAACTGGATGCCAAACAGTATAGATCCTGATCAGATGGCTTCTGAAGAAGCCATCTGATCTGGATCTACACTGTTTGCAAAGATAGGGGTTGTCGTGAACAGCAAGATAAGGGTTAAACATTTAGATGGTTTTCATCTTGGAATGGACTGTTGAACATGTACAAAATTTATGAATATAAAGTTTTCAACAGGGAATGAAATTGGCTGAAAAATCTAAGGCATTTTTTAAGGGGAATGGCCATTACTATAACTCACCCGTGCGAAGAAGGGTATTCTCTCATTTTTTCAAAATGGCTACTTTTCCGATGAAAATGTATATTTTCCTTATTTCTACTCAGAACATAGGTTGTGGCTTCTAGTAAGAGGCGGTTCTAATGAGTACCCAGAAATAAGAAAAACTGTGTATACCCCCGTAAACCCGAGTTTTTCTTATACATGTATAAAGTGAGGTTTAGTTGGGTCTTCATTTCACGGATGTGATGGCTACCGGTAGCGAGGTAAAATCAATCTTAAAATATTAATATTAATTTGGGGCTTCTTTTAAGAGTAGCCCCCAAGGTTTGAAAGGATTTAGTACATATACTAGGAAAATGACTTCCAGTTTACAGTGATCTCCCTTTGGAAGATGATGGCAAAATTTATCAGGTTTAGCCCTTCACCCAAGCTGGGGAGCTCCTTTACATATCAAAAGGTAGCAGGACTGAGTACCTGTATAGGTTAGTAAGCTTTACTCTAATGATCAAAAATGAATTGCAGTCAACTCTTTATATTGAAATTTTTGGTTGAAATTATGGTGCCATTCTCTGGGCACGTGTGGGTCCAAGGTCAGGTGTTTTTTTTTCTCCTGTTACTCCAGCTTTTACCCACCTGATTAGAGATGATCTGCTAGATATAAATCAAAATCCTTTACTGGGCCGGATGGGAGCAGTGCTTAGAAATTAATTGGTACACTATGTACTGTTTTTGGAAATGGTATAGTAGTCATAATTAAGATTAGCAGGGCAGGGCAATTCAGGTGTTGTCAGTGAGTATACAGTTGAACTTCAATGACTCGAACACCTTTGGGACAACAAAAATCTGTTCAAGACAGGGGTAGTTCGAGACACTGTGGGTTACTGCCAGGAGGCATAATGGGGTTAATTTTAGGACATCTTTTCCGTGTTCTATAAAAAAATGTATGCTGTGTGTACTCATTAGAATCGCCTCATCGAGGGGATTCTAATGAGTACACACAGTATATATTATCAAGATAAAGGTAAAAAATCTCCTTAATTATCCCACACTTTTTCTTATGCAGAGGAATTCCGAAGGGACTCAAAAACGGGTTTGACTCAGCCATGGTAAATGAGCCATCTACTGTATGTCTCGATGAGGCGATTCTAATGAGTACACACAGCATAAATTTGCAAGATAAAGGTCGAAAATCTCCTTAATTATCCCACACTACTTCTTATGTAGATGGATTACCAAGGGACTAAAAAACAGGTTCGACTCAGCCACGATTAACTCAGAAGAATCTCTTTCACATGCTTTTTACAAGCAAACTGAAAAACACCATACATTCCTTTGTTTATCATATGACATCGCATCTGAGAATATAATAATGCCATGTAATAAATTTGATAATCCACTGGTGGATTAAATATGTAAATTAGTTAGATATGCCCCTGAACGTTACATGTACGACATCCTTAACAAGGTTGCATTTACTAATGGCGGAATGACATTCTTGTAAAACAGTGGTGAATAAAATGCGTTTAAAATGTCATATGATAAATAGGATCTTTCATTCCTGCTCATGTATTATTGAATTTATTAAAGTTTTTTGATGAAAAGAGATACAATGTTCTGCAAAGCCTTGCATTTTAACCCTTTTCCTGAACTTGTTTAATAAACTCAATAATACATGAACACTCATGTAAGATCCTCTATTTCTGTTACAGTTGAATCCACATTATTGGGTAACTTGGATAACCTTTATGTTAGTAGAATATAGAGATAGGTGTAGAGAATAGCTCTGTCCTGCCAATCATAAATGAAATGACTACAACAGAATATTTTACCGTAAAAATTCGGCTATAAGGCGATTCGGCTATAAGACGGGACCCCCTTTTCACTTTTTCTAAGGTGGGATTTTGCTTATACTCTTTTATAAGACGGGTCAAATTTTTGCCATATCTGTCGGGGCCTATCTGCTACCGCCAGATGCCATTTAGATGTGAGAAATCGGCCGTTTTTTCGTCAGAAGTAACTGAACGTTTTTTTTTTTTGTTTTTTTTTATCGGGAACACAACGCCTAGCTATTCAGTTTCAGACCAACGCCCAAGCTAGCACAAAATAGCGGCAAACGTCGTATCGCTGTCGGCCCGGTACATGCTTTGCTGGCTTAGGCTACAGAGACTTCTATTTAATAGACGACAGGGGCTGACAAATCCATTTCCCGGCCGTCCCGGACAAGACCGAAATCACGCCGGGCAGGTGCACTTTGACCTTATGACGCTCGGTTGGGACGAGTGCAAAAAATAAAAAAAAATCGTCTACAACTGCCAGTCTTTTTGAGTTCTTAAATACGGTACTACTAGATCAGTAAGTAAATCACTGTCAAAACAAACCATCTGTGTATTTATTACGGTTCAAGTATGACACTATTGTTAATCCCTGTCGTATAATTGCCACCCTGCGGTGCGTGTCGATAAGGTGTGAAAATATGGTCAAGTTATGTCTCTAATTTGCGTTTATCCTCCAGTCATAAAATTTAATCCACAATCAATGTGAAAATGATTTAATTGCTCCTCAGACTATTAGCTACATCTAACGGTAAATGTTTGCATTATAAAATCAAACTATTCTACGATCTCATGAATGGTTATGTTTTGGCGCCAAATAGCAGAAGTCGAACGCTGTTGTTGGTTATTGACACGGAGTTTCTGGGGATAATTCGGGAGCTGTGCAAAGCACTGATTTTCTATCCACCTCTATTCACATCCGCTTAGCTATCGGGAAAATATTTTTTACCGGTACCAAACATTTTTTTTTAATGAAAGAGACACATGCAATGACATTAAACACGTGTGGGGATAATGCGTCGGATGACGTCATTTACCGATCGCGTGCAGAAAAATCGTAGCGGTGGTTTGTGGGCGGCGATTTATATCAATTTAAAAATCACCAATCGGCTTTTTCCGTATGTCTGGTCTTCGCCGGACATTGCCGGAAAAAAGCCTGCAGTCCATGACCTCGGCTATAAGACGGGGTCAATTTTTTTGGCTCATTTTGGAGGGAAAAATCCTCGTCTTATAGCCGAATTTTTACGGTACTTGTACCTTGGAGATTTAAAAATATTGTTTACTCAGTTTGTACATAATTGCTATTTGTATCATGGGTGTTATGGGTTACCAGAGTTTGTTATGTATAAAGTGTTATTTTTTTTCTTTTTGAATTTACATTTTACCTTCTGCATTTAATATCTGGACCAAGTTAGTGGTTTGAAGCAAAGGAAGTCATTATTTAAAGTTATGTTGAAACTTCAATGATTGAGTATGGCAAAAAACACCCCAAAAAAAACAACAAAAAAACACACACACAAAAAAGGCCTGCATAGTTTTTCTGAAAAAAAAAAAAAATAGTCTGTAATACATTTTCTTAGCAAAAATACCACTTTATTATATGACGATAACACACCCGTGTGACATAGTGCAATCTTTCATATCTCCAAAATGGTTACTTCCTGATGAAAATTTGTGATAAATTTCTTTTTTTTTACTCCAAACATAAGTTGAGGGTGCTCATTAGAACTGCCTCATTGAGGTGGTTCTTACAAGTACCCACAACCTATTCTAGGAACAGAAATAAGAAAAGTAATGTATACCCCTGTCAACCCCAATTTTCTCTATATAAAGTGGGGTTTAGAGGGATGTTCATTACACATAGTCTGAATATGGTACCTGCTAGAACAGTTAACCCTTATCCCACTGAATAAGTAATTTAGCCACATCCTTTCCTGACTTTGAACCAATCAGATTACTTAATGTAACCTATTCTTACGAATTCACAAACTGAGTGTCAAACAATGTAGATCCTGATCAGATGGCTTCCAACTTGCAAACAATGTAGATCCAGATCAGATGGCTTCTTGAGAAGCCATCTGATCTGGATCTACATTGTTTGCGAATAAACACTGTAGATCCTGATCAAAGTTCTATAGATCTGGAACTACATTGTTTGCAAAGGGAATGGATGTTGTGTTCAACAGGATAAGGGTTAATGTTTTGACAACCAAAAAGTTCATTTGGTGAACAATATATTGATTAACTTGGCCCTGGAGGCTTCATTGTTTTTTGTTTTTTTTTGTTTTTTCCCCTAAAAAAAACCAACAAAATTTGATGTTTTATCGACACCACCAGAAAGCAAAGCTGAAGGTGTCTGCTACCACCATATTTATGTTTTTTAGGGTGTACCAACAGATAGATAGGATTTAGTTGATGATATCTGAAGGAAAATTGTCCTTAGTTCTCTATATAAACCTATGTTGTGGGTATTCATTAGAACTGCCTCGCTGAGGCAGTTCTAATGAAAACTCACAACATAGGTTTCTATGGAATAAATTATTCTCCAATAAATCCCCAAATATCCACCATGTCTGTTTCTGTGGGTTTCTCAAAGCCTGTTTATCTCAACAAAATCATTATTGGTCATTAAATGAACTTTCTAGTATGTACTGTGGTATTTTTGCTGAACAATATGGACTTGCAAAAGCTACTCACATTTCTTTTTCAGCAAAATTGTCTAAAAATTGTCTAGATCATAAATGATTCATCTTAATGAATGAATGTTTTAACATAACATGAACAGGTATGGTGAACCCATACACAGTAAAATTCCTATATTAAGACCACCTTTGTGACTGTTCAAAAGTGGTCTTTTAGACCACTTTTGAATAGTCCCAAAGGTGGTCTCGGACCAGAGGACAGTGTTTGCAGAAAAGACAAAGAAAGAATAACTAGAGCCAACTAAATATGCTTCTAAAAGCAGATCTACTAAATATGCTTCTAAAAGCAGATTTAGTCTTAATTTTAGGTGGTCTTAATAGCGGAATTTTGCTGTGTATCCTTTAAAAAAAAAAACTAAGTCCAGATCAGCTGGCATCTGAGAAGTCAGCTGATTAGGAATCAGGATCATCACGTGAACAAGTCTGTGAAATGAAGACCCCCCTAAACCCCACATTATATAGAGAAAACTGGGGTTTACGGGGGTATACATTATTTTTCTTATTTCTGCTCCAAAACATAGGTTGTGGGTACTCGTTAGAACCGCCTCAATGAGGCGGTTCTAACGAGCACCCACAACCTATGTTTGCACTATTAATAAGAAAACACAGATTTTCATAAGAAAAGTAGCCATTCTGGAGATATGGAAAAATGAACTATATCGCACGGGTGTGTTTTCGTAATGTCTTTCTCAGATGCCAGCTGATCAGGATCTGTTTTCCATTCTTCTGTATCCATGGTAAAATTAAAATCATGCAGCACAAGTGTTTGAAAACTGGGAAAGAGTGTAGTTTTATAAGAATCTTATATGGGTGTGAGGGGTGGATGGAAAAATCCATCCCGAGGGTCACTGTCCGCCATAATGACATTACGATAACACACCCGTGCGACATAGTGCATCTTTTCACATACCCTAAATAGCTACTTTCCTGATGATAATCGTGATATTTTTCTTATAAATACTGCAAACATAGGTTGTGGGTGCTCGTTAGAACCGCCTCATTGAGGCGGTTCTAACGAGTACCCACAACATATGTCTAGGAGCAGAAATAAGGAAAATAATTATTCCCCCGTAAACCCCAGTTTTCTCTATATAATGTGGGGTATAGGGGGGTCTTCATTTTACGGGCATGTTCACGTGATGGGCTTGCAGAGGGATGGATTTTTCTACCCACCCCTCACACCCATATAGGATTCTTTTTCTTGCATACCTTCCATTTCTCAGCGTGGATTAATAATGCTGCAGTCACTTTGACCGACGTCCGCTATATTGTGATGACACTACAGGTATGTTTAGTGACGTCACGTAACGTGCTGTGACGTTAGGTTGTATTCAACCAGTACATTATCAAACGCGACAATATTCGATTTGGGGTAAGAACATCAGGGTTGGAACAGAATTTCTATCCCAAGCTAAAACTATGGATTTCCTTATCTGGTGTGCAAGAAATTTAAATATTCAGCATGGTAATGGTTAGCTATTAATGACGTTGTTAGCATTTTGAATAACTGGGCCCCGATGACATACTTACGTCCATTCCATACGCAATTTATGAAACATGTTGCAAAAGCTACTCATATTTTTTTTTCAGCAAAAATGTTAGTGTTTTTGCCATATATATTAATTATTAGTTTTAATGATACTTTAACTAATAAATCGTTAGGTTTGAGCAACTGGGCCAAGAACAGGGATTTTAAGGGGAATGGGAACACCCTCAGGGGAGGCGTCTCCTGCAAAATTATTTTCGTATCATCTCCCATGTCAATAGGGGTCAACTCTTAAAGGAAAGAATTTGCTCCAGAGGAGCAAATTCTTTCCTTAAAGAGTAGACCCCTTTTTCAGTGGGACAGGGCCTATAGAAAAGTGAACAGGAAGTCCCAAAAGTTGTCTCCCTTTGAAAAATGGCGGAAAAATCTGTCAGGTGTTCCCATTCCCCTTAAGGCTGATTTTTTTTCACTATTTTCTGTGCATTTTGTTCATGAAAACTGACAATATTTGATTGAAAAATGTATTATTGTGAATTGTAACTACTTCTGGTGATAGAATGGTTAATTTTCTAATTTTGTTTTATTATATAAAGTTGAATTTTTATCTCATTTGGCATTCACTAGGTCTTCAAGTTTATCACATGAATATTTTACTGCTCATAAATACTAAAATTACCTACAAATAAATCTTTTACTGCTGTCTTCTATAAGTTTTTCAACATAAAAATAAATAATCTGGTCGGCCCCCGCCCATAGGGGCTTGAAGAAATATATGGGCTGCATGATGCTTCCACGCAGAGCTGTGTCCGGCCCGCACACTAGTACTGGTAAACCGCTTGGAGGATCTAAGCCTGTCCGGAAACCGCGGTGTGAGTCGGACCTTCCATGCTAATAAACCCTATTGGTTTCATTGGTCGACAGGGCTTGAGATGTCATTTCATCTCAATGTCAGGTAAAAGTCCCACAAAATTGGAAGCAACGTCTCCAAAATGACCTTTATAGTGTTGATGGGGACGTTAAACCTCTAATCAAACAAAAAATAATCTGGTATTTTGCTGCTTGTGTGATCCCGATTTTGTATCTCCTTGTAATATGTCTTTCTCTTAGAGCTCCCACTTTAACAGTAATATTAATTAACAACCATGGTCCAGTTGTTCAAAGCATTGTTAGCTTAACGAGCTTCTTAGTGGTCAAATTGTTAACTATTCCAGCCAGTACAATATCTAAAATTTTGGTATTTTTGTTGAAAAAATGTGAGCAGCTTTTGCATTTACAAAAGCTGCACACATTTTTTCAGCAAAAATATTAGCATATTTGCTAAATAAATGGTTGGAGTTTTAATAATATGTTAACTAACGACATCCTTAGTTTTGAACAACTGGCCCCATGTGTATTAGGGAACCAGAAAAATAAACATAGTGGTGTTACCTAAAGTTGCAGGTTATAACAGGAAATGTTCAGAATAAATGTAATTTTTTAATGTTCATCGAAGTTTGTACAACATTAGGTCACGAGCAACGTATGTAAACTTTGCTTTTGATCCAGGGCTGTTCATAATTTGATGAAACATAAGTCTGATCTATATATACATTATTTTCCATCTATCATATGACGAAAAATTTTGTTTAAGGGGAATGGGAACACCTTCAGGGAAGGCAACTCCTGCAAAATTATTTTTATCTCCCATGTCAATAGGGGTCAACCTTTAAAGGAAAGAATTTGCTCCTGGGGAGCAAATTCTTTCCTTTAAGAGTAGACCTCTTTTTCAGTGGGACAGGGCTTATAGAAAAGCGAGCAGTAAGTTCCTAAAGTTGTCTCCCTTTGAAAAAGTGCGGAAACATCTACAAGGTGTTCCCATTCCCCTTAAGGGCTAAAATGAAAAGAAAACAATCACACAGTTTTCCTATTGACAGAGGAACAGCTCAGGATCACATTAGACACAAAGTGTAAATTTTACTGCCAAAAAAGAAATGAAAATTTTTAGATGAAAAATTTGTGATTTTTTTTTTTTTTTTTTTTTTTGCTCAAAATATAGATTGTGGGTACATGTTAGAACAGCCTCATTGAAGCGGTCTAAAGAATACTCACATTCTATATTTTAGAGCAGAAATAAGAAAAATAATTTGTCACCTATAAACCCCAGTTTAACCATATAAAAGTGGGGTTCAAGGGGTCAGAATTATATAGGCATGTTTTCATGATGAGCAGACAGCATTATTAAAATAGTTTTTATCCTATTGTTCCTGCAGATGTTTCACATGAAACAAAAAGCCTTAATTACTCTGAAAATTAAAACAAAATATACTTAGACAATATTAAATATATATATATGTATGTGTATATGTTCTGTATTATCTGTTATCTGCTTCTCATTGCTTACTGTTATTTATTTTTATCATTCACATTATTTTTTTCATTAAAGCACATTTCCATGAAACTTGTCTTGATTTTCTTTGTTGGTATACAGACTGGCTCAATCGGACCCAGTTCAGTGTTGACTGGGCCGGTACCATGAAATATAGGTCACTGTCAAATATGTTTTCCTTGTCATCCCATAGATGCAAGTCTGTATGAAGTAGCATTAAAGAAGGTATAATAGTCCTTGAGAAAAAGACTTGAACATAGGGTGAACGCTAGGGTGGTTGCAATAATTTATAAAGTCATTGAACCATGAAATGTAGATCAAGGACTTGAACATCAGGGTGAATACTATAAGAATCTTATATGGGTGTGAGGGGTGGATGGAAAAATCCGTCCCGAGGGACACTGTCTGGCATCACGAGGTTTGCCGAGTGATGCCGGACAGTGATCCTGAGGGACGAATTTTTCTATCCACCCCTCACACCCATATAAGATTCTTTTTCTTGCAAATCTTCCATTTCTTAAAGCGGATTTTTAATGCTGCAGTCACTTCGGTTACCAATATCCGCCATATTGTGTTGACACTGCAGGAATGTTTAGTGACGGTGCTGTGACGTCAACCTTAACGACGGCGCATATGAGGTCGTAATCAACCAGTGCATTTGTCAAACACGCGATTATATTCGATTTTGGGTCGGAACACCAGGGTCAGAACATAAATTTCTATCCCAGGGTAAAATCACGGATTTCTTTGTCTGGTGTGCAAGAATAGGATGGTCCATGAATGCTACTTCATACAGAATTGCATCTAGGGATGACAATTTTAATGGAAGCAACCATATTTGACCATGACCTATATCTCATGGTTCACCACCCTAGCATTCGCCCTAATGTTAAAGTCCATTTCTCAAGAACTATAAGAGCTTCATTAATGATACTTCATAAAGACAATTCAAATGCAAGCATCCATATTTGATCTTAAACTATATTTCATGGTTCACTGACTTTCGGAATTATTGCAACCACTCTAACATTCACACTGATGTTCAAGTCCGTTTCTCAAGAAATGTTAGACCTTCATTGACCCTTCTCTTGCTGAATATTCATTTTAGCCACACCCATCTCTGACTTCAAACCAATCAGATTACCTGATGTAATTTATTCCTACAAATTCATAAACTGAATGTCAAACAGTGTAGATCCAGATCAGATGGCTCCTTCAGAAGCCATCTGATCTGGATCTACACTGTTTTCAAAGATAGGGGTTGTCGTGAACAGCATGATAAGAGTTAACGCTACTTCATACAGATTTGCATCTATGAATGACAATTCAAATGGGTGCATCCATATTTGACCTTGACCTACATATCATGGTTCATTGGCTGTGAATTATTGTGACCACCCTAGTGTTCACCCTGTTGTTTAAGTCTGTTTCTCAAGAACTATAAGACCTTCATTAATTATACTTTGTACAAAGTTGTATCTAGGTATGACCATTTTAAATGCAAGCATCTATGTTTGACCTTGATCCCCCCCCCCCCACCAACACACAGGCGCGACATAGCCTTGGGTGGAATGCTTGTCATAGTATTCTTGCCCTGTCAAAAGAGGCCAGTTTTCATTGCAGTTACTTGATCGGGAAGTGTTGTAATGCTTTGAGTGGTGGATTGGACGAAGTCACATAGCTATCAAAACTTTATGTGTGCAATTTACAAGACTGCACTGCTAGTACCTATATTATTTTCATCCATTATTTGAGGCTAAAATTGAAACAAGAAAACAATGGCTCATATTTTTCCTGTTGACATAGAATGCCATTATCCAACCATACTGGAAAGAACCATGTTGTGACATTGCATGAGTCAAGGTATTACCATAATGATCCTAAGTATTGGGACAGGTACACCTTTGCAAAAAGTGCAGACCCAGATCAGACTGCTCCTTCAGGAGCAGTCTGATCTGGTTCTACACTGTTTGCCATTTGAAGGAGCAGTCTGATCTGGGTCTACACTGTTTGCCTTTCCATCTGCACCTTCCGGACTCCTTATGGGATCGTGAAACAAATTTGTTAAAATTTCAGGAGAATTACAGCAAGTCCTCAAGGTGTCCAGATTTTTTTTATGTCCCCGATACCGATAGCGGGGACATATTGTTTTTCCCCTGTCTGTTTGTTGGTTTGTTTGTTGGTTTGTACCGGGACAACTTTAACATTGGCCATAACTTTTGAACCGTTGGAGATAGGGTATTCATATTTGGCATGAAGGTTCCTTGTGGCAAGAGCTTCACATTCATCAAAAAAATTTGACCTGTGACCTTGACCTTTAACCTACTTTAAAGAAAAAAATAACATTGGTCATAACTTTTGAACCGCTTGAGATACAGCCTTCATATTTGGCATATATGTTCCTTGTGACAAAAGCTTTACATTCATGCAAAAAATTTTGACCTATGACCTTGACCTTGAACTTTGACCTACTTAAAATACAAAAAATAACATTTTGGTCAGAACTTTTGAACCATTTGAGATACAACCATCATATTTTGCATGTAGGTTTCTTGTGACCATAGCTTTACATTCACACAAAAAAATTTGACCTGTGACCTTTACCTTGACCTTTGACCAACTTAAAAGAAAAAAATAACATTGGTCATAACTTTTGAACCGCTTGAGATACAGCCTTCATATTTGGCATGTATGTTCCTTGTGACAAATGCTTTACATTCATGCAAAAAAATTTGATCTTTGACCTTGACTTTTGACCTACTTAAAATAAAACAATAACATTTTGGTCATAACTTTTGAATCATTTGAGATACAGCCTTCATATTTTGCATGTAGGTTCCTTGTGACAAGAGCTTTACATTCACACAAAAATTTTGACCTGTGATCTTGACCTTTGACCTACCGGTACATAAAAGAAAAAGTTAAAAATGGTCATAACTTTTGAACCGTTTGAGATACAGCCTTCATATTTGGCATGTAGGTTCCTTGTAACAAGTGCTTTACATTCATGCAAAAAAGTTTGCATTTGACCAACATAAAAGAAAAAATTAAAATTGGTCATAACTCTTGAACTGTTTGAGATACAGCCTTCATATTTGGCATGTTGGTTCCTTGTGACAAGAGCTGCAAAATTTTTTGACCTGTGACCTTGACCTATGACCTACGTTAAAGAAAAAAATATTATTGTTCATAACTTTCGAACCATTTAAGATAGAGCCTTCATATTTGGCATGTAAGTTCCTTGTGCCAAGGGCTTCCCACTCAAACCAAAAATCTTGACCTGTGACCTTGACTTTGAATTGTGACCAACATTGAAAACACAAATGACCATGCCCGGGGACATATTCGTGTTTCACAAACACATCTTGTTATTTTTAGGGTAATCTTCATCATGATATACTACACTCGTGCCTGATTTTCAGTCATTTCAAAATTCAGAAGCAGAATGGAAAATATATAGATCCTAACCAGGTGGATCCAGCTGATCAGTATCTTTATTGTTTTTGGTAAAGTTCAGCATGGTGAGGGTCAACATTACCTCCCATGGATAGTTTACTGTAGGTTTTTTTTTCTGATCATAGTAATAATACCTCTTATCATGCTGTTCGCGACAACCCATATCTTTGGAAACAGTGTAGATCCAGATCAGATGGCTTCTGAAGAAGCCATCTGATCAGGATCTACACTGTTTGACATTCAGTTTACGAATTTGTAGGAATAAATTACATGAAGGAGTCTGATTGGTTCAAAGTCAGAAATGGGTATGGCTTTACTGAATATTCAGCAAGAGAAGGGATAATATGGTAATGAATAATTAAGGGGAATGGGAGCACCTTCAGGGGAGGCAACTCCTGCAAAACCATTATTGTCTCCCATGTCAATAGGGGTCAGCTCTTAAAGGAAAGAATTTGCTCCTGAGGAGCAATTTCTTTCCTTTAAGAGTAGACCCCTTTTTTCAGTGGGACAGGGCTTATAGAAAAGCTAACAGGAAGTCCCGAAAGTTGTCTCCCTTTGAAAAATGGAAAATTGTGCCAGGTGTTCCCATTCTCCTTAAGACTTATTTTATGTGGTGGAAGCATCTAACTTTTAAGACATCTGAAAATTTCGTCTACTAATGTCGTCTGATGAATATTTTTTTGCAAACTTTTTAAAAATATTTTTGACACAGGCAAACAGTGTTCCTACTGGAGCAGCCTGATCTAGGTTCACACTAATTGCAAAAAAAAAGACTTTTAAAGTAACAGGCAGACAACAAAGCAGAGGACAGTTGTCCTGATTGGCATGTTATGGGTTAATGTGATTGTGTAGTGTTTAAGCTACCTGTCTCATAAACCAGGGGTCTTTTGTTCAATTTAGGGCTTCTCCAGACCTTGAAATGAGTCTAAACTGAGGACCCATCTTCATATAACCTTTGTTGTTAGTGGGACATAACACACACGCGCACACACATGCTCGTGTGTATGCCTGCACACACACAGACACACTCACATACAATTCATTAGGTCAACACAGTACCAAAACTAAGCCTTTGGGGCTCTCTAAACACAGATGTACAAGCAACATATGTAATGATTATCTCCTCCTCTCTGAAATCAATAATGGTCGACTGAAGCTAAATTTCAGGTGGATAGGGGAATGACTTTGCAGGGTCAGGGTCACGATTAACAACTTCACTACGCCAAAACATGGTAATAAGAAAGAAAAGAAAATGATGCCTAGCTGCCCTACATTTTGTCAAAACCAAGGAATCACACAGTTCTCACAGTCTAGTCTACCGAGAGATGAACAAATGTCAAGCTACATGTACTGGCTATGTATCCTTTGGATGATGCGCGCGCGCACACACACACACACACACACACACACACACACACACACACACACACACACACACACACACGTGCGAATGCAGTTGATTGTAAAATGGTAAAATGTTAGGGCAGCTCTCATTTGCAGTAACTAAATGTGTTAATTTAAATGATAAATATGAATAAATAAATGAATTCTGTCGATCTGGGTGACACCATCCCCGCCCCGATTTTACAGATAACCAAAGCTTTTATACAGCGCTCTGATCTTGGTCTACACTGTTTGCAAATGACCCAGAATACCAGCCCAGTATTGATTTTACAGATTTATCATATGATGTCATGTCAGAGAATGTAATAATGTTACACGTACGTTGCGTTTACCTATGGCAGAATGTTTACATTTTTATTAAAAATCATGACTAAAATGCGTACTAAATGTCATATGATAATTTTTTCATGAATTTTTTTCCAGTAAAAGTAACATTTTTGCCACTTTTTTCAGTAGTCCGGTTCATTAATAATAGTGAAATGTCACATTGACCTGATAAAGCTCACTTGTCCTGAGTTAGCATATCTTTATCAGGTCAATATGTTACAGTGCGAATAATATAGGGGGTAACTGATAAATAAATGTTACCTGGATCAGAGATAGTCACATGGACAATAGCATACAGGAAGCTTCTGTAATTAGTAAATAGCCTAAAAAGATCTTTATTAACCCTTAACCTGCCGAGAAAAATAACATCTTAAAATGTCGTCTGCTTATGTCGTCTGCTGAATCTTTTTGCAAACTTTTGAAAAATATGTTTGCAAACAGGCAAACAGTGTGGACCCAGATCAGACTGCTCCTACAGGAGCAGTCTGATCTGGATCCACAATGTTTGCAACAATGACTTTTTAAAGTAACAGGCAGACCAACAAAGCAGACGACAATTGTCGTGATTGACATCTTATGGGTTAATAAACACTGGCTTGTGAACGGGCCTTCGTGGCCTAGTGGTTAAGAGCTCTGACTCTTAATCATTAGGTCTCTCACCACTGTGGTTCGAGCCTGGCTCGGGTCACATGTGAGACGCCAAGTTCTGCAACGGAAGGTCAGGTAATTTTTCTCCAGGTACTCCGGTTTTCGTCCACCTCTGATTAACGATCGGCTCGATATGAGTGAAATAATCTTGAAAGGGCTGTAAAACCAAAACAAACAAAATAAAAAACAACAACAAAAAAAAAAACACTGGCTTGTTGAAGGGATCGGGCTAGGTCAGCCATTTTGTAGAATTATACCCAAAATACTTAAAATCATTGTTATACAAAGTCAATACTTTACTCAGCAGGTCTTTAGGCACAGAGCTAATGTATGTATTCACCAATTCAACAGTTTTCAGGGCTGTGCTATTGCCCCTACGTGGTGGAAATCTAACATTTATGGAAAGTTCACGAAAGATAGCATTTGCTTCTATCTCCAAATTATCAAAGACTCCTATGTAATTGTAGTGCACTTTACAAGGCTCACACAGATTTTCATACAGATCATAGTGTGGGTTAAACCTTTTACCAACTTGGTGTTGATCGACTAAAAATTGTAAGAACATTTGGAAGGAAACGTCATTCTGCTTAAGTTTCCAGGAGCTCGTCTTGTTGAATGGGTGCTTTTCATAAAATGCTGCCATTTCTTTCACATATATGAACCTGTTACCAAGCTCAGGACGAAGAAGTTTATCTCTGTAGGCGGACACCAGTCTGTCAATGGGATCTCTAACAAACATAATCTTTTTGTAACTTTTCAATCTCTGTAACTGCTTATTAAGTTTCAGTTTACTCAAATATACGAGATGATGTTGCAGGCTTGAATGTACACCTTTTACATTATTTACTTCCTCCAGAGGAATGATACCCAGCAAATTTAGAAGCACGCGTTTGAAATTGGAGCAAGCCACTTTTGGTATGTAACAGAACAATATCTTTCTCTTGTCATCTACTAAGATTTTGTGGGCTGTCTGTTTTGATAGAATACTTGGCGTTTCTAATTTTGATTTTTCCACAGGATTGCCATGTTAAGTCTGCTCGTATCTTCATACGCTCCACTTCCGTCGTCTGGTTTCTGTCCTTAAAATGAAAAGTGCCTAGCAAAATTGAAGGTGCCAAAATGAAGGCAATGCATGGAGGACCTTCCATGAGTGTTCATGTATTAATATTTACATTTTCAATGTAAAGTCTAATGTTAAACCTATAGAAAACAATGTAGTTCATACTTCCATAGATGCATCAAGTCACATGATTTTCAGTGACATCAGGTGACGTCGGTCTGAACCATGGTTATCTACGGGTGTTGGTGACGTCAACGCCGATCCGCTCTTTGAAGAAAAAACAGCGTGTAAATGCTTCTCAGCTTTAAAAGTTTGCCCTATAAGCATTTCTTTTGCCCAGTGATGAGGGGCAAAGAATGTAAATATAAAAAATAAACTTTTTTTCTGCTTTTCATCAAAGTATGAATGACGGGGTCGCTAGCAAAGTTTTCATATGCGACCCACTGCGTTCATCCTTTCATGAACAGCAGAATCTTAATTGACTTAATTAAACAAGTTGAGGAAAAGGGATAAAATGCGAGGCTTCACTGAGCATTTAGGCTTCTTCCTCGACGAGTTTAATAAATTAATTAATACATGAGCACGAATGCAAGATTCTATCTATCATATGACATTTAAAACGATCGTTTCAAGAAAATGTCAATATTCCGCCATTAGTTAATGTGACGTTGTTAAGGACGTCATGTGTAACGGCAGAGTGCGTATCTAACCAATTCGCATATTTAATCCACTACTGGATTAGTGAATTTATTACATGGCGTTATTACATTCTCACACGCGATGTTATGTGATAAAGCTCATATTCCCTGTTTCACATAAACAAGCTCATATAATGAACACCCCTATGCAGAGAAGGGTGGGATTTACAAGGGTAGACATTATTTTCCTTTGTTTGCTAAAAACAAAAAAATGTGGGTAAAATGTGCCAAAGTGAGACGATTCTTTCAAGTACCAAACATCTATCTTGCAAACATAGTGGGTTCGAGTAAGCACCGTCCCAGTGAGGCGGTTCCAACAGGTACCAAAAGTCTATGTTTGTAAAGATTCTGAGTACTGTTTAGAACCGTCCCAGAGATGCAGTTCTAACAAGTACCAACAATCTATGTTTTTAAATATTCAGGGTACTAGTTAGAACCGTCCCAGAGAGGCGGTTCTAACATGTACCAACAATCTATGCTTGTAAAGATTGTGGGTACTGATTAGAGCCATCCCAGTGAGGCAGTTACCAGTGAGACGGTTACAATCTTTTTTATAAAGATTGTTGGTACTCGTTAGAACTGCCACAGCGAGGCAGTTCTAACAAGTACCAACAATCTATGTTTGTAAAACTTGTGATTAATCATTACTGTTCCAGTGAGGCGGTTCTAATAAGTACCAACAATCAAGGGGTTTAACATCCCCACCAACACTATTTTGGAAACGTTGCTTCCAATTTTGTGGGACTTTTACCCGACATTGAGATGAAATGACATCTCAAGCCCTGCCATCCAATGAAACCAAAACTGTTTATATGCATGGACAGTCAGACTTGCACCATTTTTGCCTGGGCAGGCTTAGAGCTTCTAAGCGGTTTACCTGTACTAATGTGCGCGGTCGGTTTCAGCTCTGCGTAGAAGCATCGTGCAGCCCGATCAAAGATTGTGTGTGTATTCGCCAGATTGCCAAAGTGAGATGTTTCTAACAAGTGCCAATAATCTATGCAAAGATTGTGGGTACTCATTAGAATCGTCCTAGTCAGCCAGTGCCAATAATCTATGTTTGTAAAGATTGTGGGTACTCGTTGGAACTGCCCTGGTGAGGCGGTTTTAACAAGTACCAACAATTTATGTTTGTAAAGATTGTAGGTACTCATTAGAACAGCCCCAGTTTTTGTTTCTTGTTTTTTTTTTTGTTTTGTTTTTTTTTTTTTAAGTAACAACAATCTATGTTTGTAAAGATTGTGGATACCCGTTAGAACTGCCTCAGTGAGACGGTTCTTACAAGTACCAACAATCTGTTTGTAAAGATTGTGGATACTCGTTAGAACTGCCTCAGTGAGACGGTTCTTACAAGTACCAACAATCTGTATTTTTAAACCTTTACCCTGCTGTAGGCGACAAGCCCTATCTTTGCAAACAGTGTAGATCCAGATCAGATGGCTTCTAAAGAAGCCATCTGATCAGGATCTATACTGTTTGGCATTCAGTTTATGAATTTGTAGCAATTAATTACATCAAATAATTTGATTGGTTGATAGACAGAAATGGGTGTGGCTTAAATGAATATTCAGCAAGAGAAGGGTTAAAGATTATTGGTACTCATCAGAACCACCCGAGTGCGGCAGTTCTAACAAGTAACAACAATTTATGTTCCCAGCAGAAATAACCACCCCAGTGCGGCAGTTCTAACAAGTAACAACAATTTATGTTCCCAGCAGAAATAACCACCCCAGTGCGGCAGTTCTAACAAGTAACAACAATTTATGTTCCCAGCAGAAATAACCACCCCAGTGCGGCAGTTCTAACAAGTAACAACAATTTATGTTCCCAGCAGAAATAACCACCCGAGTGCGGCAGTTCTAACAAGTAACAACAATTTATGTTCCCAGCAGAAATAACCACCCCAGTGCGGCAGTTCTAACAAGTAACAACAATTTATGTTCCCAGCAGAAATAACCACCCCAGTGCGGCAGTTCTAACAAGTAACAACAATTTATGTTCCCAGCAGAAATAACCACCCCAGTGCGGCAGTTCTAACAAGTAACAACAATTTATGTTCCCAGCAGAAATAACCACCCCAGTGCGGCAGTTCTAACAAGTAACAACAATTTATGTTCCCAGCAGAAATAACCACCCCAGTGCGGCAGTTCTAACAAGTAACAACAATTTATGTTCCCAGCAGAAATAACCACCCCAGTGCGGCAGTTCTAACAAGTAACAACAATTTATGTTCCCAGCAGAAATAACCACCCCAGTGCGGCAGTTCTAACAAGTAACAACAATTTATGTTCCCAGCAGAAATAACCACCCCAGTGCGGCAGTTCTAACAAGTAACAACAATTTATGTTCCCAGCAGAAATAAGTCCGGGTCCGAGTTGTCACATATAATCGCCTACTATCACTTATCCAGCCCGTTCCATACGAAAATTTGTGTACGGCCCCCACCCATCGGGGCTTGAAGAAATATATGGGCTGCATGATGCTTCCATGCAGAGCTGAATCCGACCTGCACACGAGTACTGGTAAACCGCTTAAGAGGATCTAAGCCTGCCCAAGCAAAGTGATGCGCACGAGTCGGACCATCAATTCTTATAAACCCTATTGGTTTCATTGGGCGATAGGGCTTGAGATGATATTTCATCTCAATGTCGAGTAAAAGTCCCACAAAATTGGAAGCAATGTCTCCAAAATGACCTTTACAGTGTTGACGGGGACGTTAAACCCCAAATCAAACAAAAAAAGAAAATTTGTCTACAAAATTGTATATAAAGAATGTTTTGTTTCTAAATCTAAGTTATCCATTGCATGGCAATGGGGAATGAAAGTTTGTATGAATTATTTACGTCACATGACCAAGATGGCCGCCATGCCCACATATGAAAAAAAAAATCTTCTCCAGAACCTCTGGGTCAACTTGAAGTTGCCTTGCAACTTGGTATGTAGCTTCAGGGGGCTGAGAACTGCCAAGTTTGTCCAAATGATGACCTTAGGTTGACCATGATCTACTTCATGGCAAGGTAAAAGCTGATCCCTTAGGCTTTGGAATGGCTAAAATGTAAAGCAATATTTTTTTTCCAAAACTATTGAGAGTAGGTACTACACGAAGGTCGGCCCCCGCCAATCGGGGCTTGAAGAAATAGATGGGCTGCACGATGCTTCCACGCTGAGCTGAAACCGACCACACATGAGTACTGGTGCAAGTCGGTCCGTCCATGCATATAAACCCTATTGGTTTCATTGGGCGACAGGGCTTGAGATGTCATTTCATCTCAATGTCGGGAAAAAGTCCCACAAAATTGGAATACAGTGTTAAACCTCAATTCTAACACAGCGCGCCTATATACGCAATGGAAAATAACTGTGTTTTATTCTACAACAAATCACGGCAAGGAAGAGCGTGACGAGTGACGTCATTAAAAACTGCAAAGTTATGACGTCACTAGTCGATTTCCTTGACGTTGGACGGTGTAGCGTCATTTTCTCGCATCGAAAACGTTAGAAAAGGATACAAATGCATGTGTTTCAGTCGATAAATTTAGCGGGATTTCTTCTAACAATGGCGAAAAGTTGTGAGAATTTGAAGGAAACAACAGCATTATTGCCGGGTTTCAGCGTGTTAGAATCGAAATAGATCATCTCTAGCTAGTGATTTGTTAGGTAATAAATCACAAGTTGTCGGTCAATTGTAAGTAGACAAATCACGCGCGCTACGCGCTCGTGATTTGTCTACTTTACAACTGACCTCCAAACTGAGATTTATTACGCAACAAATCACAGCTAGAGCTGATCTATTTCTTAAATCAAACAAACAAACTACACGAATGTCTGTGAATATTAAATGAGCCAGGGCACAATATTTCCTACAATTTACATGTGCGACTAGTGAAGAATCAGATCAGCCTGCGCATCCACATAGTCTGACCGGAGCCATCTCTTGCTGCATGAAGGAGCATTGGACCCTTAACTATCCTTAGAGCGCACAGCTAAGACTCTTATTAGACTGTGCGGATGCGCAGGCTGATCTGAGTCTTCGCTGGGCGCACATGTAAATTGTAGGAAATGCTGTACCCCAGTCCAGGTCTCCATCAACATTTTAAGGTCTGCTTATCTTAAACCTGGGCCGACTTTAATTAAATTTCACATGAAGCTATATGATAATGGGGGGGGGGGGGGTGTAAAATGGCCCAGAACAAAAGACCAAATATGGCTAGGTACTATTCTAAGTATTAACATGAGAATGTAATAACTAGTCAAATTGACTAATACTTAGTCATTTAATCATCAAAAACATACTTTTTTGAAAACAAACTGATGTTAGTCAGTTTGACTAATTATTTCTTTCATCTTTCATTGCAGGAACAATGAATGTAACTGGCCAGTCCGATATGCCCCTAGCTATTGGCTGGGCCGTAAAACCACAGAACTTTGCCTTTGGAAATGTTGTACGAGTATAAATACCTTCAGAAACGTCCTTTTTAACTCCAAGATTTCTATACCGACCGGTTGTATGGACAGGCTAGTTTTTACTAAAACGAAAGAAAAACAACAATTGAGCAAATACAAACAAATATATAAAACCAACATTTTGATTTTGAAAGTAAAAACGGGCTTTTGAACGTGAAAGCAATGTTTAAAATGACACCATTTTAAATGGCACCGTTTCAAATTCATTATTTGCATCGGGCCGCGACAGGTGAAAAGATGTCTTTTGATATGTGCGCCTAGCGAATGGGCAGGCTGATCTGAGTCTTGGCTGATCGCTAGCTGGGTGTTTGTTGACCCTATGCTTAGTCATGCAGAGTGATAAAGCGGGTATTTTTATTCAGGTTTTTACGGCCGTTTCAATATTATTTCACTTATTTAGAGCCAGTCGTTAATCAGAGGTGGACGACAACCGAAGTACCCGGAAAAATACCACCTGATCTTCCGTTGCAGAACTTGTCGTCCCACATTTGACCCGCGCGAGGCTCGAAACCACAGCGGTGAGAGGCCCAATGATCGAAAGTGAACGCTCCAACTAAAATGCCACGGAGGACCGTATAAAGTGGGGTTTACCGCTGGGCGCACATTCTCGGAGACACAGTTTTGTTTGGCGAGAGCCGTTAACTACAGTAGTTTTCCGCTTGCTATTGTCCACGTGACTTTCGCTGACCATGTATGAACTACAGCTAACGGTTATTCATAGCAGCGCGTTTCTTCTGTTACGTCAGAGCGCTGAGTTGAAAGGATTGGTTATCTGTAACTCGACAAACAGTGTGGACCCAGATCAGACGCCGCAAAACGCTGTTGCTTAAAATTCTGGCAGTTAAGGATTACGTCTCAGTACAGGATTGTTTTTTTGTTTTTTTTACTCAGACCGCCCCCGCCCATAGGGGCTTGAAGAAATATATGGGCTGCATGATGCTTCCACGCAGAGCTGAATCTGGCCCGCACACTAGTACTGGTAAACCGCTTATAGGATCTAAGCCTGTCCAGGAACCGCGGTGCGAGGCGGACCGTCCTTGCTAATAAACCCTATTGGTTTCATTGGGCGACAGGGCTTGAGATGCCATTTCATCTCAATGTCGGGTAAAAATCCCACGAAATTGGAAGCAACGTCTCCAAAATGATCTTTACAGTGTTGACGGGGACGTTAAACCTCAAATCAATCAAACAAACAAACAAACAAACAGTCTGCACTCAGAGATAATCAGCCCACCAGTGCTGACAGTACTTTGATTTTGATAGATAACAGGAAATAATGGCAGTTTGTGGGTCTTCAGTGGAAATAATCAAAGCGCTGGGAGGACTGGCTTTACGAAAACACCCCTACACAAATGTATTGGAAGATTTTACCACCCCAAAAAAAGGACATTCTCCAGATAAAAAAATCTGATGTTTTTCTTATTTTTTTCTCAAAACATAGATTGCGGGGACTCGATAGAACCGCCTTGACGAGGCGGTTCTATCGAGTACCCACAATCTATATTTTTGAGCAGAAATAAGAAAGATAATGTTTACCCATCAAAACCCCAGTTTTACTATATAAAAGTAGGGTTAAAGGGGGTCAAAATTATATAGGCTTGTTTTCGTGATGGGTGGGTCGAATGTCCCTGAATGAAGGGAGGAAAAGTGGTACTGGACGAGGACTTTGACTGATTGACCCTTAAATTCTTTATTTCATGAAACAGTGAAGATCCTGATCAGACGCCGCGTTATGCGGCGCCTGATCTTGGTCTACACTGTTTTCCTATGACCAAGTACACAAACAGCGTTTACTTTTTACACATCGCTCTGATGTCATAGGTAGAAGACTAGTCCTGCTATTATAAACTCGTACCTGGATTTTTAGAATCCATATGATCTTAAATGCTGGTGGGACGTAAACCTTCTCATACACGCATGTACGCACGCACGGGCACACATATACACACGCACGCTCGGACGCGCGCGCGCAGAATCAGTTAAGAGACTTCTGAGACTTCAATGTATAAGCGACGGGACTTGGGTTCGATTACACACTTCTCCACAATGCGGACGAGTCTTTTAACATAGATCCCGATCTTATATGGCCTTAATTATTGGTGCATGGGGTGTTAAACGTTAAACCCAAATTCTCATATTGACATGCTTTCCTCATGTGGATTTTGCCTCGGCCATGTCTTTTGGTGCATTTCTAATAGCTTTACAAAAACACTCCAAGGGTTCAAATACAGATGGCTCGGGTTTCTATAGCTGATTCGAACTCGTTTTTTGAGTCCCGATAGCTCTAGAATAGAAAAGAATAGATAATCAAAGCACTAAGACACTTTGTGGCTCAGGCATGTGCATGCGTGCGTGTGTTTACGTCACACCTACATCTAAAGTCATACTGAGACGGAACCTTGGATTAAAGACTCACCCGAAAGTCACCAGAAGCCCCGAATCGAACCCATGGCCCTTGGCTTTTGAGGCGAGTAGCTTAACCATTGCACCACGAGGGCTTCTACTGGGCGATTGATTGTCTTTGAGTAAAAAAAGAATGGCCCAGAACGAGGGACTTATAATGTTTCGTTTAACCTTTAAATTCCTGTACTTTAAGTGTAGAACCAGATCAGACGCCGCCTTCTGATCTGGGTATACGAGACATGTTTCATGTTTATTTGAACAAACTGTATTCAATACTAACTCAAGGCAAAGAAGATTTCGAATTCTTCGTTTCTGAAGCCGCCGTTTTTATATGCCCATATACCAAAATCCATCGGGGCTGCGTCTGGGCTTTTGGGTATCCATTCATCTCGAGATTCCGGGCATTGAGGAAATTAAGTGTATTTCAGCCGTGTGACTTGCAGCACTGTCCTGGTGGAACACCATGTCCCTTGATGAGGCCCCAGCGAACAATCTTGGCATATCCTCGTCGAGAAAAGGGGTCAGAACATGACGCACGTAGTACTGAGAGTCCACCTTTACACCCCTATCAATGATTCCAAGCTTAGTTGTACCATGGGAGCTCACCCCAGCCCAAGCCATGAAGCCTGGAGCGAAACTGTCAAGTTTGACATACTTAATTTTATCACGTTCAATATGAGGTTGCCTGACATAGCACATGCGTCTCCTGCCATAACTACCTCGCTTCGTCAGTAGTAACAACGTTTTTCCATTTGTCACCATTCAACTTCCGGTAAAGCTTACACGATCGTTGACGGCGTTTCTAAGTCTTGCTTTCAGCACATGAAGAATTATTCTGTATATTGTGGAAGCAGATACACCCAGCTTTGTCGCCATTTCACGTTGTGTCGGTGGGTTAATCCTGTCTATCATGGCAAACACTTTTCTGACAATGTGCCTCAGAGTGGCATTTTGGCACAATTTTGCTTTTGTTTTTGTTTTCTGGAATTCTGCGTGTAGAATTGTTCATATCCTTTTTATCCCCCGACCGAATAGGTTCGGGGGATATAGCGATCAGCCTGACGTCCGTCCGTCCGTCCGTAGACGCAACCTTGTGATGGCCATAACTCTATACCCTTTGAGATTCATTGATTGTTCTTGGCACATTTGTTCACAAGGCTGAGACGGCGTGTTATGCGCAAGAACCAGAACTCTGGATGCCATTCTTTTTTAGTTATCTCCCCTTTTAATAAAATAGAATGACTACTTTGTGATGGCCATAACTCCAATACCCTTTGAGATATATTCATGGTACCTGGCACAGTTGTTCACAAGGCTGAGACAGCGTGTCATGCACAAGAACCACAGCTCTCGCTGCCATGGTTTTTGAGTTATCTCCCCTTCCAATAAAATAGAGTGACTACCTTGTGATGGCCATAACTCCAATACCCTTTAAGATATATTGATGATACCTGGCTAAGTTGTTCACAAGGCCGAGACGGTGTGTCATGCACAAGAACCACAACTCTGGCTGCCATGGTTTTTGAGTTATCTCCCCTTCCAATAAAATAGAGTGACTACCTTGTGATGGCCATAACTCCAATACCCTTTAAGATATATTGATGATACCTGGCTAAGTTGTTCACAAGGCCGAGACGGTGTGTCATGCACAAGAAC
Source organism: Lucinisca nassula (assembly GCA_963580285.1). Taxonomy (NCBI): domain Eukaryota; kingdom Metazoa; phylum Mollusca; class Bivalvia; order Lucinida; family Lucinidae; genus Lucinisca; species Lucinisca nassula. Next base: position 104,465,815 of record OY757019.1, read on the forward strand.
CACAACTCTGGCTGCCATGGTTTTTTAGTTATCTCCCCTTCCAATAAAATAGAGTGACTACCTTGTGATGGCCATAACTCCAATACCCTTTAAGATATATTGATGATACCTGGCACGGTTGTTCACAAGGCCGAGACGGTGTGTCATGTACAAGAACCACAACTCTGGGTGCCATGGTTTTTGAGTTATATCCCCTTCCAATAATATAGAATCACTACCTTGTGATGGCCACATCTCCAATACTCTTTGAGATATATTGATGGTACTTGGTACAGTTGTACATGAGGTAAAGCAGGTGTGTCACGTGCAAGAACCACAACTCTGGGTGCCCTGGTTTTTTTAATTATCTCCCCTGACAATATAACCTTTCGATGGCCGTAACTCCAATACCCTTTGAGATATATTGATGGTATTTGGCACAATTGTATACAAGGTTGAGACGGTGCTTCATGCCTAAGAACCACAATTCTGGGTGCTATGATAAATATTTGAGTTATCTACCCTTCCAATATAACAGTATGACCAGCTTGTGATCACCATATTTCCAATACCCTTTGAGACATATGGATGGTACTTCGTACAGAAATACATGAGCTTAAGCAGGCATGTCAAGCACAAGAACCACAATTCTGAGTGCCCTGGTTTTTTATTTATCTCCCCTGACAGCATAATCTTTTGATGGCCATAACTGCAATACTTTTGGTGATATATTGTTGGTTTAATTCTGGTGCACTTTCTATTGGTAAACAATCTTCTGAAGGCCATATTGGCTTTTGGTCGGGGGATTTGCCATCTCTTCCGATGGCTATTTTTATGTTAGATATTGTCCCAACGGAAACGGTATGTCCCAGTCTCAGAAGCTTCCTCCGAATCATACTATATGACGTTTTCCGTTGTAACTGGCATTTTATCTTGCCCTCCACAACAGCACTAATTGTATTCCTTTCCATGCGAACACTATACATAAATACACATGTAAACAGAACTACCTATTGAACCATATAAGTACCGAGAAATGTTGTTTTATGGTGAGCGATAGTCACGTGGACAATAGCAGGCGGGAAACTTCTGTAGTTAGTAACTTTTAGTCGATTGATTAACAATCCGCCCTAAAAAGTATTACGGGATACTTCAGGATCCTTCTCATTTATTATGCCTCCGCCTATTCGAAGAATAGCGGAAGGGCATTAAGTATTACCCGTACATCCGTCCGTCCCACTTCGTGTCCGGGCCATAACTCCTAAACCGTATTGAAACTTTACAGGTGCATGCATGGCATTGAGACGATGTGTATGAACATGGAAGACAACTTTTGCTTTTTGTTTTTGAATTATCTGCCCTTGACTTAGTTCCTTATAGTAAACTGTGTCCGGGCCATAACTCCTAAACCGTATGGAATATATTTATGAACCTTTGCAGGTGCATGCATGGCATTGGGACGATGTGTCATGAACAAGGAAGACAACTCTTGCTTTTTTAAATTATCTGCCTTTGACTTTGTTCCTTTTAGTAAACTGTGTCCGGGCCATAACTCCTAAACCGTATGGAATATATTTATGAAACTTTACAGGTGCATGCATGACATATGAACATGGAAGACAACTTTTGCGTTTTGTTTTTTAATTATCTGCCCTTGACTTAGTTCCTTATAGTAAACTGTGTCCGGGTCATAACTCCTAAACCGTATGGATTATATTTATGAACCTTTACAGGTGCATGCATGGCATTGAGATGATGTTGCATGAACAAGGAAGACAACTTTTGTTTTCTTGAAAAATGATATCTACCTTAATAATAACTTAATGTTATACCTGTTACAATTACAAACCTTTTTTTCTGAATGGCATTTTGGCGGGTACATCCGTGTCCTATAGACACTTTTTCTAGTTACGAAAATGAAAAGTTGTGTGTTCTCATTAGAATCGCCTCATAGAACCGCTTCTAATACACAGAATAATTCATTATTTTCTAGATCGAAGAGATATCCTCTGTTACATCCTGGTATGCCTCCTGGCAAGCCGTTAACCATCAGTGGCATCAGTAACCCTATATCGGATAAATTTTTCTTGCACACCAGACAAGGACATCCGTGATTTTACCCTGGGATAGAAATTTATGTTCTGACCCTGGTGTTCCGACCCCAAATCGAATATAATCGCGTGTTTGATAAGTGCACTGGTTGATTACAACCTCATGCGCGGCGTCGTCATGCGTGACGTCACTAAACATTCCTGTTGTGTCATCACAAAATGGCGAACATCGGTAACCGAAGTGACAGCAGCATTAAAAATTCGCAATAGAAATGGAAGGTATGCAAGAAAAAGAATCCTATATGGGTGTGAGGGGTGGATAGAAAAATCCGTCCCTCGGGATCACTGTCCGGCATCACTCGGCAAGCCTCGTGATGCCGGACAGTGACCCTCAGGACAGATTTTTCCATCCACCCCTCACACCCATATAAGATTCTTATATTCTGATCCCGATGATGTTCGAGCCCTTGAAGTTCGTCCTCTCAATTAGCAAACGTTGGGTTGAATCTTATAAATGATGTAGATCTAATTCTTAACCATCGCGCCTCCGTGGCCTTATGTTAAGAGCACTGACTCTGTCACCGCTGTTGTTCGCGCCTCGTTTAGGTCACATGTGAGACGCTATGTTCTGCAACGGAAGTGTACTTTTTCTCCGGATTCTCCGGTTTTCGCCCACCTCTGATTAATGATCAGCTCGGAATAAGTGAATGGACCGTAAAACCCAAACCACCCCACCCCTCACATCCGCAAAGAAAAACTTAACCGTCGCAATAATTACACATTTTTGTACTTATACAGAGGCTGTTTTGTAACCACACTCATGGAATAACTGAACAGCAGTCACCCAAACAAGAAGAAGAAGAAGAAGAAGAAGAAGAAGAAGAAGAAGAAGAAGAAGAAGAAGAAGAAGTGATACTTACCTTCAGGGTAGACCACAAGAACAAGCAATGACCCAAATCCACATAACAATATGAAACTATACAGAAAGGTAGACTTTAAACGTTTTTCTCTCTTTTCCATATCTCGGCTTTTTTTGGCAGAGTCTACAGGAATTGTTTTGCCGCTGATTCTATTTTATTTTATTTAAAAAAAATAGATCAGTTCTGGTTGTGATTTGTTGAGTAATAAATCACAGTTTGGAGGTCAGTTATAAAGTAGATTAAATCGCGAACGCGTAGTGCGAGTGATTTGTCTACTCATCTGACCGACAAACAGTGATTAACCCATAGCATGTGGGAAACCCCTAAAGGGCTACCTTGGCAAACAGTGCAGGCCCAGATCAGACGCCGCAGAATGCGGCGTCTGATCAGGGCTTGCACTATTTGCTCACTGAATGTTCCTTAAAAAATAGAGTACAAACTTAAAAAAAAAAAAAAAAAAAAAAAAAAAAAAAATAGGCCCACTACCCCTTATATGACAAATGGACTTGTCCAACATAAAGCGATGGAAGAGTCCACTAGCATACAATGGGTTAATAACTCAACAGTTTACATGCTAGAGCTGATCTTTTTCGATTCTAACACACTGAAAATCGGCAATAATGTTGTTTCTTTCCCCATTGTTAGAAGAAATTCCCCCAAAATTACTGACTGTAATACATGCAGTTAGGTCTAAAAATAGCTGTGTATCCTTAACCCGACCGACCCTGATTTTTTGTACTGACACTGCAATTTTTATTGCCATCAAATTGCCATCCAGAAAAAAAAAAATTTTTTTTTACCATAAAATTTTCTAGCAATTTTGATAAACATTCACAAAACTGTCAAAATAGCGTAACTAATACTAAAACCCTGTTCTTTTGCTTCCTTGGTGCTTTTAACCTCATTAATTGAATGTTTTCAGCTATTTTTTAGGCCTTATGTCGTTTTGTAACGTTTTCGATGCGAGAAAATGACATTACACCGCTCTAGAAGTGACGTATAAAGGGGCGGCTGTTTGTCCCAAATCTTCTTCTCTGGCAGTATATTGCAGAGTAAATCACAGTTTTATAGGATAAACGATCATTGTTGTCACGTTGATGAAAAGCACAAAAAGAGCCGGTGCGATTCTTCCGTTGTCGTCGTCAGCAACCACAAAAGTTTAGGCCGAACTTGACGTTTTTTTAAGAGCTCATATTTTCCAAACACTCCAGACTTGGCATAATGATATTAGTCCAACGGTATATTTAGCACAACCACTACAATCGACTATATGATCCTGAGGTCAAGGTCACAGACATAGAGAGAAAATCATGGTTCTCACAGGCATCATATACTAGTTTCTCATGGTACCAAGGGTTCCATGGTACCGGGGTAAACAATATTTTGCTGAATTTTGAATCTTGTACATGTCCCACGGGCGTGATATTCTCACATCAATAAAGTAGGATATATTTCTTTCCATTGAAATATATTTCATTACATTGTTATTATACATATCTGGATAAATATCTAGAAAGTTAAAGGGCAGGCGGAATATGAGTTTTCACATTTTCTCTTTACCCCCCTGGTTGTTAAATTTGTCTTTAGTTTATTTTTAAAATACCCAATGATTTTTCTTTTGTGGCTTAAGATTTTCTCAGGTAGTTCTTATAAACTGAAATATGGAAAGAACCGTCCTGCATATTTCATGTTGATATATACTGCCTTCTAAAGGTATGCTATTCGTTTAGCATTGAAAGTAAATTTTAGCCTCAAGTGCACAGATGGTCTATGCATGCATTCTTTAAAACACTCCAAACTTTCCCAGTATTTCTGCGCCCAAATGACACCTCTGAGTATAAGCTTAGAAGTTGAGGTCATATGATGAATCAAACTTGCTTGACTTTCACATAACCCTCGTGATGATTAGTACCCCCTGTGTCTCAACTGCAGTTTACTTTATTATACCCATTTGCGGGATTAAAATCAATGAAAAAATATTTTAAATCATTTTTGCAGTTTCTCCTATTTTCAGAACTAATCTTTATTGTTTTAAATAATATAAAATGCCATTACAGGTATTTTTTGGCGAATCAGTTTTCTATATTTGTCACTTCTGTATTTTATCGCTGAATAGCTCTTACTTTGAAATATTTAGACTGAAACATTAACTACCTTGGTACCATGGGAAACCAGGCTACCTTGTCTATTTACTGTGTACCCATTAACCCATTGCATGCGGGAACCCCTAAAGGGGTACCGTAGCAAAAAGTGCAGGCCCTAAAAGGGTACCTTAGCAAACAGTGCAGGCCCAGATCAGACGCCGCAAAACGCGGCGACTAAACAGGGCCTGCGCTATTTGCTTACAGAATTATTTCGATTAAAACGAAAAAATATGTCTGATACCCCTTATATGACAAATGGACTAGTCCAACGTATAGCAATGGAAAAGTCTACTAGTCTACAATGGGGTAATGACGTTAATGTGACTTCGCTTACACGTTGTGAGTCTGCTGGGATCTTACTTATTTTCATGTATACTTAAGTATAGCGGGCTTTGTCGAGTGCCTATATTGACTTAACCGCTTAATTATACTTCTCATTAGAGCTTAAAGTTGTTTGCTTTTATTTGTTATTAATTGATTATCCTATATTACACAAGGTCAACCAATATTCAACAATCATAAATCATGTTTTTAATTGCGTCAATTAATAAAATTGTCATTAATCAAGTAATTTTGTATTGGCCCAGTTACAGGTCCTCGGTCAGCTGTATTGGCCTCGGCCTTCGGCCTCGTGCCAATACAGCAGACCTCAGACCTGTACCTGGGTCAATACGAAATTACTTGATTAATAACATTATATTATTAATCTATATTTCCTTTCAAAGTGACAGAGATAATCAATACAGTTGTAAATGCTCTGTTTGCTGGGTATTTTGTTTTTCAGCAGACGACATTTTGAAATGTACATATTTTCCAGTAAACGTGATTTTGACGTTTCATGCAGCTGTCTCCTATGGAGAAAATTTGAATGATAGGAGACAATTTGAATGAGACGTCAAGTCCTGTTTTAGGGAAAATACAACTTGTCATCTAAATTAGCCCAGAGAATTACTAAGAAATCAGCGTTTCGTTACGATAACACACTCGTGCGACATATTTTTTATCACATTTCCAAAATGGATACCTTTCTGGTGAACATCCGTGATATTTTTAGTATTTATACTGAAAACATAGGTTGTGGGTGCCCGTTAAAACCACGGGGCGGTTCAAACGAGTACCCAAAATCTATGTCTTGGAGCAGAAATAAGAAAAAATAATGTATACCCCGTAAACCCCAGTTTTCTCTATGTAAAATGGGGTTTAGGGGGTATTCATTTCACGGACTTGTTCACGTGATGATTATTGGCCTGCCAGCGAAGGCTAAGATCAGCCTGTATATTCATGCAAGCAAATCAGAACCATCGATTGCCGCATGGAACTTAGTGCACATGTTGTTTTAAGTCTGTTCTTTCAGCGGATTGGGTCAGCCGAGGCTTTCCCTAAGTAACTTCTGTCCGTTTGTTTATGTTGAGGTTTTACGTCCCCGTCATTTTTGGGGCGATAGCCCCATAGTATTCAAAAAAGTGATTTTGGCACTACTTTTGGAAGTACTGCATACGACCTAATCGCCAACAAGAGACACCGTGAGAAAATAGAGTCCCATATTCGAAACAGTTTCAAAAGTAACTCATAAAATGAAACATGCAGCCGATGGGAATAAACATTATATCTTGAATGTTTAATGATCGCACCTGACCTCCTGTTTACTTTCAAATAAGTTTACCGTGGCAGGGATTCTCTGAGGGATTCCCCGTGTACAAAACGTGAATGAAAACACGGTAAATCAATACGCATGCAGCATCTTTTTATAGATCAGTACAATTACCCCATTTAACAGCTCACTTTGTACCGGAAATCGCAAAAACTGGCAACTGGCAAACAGTGCAAGCCCAGATCAGATACCACAGAACGCGGAGTCTCATTAGGGCCTACACTGCATGTTTGCTAAAGGTTCAGCCATTTTCGCGATAAATTTTGAAGAAGCCACTACCTGACATCCTAAATTTTGAAATGAACTCGTTATATACTCATTCCATTTAGTACAACATGGGTTAAAAGTACACAATGGGATTGATTATGTAATTATTTGTCATGAACCCATATAAGCCTTGTTAATAAGTTTGGAGTGGTTCGTGTCCAATTGTAGAGGTGGTTCGTGTCCAATTATAGAGGAACCAGGTTTGTATTGCACGACCCGCAGAAAAAGCGACCGACTGAAGTCGGTTGATTTCTAAGAGTGCCCTAAAATCACCGTGTCATTCTGTCAGTCTGTCAATCTGTCTGTCCGTCCGTAACCCGTTTGTGAAAATTGGTGATAGTGACTTAACCGCTTAGAATATTTAAACAATTTTTGGCATACTGATAGATATCAATGAGATCTAACCAATGAACTTGAGAAATATTACATTCCATTAAGTATAGCCTCGCCGAGGCGAAAAATGTGAAAATTTTCGAACGGCTTCTCCTCGGAAACCGTTGGGCCGATTGAGGTCAAATTTAATATGGAGCCTCTATGGGATGGGGGAAACCAAAATTTGCTCATGGGGTCCAGGTCACATGACCAAAATGGCCGCCAAGTCATATATGGTAAAAACCCTTCAAAAATAGTCTTCTCTAGAATCACTGGGCAGATTTCCACGAAACTTGATAAATAGCATCTGGGACGTAGGCCCATCATAAATTGCTAAAATTGTGACCCTGGGTTGACCTTGACCTTCTTTGTGCCTAGGTCAAACTTTGACACATATGCTTTTGTTGGTATATTTAAACAATTTTTGGCATACTGATAGATATCAATGAGATCTAACCAATGAACTTGCGAAATATTACATTCCATTTAGTATAGCCTCGCCGAGGCGAAAAATGTGAAAATTTTCGAAATGCTTGTACTCGGAAACCGTTGGGCCGATTGAAGTAAAATTTCATATGGAGCCTCTATGGGATGGGGGAAACCAAAATTGGCTCATGGGGTCCAGGTCACATGACCAAAAGGGCCGCCAAGCCATATATGGTCTGTCTGTCTGTCCGTCCGTAACCCGTTTGTGAAAATTGGTGATAGTGACTTAACCGCTTGGAATATTTAAACAATTTTTGGCATACTGATAGATATTAATGAGATCTAACCAATGAACTTGAGAAATATTACATTCCATTAAGTATAGCCTCGCCGAGGCGAAAAAGTGAAAATTTTCGAACTGCTTCTCCTCGGAAACCGTTGGGCCGATTGAGGTCAAATTTCATATGGAGCCTCTATGGGATGGGGGAAACCAAAATTTGCTCATGGGGTCCAGGTCACATGACCAAAATGGCCGCCAAGTCATATATGGTAAAAACCCTTCAAAAATAGTCTTCTCTAGAATCACTGGACAGATTTCCACGAAACTTGATAAATAGCATCTGGGACGTAGGCCCATCATAAATTGCTAAAATTGTGACCCTGGGTTGACCTTGACCTTCTTTGTGCCTAGGTCAAACTTTGACACATATGCTTTTGTTGGTATATTTAAACAATTTTTGGCATACTGATAGATATCAATGAGATCTAATCAATGAACTTGCGAAATATTACATTCCATTTAGTATAGCCTCGCCGAGGCGAAAAATGTGAAAATTTTTGAACTGCTTCTCCTCGGAAACCGTTGGGCCGATTGAAGTCAAATTTTATATGGAGCCTCTATGGGATGGGGGAAACCAAAATTTGCTCATGGGGTCCAGGTCACATGACCAAAATGGCCGCCAAGCCATATATGGTAAAAACCCTTCAAAAATAGTCTTCTCCAGAACCACTGGGCAGATTTCCATAAAACTTGATAAATAGCATATGGGACGTAGGCTCATCATAAATTGCTAAAATGGTGACCCTGGGTTGACCTTGACCTTCTTTGTGCCTAGGTCAAACTTTGACACATATGCTTTTGTATTGGAAAAGTGAGAATGCATTTTATCCTGCAAACGATTCAGAATACAGTACTAAAGTATAAGATATAATTTTGCTCCTTTTATTGGGGGAACCGTTTTAGGTCCAGGTCACATGACCAAAATGGCCGCCATACCCATATATGGTAACACACATAAAGCTAAAAGCATCCGGCGGGTCGTGCACTTCAGCTGAAGCACTGGTTGTTAGCAGTAATTGCTTTAAAAATATATGTACTTTCAGCAACAGTTTAGACACAGATGAGACGCAACGTATTGTGGCGTCTGATCTGGGACTGCAATATTTGCAAATGTCCCCAAAAATTCTGCTAGGCATCGGCCTTGGGATCGATACCTGCCGGGATCGGCAACATTCTTTCTGGGAGATTGATCATGAAATCTTTTCCGCGGTGATTATCTCCCTTTCGCTGATTCAAGAAGGGCGGTTGGCAGTTTCTGGTGAAAGATTCTGCACTGCACTGGTTTAGGTGAAAGCCTCTGGACCGTCCATACCCGATAGGACGATTCTAATGAGTACACACAACATACATTTGCAAGATAAATGAAGAAATTCTCCTCACATTATCCCTATATCATATTAGGAGGAATTCCCTACGGGCCCAAGAACGGGTTCGACTCATCCATGGTAAACGAGCCTTCGTCTTTCGAGCCGTGGAAGTTCCCCTGTATTTGGATATCTGGGCTATGGGAAGAGGTCTCTCGGAACTCAAGTGCGAGTGAATATAAGCCATGGTACACGAGTTGCGAGTTTTCAAAAAAAAAAAAAAAAAAAATCTGCGCTTCAAGCAAACAGTAGATCCTGAGCTGCGGCCCATTAGGATAGTATTGTTGTGTTATCGGAGGGAGTGATCAAGTTCCTTAAGAGGCTTGAATCCGTCTAAAGCTTTAGGACCTGATGAGTTTCATCCCAGAGTCCTGAACGAATTAACAAATGAACTGGGCAGGTCAAGTGTTTGCACATCTCCATTACATGAAATTGTCATCGTTATGCATCGGTTGTGTTACAGTTTAATGACTCTTAACACTTATGTGACATTTTGTGTCGTCTCCCAGTGAAAGGGATAAGGCTGACACGATTAATCGCATAATCGATCAATCGATCGATAAATAAAAAAAAAAATGACTATCATTTCTGATTTGCTTTTAATCGATTACTTGATAGGTACAATTTGCTACCCAAAGTTATGCCCAAAATAGCTGGATGAGTGGCAAACAGTGCAGACCCTGATGAGACGCCGCATTATGCGGCGTCTCATCTGGGTCTACACTGTTTGCTCAGGCCTATCTGTTCAAATATACATACGGTAAAGTGCAACATATGGTAAGAGTCATGATCAGAGAGAAAGCCAGACAGGTAAAATTATGACAAAAGCCTTAACGATTACTAATCGATTATCGATCGTAATGACATGCATGGTAATCGATTATCTTTTCAGCTCCGATTACAGCCCTAGAAAGGAATATGAGATGGTAGGAGACGAAAGGGAGGGTCAGGATAGGTAAAGGAAAAGTAATGAAAGAATGGAAGAAACAGAAGAAATGAAACATGGTCCTGTACTCATAGCTGCTGCAAGAATAACAGACCTTGTCCATCTGTAAGCTAATATCAGATAGAGGCCCCGGTGACATAACAGACATGATACACTCGCCACGCCCGACCACTGCCAATAGGCGTGACTGGCCATTGTAAAATACATAATGACAAACAGTAAATTATGGTCTTTCATAATTAATTAAAAAAAAAAAAAAATGATAGCACTTAAAACATTTATTGTTTCTTCATTTTAATCCTTTTTATAAATGACTAGAATGTTAATATTTATAAATAAAAAAAAACTGAAAAAGTATTTTTTTTCTGATGAAAATTCGTGATATTTTTCTTATAATCCAAAGGTTTTTGGCGCCGGTGGAAATAAAGGTCCCGGATTAACTCTTAAGATTCCGAGAAAAACTGCATTTAAAATGTCGTCTGCAGGAACTTCTTGCAAACATTTCAAACACATCTGGGTCCACAGCCCCCGCCCATAGGGGCTTGAAGAAATATATGGGCTGCATGATGCTTCCACGCAGAGCTGAATCCGGCCCGCACACTAGTACTGGTAAACCGCTTAGAGGATCTAAGCCTGTCCAGGAACCGCGGTGCGAGGCGGACCGTCCGTGCTAATAAACCCTATTGGTTTCATTGGGTGACAGGGCTTGAGATGTCATTTCATCTCAATGTCGGGTAAAAGTCCCACAAAATTGGAAGCAACGTGTCCAAAATGACCTGTACAGTGTTGACGGGGACGTTAAACCTCAAATCAAACAAACAAACAATGACGTTTAAAGAAACCGACAGACAACAAAGCAGACAACAATTGTTGTGATTCGCATTTTATGGGTTAACATAACCGTGCATTCTTATATGGATTGCATTAATAGGTACATGTATTAAATATGAGCCCCGCCAAGCGAATTTGTGTCTTCGAGCATTCCGTCATGACAAATTTTAACTGCGCATGCCCAGCCATTCAGAGAGGCCAGGCATATGGCTTTCTGTCTGAAGGTTCCTCTTGATTCACTGCTTGTATGAGCGAGCAGCGAAGGTTCTGGCGAGACTGCGCGGATGCGCAGGCTCAACTGAACTTTCGCTGCTCGCATAGGCGACAAGTACCAAAATCGCTTGACGGGGCCCATATATACACGGCCCCCGCCATTCGGAGCTAAGGGAAATAGATTGGGTTGCATGGTGCTTCCACGCAGAGCTGAAACCGATCGCACACGAGTACTGGTAAACCGCTTAGAAGCCTGTCCAGGCGAAGTGGTGCGAGTAGACCTGCCATCCATGCATATAAACACTATTGGTTTCATTGAGCGGCAGGGATTGAGATGTCATTTCATCTCAGCGTCGGGTAAAAGCCGCACAAAATTAGAAGCAACGTCACCAAAATGACCTAAATAGTATTGACGGGGATGTTAAACCTCAAATCAAACAAAATCAAACTAAATATATACAAGGTAGCTGAACGATAAAATCCGAAGAATCACCATTTTCCTGGTGGATGACTCACAGCGGTTCCTCCATGCATCATGTTGTCTCTCATGTTCATGTCGTACGTCCGTGTTTCATTTTTAAAAGCATTGATGAAAATGTGTGATTTTTTTTGAGTGAGTGTTTGAGTTTTACGTCTCACCAACAGCTAAGGTCATGCGGAAAAGGGACCTCGGTTTAAAGACTCAGAAATGCTGGAGAAGCCCGGGATCGATCCTGCGACCCCTGATTTACAAGGCGAGTTATTTCTAGAACAAACATAAATAGTGGGTACTCTTTATATAGAACCACCTTATTGAGGTACCACAATCTATGTGTTTTGGGTCGATTGTCGATCAACACATATTTACTAAGCACAGAAGCTTTACGTAGTTGATGTCCACGTGACTATTACTGACCTGTACAAAACCCAGGTAGCGTTTATGTATAGCCATGCTACAGAGGACCCGCGTTATACAAATGTAACGACTGTATTTATTCCCAATTATTGTGCCGTTATAATGAGTTTGCCGTTATAAAGAATCCCATTAAGGACTATAACACGTTATAAAAGGCCTTTTCCATATAATTACTCCAAGAAACAAATGTTATAGACAATTGTTAGAATCGCCTCGATGAAGCAATTCTAACAAATGTCTATAGTGAGTGAGTGTTTGAGTTTTACGTCCCACTAACAGCTAAGGTCATACGGAGACGGGACCTCGATTTAAAAACCCATCCGAAAGTCTGGAGAAGCCCGGAATCGATCCTGCGACACCTGGTTTACAAGGCGAGTAGCGTAACCACTGCACCACGGAGGCTTCTTACAAATGTCAATAACATTTGTTTCTTGGAGTATTAACTTACAAGAATCTATCATGGCGCTGGGTTCGATTTTGGCATTTCCAACCCGAGGGAAGCCCAAGCCGAACGGAATCGAGGCTAAACCTTGAGCTAAGAATTCATTACATTGAAAATTGTCGTTATAACGAGTTTTGCTGTTATAACGCGGGTCCTCTGTATTCTTATCCTGGGTTATCTGTACACTAGATCTGCACTTGACTGTACTCAATTCTTGGGTTTGGCAAATGAGGCGGGGGACGGCATTTCCTACATATTACAGCGGATGCGCAGGCTGATCCGAGTCTTCGTTTGGCGCACATGTCTTATTGTAGGTTTGGTCGAACGCTGGCTCAAATAGTGTATGTAGATCCAGACCAGACGCTACAGAAATCGGCGTTTGAGCAGGGTCACCACTGTTTGCTAAATAGTTTTTGTTTGTTTGTTTGATTGATTGAGATTTAGGCTAGGGAGGTCAATTTGAAGACGTTGCTTCCAATGTGGTGGGAATTTTACCGACACTTCTCAAGCCCTGCCGCCAAATGAAACCGATAGATTTTATATGCATGGACAGTCCGACTCGCACCTCTTTGCCTGCGTAGGCTTAGACCTTATAAGCGGTTCCAGGACTAATGTGTGGTCGGTTTGATGCACCATGCAGCCCAATCTATTTCTTCAAGCCCCGATGGGCGGGGGGCCTTGCTAATTTATGTTTTGCCGCAATAATACCACTATTAATAATCTGAATCCACTTTAACCCTTTTAGTACCAAGTGGAATCTTCCACCTTATATATAGCAGGAGTCCATTTCAAAATTTAGGGGTGCCAGGTTGTGTTATCATGAAGATTTATTTGGAAAATGGCTGAACTTTTAGCAAGCATTGGAGGCCCTGATCAGACGCCGCGTTCTGCGGCGTCTGATCTGGGCCTGCACTGTTTGCCAGGGTACACGTTTTGGGGTTTCTGGTACTAAATGGGTTAAACAGATGGCAGGTTTTCATGCGCGGATAAAGTAGCATTGTTGTTTATTTTAGCCTAAGGCGCGACCCGTTTCAAAAATCGGGTGGGCACTTGTTTGCACTGGAAATTAAATTGAAGGTTTTAGAGCTAGCCATTGTTGTGTGGAGCTGCAATTTATCTGTCTGTTATTTTCCGATATAATATGTGATTATGCCGTCTAGTCTAAAAGCTAACAAACACAATACATAACATTCAGTTTTGTAAAATTTGCTACAAACAAAAACGATCCTGGAACCCCTATAATTAGAAATGGGCAACTCCATACTTACTTGGTGGAAGATTCCATTGACATATACGGGTTAAGTCCCGATTTAGGACACTCAGAGACAATGGACCCAGTAGTGCTGTCAGTGATTTTGGGTTTATCTCGTATTTAAAAAATAGATCAGCTCTAACTGTGATTTGTTGAGTAATAAATCACAGTTTGGTGGTCAGTTGTAAAGTAGACAAATCACGAGCGCGTAGCGCGCGTGATTTGTCTTCTTACAACTGAACGACAAACTGTGATTTATTACTCAACAGCTGATCTATTTCGATTCTAACACGCTGAAAATCGGCAATAATGCTCTTGTTTCCTTCAAAATCCCACAACTTTTCGCCATTGTTAGAAGAAATCCCGCTAAAATTATCGACTGAAACACAAGCATTTCAGATATCCTTTTCTAACGTTTTCGTTGCGAGAATATGACGTAACACCGTCTAACGTCAAGGAAATCGGCTATTGACGTCATAAATTGGCATTTTTAATGACGTTACTCGTCACGCTCTTCCTTGCCGTGACTTGTTGCATAATAAAACACAGTTTCTTCCAATAGCCTATATAATCGAGCTGTGTTAGAATTATGCTCGAAACAATGAATTTATTTTTGGTTTTCTAGTGCTCTGATCACCAGAAAGTCTTCCTTTGTAAAGAACACCCTCTCCCCAGCCAGCAAAGAATGACGGGCTAACGTCGGGCCGACAGCGATGCGTCGTATCCCTGTTGGCCCGACATTGGTTCGCGGTGGTCTGTACCATTTAACGGGTAGACACAACTGCAGCAGTCGCATTTTCATTTTTTATTTTAATGTTTAATGCTTCTATTTTGCTTGGTGTAGTGGTTACTCTTCTCGTCTTGTAAACCAGAGATCGCAGGATCGATCCCGGGCTTTTCCAGTCTTTCGGATGAGTCTTTGAACCGAGGTCCCGTCTCCGTATGACCTTATCTGTTGGTGGGACGTAAATCTCAAACACTCACTCACTCCTTTTTGCTTAGCGAATAAGGGTTTAATGTATGGAGTTTTTTTTTTTACATTTTAAGCGTTGTTGCAAACATTTTTCGTCAGTTTGTCTCATTTTCAAACTGAACAGTTATTCCATCCTTTTCGTCTGGCAAACTTTTTTTGAAGTTATCTGTTTTAAATTCAGGTACATTTATCAGAAGTTGTTGTTTGTCATCTTCTCTTTCCTCGCAGTCTGTAATGGGTTCATCTTTACTGAAAAATAAATAGAGCAATGAATTAATTCTAATAGGTACACACAACAGTTCTGTACTGCATGGTGTCTTTTCCCTTACACACAGCAGGAGTCCATTTTGAAATTGAGGATATTCAATGTCAGTTATTTTATATTACGGAGTGTCTATTGCCAGACGTCTGTCAATAGCAGAAACTCGGTAAAATGCTATTGCCAGACGTCTGTCAATAGCAGAAAGTCGGTAAAAATGCTATTGCCAGACGTCTGTCAATAGCAGAAAGTCGGTAAAAATGCTATTGCCAGACGTCTGTCAATAGCAGAAACTCGGTAAAAATGCTATTGCCAGACGTCTGTCAATAGCAGATCAGTACTCGATAAAAATGCTATTTACAGACGTCTGGCTATAGCAGAAAATGCTATTGACATACGCCTGAGTTTTATGTAGTGATCTGTGCGGAAATGTATGAATATGACCAAAGAATATGTAAATGTCGCTGCTTTACGTTCAGTCTTTCATAATAGAAATTGTTGTTGTTGTTCGAGTAACTTGTTCTTTCTTTTCTGACAAAAACCGAAGACATTAGATTCTGTCTAACATTTTTTCTTATATCATATTACTCGTTTTATGTCATTTTCCCCTACGACTCAAAATTACATTTTTATGTGATTCAGAAGTCAGATTGTGAAAAAAAAAAAAAACACTTTTTTTCTGCTTTTACTTACAATTTTGGTTAGATGGAACTATATTGGTGCGGGTACAAATATTCGTCAGTACAGCAGAGTGAGA
Source organism: Lucinisca nassula (assembly GCA_963580285.1). Lineage (NCBI taxonomy): Eukaryota > Metazoa > Mollusca > Bivalvia > Lucinida > Lucinidae > Lucinisca > Lucinisca nassula. The sequence continues at coordinate 104,481,897 of OY757019.1, forward strand.
GTTAGAGTTTTACGTCTCACCAACAGCTACGGTCATTCGGAGACGGGCCATCGGTTTTAAGACTCATTCGAAAGTCTGGAGAAGCCCGGGATCGATACTGCGACCCCTGGTTTACAAGGCGAGTAGCTTAACCACTATACCACGGAGGCTACCTCGTCAGAAGATCAACATTTTAACAAAACGAATGCTAAAGAAGCCAAACGACTCTGAGACTAAATATGTTTCAGGGATTTGTGGCAACTTAACCGGTGTTTCAAAGGCTGAGGGTGGAAATATGTACACAAACTCGAAACCTGGTATTTCAACTTTATTCAATGCGGGCTGCGTTTTGCAGTCGACTGGAGACAAGGATGGTGCGTCGCCCCCGCCCATCGGGGCTTGAAGAAATAGATTGGGCTGCACGGTGCTTCCACGCAGAGCTGAAACCGACCTTGCACACGGGTATTGGTAAACCGCTTAGAAGGTCTAAGCCTTCCCAGGCAAAGCGGTGGGTGTTGGAACGTCCATGCATTTTAACACTTTTGGTTTCATTTGGTGACATAATCAGTGAAATAATCAGTGAGATAAGATGGCAAATTTAATCATTGGTCACTCTCAAGTGAAGTACTTTGAAAATTACCTTAGTTTAATGGACACAAATGTGAACCTTATTCTGGATGTTTGCTAGAGGACCCTCTGAAAGAATCGTCAGTCAAGAAAATTATTCCTGAAAGCCAGGTAAAATTTATTTATTTATTTATTTATTGAGATCATTTTGTTTGTTTGATCTGAGGTTTTACGCCCTCGTCAACACTGTATAGGTCATTTTGGAGACTATACCCATTACGATAACACATCCATGAGGCATAGTGCATTCTTTCATATTGCCCAAATTGCTCCATGACATAGGTTGTGGTTACTCGTTAGAACCGCATCAGGGAGGTGGTTCTAACGAGCACCCACAACCTATGTTTGCCGTATAAACAAGAAAAATATCACTTTATTATTACTTGAATTTACATTTATAATTGTCTGTCTTGTGTAAGGCTGATTTTATCTTACGGCTTAATGTTTTTTTAGTGTTCCGTATAAGCAAAAAGTGCAGACCATGCCGAGACGGCATGAGTCATCTCATCAGGATCTACACATTTTGCTTTGGATCTACAAATAAGGAAAATAAGAATACCCCCGACTTTTCTCTCTATAAAGGTCAGGATTATTCAAAAGTGGCCCCTAAGACCTGTGCGTTAATCCCGGCTAATGGTATTTTTCGCTTGACCATACGGGACTCATCACAGGACAATCTTCTTTCTGCATATACGAATAACAAGGGTACAGTAAAGCTACATTGTGCGTATCTGCTCAGTCGGGTCAGTGTCTTTGTTATTTAGGGACATAGTGGTGTAATATCTTTATACGTCTTGCTACACGTACATGTATTACATGATTTCCGGTTAAAAATTCTCAAATATTAACCTTATTTGCATTATCTGCTGGTTCCTAGTCTGAATGTTATCAATGTTAGAAAAAAAGGGAACCAGACCCCCCTGACCTGTCAAGGTCAGGGGGGTCTGGTTACCTGTTTTTCCAATATTGACAATGTGCAAGCTGGGAGCCAGCAAATAATGCAAATATGGTGAATATGTTTTCTCGTGTTTTGCCTCATTAATTGTGTTTGCATAAAAAAGGCGCGTGGCGACCACTGGGGTGGTAATGACCACTGCGTCGATATCATCATCCCATTGTAACCCCTTAATGTGCGAAGAAAAACTGCCTCTGAAAATGTTTACTTTTATCATTCAGTTTTAACAAACCTGTTTGATGAACAACGTTTTAACTGCGTACTCGTTATGGTAAATTCATTTTATAAGCCGCGATAAGCATAAGAGACAAAATCAGAATGCTAAAGTATAGCAAACATAAATCTTTCATTTATATACAACTTTTAATCCCATGATGCTTCAACGCCGAGCTGAAACCCAACGTTCATGAGTACTGGTTTACCGCAGGTTTAAGCCTGACTAGTCAAAGTGGTGCGAGTCTGACTGTCCATATAAACCCTATCGGTTTCATTGAGCGGAAGGGTTTGAGATGTAATTTCATCTTAATGTCGGGTTTAAGTCCAAACGTCACCAATATGACCGAAATAGTCTTGACGGGGACGTTACGTTTAACATCATATCAAACAAACAAGACAAGGCAGACGACAATTGTTGTGATTGGTATTATAAGGGTTAATAATTAGTTTACTTAAGTGGCCAAGTGAGAATACCTGTGTTTATTGCTTAACCCTTGTCCTGCTAATCCCGGATATGCCTTATCTTTGAAACAATGTTGATCCAGATCAGATGGCTTCTGACGAAGCCATCTGATCAGGATCTACATTGTTTGCCATTCAGATTGTGAATGTGTTGCAATAATTTGCATCAAGCAATCTGATTGGTTGATAATCGGTAGTTGGTGTGGCATATATGAATATTCAGCAGAACAAGGGTTAAAACAACATTATTATCACTTGAACCACAGGGAAAAAGAATATACAGGTGTAAATATGACACGTATGATTAGGTGTGCAAACAAATTATTTTTTTAGAAATATTGTTTGTTTGATTTGAGGTTTAACGTCCCCGTTAACACTGTAAAGGTGATTTTGGAGACGTTGCTTCCAATTTTATGGGACTTTTACCCAACATTGAGATGAAATGACATCTCAAGCCTAGTCGCCCAATGAAACCAATAGTGTTTATCAGCATGGACTGTCCGCCTCGCAACGCGGTTCCTGGCAAAAATAAGAAATACAATGTATACCCTATCGTTTAACTGTGTTAATGTGGGATTTAAGGAATTTAAATTCCTACTTTTTCTTATCTAAGACTGAACGGGAGCCACAGAGGTATGTAGTCTTACATGTTTTTTTCAGTGAAATATAGAGATTTCTCAGTGAAATCGAAATCGATATTTCAAACAATGACAATACGATTTTTATTTCGGAGTGGCTATTGACAAACGTTTGTCAATAGCCAATATACGTTAAAATGGCTATTGACAAACGTTTGTCAATAGCGATTTCACGTTAAAATGGCTATTGACAAACGTTTGTCAATAGCGATTTCACGTTAATCTGGCTATTGACAAACGTTTGTCAATAGCCATTTTAACGTGAAATCGCTATTGACAAACGTTTGTCAACAGTGATTTTTACGTGAAATCGCTATTGGCAAACGGGGCGAATTGCCCACCGCTCATCGGGGCTTGGAGAAAAAGACTGGGAAGCAAGTTGCTTCTACTTACAGCTGAAACTGACCGCATATGACTGCTGGAGAACCACTTGGAAGAAAAAAGCCTTCCCAGACAAAGTGGCGCAAGTCGGACCGTCCATTGCATATAAGTTCTACAAAAAAGGTAACCCTTTGGAAGGAAGGACCACTGAACAGAGGCACTACAGATTAGAACTGAAAACTGTAGATTGTTAAAGATTCCGAAGTCACACTGTACATGTATTAGCAACCGTCCCCGGCACAGTGGGTGTTTTCAATATGAGCCACGTCATGAGAAAAAAATTCTTTGCAAGTGTTCGAACAATTACATTTCGAAACTGCCAGTAAGCTTGAAACTTGAAACCGTTTCCTTTTTTATGCATACGGCCAAACAAATGTATGTCATCCTGCTGTCCTGGCGTCCTACTAACGTTTTAGACATAAAAAAGATCTTCCTAGATATACGTATTAGTCTCAAAGCGATTTAGATGATCGCAAAATTCTGTTTGTGTCTGTTGAGGCTTTGCGTTCCCGTCAACACTATCAAGGTCATTTTGGAGCCGTTGCTTCTGATTTTATGGGACATGGGATTTTTACTCGATATTGAGATGGATTGACATCACAGGCCCTACCGCCCAATGCAAGTGCTAGTGCTTAAGGAACATTCCGACTCGTACCAGTTTTTCTGGACATGCTTATATTTCTATGCGGTTTACCAGGACTCGAGTTCGGTCGGTTTCATGCAACAAATTACGAAAACACGTCCGTTTAAATACATTGTAAATTTTACCGCCCAAAAATGAAAAATGTCAGATGAAAAATGTGATTTATTTCTTATTTCTGCACAAAACATAGATTTTAGGTAGTCGTTAGGTCCGCCTCGACGGGAGTACCCACAATCTATGTTTTCGAGCAGAAATAAGAAAAAGTCATGATTATCCCTGTAAACGCGACGAGGCAGCCAAATCTATGTCTCCGGGCCCCCAATAGGCTTAGGGTGCTAATAAACTCTGTAAACATAAACAGACGTTTGTCAATAGCGATTTCTCGTAATTTCACAACTGACAAACGTTTGTCAATAGCGAATTAAACGTATTTTGGCTATTGACAAACGTTTGTAAATAGCCATTTTTACGAGAAATCGCTATTGACAAACGTTTGTCAATAGCCATTTTAACGTGAAATCGCTAGCCTCTTCCTTTTTATTTTCACTGTTTGTGGATTCGATGTTTCTTCGAAAATATTCACATTATTTCTTTGGATGTTAGATGTCAATTAGCTAATGGTGGATGGAAGGACGGACGATAGATAGATAGATAGATAGATAGATAGATAGATAGATAGATAGATAGATAGATAGATAGATAGATAGATAGATAGATAGATAGATAGATAGATAGATAGATAGATAGATAGATAGATAGATGTGTTTCTTATAAGCAATTGGAATTATATTTCTAGATTTTATACACATTCTTAATAATATGATATTAAATAAAAAATCAGCATATCAGCAGTTCAGCGTTTTAGTCCCCTTAAGCTGATCAGCTGGTTGCTGAATTCACATTACGATAACACATCCGTGCGACATACTGCATTTTTCACATCTCCAAAATGGCCATTTTCTGATGAAAATCCTTGATATTTTTCTTATAAATACTGCAAACATAGGTTGTGGGTGATCGTTAGAACCGCCTCATCGAGGCGGTTCTAACGAATACCCACAACCTATGTCTTGGAGCAAAAATAAGAAAAATAATGCATACCCCCGTAAACCCCAGTTTTCTCTATATAAAGTGGGGTGTAGGGGGGTCTTCATTTCACGGACTTGTTCACGTGATGGCCAGTTATTCAGCGTTTTAGTATCACCCAATATTTTGTAAATATCGTGGTTTGTATGACAGCGAAATGGTCCAATGCGTGGAAGGCGATGCATGGCTTCACCGCTGTATCGACAAACTGACATTAACCCTTGTCCTGCTGAATATTTATATATGCCACATCCACTACCGATTATCAACCAATCAGATTACTTGATGCAAATTATTGCAACAAATTCACAATCTGAATGGTAAACAATGTAGATCCTGATCAGATGGCTTCGTCAGAAGCCATCTGATCTGGATCTACATTGTTTCAAAGACAAGGCATATCCGGGATTAGCAGGACAAGGGTTAAAGCAGATAGAAGGGGAAAAACTTCGTCTTCAAATGCTGTTAGTTGGTTAATGTTAATGTTTAAATCATTAGGAAAAGCGACAGTGAACTTTCTATATACTGCCCTACATCATAGTGTAGATTATATTTTCTTGTCCTTTGGGATCATTGATTCCATTGTTGAATTTTTAAAATATCTGAGGGTCACTGATGAGGCCTAATTGGCCGAAACTAGCTAGTCTGGCCCAGAAAACATGTACACTCCATATTTTTCATTTCTATGGTGTATTCCTTGCTTCCAAAGGATAACCATTTTATAGAACATATTCAATGGCTCGAACACCTTTAAGCCAATGGATATGTGTTCAAGACAGGGGCAGTTCGAGCCTAAGAGCCAGGCCAGGTGGCATAATATGGACATCTTTTCAATTTTCTAACATAGATGACGCTGTGTGTACTCATTAGATTCGCATCATCGAGGCGATTATAATAAGTACACACAGCATCATATTTCCAGATCAAATAATAAAATTATCCAAGATAGATTATCTGCAGTCATGGTTCTGTTTCGAGGGGACTCAAAAACAAATTTGAAATAGACGTGGTAAACGAACAATCGCTGGTCGAGCCATCGAATGCGCAGGCTGATCTGAGTCTTCGCTGGTCGCCCATGCCTTCTTGAAGATTTTGTCATGCGCTTGCTCATTTAAGTTTTAAGAGTAAAAATCAAATATTAAGACCACCTTTGGGACTGTTCAAAGGTGGTTTATTAGACCACTTTTGAACAGTCACAAAAGTGGTCTCTGAACACAGGACAATGTCTGCAGAAAACACAAGGAAAGAATATCTGAAACCTATTAACTAATTTCTTTCAAGCAGAATTATTCGTAATTTTAGGTGGTCTTAATAGCGGAATTTCACTGAATTTGTGAGCACTTTATATATTATTCTCATGTTTTTCAGTTGTTTTGTTTGCTGGTATGCTGTGTAAATAAAAGAGTAAATCTGCCCTGTTTGTTTGTTTGTTTGTTTGTATTGGAGTTTAACGACAGCAAACACAATTTGCATTTAGGGCATATCGAGACGGTCAGTTTACCTAAACACACTTTTCCTTTGCAGGTTTGTACGTAAGCGGTTAACCAGTACAGGACACATTAATAGCCCAGTCAACACTACTTAGGTCATAACGAACAGGACTGTTTATCTTTACACACTTTTCCGAGGTAGGCTTATACGTAAGCGGTTAACCACCACAGGTCACAGTCTTTCGCCACAAACTGACAACTATACTTTTTGAATCAGCTAAAGCACACCGGTTACCGCAGTATAACGAACGCGACAGAGTACAACGAACGCTACAGAAATCATGACGTCACAGCAGTATTTTCGGTAAGAAAAAGGTTTATTTTAGCCCAGATCCCTAATCTTTTTGGGTGGTTATTTTGCATAGCTGCAGAGTAATGGTATTACCATTTACTGATACAGTTGCAGAGAATTCTTTTCATTATAAACGAAAACACAAACAATTTTCTTTCGTCTAGTGTGTTTTCACCAACCCCAGCATACTTCGGTAAATGTTTTTTGACAGTAACACATCTTTTGTGCACATGATTTTGTGATTTATATGTTGTTGCGATTTCAGAGCATCCATTGATGCATTTGCTTGAGCCCCAGTTCATGTCAATACCCGCTGAATCCGTGGATGGTTCAATGGTTGATTTTGTGTTAGGGTACACCTTACCACGGGTTATGATACACCATAACGCGCTAAGTCAGAACAATTTGAGTACAACAAACACGGATTATATTTTTCATAAATTGAAATATTTGTTTGAATTGGGATTTAACGTCCCCATAAACACTATTTAGGTCATTTTGGAGACGTTGCTTACAATTCTGTGGGACTTTTAACCGGCATTGAGATGAAATGACATCTCAAGCCCTGCCGCGCAATGAAACCAGAAGGCTTATATGCATTGGACGATCTGGCTCACACCGCTTTGCCTGGGCAGGCTTAGTCCTTCTAAGCGGTTTACAACTACTCGTTTGTGGTCAGATTCAGCTCTGCGTGGAAGCATCATGCAGCCCATCAGGGAGCAAATTCTTTCCTGTAAGTGCGGTCCCCGTGGCAGAGGAGGAAACTATGCTAGAGTTTTTTTTCTTCTTCTTCTTCTTCTTCTTCTTCTTCTTCTTCTTCTTCTTCTTCTTCTTCCTCTTTTCGTTCTTCTTCTTCTTCATCTTCTTCTTTTTCTTCTTACTTCTTCTCTCTGCTTCTTTTTTTTCTCCCTCTTCTTTTTTCTACTTTTTCTTTTTCTTTTTCATCATCTTCTTTTCCTTCTTTTCTTCTTCTTTTTCTTCTTATTTTTCTTCTTCTCCTTCATCTTCTTTTTCTTCTTTTTCTTCTACGTCTATTTTATACGTTTGTAATGTGTACGCAAGTGCGTATCTGCGTACAGGTAGCTACGCCCCTGAGTATCATAGACAAAAATTCCTATCTATCCCCCACACTGATTTCTTTGGCTGGCTTGTTTCTTCGTTTGGTTGGGAGTTGAACAGCCCAGCAAGCACTATTTAGGTCACATCGAGCCAGTTAGTTTACCTTTAAGGCTTATAAAACCAGCACAGTGCATTTTCTTACGCCAGAATTTGACAACCGCCCTTCTTGAGTCAGTGAAAGGGAGAGAATGACCGTGTGTGTATTTTGAGTTATACGTCTCAGCAACCCGCTGAGGTTATACAGAGAGGGGGCCTCATTTAACGACTCGTCAGAAAGTTTGGAGAAGCCAAAAATCGAACCTAGGACCCCTGGTTTAAGAGATGAGTAAAACAGAATAATTACCAAAGAGAACAGTTCATGGCAGACCCATTTCAGATTCTTTTTCTTGCATTACCCAAATCTTAAAACATAGATTTTGAATATGCGGTCACTTCGACTGCTAACGTCCATTGTGACGTTTAGTGACGTCGCATTATGGGCAGCGTACACGACTTTCTATACAAATAGCGCACATCAGACACCCTTTGAGTTAAACACCTCAGAATTCTCGACTTCAATGCCAGCCCTTCGTAGAAAACCCGGGTAGGATAAAAGTTTCTATCGCAGGGTAAAATCTAGGATTTCCTCGTCTGGTGTGCAAGAACTTGTAAAACGGGGCTAGTATTTCGTTGCTCGCAGAATTTGATCGTTTTCCGCGATCAGTCTATGTGCATACGCAACTTCTGTACTAACAAATTATTTTGCAGATTCTTGTGGTTGCACTGTAAGTGTTGTCTCATTTAAGTTGGTTTTGCTGAGTATAGCTCATTGTTGGCTATTTGAACAATCCCTCTGTAGTTTTATATTGTTTACATGTTTATACCCCCGCAAACGAAGTTTGAAGGGGGTATATAGGAGTCAGCTTGTCGTCGTCGGTCCGTTACAAAAAAGTCCGTTACAAAAAACTTTAACATTGCTCATAACTTCCTTATTCTTTGACCGATTTCTTTAATATTCACACACCACACACCTTGCCACTAGTACTTAAGATTGATATACACAAACATGACCTTGACCTTTACGTTGACCTTCCTCAAGGTCAAATACTTGTAAAAAATTGTCGTCGGTCCGTTACAAAAAACTTTAACATTGCTCATAACTTCCTTATTCTTTGACCGATTTCTTTAATATTCACACACCACACACCTTGCCACTAGTACTTAAGATTGATATACACAAACCTGACCTTGACCTTTACGTTGACCTTCCTCAAGGTCAAATACTTGTAAAAATTTGTCGGACAACGCATGCGGGGGTATAATTGGCGCCCGTTAGGCGGCAGCTCTAGTTATGTACAAGTTATTCTTTGGTCCCATCTACCGCTGCTTGTAGAAATAAATGGATTGCATGATACTTCCACACAGAGCTGAATCCCATCGCACAGGACTACTGGTTAACCACTTAGAAGGTCTTAGTCTTCACAGGCAAAGTGGTGCGGGTCCGACCGTTCCTTCATATACATGTGAACCGTATAAGTCTCCTTGGGCGGTAGATTTGAGATGTCGTTAAATCTCAATGACGGATAAAAAGACTTGCAAAATTGGAAACAGTTCCAAAATGACCTTAATAGTGTTGACGGGGACGTTAAAGCTCAGTTGAAACAAACAATAGGTTATTTTGTGGCATTTTTATGGATTACAGCGACTGTTTATTGTGCATCTGTTGTAAAAAGATGTCTCTATGTCATAAACACACCTTACAACCCAAAACACGTTTTTGTTTTAGGAATGGCCAAGCGCATACCGTACATATTGTAATTTTCCAACTAAAGGGCAAATATGTATCGTTCCTCTAGGCCGTTTCTTGAAAAATGGCGCTTATAATGGGAAATAACGTCCGGATTCGGTTTTTCATATCCGTGTTTGTTGTTCCATTTGTTCCGTGTTTAGTGTACTCAGACTCAACACATGATCCGTGGTAAGGTGTACCCGTGTTTCAAGGTGGTGAGCCAAGAAAAATCGGTACGATTCTTATTCTAAATGTTTTTATGAATTATTAAAAATAGTATACTTACTTCGATGCCTAGAGGCATGAAAAACCCAAGAATGCTCGTGTATATGTCATTTATTTCTGATTGATAGACTCTTAAAACTTGAAGTTTTGTTTTTCTACCTATTTTGGCCTACTTTATGGCTTTGATTTCCCTTCTCTGACCGTGTCATAACTTAAAATTTGGACAAAACAACAAAAACACAATCTGTTGTCATTGCAAAACCAACAGAAAAACGTAAATCGTGATATGTTCGACAAAATAAAGGAAACATTGAACTCACACTTCTCCTGTCAGAAAAAAAGACGGTAGCGTTTGTTGTACTCAGTCGCGTCACGTTGTACCGCGGTAACCGGTGTGTAAAGGGAGAGAATGGCCGTAGAAAAGATTTCATGACCAACCTTCACGAAAGAATGTTGTCGACCCCGCCTGGTATCGAACCTGTGAGCTCCCCGCATCAGACTGAGCTAACGACTGAGCTACCGAGACCATCAATCTTATTGTCTGGTATGCCTCTTTGCTAATACACACAGTGCCGGTTCTTTTCATATGTGAAGGCGATCATTTTCACGGATATATTATTTGCATAGATGTAAAATCATGAATTGTTCAGGCATTGCTATAACTTACCAAGCGTATCATATATATATTAGGTAGCATCTGGCAATAGCACTTTTCCCGAAAATTTGTTATTGACAGACGTATGGCAATAGCATTTTACCCGACTTTCTGCTATTGCCAGACGCCTGGCAATAGCACATTTACCGACTTTCTGTTATTGACAGACGTCTGGCAATAGCACATTTACCGACTTTCTGCTATTGACAGACGTCTGGCAATAGACTCTTCCTTTATATTAATATATGTGTTCAATTATTTAGAAAATTGTTGAATTTTATGCAAACAGTGAATGCCCAGATCAGACGCCGCGTTCTGTGGTGTCTGATCTGGACACGCACTTTTTGCCAAAACCCGTTTTTGGGTTTCATGAGACGATACCCCACCCCTACAAGCCAACACGATGTTTTCTTCAGATATTTCTAAAGCAGATAATCTTAGAAATGGCTCAGCAGGATTGTAAAAAAGCCTTGATACAATCTGTGACAAAAACCTTCTATATTTCAAGGTAGTCAAACAATATTTTTCCAACAACTACATAAACAACAGGCAAACAACTATTTTTTAAAAACATCAACGCCAAATAATTAGTTTAAATTAATTTATTTTAGTTCGACTGCGATGAAAGCTTCAAGCTTGAATACTCATTGCGGGTGTTTTTACGCGCGCGTGAGAGAGAGGCAGTGGTTTTTACACCACTGCTACCCCATTTACACCTGGGTGGAGTGGGGCAGTGTCATTACGTGTCTTGCTCAAGGGCACACTTCGATACAGGTGGCCGGATTCGAACGCACAACCTCTCGATCATAAGTCGAACGCCATCGAGGCTGATAATTCAGGACACAATGCGCAACCTTCAATATTCTATATATATTACAGGCAAAAAATATGTTTTTCAGACATACAAGGGGCAGAAAAAGCTCGGCCAAGTTAGCAGCATTAGCTGCAAAAGTGGTCAAGTTGGCAGCAAGCTGGCAGCAACAGCAGCACCAGCAGCAAAAGTGGTCAAATTGGCAGCAAAAGCAGCACCAGCAGCAAAAATGGACAAGTTGGCAGCATCAGCAGCAAAAATTGTCAAGTTGGTAGCATCAGCCGCAAACATGGTCAAGTTGGCAGTATCAGCAGCAAAAATGGTCAAGTTGGCAGTATCAGCAGCAAAATGGTCAAGTTGGCAGCGTCAGCGTTAACCTATAGACTGTTCGCAGCCGACTTGCCGTCACGAGTACGTTTGCCAAGAGGCCCTACAAAAGGAATCGACAAGCCTGAGAGGACAACTGTAGAAGATACGACAGGCAACACTAGCAACGGTAACCTTTTTACTTAACTCGTCTTTCATTGATGGTAACTAATGAATCTCAAGACGTAGGGATGGCAGATTATGTGTCCTGATACACAACCGGTGATATGGTGGTTGAATCAGGGTGTGAGCCGGCGATGAGGTCATTACATATTGGACATTGGCGTCTGAATGCAGTATATGTAATCGCGGCATGTCGCTGCATTCAGCCGTGGTTTCAAGATGTAACCGAGGTATGTCGCTACATTCAGACGTCTTGTCCAATATGTATTTTCGTCTATCGGGCAGTGCTAACGCCGGTCCAGAACCGCTTTCGTTCTTGGCACAGCATGCTTTAAATATGTTCTATAAAAGGGCTAGCAAGACAATGCGAGGTCGCATGTTTCCAGGCTCGCCACTGACTATCTATGCCAACAGTGCGCCAGTGTACTACCAGGACCATCGTTGTATCCAGTTTGTGTCTAATTGAGCATTTTAGGCTGAATTTTGTAGACGACTTATAACAGTGAACATCTGACAGTTGGAAGCCGCGCTGATCCATTCTGTAACTACGTCATCTGGCATTATTCAGTATTTCGATGGGCAGCTATTGTGGTACCAGGTAGGCATACTAGATTCGGAAATATGTACAAGAAAGTGTTAATCCTAAAAGAGTGTGCTTGAAAACTTTATTCAGAACTCCAGAGTGACTTATACTGACGTAGATGGAGTAATAGCGATCCCATTTGGTCCAACAACAGTTTATACGGTTCACTGATTCAAGCAGAACAGTTTTCATTTACTGGCAAGAGCATAAGCATTGTTCCTTTGACTCAACTATGGTCGAGACCATGACTATGAAATGTTCCTTTGACGCGAGTATGGGCACGTCTATGAAAATACACGCGCGACTATGGACGCAACAAGGAATAAACACTGTTCCCTTGACGCGACTATGGTTGGTTGGTTGATTTTAGGTTTAACGTCCCCGTCAACACTGTAAAGGTCATTTTGGAGACGTTGCTTCCAATTTTGTGGGACTTTTACCCGACATTGAGATGAAATGACATCTCAAGCCCTGTCGCCCAATGAAACCAATAGGGTTTATTAGCATGGACGGTCCGCCTCGCACCGCGGTTCCTGGACAGGCTTAGATCCTCTAAGCGGTTTACCAGTACTAGTGTGCGGGCCGGATTCAGCTCTGCGTGGAAGCATCGTGCAGCCCATATATTTCTTCAAGCCCCTATGGGCGGGGGCGGCAATGGACCTGACTAGAATTATGCATTGTTCCTTGGACGTTACTATGGACGCGACTATGAAAATGCACGTTTCCTCTGTGACGTGACTAAGGACGAGACTACGAATATGCACTGTTCTTTTGATGTGACTATGGACGGGACTGTTTTTGTGACCCGACTATGGCGAAATTACGAATATGCTCTGTTCATTTGATGCGACTATGGATGCGACTAAGAATATGCATTGTTCCTTTCACGCGACTATGAAAATGCACGTTTCCTGTGAAGCGACCACGGACGCGACTAGGAATATGCATTGTTCTTTCGACGCGACTATGGGCGCGACTATTGAACTGCACGTTTCCTCTAACGCGACTATGGACGCTACTACGCTTTAACGCGACTATGGATGGGGTCGCGTCCATAGTTGGGTCAAAGGAACAGTGCATATTCCATTGACGCGACTATGGACGCGACTAGGAATTCGTATTTTTCATTTCACGCGACTATGAATGCGACTAGGAATATGCATTTTTCTTTGACGCGACTATGGGCGCGACACTAGCATTATGCACTGTTCCTTTGATGCGACTATGGACGCGACTAGGAAAAGGCACTGTTTGTTTGACGGGACTATGGGTGCGACTGGGAATAGGCACTGTTCCTCTGACATGAATATGGCTGCAGCGAGGAATATGCTTTGTTTCTTTGATGCGACTATGGAGGCGCCTAGGAAAAGGCAATTTTCCTTTGACGCGACTAAGGACGCGACCAGGAATATGCCCTGTTCCTTTGGCGCGACTACGGACGCAACCAGGAATATGCACTGTTCCTTTGACGTGACTATAGACACGACTAGGAATATGCACTTTTCCTCTGACGCGTCTCAATGAACAAACAAATCAGTCAGCTCGTGAGAAACTGGTACTTATCGTATATGCGAGCATCAACGACTCAGGCGAGACAGCGCATGCGCGCCGTCTCGCCTGCGCCTTTGCTGATCGCAGACATACAGTGGAGACAATTAGGGGGCGTCATGTAAGAAATTATCGTTGCCTACGTAGGCTCGGCTAAAGCTCGTCTGGTCGCCTTTGCGACAAGTGCACTATTTTCATGAACTTGCTAATCTTACCTTTCCACCATTACTTCTTGTATTGTGTCTGGTATGTCATCTTTGAAAGAAACCTGCGTCGCTGACGGAGTTAGAAGCTCGTTCATACTCCTGATGGTGTTGCCCTCCTCAATGGCCGACAGTCGCCGTGGTAACGACAAAACGAAATGTTCATCCATGATTTGTTTGTTTCTGGCAGCCTTGGAAAAATCTCCAGGTACGTCATTACTCACAGTTTCCACGGTAAATCTGAAACGTAGTCATAAAAAGTTTCTTATTCTTATGCTTTTACAAATGAAACGCGACATTTGATTGGAGAACGACAAATATTTGCAATAGGATCTTATACGAGTGGTCATTTCATATGAAATTTATGAATCGAGCTTTCGGCGAGTTTCATAAATTCCATAGGAAATGACCACGAGTGTAAGATTCTGTTTATCATATGACCACTTTAAATTGGATTTCATCGCCTTTGAATTTGACAAATTTTCCACAAAAAATGCATTGTTGACATGGACGTCGTACGTTGCCTAATTCCGCCAAGTTGTTAAATGATTACATGTGTGGTCATACGATTTTTATTACACTTTATCAACGACGTCATATGATAAAGTATATTTAAGGTATAACGATATCCTTAAATTCTTGTACTTTAAGCAAACAGTGTATATTCTGATCAGACACCGTGTTCTGATGCGTCTGATCAGGGAATACCTTGTTTGATATTGTCACATTTTTGGACCAGTGGAAACCACGTTCCGGTACTTGCCCACCCTTTCTTTCATTGCGCTCTGTTTATTTCTTATTTGCGCGAGCTGTATTAGCGCTATTATATAAATTATAGTGGGTCAACTTTGCCTTTGATTTCCCTTTCGAAACTTGATTTTGTTTGTTGTTGATTTGAAGTCTAACGTTCCCGTCAACACTATTTAGGCCATTTTGGAGACGTTGCTACTCTGATCCAACATTGAGATAAAATGCCCTCCATCTCAAGCCCTGTCGCCCAATGAAACCAATATGGTTTATATGCATGGACGGTCCGACTCGCACCACTTTGCCTAGGCAGGCTTTGACTTTCTAAGCGGCTTACCAGTACTCACGTGTGGTCAGTTTCAGCTGTGCATGGAAGCACCATGCAGCCCCATCTAATTTATTATTATTATTATTTGGTTTTGGTTTTATGGACCTTTCAAGATTATTTTACTCATATCAAACCGATCGTTAATCAGAGGTGGGCAAAAACCGGAATACCCGGAGAATTGTTGAGTAGTTACAGTTTTATGACTTGCAGTTGTCCTATTTTTGTGAACTGTGTTTATCATGTTCATGAATTTTAAAGTGCAAATTGTTATTGGCATTTGAAAGTTTTCTAGCAGGACAAATGACACCCCCTGCTTACATGTGCTTGAAAAAAAAAAAACTTGATCATTTGTACTTTTAAATTGCTGGACTGTATTTCTCCTGCTCATACATTTTAGAGTGCCAACACAATTGTTGGTATTTTAAAATTTACGAGCAGGACAAATGATAGTCTTTACAGAACACCTGTTTTGATAATAGTTTTAAATTTATGTGCTCTACAAATTCCATAGCACGTAAAAGCATCACGAAAACGCGTCAATATAAATCTGACCCCCTTGAACCCCACTTTTATGAAGTAAAACTGGAGTTTAGAGGGGGTAAACCTTATTTTTCTTATTTCTGCTCTAAAATATAGATTGTAGGCCATCGAGGCAGTTCTAACGACTACCCACAATTTAGATGAGGCGGTTCTAACGAGTACCTACAATCTATATTTTAGAGCAGAATAAAAAATATCACATTTTTTCATGTTAAATTTTCGTTTTTTTCGGCGGTAAAGTTTACAATGTATTTGTATAGGAGTGTTTTCATATTGGGTTTTAAAATGTCGGCCCCAGGTTCAGACAACCTACCTTCCAGCAGTTTTTGGTGGTCCTGATGGCGGCGATATGAGAGGAATTTTAAAGTCACTCAAACTTTTAGTATCAACCAAAGAAGACGCCGAGGAATTGTTTGAACCTGGAATTATATCTTCAACAACTCTTTGCTGTCTTCTGTGCAGTAAACTTAGAGGAAAACTCCATTTTCGCTCCCTGTCAGAATCTATCAGGCGCTTCAGTGGTTTGTGGCCTCCTTCGGTTTTGACCCTTTTTAGTGGAACGTATTCAGGAACCTCGACGTTGTCGACTGGTTGGGAATAAAGGCTGGGTTGTCTGCCTCTAGACTGTGAAAATCGATTTGTAAAAGTTATAGACCTAAACAAGTTTTCAAAAAAAAAAAAAAAATAAATAAAAATAAATAAATAAATTACGAAAGCCTACTAGGGTCAAAATAAGATGAGAAAAAAAAATATTTTCTCGTACAAACGAGAAACTTTCTTGTACAAACGAGAAATATTCTCGTACAAACGAGAAATTTTCACGTACAAACGAGAAACTTTCTCGTTCAAACGAGAAAAAATCTCGTACGAACGAGAAACTTTCGCGTAGGAACGAGAAAAATTCTCGTACGAACGAAAACAAAATCTCGTTCCTACGAGAAATATTCTCGTACAAACGAGAAAAAAAATCTCGTACGAACGAGAATATTTGGTCAAAGTAATGACTCAATTACTCTTAAGGCTTGTAAAGCCGATGATGGAAAACCATTATGTAGATAACTCATCATTATTATAATAACAGTGTTCTGGGTCGATTGATTTGTGAGAAGTAGTTGCTGTCAACGTGACTATTACTGATCTATAGAAAATCGTAATTCATAGAAAATAGCTGCGATATTCTTATCGTTGTGATATCATTGTGTTGCGTACGAGGGTTATCTATTGAATCTGGACTGGAATCATGTGTCAGGTTTGGCAAACAATGTAGACCCAGAATATGTGTCGCAGAACGCGATGTCTGATCAATCTCTACACTTTTTGCTTACAGTACAGGAATTTAAGGGTTAAACGAAAAGGGTCAGGATCAATTTTCCAGCAGTCCCTTAAAAAAAACAAAAACAAAAAACAATCGACCCACCAGTGCTGTCAATGCTTTGGTTATAAAAAAAATAAGTTGCAGTGGATAAAACTGACCCTGCCGCTAGTGATCAATATGAAACTTGCGCTATCGGCTCTTATACAGTTATTTATTTCAAGCTCGTACAAACAAAACTAAATAAATAAATAAATAAATAAATAAATAAATAAATAAATAACGTTGTAGATTCAGTATGAACAAATGCAATTTTCTATTTTAGATTTAACAAAGGGCTGGTACATATGCTGTCATCACATTTATTTATTTATTTATTTATTTATTTATTTATTTATTTATTTATTTATTTATTTATTATTAGAAATTTCTTGAAACATATACACACGTACGCATGCTTTCATTACATCTACCGACCTTTAACCCTTTCAACCCTGTATATCAGTACAGATACTTTTGCAAACAGTGTAGATCCAGATAAGACCCTCATAGTTAGCCGTCTTACCAGCACGAACACCAGTTGCTATCCTGCTATTGATCTCATCTAAACCTCCTATATACAAGTATGGACGATTCCAAATACATGTACAAAGATAGAAGAATCCACCACAGAAACTCAGAGGTGAAAGAGTCAATTAACTTCTACCCGTTGTAAAACGTCACGTTTATCAATACCCGTGTTGGTGTTATGACAAGACAAAATGTTGTACGTACGATAAAAAATCTCGTTCGAACGAGAAACTTTCTCGTACAACGAAAAAAAATCTCGTACGTACGAGAAAAAATCTCGTACAAACGAGAAACTTTCCCGTACAAACGAGAAAAAATCTCGTGCGAACGAGAATATTTCTAATAGAAATTGTGTTGTGCATGTGCATCCAGTGAAGACTCAGAACAGCCTATGCATTTGCGCAGTCTGATCAGAGGCTTTGCTCTGTGGGACATGGCTGCCACTTGGCCCATAGTGATGCTAAGATAAATTACATATGAAATTGTTGTCTATTAACTTTCTGGTGTGAGTCAGACCGCTTTTTAATCCCAGCCTACCGGGGCTTGGAGAAATAGATGAGGCTGCAAGGTGCTTCCACTCAGAGCTGAATCTGACCGCAGATGAGTACTGAAGAACCGCTTAGAAGATTTAAGCCTGTCCAGGTAAAGTGTTGTGGGTCGGAACGGCCATGCATTTAACCCCTATTGGTTTCATTGCGCGGTAGAGCTTGAGAAGTCATTTCAGCTCCATGTCGGATAAAAGTCCCACAAAATTGGAAGCAACGTCTCCAAAATTTCCTAAATAGTCTTGACGGTAAGCCTCAGTTCAAATGAAAAGCTTAGCGGGTTCCTTTGTGCGGTAGGGCTTGACATGTCATTTCACGTCAGTGTCGGATAAAAGTCCCACGATATGGAAGCAGTGTCTTCATAAAATGATGGGTACGTAAAACCTCAAGCCGGCCTCGGTAGCTCAGTTGGATGCGCGTCGGACTGGTGATCAGGAGGACGCGGGTTCGATACCTGCCGGGGTCGGCATCATTCTTTCGTGGAGATTGATCATGAAACCTTTTCTACGGTCATTCTCTCCCTTCCACTGATTCAAGAAGGGTGACGTCTCCAAAATGACCTACAAAGAGATGACGGGGACGTTAAACCTCAAATCAAATCAAACGATTCAAGAAGGGCAGTTGTCAGTTTCTGGCGAAAGAATGTGCGCTGTACTGGTTAACCGCTTACGTATAAGCCTGTTCAGGAAAAGTGTAGATTGGTAAACCGACCGGCTCAAAAATTACATAAAATAGTGTTGACTGGGCCGTGAATCTTCAATACAAACAAACAAACAAACGCAAAACCTCAACACAAAGACAAAGCAAACAGGCAAACAGTATGAACCCATACCAGACTGCCACTACATGAGCAGTATCTTGCTCCACAATACTTGCAACAACGGCTTTTAAAGTAACAGACAACAAACAGGCGACAATTATTAAGACAGAAAATCTCGTACCAACGAGAAACTTTCTCGTACAAACGAGAAAAAATCTCGTACGAACGAGAAACTTTCCCGTTCGAACGAGAAAAAATCTCGTACGAACGAGAAACTTTCGATGTGGTACATGGATGCCACTTGGCCCATGTTTGACCCTTAAGATGCTAAGATAAACTGCATGTGAAAATGTCGACTGCTGCTTCATCTTGCAACTTTTTGGTACGTGTCGGGCAGCTCCTTAAACCCTTGCGGTGGCCCCCGCCATCAGAGCTTAGAGAAATAGATTTGGCTGCAAGGTGCTTCAACACTAAGCTGAGACCGACCGCACATGAGTATACTGGAAAACCGCTTAGAAAGTCTAAGCCTGCCAAGGTAAATTAGTGCAAGTCGGACCGTCCGTGCATATAAACTCTACTGGTTTCATTGTCCGGAAAATCTTGAGGTGTCATTTCATCCCAATGTCGGGTAAAAATTGGAAGCAATATCTCCAAAATGACCTAAATATTGTTAACGAGGACGTTAAACCCTAGCCTAGCGGTTCCTTCGGGTGGTAGGGCAGGAGATTTCATTTCACCTTAGTGTCGCGTAAAAGTCCCCTAAATGGAAGCAATGTCTTAAAAATGACCTAAATAGTGCTGACGGGGATGTAAAACCTCAACATACAGACAAAGTATATAGGCAAACAGTATGGACCCACACCAGACTGCTAATACAGGTCCGCACTGTTTGCAACAATGGCTTTTTAAATAACGCAGTCAACAACTGTTGTGAAAAAATCTCGTACGAACGAGAAACTTTCTCGTACGAACGAGAACTTTTCTCGTACGAACGAGAATATTTTTCACAGTAAAGATTTCCGCGGTATATGGATGTTACTTGGCCCATGTTTGACAGTTAAGATGCCATGATAAACTTCATGTGAAAATGTCGTCTGCTGGTTCATCTTGCACACTTTTTTGGTGCGAGTCGGACCGTCCTAGCGGTGGTCTCCGCCGATCGGAGTTTGGTGAAATAGTTTAGGGTGCACGGTGCGAGTTGGACCGTCTATTCAATAAACTTGTTGGTTTCCATGGGCTGCAGGGCTTGAGAAGTCATTTCATCTCAATGTCGGGTAAAAGTCCCACAAAACTGGAAACGTCTTCAAAATGACCTAACTACTGTTGACGGGGACGTTAAGCCTCAATTCAAACGAAAAGCCTGGCGGTTCCTTTGAGCGCTAGAGCTTGACAGGTCATTTCATCTCAGTGTCGGGTCACGGTCCCACAAAATGAAAGCAGTGTCTTCAAATATGACGAGTACGTAAAACAAAGCATACCGGCAAACAGTATGGACTCAAACCACCACTACAGTTTCAGTATCTTGCTCAACATTGTTTGCAACAAGTAACAAGCAGACAACAAATCAGACGACAATTGTTGTGATTGGCAGGCTAAGGTTTAATAACTAAGGTAGACTTCGCTGGGTGCATATGCACGAAGACTCCTTTTGCTATGGTATCTCCGCCAAGAATGCAAGATATTACGTACATATAAGCAATGGCTACAAACAGCAGTTCGGTCCCCGCCCATCGGTGCTTGAAGAAATATATGGGCTGCATGATGCTTCCACGCAGAGCTGAATCCGACCCGCACACGAGTAATGGTAAACCGCTTAGAGGATCTAAGCTTGCCCAGGCAAAGCGGTGAGCACGAGTCGGATCGTCCATGCTTATAAACCCTATTGGTTTCATTGGGCACCAGGGCTTGAGATGTCATTTAATCTCAATGTCGGGTAAAAATCCCACAAAATTGGAAGCAACGTCTCCAAAATGACCTTTACAGTGTTGACGGGGATGTTAAAACTCAACTCAAACAAACAAAACAAACAAACAAACAGCAGTTTGGCAGTTAAAGGTATATATAGGCAATGGCTACAAACAACAGTTTGAACAAAAAAGGTATGTATCAAAAGAGGGATTATAAAAATGACCCCGATTCCCAAGCCTAGCACGGAATCAATGGCCACTTTAAAGGAGGTGATAAGGGGTAATTAAATTAAGAAGATGGTAAATTTCTCGTATGAACAAGAAACAAATGTCGTAGGAACGAGAAACTTTCTCGTAGGACGAGAACATTTCTCGTTCGTACGACATTTTTTCTCCATCGTACGAGAAAGTTTCTCGTAGGAACGAGAAATATTCTCGTTTGTACGAGAAAGTTTCTTGTTAGTACGACATTTTTTCTTGTTCATAACAAGAATCTGGAAACTCATCATAACACGTGTATTGAACAACGTGGTGTTTTACGACGGGTAGAAGTTAATTGACTCTTTCACCTCAAATGGTGCGGCCGTGCTAGTAAGACGGCTCATTATGACCGTCTTTTCTTGATCTACACTGTTAGCAAAGGTATCTGTACCGATCTACAGGGTTGAAAGGGTAAAATGCCCGCAGATGGTACCTGCTTTTTGCGATGTGTGTCAAGAAATTTCTTATAAATAAATAAATAAATATATAAACAAATAAATAAATAAATAAATGTGATGACAGCATGTGTATCAGCCCTAATTGAAGATTGCATTTGTTCATACTGAATCTATAACATTATTTAATTTATTTATTAATTTATTTATATTCGCCCCCGCTCATCGGGGCTTAAAGAAATAGATGGGCTGCATGATGCTTCCACGCAGAGCAGAAACCGACCGCACACAAGCACTGGTAAACCGCTCAGGGGATCTAAGCCAGCCTATAGACAAAGCGGTGCGAGTCCATGCTTATAAAGCATTTTGGTTTCATTGGATGACAGGGCTTGAGAAGTCATTTCATCTCAATGTCGGGTAAAAATCCAACAAAATTGGAAACAACGTTTTATTTATTTTTGTTTCTTCCCTTCTTAAGGGGAAGCATAAAATAAATAAATGTAACTGTAAAAATGATCCTGGCCCATTTCGTTTAACCTTTAAATTCCTGTACTGTAAGCAAATACTGTAGACATTGATCAAACATCGCATTCTGCGACACATAATCTGGGTCTACATTGTTTGCCAAACCTAACACATGATTCTTGACCAGATTCTATAGATAACCCTCATACGCAGCACAATGATATCACAGCGATAAGAATAGCGCAGCTTTATTCTATAAATTGCCGTTACCTGAATTTTCTACAGATCAGTAATAGTCACGTGGACAGCAACTACTTTGCTTAACGTTGGGTCAACTGACAAAACAACCGACCCCAAAACTGTTATTTTAATAATGATGGGTTATCTATATAATGGTTTTCCCATCATCGACTTTACAAGCCTTAGGAGTAATTGAGTCATTACCTTGACCAAATATTCTCGTTCGTACGAGATTTTTTCTCGTTTGTACGAGATTTTTTCTCGTTTGTACGAGAAAATTTCTCGTAGGTACGAGAAATAATTCTCGTCTGTACGAGAATTTTTCTCGTTCCAACGCGAAAGTTTCTCGTTCATACGAGATTTTTTCTCGTTCGAACGCGAAAATTTCTCGTTTGTATGCGAAAGTTTCTCGTATGAACGAGAAAGTTTCTCGTTCGTTCGAGAAAAATTTTCGTTTGTACGCGAAAATTTCTCGTTTGTACGAGAAAGTTTCTCGTTCGTACGAGAAATTTTCCCGTTTGTACGAGAAAATATATTTTTTTCTCATCTTATTTTGACCCTAGTAGGCTTTCGTAATAAATAAATAAAATAAAATAAAAAATAAATAAATAAATAAAACCAAAAACGTGCTGAGTAACACGGGGACTTGGAGAAATAGATTGGGCGACATGCATATTGTGCTGCCACACGGGGCTGAAACTACTGGCAAACCGCTTAGAAGGTCTAAGCAAGCCCAGGTAAAGTGGTGCGAGTCGGACCACCCCTGCGTATAAATCCTATTGATTTTATTGGTAGGAAGGATTTGAGCTGTAATTTCATCTCAATGCCGGGTAAAAGTGTCATAAAATTGGAAGCAACGTCTCAAAAATGACCTAAATAGTGTTGACGGGGACGTAAAACCTCAAATTAAATAAAGGAAACAGACAAAGGCGCGAACAGCGATGACTCCTTAAATCGAACTCGCCCTGGAGTTTATGTATTTCCAGATACGCGTATATATAGAATAATTTAGGAAGGAGTTCTTGTGGCAATGAGTGCACATGCACAGCGTACCTGACTGCACACAACATACTTGTATTTTCATAGACGATACAACCGTTACCGCCATTATTGCTCCCGATCACGCGCTATAGTCCCTGTCTTAAATTAAGACTAATTCTGCTTTAAAAAGCTTATTTAGAAGAGTGCAGTTATGCTTTCTTCGTGTTTTCTGCACACAATGTTCTCTGGTCAGGGACCACCTTTTCGACTTTTCACAAGTGGTCTTAAAGACCACTTTTGAATAGTCAAAAGGTGGTCTTAAGATAGGAATTTTACTGTATTTTCAACTGCAAAATACCCTACTAGTCTATGCATATGTCCTTGAGAAATTTCATTTTATCCTTCAGGTTAAAAATGCAGGATCTTCAAGATTCCAACACTGAGTCGAATGTGCACAAAAGATCTAATATTGAAGCAGAAAACGTTTTCCATAACGAAAACATGCCTATACAAATACCTTGTCACCTTTACCGCCGAAAGATGGAAATTTTAAGATGAAAAAATGTGATATTTTTCATATTTCTGCTCAAAATATAGATTGTAGGTACTCGTTAGAACCGCCTCACCGAGGCGGTTCTAACGAGTACCCACAATCTATATTTTAGAGAAGAAATATGAAAAATAAGGTTTACCCCTGTAAACCCAAGTTTTACTACATAAAAGTGGGGTTCAAGAAAGTCAAAATTATATAGGCGTGTTTTCGTGATGCAGAGAACTTTTCAGAAAGTCAGAAATGTAAAGAATAATTCACAAAGCATGGCAGATTTATCAATATATGCGGATTTTATAACCCTTTGAATCGACTCCAAGCCCGCTTATCGGGATTTTGGAGAAATAGATTGGGCTGCATGTTGCTTCCACGCAGAGCTGAAACCGACCGAACTTGAGTACTGGTAAACTGCTAGGAAAAGTAATGCGAGTCGGAGCGCTGCTTAAACCGAGCGGTTTCTATGAGGGTAGGGCTTGAGATAATGTTTTTATATCAAAATCGGGTAAAAGTTCCACAAAATTGAGAGCAACATCTGCAAAATGACCTAAATAGTGTGGACAGGGACGTTTGTTTGGTTTGAGGTTTAACGTCCCCGTCAACACTGTAAAGGTCATTTTGGAGACGCTGCTTCCGATTTTGTGGGACTTTTACCCGACATTGAGATGAAATGACATCTCAAGCCCTGCCACCCAATGAAAGCAATATGGTTTATAAGCATGGACGGGCCGACTCGCACCGCTTTGCCTGGGCAGGCTTAGATCCTCTAAGCTGTTCACCAATACTCGTGTACGGGTTGGTTTCAGCTCTGCGTGGAAACATCATGCAGCCCATCTATTTCTTCAAGCCCCGATGGGCCTCAACTCAAACAAAACAAATCAAACCCAAGAAATGATTGTTCACTTGGGACCTGATTTACAGAATTTCTCGCAAAATAAAGAACCTTCCTGTAAGTACATGTACCTCATTAGATTCATTAGAAATTCGTCTAATTTTTGGATCATCCACCGATGACAGTTTGAAAGGTGGCGCGCTATGTGGAACATGCCCATTGGACAATCCTGTTGACATAAGTGTGTCTCTTGATCCTAAAGCAACTGCATTTCTCCTGGAAAATATATTCGCGAAAATGAAATGATAGTCGAACTTCAACTGCTCGAACGCATTTATGACAATAAACATATCATTACGAAAACACATCCATGATTTCCCTTCTCAAAACGGACATTTTCTGATGAAAAGCTGTGATATTTTTTTCTGATTTTCACTCCAAACATAGGTTGAGGGTACTCGTTAGAACCGCCTCAGTGAGGCGGTTCTAACGAGAACCCAAAACGTATCTACCGGAGCAGAAATAAAGACAAGAGCACCGCATGCGGGTGCCAACGCTCGGCTGCAAAAATTCTAAGTCGAAAAGGGGGCATAACTGTGACAAAAATATTGTGAGGGTTGCTTCACCTATTGGTTTGAGTTCCCCTTTTCATAATGAACAACTAGTCCGAGTTTCAAGTAAATATGTTCAGTAATGACAGAGATATTACAAAATGTCCAAGTTGTTGCACGACGACGCAGACGACGACGACGACGACGACGCAGACGACGCCAGAGTTATGACAATACCTCGTCGTTTTCTTCGAAAACAGCCGAGCTGAAAATGATGTTTATCCCCGTAAATTCCATTTTTCTGTATACAGTTGGGTTTAGAGGGGTTTTCATTACACGGACTTGATGTGTTCGACACAGATCATAGTTTCAGCTATCGAGGAATATTCATAGCGCTAGGCCAGGAGACATAATGGGGATAATTTAGGAGTTTACTTTCAATTTTCTATATAAAAAAAAGCTATGGTGTGTGTACTTATTTATTTGAATCTCCAGTATAACCTCATTGAGATAAGCTCATCGCTGTCCGAGTCATTTAATTCTCTCTACTAAGACCCCTCTCCTCCGCCCCGCCCCCATAAGCAGGAATACTCGTATATTATACTACAGGTACTAATCCATACTTATCTGTCACTTCTGTGATGTCACAGCCAGTCGCTAGTTTTCATACAGGTAATGCTAGGAAAATGTATAGAGTTACATGTATATAGGAGCCCGTCATTTAACTAATAAAATCTTTTATTTTCATTTCTACAAGATATTATTTTAACCTCGCATTTGATAGAAAAATGTATCTTCTTCATTTTGGCACACCTTAATATCTATAAATCATCCTTAAACATTATTTCCAAGAGTCATGGGAAAAAGCTCTAGGAACTCATGGACGAGTTTGACTCAGCAATTCTAACCCTTATCCTGCTGTTCACGACAACCCCTACCTTTGCAAACAGTGTAGAACTAGATCAGATGGCTTCTGATCAGGATCTACACTGTTTGACTTTCAGTTTGTGAATTTGAACAAAAACATTATATCATGCTATCAGATAGGCTGATAGTCAGAAATGGGTGTGGCTAATTCAAATATTCAGATAGATAAGGGTTAAACGAGTCATCGGAGTTTGAGTCATTAAAGTTTCACTGGGTGTTAGTTAATTCTCTCTTTAACTCATCCCCACCCCCTAACACACACACACACACACACACACACACACACACACACACACACACACACACACACACACACACACACACACACACACACACACACACACACATACATACACACACGCACACGCACGCACACAAACACACAACACACACAGCAGGTGACAATGAATTTTGGTACTTTGGTACGGCCTATAGATGTTCATGTACTCTGAGTCTTTTGCATTTACGTTTACTATTAATATATGGGCATATTTGACATGTGACCTGGACTACTTGAAACACAGTTTCATTCTGTCGTCCCAATACATGCTCCATATGTATGTTATATGTTTGGTACTAGTGTGCTTCAACCAATGTGATTAAATGCGCTAGAACTTTGTCATTCTTAGTTGTTCATGAGTCGTTTAATGCATCGTAATACGATGGACTGCAAACATTTAGGAAAATGCATTTTTTTATATTTTTCTTATCAGAATTCTCCATGGTGCTGTGGTTTAACTACTCACTACATGAACCATGGGTCGGGAATTTGATTCCGGGCTTTTCCAAGTTTCCTAATAAGCCTGTAATAATTTTAGTACCAAATGGAATCTTCTTCCTTACATATAGCAGGAGTTCATTTCAAAATTTAAGGGTGTCAGGTTGTGTCTTTCTTTAAAACTGATGTGGTAAATGGCTTGACTTTTTGCAAAAAGTGGAGGCCCTGATCAGACGCCGCGTTCTGCGGCGTCTGATCTGGGCCTGCACTGTTTGCCAGGATACCCGTTTTGGGGATTCTGGTACTAAATGGGTTAAAAAGAGGTGCAGTCTCCATACGATTATTGTACATGTACCAAGGTTGACAGGGATTCATAAACTTGTATATGAGAAATTTTGGCCCCAAGTTTGACAGTCTTTGGGAAGACCGTGGTCTAAAAATAAGGTTAAGGCGAGCAAAATCTAATTAAGTCTTCGGTGGGTTGCAATGATATATGAAGTTTGACCATAATTATTCATCGACTCATTCAGACAAGTGATTTTCGTCCCACATTTGACAGTCGTCCGGTGACTTTGAAAATGAGGCCAAGGTCATCAACAGCTAAGCAAGGCTCTGGTTAGTTGCAAAAATAGAACGTTCCA
Organism: Lucinisca nassula; assembly: GCA_963580285.1. Classification (NCBI taxonomy): domain Eukaryota; kingdom Metazoa; phylum Mollusca; class Bivalvia; order Lucinida; family Lucinidae; genus Lucinisca; species Lucinisca nassula. The sequence goes on from OY757019.1 coordinate 104,509,334, forward strand.
AGTTTGATAGAATGTATTAATTCGTTCAGGGGATTGGATGCTGACAAGTATTTTGGATCATATTTGACCGTTTTCGGAACCTTTGACCTTGAAAATAAGGTCAGAACCATCATAACCGAATCACTGATTCCACCCACCCTAGAAATTAAACATGCAAGTTCCATTCATCAGTTCAGTAGATAATGTGCTTCAAAGTTCCAACACCGATGCCGACGCAAATGGAATCACTCTCCCCATCAGGAAATTGGGTGCGCATGCGCGCGAGTGCATTCTTCCTGTTTTCCGGGAAACAATTTTTGGATATTTTTGGAATTTAAGGAATACCCTGGATGAGTCCTTTAACTTTTTCTCCTTAACTTTGTTTAAATATTTAGTTACTTGTTTATTTTGCAGGTTTAGTTAGGTTTTTACGACTTTTCATATTTATCACATCCCGGATAATTTGGCTTGGTATTTTTTACTTTTGCACCGAAACAAAACTAGTTCCGGTTTCGCGGCGGATTGACATTAAGGTAAAGAATTAAGTTTAAATGTGATTTTTGATGATATTGCCCAACGGAGGAGACTTTCCCAGACACCACTTTATATTTATTGCCCTTCAGTAACCAAAGAGTCACCAGAAAACCAACAATAATGAGCCATTTTGCATTTGACCTTCTTTTTGGAGTATGTTGCATGTTGCTGGCAACAAGACTTGCATCTCTTCTTAGTTGCAGTGGACAGGACCTACAGGAAATCCCAGTTAACTTCTACCCAGTTTATGCGGACACACGTGGTACAACAGCAATCGACCGTAACTTTGCATTTCATTTGCCCCATGTTTGTACAATATCAATCCTAAAAAAATCTCTAAGAATGAAGGGGTTTCCTGGTTCAAATAAACTTTTCTACTTGTATATATTTACAGTTGTTATAGGTAATGCTTGGGATGTTGAATCAAATCCTGGTCCAGACTCCCGAAATGACAGTTCACACTTCCCTTGTGGACTCTGTCAAAAAAGTGTTGGTTGGGAAGACCGGGGAATTTGTTGCGACACCTGCAATGTCTGGTATCACATAGGATGTCAAGGCATGTCATCAACTATGTATAGTTTTTACAACAGATCATTGAATAAAAATGTTGCATGGGAGTGTTTGAAATGTGGAATGCCAAACTTTTCCACATCTCTGTTTGACACCTCATCTTCTATAGACACCTACAACCACTTTGAACCTTTATCTACCCTATCCGAGCCTGATAGTCCGATACCAGACAACATTGGCCCACCCACGGCAGCTTCATCGCCCATTGTGCAGCAGTCAAAAGAAGCTAAACGAAAGATCAAAAAGGCGGTCCTTAACCATCCCCTCAGAATATTGATCATGAATTGTCAGTCAATAAAGAATAAAAGGGCTGAACTTCATACAATTATCGACTCGGCGAAACCAGACATCATTTTGGGCAATGAGTCTTGGTTAACCCCAGAAATTAAAAACTCGGAAATTTTCCCTGAATCCTTTGAGGCCATCCGGAAAGACAGAGTTGGGGATGCACATCGAGGTGTCTTCGTGGCTTTCAAGCGAGACCTACTTTGTACAGAAACTCCGGAGTTGGACACCAACTGTGAACTAGTTTGGTGTAAATTGAACATCATTGGATGTAGGACTTTGTACCTTGGATCTTTTTATCGCCCACCAGATCAGATTGACCCAGAATATCTTGAGGCTTTTAATTCATCTTTGTCTAGGATAATGTCAAATGCAAATGCCCATATTTTGGTTGGCGGAGACTTTAATTGTGGTGACATTGAATGGTGCAGCATGCAGGTGCCCCATGGGGTGCCTAAAAGGCAGACACAGCAACAACTTTTGGATATAATAAAAGAACACTGCCTGGCCCAAGTTGTTAACATACCCACCCGGCAAGAAAAGACCCTTGATTTATTGTTTACAAATTCTCCATCCCCAGTAAGCCGAGTTAAGGGGATGCCCCCGATTGGCAAAGCTGATCATGACATAGTCCTTGTTGAGTATGACATAAAAGCTAAACGAATCAGACAAGTCCCGCGTAAAGTTTTTCTCTACAAACGTGCGGATATGGATGGTCTGCGAGACCATATGGCGCGATTTAAGGATTCGTTCCTTTCCTCTGACCTCTCACACATGTCAGTTAATGACCTGTGGGTCAGTTTTAAGTCCGAATTAACCACGGCAATGGAAAGGTTTATACCAACTAATATGACCAAAACAAAATATAGGGCACCATGGATCGATAACACGATCAAGCATCTCATCAGAAGACGGAATAGAATGTATTTTCGTGCTCGCAAGTCTAGCAGCCCTGACGTTAAGAACCATTACAAACGGTTCAGAGCACATGTGCAAAAGGTTATAAGAGATGCATATTGGAAGCATGTTTCCAGCATCTTTACCTTTGAAGATGACAATATAGATCCCGATAGTCCCCAAAAGAATGGTAAAGTTAAAAAGTTTTGGTCATTCGTAAAGTCCCTGAAAAAGGATGCGTTTGGGATCACTTCGCTAAGGGAAAATGGAATTCTAAAAACAGATGCGCGCGATAAGGCTAATATTTGCAATAAACAGTTTCAATCAGCATTTACGCGTGAAACTGATGGTGAGCTACCATCTAAAGGTGCAAGTTCGTTCCCCTCTATGGGGGACATAACAGTTGACCCCAATGGGGTCGCTAAACTGTTAGGTAAGCTCAATATACATAAGGCATCTGGGCCCGATGACCTGAATGCCAGGGTACTTAAGGAATGTAGTGCTGAAATATCTCCTGTGTTGGCCTTTATCTTCAATCAATCACTTGCCCAGGGCACTGTACCAGATGACTGGCGACAAGCAAATGTAACCCCGGTCTATAAAAAAGGGGAAAAATATGATGCAGCAAATTATAGACCAGTGTCGCTAACATGCGTCTGTTGCAAAACCTTGGAGCATATATTAGTAAGCAACATCAACAAGCACTTAGCCTTTGAGAGCATTCTTGCTGACTGTCAACATGGTTTCAGGAGTCAAAGGTCTTGCGAAACGCAGCTTGTTCAATTTTACCATGACATTGTGAGCAATCTGGATGGGGCCATAAATCGTGGCCACAAACAGACTGACTTGATCATCATGGACTTTGCTAAGGCCTTTGACAAGGTACCTCACAGAAGGCTATTACATAAACTGGAGTACTATGGGATAAGAGGATCCACGCATAGGTGGATTAGCTCATGGCTCTCTGGGCGCTCACAACAAGTTGTACTTGATGGCCAAGCGTCTGATCCTGTCCCTGTTTTATCTGGAGTCCCCCAAGGTTCGGTCCTTGGACCGGTCCTTTTCTTGGTTTTCATTAATGATCTCCCCGACAATATCAGGTCATCGGTCCGTTTGTTTGCTGATGATTGTGTCCTGTATAGGAACATATATTCTCCTTCTGACTGTCTTATTTTACAAGATGACCTGGATCAACTTGCACAGTGGGAGGCCGATTGGCAAATGAAGTTCAATGTGGCCAAATGTCACTCAATGAGAGTGTCACGACACCCTCCGGACAAGCAAATTAAGTTTGACTATACTCTTCACCAGCAAGTTTTGGAGCATGTTCAATCCGCCAAATATCTTGGTATCACCATCACTGACGATCTTGATTGGGGTCAACATATCTCAGAGATTACATCTAAAGCAACTAGGACTTTGGGATTCCTTAGACGGAACTTGGCTTTTGCACCTAGGCAGACAAAGGATGTTGCATATAAAACATTGGTTCGCCCTCAACTCGAATATGCATCACCCATTTGGCACCCCTATGTTAAAACTCAGACTCAGCAGGTGGAGAAGGTGCAGAGGACAGCTGCTCGATGGACCTGTAGGCGATGGCGAAATAGAAGTAGCGTCGGTGACATGCTTAATGAGCTAGAGTGGCCGTCCCTGGAGGCCCGTCGTGAGCAGCCCTCTTTAACCTTCTTCTACAAGATACACTCTGATTCAGTGTCTATTGATAAAGATAGGTACTTGACCCCTGTAACACTGTCGACCCAAACAAGGGCATCAAAATTAAACGACTCACAATATCGTAGATACCAGTCCTATAGTGATGCCCTGAAGAACTCGTTTTTTCCTAGAACTATTCCCCAATGGAATAGTCTTCCCTCCTCTGCGGTGAATGCCAAGTCCGCAGAAGAGTTCAAAGCCCGCACAGTGTAAGATTGGGTCTCAGAGGTATGCGTTTTAGGATACCTCTGTTATGCAGATTGTAAATAGTTTTAAGGACGCATCCAGTGCCTCTCTTTTTTTTTTTTTTTTCAGCTAAATTCTAAATTTAGCCACCCAATCAACTGAGGTAATGGCCAGATATGACCGACTCAGTATAAGAAGATAGATAGATAGATCAGTGTGTGGGGATGGGAAAAAATCCGATCAGTTGTTTAATGTTTTCCAGATAGCTTGTAAACCAATGAAGTGAATGGCCAGCTATACTTATTGTCATAAGCTAATTAATTGGTCCTCTCGGCCACACAAAAGTAACACACCCGTGTGACACAGTGCATTTTTCTCAGATCTCCAAAATGGCTACTTTTCGGATGAAAATCCGTGATATTTTTCTTATTTATACTTCAAACATAGGTTGTGGGTGCTCGTTAGAACCGCCTCAGGCAGTTCTAACGAGTACATACAACCTATGTTTTGGATCAGAAATAAGAAAACTTATGTAAACCCTCGTAAACCCCAGTTTTCTCTATAGAAAGTGGGGTTTAGGGGGTGTTCATTTCACGGACTTGTTCACGTGATCAGCCTTGCTGACATCGCAGAAAACTACTATGATTTCGTTCACAGTCTAAGACCTGACAGAAAGTATCATACAGATATTTCATTTGACAGGGCTGATAAAAGCAGGGACTCCAGGTCATCACCTTAGACAAGAGTGACTTTCTTTAAATCAATCAGAGACAGTTCCATGTAGTAAGGACTGCTCAAACAGAGTACGGACAGGAATAAGAAGTTTCTCAACAGACAAAAAGAGGATACGATTACTTAATCAATCGGGGCCAGTACTCGTAACTTCTCCAACCGTTATTTTGCAAACAACAATCAATATTTGTTTGGCAAGCTTCGTGGGAGTTTTAGTTAGCCGTGCAATATATATTTATTTGACAAACAGCATAAAAGCAATAGTTATTTGACAAACAGTTTTGGAGTATTGCCATAGGTATTGGGGAACGGCATGCAAGTAATAATGCAATTCAAAATTCCTTTGGCAAATAACATGGGAATAACAGCAATGCAACAGTTATTTGGCAAATAACACGCGGGTAGTTATTTAGTAAACAGCATAGGACAAATACTAATGCAATGGTTATTTGCCACACAGCATGAAAGTAATAGCCATTGCAATGGTTACCGTTATTCGCAAAAAACAACATAAAAACAATAGCAAATGCAACGGTTATAGTTTTTTGCCAAATATCATGAAAGTATAGCAAATGCAATGGTTACCTGGCAAACAGCATGAAAGTAATAGCAAATGCAATGGTTACCTGGCAAACATCATGAAAGTAATAGCAAATGCAATGGTTACCTGGCAAACAGCATGCAAGTTATAGCAAATGCAATGGTTATCTGGCAAATATCATGAAAGTAATAGCAAATGCAATGGTTACCTGGCAAACAGCATGAAAGTAATAACAAATGCAATGGTTTCCTGGCAAACATCAATAAAGTAATAGCAAATGCAATGGTTACCTGGCAAACAGCATGAAATTAACAGCAAATGCAATGGTTTCCTGGCAAACATCATGAAAGTAATAGCGAATGCAATGGTTACCTGGCAAACACAATGAAAGTAATAGCGAATGCAATGGTTACCTGGCAAACAGCATGAAAGTAATAGCAAATGCAATGGTTACCTGGCAAACAGCATGAAAGTTATAGCAAATACAGTGGTTGCCTGCCAAACAGCATGGGAGTAATTACAAAACAATAATTATATTGCAAACAACCGTTGGAAAATACCAAAGCTATAGTTATTTGTCAAACAGCAAGACGGCATAACCATTTGGCAAACAACATGAGTGATATCTTGGTAATTCGCATGTGAGCAAAGATATAGATATTTGGCAAAGGACTCGACAGTAACAGCAAATGTAACAGTTATCTGGCAAAACACAAGACAACATCTATTTGGCTAAAAATGACATTTGAAATATTTGCACTATACCTTAAGTTATGCTTCAATCCAATAAGACTCCATAGGGAGCCACTTAAGCCTCCCGACGGCCCAGTATTAGATCGTAGCCTTGAGCCCGGAACTGGAAAGGAATCCTCTCGCTGGAAGGACCCAGTGTGAAAGTTTTCGGGTCGATGAATCTTCCACTCGTGGAAACTTGGACGCCTTGACCAATAAGAGAGTAAAAAGAACATACGAGTCGTATTACGACAAAACCAATAGGGTGACCGATCAGCGAAGGTTCTGACCAGACTGCGCATCGTGCAATCTGGTCAGAACCTTCGCTGTTCAATACGCAGTCTAATCAGAACTTTCGTTGTGTGCCAGAACCTGCTTTGCTAGCTCCTCTGGGGATTTTTAATAGCAAGAGGGTAATACTTTGGTTAGACTGGCTTCATGCAAGAGCTGATCTGAATCTTTGCTCATTATACATGCAGGCATTCTGGCTGTATTTTTTGCTCTGGTTCACTAAAGGCGTCGAAACGTTTTGTTTAAATATACACTATTTTCTTTCAACAACAAAATATATTACAATACAACATAATAAATGGGTATATCTTTCGTATTCGAAGAGGACCCCGACTTCTTCATTATGTTGACGATCTGTGACATAAATCAATAAATCTTACCACTTCTTGTAGGCTCGCGAGATTGGTATCTCAAATAACCCCCTCTCAGCCTTTAACCCTTCTCTTGCTGAATATTCATTTAAGCCACACCCATTTCTGTCTATCAACCAATCAAATTACTTGATGCAATTTATTCCTACAAATTCATAAATTGAATGTCAAACAGTGTAGATCCTGATCAGATGGCTTCTTCAGAAGCCATCTGATCTGGATCTTCACTGTTTGCAAAGATAAGGGTTGTCGTGAACAGCAAGATAAGGGTTAAACGGAATAAATGTGTATTTTGTATACACCAAGGTAACTCGTTTCTTCATGCAAACCAATTGTTTGAATTGAGTTTTTACGTCCCTGTCAACACTGCCTACGTCTTTTGAAGACGTTGCTTCCATTAACCCGACATTGAGATGAAATGACATCTGAACTAAACCAACTGTGTTTATATGCAGGAACAGTCCGACTCGCACCACTTTGCCTGGGAAGGTTTTGACCTTCTAACCGGTTTTCCAGTACTCATGTGCGGTCGGTTTCAGCTCTGCGTGGAAGCACCATGCAGCCCAATCTATTTCTCCAAGTCCCGATGGTCGGGGATCCTCATGTACTGGCTAAATAGAGATAAATGATAAAACTTACGCTAAATTATAGGTTGAGCCCAGAAAGTTTGGTCGCTTGGAGGACATTGATGCTTCAGTATAAGGCAGATTATATGATATTTCGTTGTAGTGGACATCTTTGACTAATGGTGGGTGGGTACCGTAACAGTGGTCTGCCAGACACATAGCAACCTAGATAGATGAGATAGTTTGACGTCATTGTTCAAAGGTGGACAACAGTTCAAGCAGAAATTTCCTTACAATTCTGTAGAACAGATACAAATTCTCCGGTAGTTTTACCATCATCAGCGCATTTGAGAAAAAACAAAAACAAAAAAAAAACAAAAAAAACAAAGCAAACAATCAACAACAACAACAACAAAACAAGAGGCCCATGGGCCAATATACTCACCAGAGCTCAGGTGGGCACTGCCCAATGACAGCCATGTATTTTAACAAGATATCATTTTAATCTACCAATTATAAAGTCTCCCAAATGAACCTCTATATCCAAATGAGCATCCATCTGGACTCAGTATCTAAAACATTAGGCCTTTTATTAAGTAGAGGGTGTAGGGCATGGACCCAACGGAGCCCTGGTTGGTATCACTAAATGCGTCTTATCATAAGGAATAAGAATATAAATGGTGTAGCAGTGGGGATCTGTATACCTGAGTTATAAGGCCTCTTAAGCGGTGGAGGGGTTGGGGCATGTCCTGTTGATCCCAGGAAAGCCCAAGATTGTTGTCCCTATAAGGACCAAGAGTATATATATATATGGTTTATGGCTGGGAATCTGAATGGTTTCTGATATATGAGGCCCTTATATGACGTGGAGAGGAGAGGAACGGACCCTGCAACCGCAAAGTGGGTGTGCTATTGATAAGGAACAAGAACATATATGATTATGGGATGGGGATTTGAATGGTTTATGAAATATATGGCCTTTTAAAGTGGAGGGGCAGGGCGCATTGCCCTAGCACAAAGTGACCCCCAGGTTGGTGCGACTGAATGAATCTTATCATAAGAAACAAGAATATTATAGTTTTTTGGTGGGGATCTGAATGATTTCTGAGATATATGCCTTTTAATGAAGTAAAGCAGTGGGTCATTACCCAGGCAGTCCAGATGACTCCCAAGCTAGTGTTATTTGAATGTGTCTTATCACAAAGAAGATAATTATATTTGGTTAAGGGGTGGGGCTCTGAACAGTTTCTGAGATATATAGCCTTTTGTGAAGTGGTGAGGTGGGGCAGGGCCCCGGCTTGACCCAGGAGACCTCCAGGTTGACGTCAATGAATGTGTCTTATCAGAAGGAACAGCAATATATATATGGTTAGAGGTGGGGATCTGTAAGGTTTCCTAGAAGCCCCTGTGGTGCAGTGGTTATGCTACTCGCCTTGTAAACCAGGGATCGCAGGATCGATCCCGGGCTTCTCCAGACTTTCGGATGAGTCTTTAAACCGAGGTCCCGTCTCCGTATGACCTTAGCTGTTGGTGGGACGTAAAACAAAAACTCACTCACTCACTGTAAGGTTTCCAAGATATTGGGTCTTTAATGAAATGAAGGGGTGGGGCATGACTCCGGCACATCCTGGGGACCCCTAGGTTAGTGTCAATGAATGCGTCATATCATAAGAAACAAGAATATATATCATATCATATATTTCGTCATATCATAAGAAACAAGAATATATAAGGTTTTGGGGCGGGGATCAGAATGGTTTCTGAGATAGATGGCCTTTTGTGAAGTGGAGGGGTGGGGCAAGGCCCTGGCGCACCCAGGAAGACCCCCCAAATTGGTGTCAATGAATGAGTCTCTACATAAGGCGCAAGAATATATAGAGTTTAGGGGTGGGGATCTGTAAGGTTTCCAAGATATTGGGCCTTTTATGAAATGGACGGGGTGGGGCATGACCCTGGCACAACCCGGGGGACCCCCAGGTTGGTGTCACTGAATGCGTCTTATCATAAGGAATAAGAATATATATGGTGTTGGGGTGGGGATCTAAATGGTTTCTGAGTTATATGGCCTTTTGTGAAGAAGAAGGGGTGGGGCAAGGCCCAGGCGCACCCCGGGAGACCCCCAAGTTGGTGTCAGTGAATGTATATTTTCATAAGGAACAAGAATATATATGGTTTAGGGGTGGGGATCTGTAAGATTTCCAAGATATTGGGCCTTTTATGGAATGGAGGGGGTGGGGCATGACCCCGGCACGTACCGGCGGACCCCCAGGTTGGTGTCACTGAATGCATCTTATCACAAGGAACAAGAATATATATGGTTTTGGGGTGGGAATCTGGATGGTTTCGAAGTTATATGGCCTTTTAAAAAGTGGAGGGGGTGGGGCATGGCCCCGGCTTAACCTGAGGGACCCCCATGTTGGCATTAAAGCATATGGCTGAGATACATTTACTCAAGGAACATTTCTATAAAAGTTTTGTCAAAATATCTGCAATAACTTGGCAGCAAATGCCATTTTTCAATTTTCCCCATTATAAGTCTATGGAAAATCTAAGTTGCCATAGCAACCAAACTAAAAAGCCAAATTTCATAATAAAACACAAAACTTGTAAAGGCAAATATGGTGAATATTTCCTAAAACTCTCAGCCTAATCTGAGGAGATGATTTTTGAAGTATTTGTTTTTTTCTATTTTTTTTATTTTGGTTTCCATGGCAACCAATAGAAACGAGCAGTAGGCCTAAAATCATATGGCAGATAGTAGATTGCCTAAGGAACATTTCTATGAAAGTTTTGTCAAAATATCTGCAGAGGCTTGGCAGTAAATGCCATTTTTCTATTTTTTCCCATTGTAAGTCTATGGAAACTCTAAGTTGCCATAGCAACCAAACTAATAAGCCGAATGTCATAAAAAACACAAACTTTCAATCCCCCAGCCCAAGGATGCTACAGATAAAATTTGGGCCCAATTGGCCCAGTGGCTTCAGAGGAGATGTCCTTTGAAAATGTTGACGTCATAGGACAGACGACGACGACGACGGACAACTGCCTATCCTATAAGCTCCCCCGGAGCCTTCGGCTCTGGTGAGCTAAAAACAACAAAAAAACAAAAACAAACAAAAACAAACAAAACACGAACAAACAAACAAACAACAACAACAACAACAAAAGCCAACCGAACAAACGAACGGGGCGTAATGTTAGTCAGACTTCACATGGCGTCACATGATCATTAAGTATCATGGTCCTAACGATGGAGACGTCAACAACGCTGTTTTACTGAAAATAAGAAAACTGCGAGCGATTTGTTTTTCTTTTTTGTCATAGAATGGATGGAAAATAAAATGAATTTCGTAAAAACGTTCATTGAAGTATTAACAACACCGAGTCACGAGTTAACTTTGCTGATGCTATTAATACTTCGATGAACGTTTAAATATTACCATCATTTCTTGAATAAAATAAAATGTATTTTCTTACAGCTGTATGTCTATCAATCAACCAGTTGATATCATAGTCATCATCATCTTCTCCGAAAGGATTGATTAGCTGCTCAGCAACCTTACAAAAGAGAGATAAAATCAATTCTAAATGATTGTATAACGTTGACCCATTTTGTACCGGAAACCTCAAAACGGGTACCCTGGCAAACAGTGCAGGAACAGATCAGACGCCACAGAACGCGGCGTCTGATCAGGGCCTATACTGTTTGCAAAAAGTTAAGCCATTTTCCAATTAAATTTTGAAGAAAATTCTACCTGACACCCCTAAATTCCGAAATGGACTTCTGCTATATATAAGGACCCTTTTTTCTCGGAAACCATCATCCCTTTAAAACTTACCAGGACTTCCTTTTAAAATCTTTGGAATGAGAGATATAACAAATTTAATTTTCCATAAAAATGAATTGTATATGCTGAACAAAAGCAACCAGGCAAGATTTTGTTTGAATAGAGGTTTTATGCCCCCTTCAACACTAATTAGGTCATTTTGGAGACACTGATTCCAATTTTATGTGACTTTTACCCGACATTGAGATGAAATGACATCCCAAGTCCAACCGCACCCCCCTCCCCCCAAAAAAAGGTTATATAAAGGGACGGTCCGACTCGCACCACTTTGCCTAGGTAGGCGGTTTACCAGTACTCATGTTCATTCGGTTTCAGCTCTGTGTTGAAGCACCATGTCATCCAATCTATTTCTCAAAGCCCCGATGGGCGAGGCGCAAACCAGACAAGATACTCTGACAAGATACCAGAGAAGATAATCTGTGACAAACTTTATCAAGCCCAGTCTTTAAGAAACGTGTATGTCAAACATGCTACCATATGGCCAATAAATAAAGCGCCGAATAGTGATGATCATCGTAATTTCGATTTCATCATGCAATTTACACCCCTCTAAACGCCACTTAAATTGGGATTTACAGGGGTATACAACAATACATAGCCTAGCCACTAGGCGTTAAAATGGATAATATTGAATTAAAATCATCTTTTGCACTAAAATGAACAGTGTTTAAAAGTTCAGCTAGTCTAGTCTCTCTGGCTCAGTTTTGCTAATTCTAAGCTTGGAGACTGTACCAAATAGACTTGTCATTACCAGCAAGGTGATGACTTTTTAATATAATAAAAATATCAAATATACAAAAAATAACATGATAGTAGCTAGTCTAGGGTATACATTATTTTTCTTATTTCTGCCCTAAGACATAGGTTGTGGGTTAGGCGGTTCTAACAAGCACTCACAACCTATGTTTGGAGAACAAATAGGAAACATATCACAATTTTTCACCAGTAAAGTCACCATTTTGGAGATCAGGAAGAATGCACTGTCGCACGGATGTGTTATCATAATGTCCAGGGCCCAGTTGTTCAAAGCCTCGTTAGCTTAACGAGCTCGTTAGTGGTCAAATTGTTAACTGTTCTAGCAAGTACAATGTCTACAATTTCAGTATTTTTGCTGAAAAAGCAAAAGCTGCTCTCATTTTTTCAGCAAAAATATAAGTATATTTGCAATATTAAATGATCAAAGTATTAACGATACGTTAACTGATCATGTCATTAGTTTTGAACAACTGGCCCCTGGAAGGCAGAAAACTGGTTTGAACACCTAAAAACATGCAGACATTAGCCATGCAAAGCTACTGCGCAGAGTTGGAAACGGAAGGTTTAAAATTGAAGATAAGCGCTATTGAAGAAACAGCGAAAACAGTCCACTCACATTCAATTTCATAAAGTGACTGAAAATTTCTAGTTAAATAGTGAAAGCATATATTTTGACACTCAAAACATTTTAAATGATGTTAATGTGATGCAGGATTGGTGTGCTCAAAAATGTCAAAACATTTATATTTTCCGAACTGTTAATCGCTTCCCAATTGACGCATCATGGCTATTTAAGAAATGGAAAGGGCTATTGCCAGTTAACTGGCAATAGCGGTTTTACGTTAAAAGGCTATTGACAGTTATCTGGCAATAGCGGTTTTACGTTAAAATGGCGATTGCCAGTTAACTGCCAATAGCGAATTTACGTTAAAATCGCTATAGTCAGTTGGCTGGCAGTCTGGTTATTACTTTTTCAGTAATACTAATGTTTTTGACTGTAAAAGCTTACGTGCATGTGCTTGTTCTTGTGTATAACTCGGCCAAGATACGAATCGTTGCTCTATGTTGTTTGTTTTTCTTTTACCGAGCATTTCCATATTTTGTAACATACTATGCATGGTTGACTACATTTAGTATTTTAATCACCTCGTTTTGAGATGTGGATATTTTTGTTTCTGCCATGGACAGCATCTATTTCTAGTTTTCTAATTGCTGTTCGAAACAAAGATCGTGAATACTATTTAGCATGGAACGCCTTTTTTACCGCGTTATAAAAGGGCGTCTTCAAGCATAACCCACTGGACACTTCATGTATATGTTATTTTTCCTGATAAAAATGTGTATGAACGCCCCCTACACAGCAGGCACGCGTTGCTAGGTCAATGTCAAATCAACGTCGGTGCAACGCAGACGTAGATGTGACGTTGCATAAAAGTCATGACATTGCACCAACGTTGATGTGACGTCACCATTACGTCATGTGCCTTCTGGGTATAGACAAAACAAACATTACCTTCAACCACCCCATGTAGAAAAAGAACTGAAGTATTGTAAAGACTGGCACGTATAAGTCAGCATCTCCATTGTCTACGTATTGTCGACCAATCAGACAAGCACCAAAGAAAATATGGACGGACAGCGTGACAACCTGAAATAAACAAGGAAACTTCAGTGAATCAAACTCACGTCACGAAAACACGCCTATATAATTCTGACGCCCTTGAACCACACTTTTATATAGCAAAACTGTGGTTAACAGAAGTACAGGTAAACCTTATTTTTCTTATTTCTGCTCAAAAATATAGGTTGTGGGTACTCGTTAGAACCGCCTCGATGAGGCGATTCTAATAAGTACACGAAACATACAAGATATCCCGGCATCATTTCTAATATGTCTCCAGATCTGGTGGTTTGAGTCGCTCGTTCTACCCCTATCTCGAACAAAAGTTCATGGTTCGAAGATTTTAAAGTTGGAATGTATAACACGGGTTTTTCAACCGAGGAATCCCTGAAAAAGGACCGCTTGTAAACAGTGCAGGCCCAAATCAGACGCCGCAGAACGCAGATCAGGGCCTTCACTGTTTGCGAAAGGTTTCAGCCATTTTGTGGGACGGACAGTGGCAGCCTGCAATTTATAGATTGAGCCATGTCAAGCGAAAAGATGTGTTTATTTGCTATATTAGGGCCACATTATAGATAATTGTGGTGGTTTAAACGTAGTACCCAAAAGCAAGTAAAACGGACATGATATATATAGCTGGCCGGTCTCGGTAGCTTAATGGATGCGCGTCTGACTGGTGATCAGGATGACGCAGGCTCGATTCCTGCCGGGGTCGGCAACATTCGTTCGTGGCGATTGATCATGAAATCTTTTCTACGGTCATTCTCTCCCTTCCGCTGATTAAGAAGGGCAGTTGTCAGTTTCTGGCGAAAGAATGTGCACTGTACTGGTCAACCGCTTACATATAAGCCTGCCCAGGAAAAGTGTGGATAGGTGAACTGACCGGCTAAAAAAATGACCTAAATAGTGTTGACTTGGCCGTTAAGCTCCAATACAAAGAAACTAACAAAACTATATGTAGCTTAATAGCCTGGCGAACCTTATATTTCTGTTTACAAATTATATGGCTTTTCATAACACGAAATAGTTAACGTAATGTTGGTTGACAAGAACCAGGCCGTACTTACTGATGGACATAGAACAAACCTTGATAGACAAATTACCTGCGTATACACCAACGGGATTGTTATCCAGTCATAGACAAAACATCGAGAACATTTGTCTCTGAAGTCTGCAAGTTGCTGAAAGATGAAAAATGTTAATGATTATTCCAAAACCATTCAGAACAAGCGTCAAGTCGATTGTACCTGCGGTAAGATGGAAATTTAGTTACGCCATTTTGGAGTCGTTACTTCCACTTTTGTAGGACTTTTACCCTACACTGACATGAGCCTACCGTCCAAACAAACATTTGGGTTTATATGTAGGAACGGTCCGACTCGCACCACTTTGCCTGGGCAGCCTTCATCAAAGAGTAGATTGAATTCTTGTCTTTTGGGATCATTGATTCCATTGTGGAATTTTGAAAATACTTGAGGGTAACTTGGCCGAAACTAGCTAGTCTGGCCTAGACAATTCTTGTACACTCCATACTTTTCAGTTATGTTGTGTATTCCGTGCTTCCAAAGGATAACCCTTTTATAGAACATATATAACGTCACTACAACTGGTGTAACGGGAATGTGTGGCGGCCGTAAAAAGTCTCCATGCCCTTCATCATCGTATAGTTTATATTTTGTCCTTTGAAATCATTGATTCCATTTCGGAATTTTGAATTTTTGGGATCACCCATGAGGCATAACTGGCCGAAACTAGTTAGTCTGGCCCAGACAAACTTGTACACTCCATCCTTTTCAGTTTTGTGGTTTATTCCGTGCTTCCAAAGGATAACTCTTCCACAGAACATATTTAACGTCACTCAAGCTGGTGTTGCGGTCGTAAAAAGTCTCCCTGCCCTTCATCATAGGAGTAGTGTAGTTTTTTTTCTTGTCCTTATTTTAGGGTCCCGGCTGAGGACTAATTAAGCGAAACTAGCTAGTCTGGCACAGAAAAACTAAAGTCATGTACACTCAATAGTTTTCAGTTCTGTGGTGTATTCTTTGCCTCCAAAGGATGACCCTTTCATAAAACATATTTAGACCTTCTACGTGGAGCATCAAGCAGCCCAATCTATTTCTCCAAGCTAATAATAAGGAGGATTGTTATGTTCTTAGGAGAGCTAACCTGTTAAAAATATTGTGCTTTCCTTATTCTAAAAGGAAAAAAATTAATCCACCCTAAGGTGGGAACCTTTCCTTTATGGGTATACCCTTTCCCTGAGCGAAAAGTATGCGGGAAAACAAACTAAAATGTCGTCGTCGGAAATTTGCAAAAAAAAAAAAAAAAAAAAAAAAAAACAGTTCAGACAAGCCTGTACATCGTTTAGTCTGATCAGCAGCCTTGTACTACCTGCTTGGATAGTACACTATTATTCATTTATTGCCCTTGTGTGAGGGGAATATGACGATTTGTTCACCCTTGCAGGTTATATTGCCCGATAGCGAATTCCCCCAACACAAGGGCAACAAAGATTTATTTGTCCGAATTCTGACTTCTAGAGATTCTTTCAGTGAATCACAAGTGTACGCGACCACAAGTGCACTTGTACTTTTGAGCAGTGATGTCAAAGGGGAATATTGCATGGGGATATAATGATTTATTGCCCTGAGTGGCATGCTCTCGACCAATCAGAATGCTAGAATAGCTTAGGAATATAAACGAGGTATAATACGAATTTTTAAGGCTTGACACTATGTGAAGGTGAGCAGGTCGGTCTGTGTCTTATTTGGTCGAAAAACCTTACAACAGGTTTTCTTGTGACGGACTATTTTTAGGTGACATTCGAAACGCTTCTTTAACCCCTGCCCTGCTGACCAAAGGTCTTGTCCCAAGGAACATCCATGTGAAGTTTGATGGCGCTGATAAATAGCTTGAAATGAGAGGAAGGATGTGTTTCAGAAAAAAAAATAGAAAAGGAAAGATAATTCAGCCAAAAATCAATGAATCATTTATGGCCCTTTGTCCGAATGTATAGTAGTCGTGGAGTCATTCAGGTGCTGTCAATATATGTCAAATTCGCTGGGTCCACCAGAAGATTCGGTTGAGTGCCTTTCGCATGCTTTCTGCAAGCGGACTGAATGGCCACAGCTTTGTTCGTGTTACAGTTGATTTCACTCACTGGGTGACTTGGTTTACCTTTTTTAGCTCACCGTCACGTAGTGACGAGGTGAGCTTTTGGGATCACTTTTTGTCCGTCGTCCGTCGTGCGTCCGTGCGTCCGTCCGTGCGTCCGTGCGTGCGTGCGTGCGTGCGTAAACAATTTCTTCAAACGACATCTCCTCCTAAACCACTGAGCGGATTTTGACCAAACTTCACTGGAATGATCTTTAGGTGGTCCCCTTTCAAAGTTGTTCAAATGGTTCCGGTCCGTTGCACATATAGGTCACAGGAGCCAAAAATAGATTTTTTTCACCAAAAACTTAAAAAATCTTCTTCTCTGAAACTGCAAGGCCCAGGTCTTTGATATTTGGTATGAAGCTTCATCTAGTGGACCCCTACCAAGATTGTTCAAATTATAGTGCTGGGGCCAAAAATGCCCCCGCCCCGGGGCCATTTGGTTTTACATGGGCTTATATTGGGAAAATCTTTAAAAATCTTCTGCTCTCAAACTGCAAGGCCCAGGTCTTTGATATTTGGTATGAATCTTCATCTGTTGTACCCCTACCAAGATTGTTCAAATTATAGTGCTGGGGCCAAAGATGCCCCCGCACCGGGGCCCTTTGGTTTTACATAGGCTTATATAGGGAAAATCTTTAAAAATCTTCTTCTCTGAAACTGCAAGGCCCAGGTCTTTGATATTTGGTATGAAGCTTCATCCAGTGGACCCCTACCAAGATTGTTCAAATTATAGTGCTGGGGTCAAAAATGCCCCCGCCCCGGGGCCCTTTGGTTTTACATGGGCTTATATAGGGAAAATCTTTAAAAATCTTCTTCTCTGAAACTGCAAGGCCCAGGTCTTTGATATTTGGTATGAATCTTCATCTTATGGACCCCTACCAAGATTGTTCAAATTATAGTGCTGGGGCCAAAAATGCCCCCGCCCTGGGGCCCTTTGGTTTTACATAGGCTTATATAGGGAAAACCTTTAAAAATCTTCTTCATCGAAACCGCAAGGCCCAGGTCTTTGATATTTGGTATGAAGCCTCATCTAAAGGACCCCTACCAAGATTGTTCAAATTATAGTGCTGGGGCCAAAAATGCCCCCGCCCCAAGGCCCTTTGGTTTTACATGGGCTTATATTGGGAAAATCTTTAAAAAAAACTTCTTCTCTGAAACTGCAGGGCCCAGGTCTTTGCTATTTGGTGTGTAGCTTCATCTAGTGAACCTCTACCAAGATTGTTCAAATTATAGCCCTGGGGCCAAAAATGCCCCCGCCCCTGGGCCTTTTGGTTTTACATAGACTTACATATGGAAAACCTTTAAAAATCTTCTTGTCTGAAACCAGAAGGCTCAGGTGTTTGATATTTGGTATGAAGCTTCGTCTTGATGACCTTTATCATGATAGTTCAAATTATTGCCCTGGGACCAAAAATGCCCCCGCTCTGGGGCCCTTTGGTTTTACATAGACTTTTATAGGGAAAATCTTTAAAAATCTTCCTCTCTGAAACCACAAGGCCCAGGTCTTTGATATTTGGTATGAAGCTTCATCTGTTGGACCCCTACCAAGATTGTTTAAATTATAGTGCTGGGGTCAAAAATGCCCCCGCCTTGGGGCCCTTTGGTTTAACATAGGCTTATATAGGGATAATCTTTAAAAATCTTCTTCTCTCAAACTGCAAGGCCCAGGCCTTTGATAATGGGTATGAAGCTTCATCTAATGGACCTCTACCAAGATTGTTCAAATTAAAGCCCTGGGGCGAAAACTGCCCCCACTGTGGGGCCCTTTGGTTTTACATAGACTAATATAGGGAAAATCTTTAAAAATCTTCTTCTCTGAAACCACAAGGCCTAGTCCTTTGATATTTGGTATGAAGCTTCATCTAGTGGACCCCTACCAAGATTGTTCAAATTATAGTGCTGGGGTCAAAAATGTCCCCGCCTCGGGGCCCTTTGGTTTTACATAGACTAATATAGGGATAATCTTTAAAAATCTACTTCTCTGAAACCACAAGGCCTAGGCCTTTGATATTGGGTATGAAGCTTTATCTAATGGACCTCTACCAAGATTGTTCAAATTATAGCCCTGGGGCCAAAATGCCCCCACTCCGGGGCCCTTTGGTTTTACATAGACTAATATAGGGAAAATCTTTAAAATCTTCTTCTCTGAAACCACAAAGCCTAGGTCTTTGATATTTGGTATGAAGCTTCATCTAGTGGACCTCTATCAAGATTGTTCAAATTATAGTCCTGGGGCCAAGAAATGCTCCTGCCAAGGACCCCTTTAGTTTTACATTGACTTATATAGGAAAAAATCTTTAAAAAGGCAGAGGTCTTTGATATTTGTTGTGTAGCTTCACCTAGTGGACCTCTACCAAGATTGTTCAAATTATAGCCCTTGCGCCAAAAATGTCGCTGACCCGGGGCCCTTTTTGATTTTACATTGGCTTATATAGGAAAAATCTAAAAAAATCATCTCTGAAACTGCAAGGCCTAGGTCTTTGATATTTGGTGTGAAGGTTCATCTAGTAGACCTCTATCAAGATTGTTCAAATTATAGCTCTTGGGCCAAAAATCCCCCCCCCTCGCACCCTTTGCTTTTACATTGACTTATATAGGAACAATCTTAAAAAATCTCCTCTGAAACTGCAAGGCCCAAGTCTTTGATATTTGTTGTGTAGCTTCATTTAGGGGACCTCTACCAAGATTGTTTAAATTATAGCCCTGGGGCCAAAAATGCCCCAGCCCCAGGACACTTTAGTTTTACATAGACTTACATAGGGAAAACCTTTGAAAACCTTCTTGTCTAAATCCAGAAGGCTCAGGTGTTTGATATATGGTATTAAGCTTCGTCTTGTGGGCCTTTATCAAGATTGTTCAAATTATAACCCTGGGGCCAAAAATGCCCCCCCCACCCACCCACCCCGGGGCTCTTTGGTTTTACATTGTCTTATATAGGAAAAATCTTCAAAAATCTTCTTCTCTGAAACCGCAAGGCCCAGGTCTTTGATATTTGGTGTGAAGCTTCATCTAGTGGACCTCATCAAGATTGTTCAAATTATAGCTCTGGAGCCAAAAATGCATTGTTGTACATGTGTAGTTAATGATAATAAGTATTTTATTAACATTGACACTATTATTTTTTTTTTTCATTCCAGGCATGAAGATACATAGTTTCCAGCATGGTGAAGAGTAATATTGGTGTCATTTATAGTCGTACCCGGGACATTGTTTATTCTAGCTAAAGCATATAACGATTGTTCGTTTTAAAATTTTGATTCATCTAAGCCAGACTTGTAGCTCTTTTGGATGCTTTCCTGACTGGTGATGAAGAAGTTAAGGGTTCCATACCTGCTGAGGTTGGCAACATTCTTAAATGGCTATCAATCAGGAAATCTTTTCTCTTGTCAGTCTCTCCCTTCTGCTGATTCAAGAAGGGCGGTTATCAACTTCTGGTGAAAGACTGTGCACTGTACTGGTTAACCACTTATGTATAAGCCTGTCTCGAAAGTGTGGTTAGTTAAACTAACTGGCTTGAATGCTTGTTTTTAAATTCTGTATGCATGTACTATTGTATTCTGTCTATGTATGAACTTGTAAATGTTTGACAAATCAAAATAAATAATGTTTAAACCAAACTAACTGGCTCAAAAATGAACTAAATAGTGTTGGCTTGACCATAAAATAGAAGCGGAGGCAATGATCAGGAATCCGTAGTTAACCCACAGCTTCCATGAGCTCCCCAAAATTAACTAACAAACCATGTTCATCTGAAAAGAGTTATTAACAATGGTTATCCACAAAAGAGGTAATCGCAGACGTACCAGGTAAGAAAGATGAAGGTTGTTTGGCATGGCATTCCAGTCTTATTTGGATAATGTTAGTTGTATGAATGAAATTGTAAAAATTAAAACTGTAGCAATTGAAATTTTATAATCCCTGCAACAAAATTGAGGGGAAGTATATAGCATAATTCAATTTATCTGTCTGTAGACATTTTTGTGGGATATTAATCACTTTTAGTGATAGATCACTTTTAGTAATAGATCTAGTTGGTTTTAAAGATACATTAAATAAACACTCTTTTACGTTTTGTAATACCTTCATCTGTGCATAGAGGGTCTCTTCCTGGAGTAAAACCGCCTTGCTGATCATGATTTATGCTCCCGGTAGGGAAGCATTTTATAATACTTAGTCACCTTTTTAATTGTTGAATGAATGAAAGTTTAATCAATTTTATCAACCAAACACATATCAAATCCACTTTATATTTAAATATAATGATAATTCTTCATGAATTTAATTTGAAATACCTTTTTATGCCCCCGGAATCTAAGAGATTTGGGGGCATATAGTTTTTGGTCTGTCTGTCTGTCCGTTTGGCCGTTTGTCTGTCTACAAAAACCTTAACATTGGGCATAACTTTTGAATGGTAATAGATAGAGCTTTAATATTTCACATGTGTATACCTTATCACAAGACCTTTACAGTGGTACCATAATTTTTGATCTCGTGACCTTGAACTTGACCTTTGACCTATTTTTTTTTCAAAATTTTTAAAAACATTAACATTGGCCATAACTTTCGATTGGTAAGTGATAGGGCTTTCATATTTCATATGTGCATTCATTGTCACAAGACCTTTCTAGTGGTACCATAATTTTTGACCTTGTGACCTTGACCGTGATGTTTGACCTACTTTCTAAAAACTTAAACAATGGCCATAACTTTCGATTGGTAAGTGGTAGGGCTTTCGTATTCCACACGTGCACTCCTTGTCACAAGACCTTTCTAGTGGTACCATAATTTTTGTCCATCAAGACACCCCCCCCCTCAAGGTCAAGGTCACTGTGGCTATTTTTAGAAAAACTTTGTCATCGCTATAGCGCCAACATTTCTTTACTGATTTCAATATAACTTCACACAAATGTTCCTTCTGACAATATCTCAAGCGAATTCAACTTTCAAGGTCATGACCTCAAGGTCAAGGTCACTGTGGCTATTTTTAGAAAAACTTTGTCATCGCTCTAGCGCCTACATTTCTTCACCAATTTCAATATAACTTCACACAAATGTTTCTTATCTCGAGCGAGTTCGACTTTCAAGGTCATGGCCTTAAGGTCAAGGTCACTGTGGCTATTTTAAAAAAAAACTTTGTCATCGCTCTAGCGCTTACATTTCTTCACCGATTTCTATATAACTTCACACAAATGTTCCTTATGACAATATCTCAAGCGAGTTCGACTTTCAAGGTCAAGGTCACTGTGGCTATTTTTAGAAAAACTTTGTCATCGCTCTAGCGCCAACATTTCTTTACTGATTTCAATATAACTACACGCAAATGTTCCTTATGACAATATCTCAAGCGAGTTCGACTTTCAAGGTCATGACCTTAAGGTCAAGGTCACTGTGGCTATTTTTAGAAAAACTTTGTCATCGCTCTAGCGCCTACATTTCTTCACCAATTTCAATATAACTTCACACAAATGTTTCTTACAAAAATATCCCTAGCAAGTTCGACTTTCAAGGTCATGGCCTTAAGGTCAAGGTCACTGTGGCTATTTTTAGAAAAACTTTGTCATCGCTCTAGCGCTTACATTTCTTCACCATTTTCAATATAACTTCACACAAATGTTCCTTATGACAATACCTCGAGCGATTTGGACTTTCAAGGTCAAGGTCACTGTGGCTATTTTTAGAAAAACTTTGTCATCGCTCTAGCGACTACATTTCTTCACTGATTTCAATATAACTTCACACAAATGTTCCTTATGACAATACCTCGAACGAGTTCCACTTTCAAGGCCAAGGTCACTGTGGCTATTTTTAGAAAAACTTTGTCATTGCTCTAGTGCTTACATTTTTTTCACTTATTTCAATATAACTTCACACAAATGTTCCTTATGACAATATCTCTAGCGAGTCCCACTTTCAAGGTCAAGGTCACTGTGGCTATTTTTAGAAAAACTTTGTCATCGCTCTAGCGCCTACATTTCTTCACCGATTTCAATATAACTTCACACAGATGATCATTATGACAATATCTCAAGCGATTTCGACTTTCAAGGTCAAGGTCACTGTTGCTATTTTTAGAAAAACTTTGTCATCGCTCTAGCCCCTACATTTCTTCACCTATTTCAATAGAACTTCACACAAATGTTCCTTATGACAATATCATTAGCAGGTTCAACTTTCAAGGTCAAGGTCACTGTGGCTATTTTTAGAAAAACTTTGTCATCGCTCTAGCGCTTACATTTCTTCACCGATTTCAATATAACTTCACACAAATGTTCCTTATGACAATATCTCAAGCGATTTCGACTTTCAAGGTCAAGGTCACTGTGGATATTTTTAGACAAAACTTTGTCATCGCTCTAGCGACTACATTTCTTCACTGATTTCAATATAACTTCACACAAATGTTCCTTATGACAATACCTCGAGCGAGTTTGACTTTAAAGGTCAAGGTCACTGTGGCTATTTTTAGAAAAACTTTGTCATTGCTCTAGCACTTACATTTTTTCACCAATTTCAATATAATTTCACATTAATGTTCCTTATGACAATATCTTGAGCGATTTTGACTTTCATGGTCAAGGTCACTGTGGCTATTTTTAGAAAAACTTTGCCATCGCTCCTAGCACCTACATTTATTGATGGATTTTAATGTTTCTTATGATGACATCTCGAGTTGCTTTGACTTTCAAGGTCATGACTTCAAGGTCAAGGTCACTGTGGCTATTTTTAGAAAAACTTTGGCATCGCTCTACCGCTTACATTTACTAACAGATTTTAATATAACTTCACACAAAAGATGGTTATGATAATATCTTGAGCAAGATCTACTTTCGAGGTCAAGGTCACTATGGCTATTTTTAGAGAAACATTGTCATCACTCTAGTTTTACCTTGTGACCTTGATGTTTGACCTTTTTTATTAAATTTTACATGGCCATAACTTTCAATTGGTAAGTGATAGGGCTTTCATATTTCACATGTGCATACTATGTCACAAGACCTTTTCAACAATCCCATAATTTTTTACCTTGTGACCTTGACCTACTTTTTTAAGACTTGAACATTGGCCATACCTTTTGACTGCTTAGTGATACTGCTTTCATATTTAACATGCGCTGTCCGGGGGCATCAGTGTTTCACAAACACATCTTGTTAGATTTGAGTTTAAAACTGCAATATGTGTACTGATGTTTAGCTAATCAGTATTTTAAATTACTTTATTTTTATACCTCCAGAATTAAAGATTCGGGGGCATATAGTTTTGGACTGTCCGTCTGTTTGCCTGTCCGCAAAAACCTTAACATTGGGCATAACTTTTGAATGGTAACTTATAGGGCTTTCATATTTCACATGTGCATTCCTTGTCACAATAACTTTCAAGAGGTAGCATAAATTTGGACCTGTGACCTTGACATCTGACCTTCTTTTGACCTCCCTTTTAAAAACTTTAAGATTAGCCATTAAGTTTGATTGGTTAGTGATAGGACTTTCATGTTTCACATGTCTATTCCATGTAACAAGACCTTTCCAGTGATACTACAATTTTTGACCCCTTGACCTTGACATTTGATCTACTTCTTTTTAAAAAAGCTTTTAACATTCACAAAAACTTTAACATTGGGCATAACTTTTGAATGGTAACTGATATGGCTTTCATAGTTCACATGTGCATTCCTTGTCACAAGACCTTTCCAGTGGTATTCATGACCTTGACCTTGACGTTTCACGTACTTTTTAAAAACTTTAACATTGACCATAACTTTCGATTGGTAAGTGATAGGACTTTCATATTTCACATGTGCTTTCCTTGTCACAAGACCTTTCTAGTGGTATCATAATTTTTGACCTTGTGACCTTGACATTTGACCTACTTTTAAAAAACTTTAACATTGGCCATAACTTTCGATTGGTAAGTGGTAGGGCTTTTGATATTTCACATGTGTATTCCTTGTCACAATACCTTTCCAGTGGTATCATAATTTTTGACCTTGTGACCTTGACCATGACATTTGACCTACTTTTTAAAAACTTTAACATAGTCCATTACTTTAGACTGGTAAGTGATAGGGCTTTCATTTTTCACATGTGCATTCTTTATCACAAGATCTTTCCATAGGTACCATAATTTTTGACCTTGACGTTTGACCTATTTTTTGAAAACTTTAACATTGGCCATAACTTTTGATTGGTAAGCGATAGGGCTTTCATATTTCACATGTGCATTCTATGTCACAATACCTTTGCAACGATCCCATAATTTTTGACCTCGTGACCTTGACCTACATTTTTAGGACTTGAACATTGGCCAAACCTTTCGATTGCTTAGTGATACTGCTTTCATATTTAACATGCGCTGTCCGGGGGCATCAGTGTTTCACAAACATGTCTTGTTTCTTAATTTATTGAAACAGTAATTTTTTCAGATTCTTAAAAAAAAATTGGTTTGTTTTTACAGTAAATTTGTCTAATACAGCTTTCCTTTTTTGTAGTATCAACAAGATTTCTGAAAAGAAAATATTCTTATTGTGTTGGATATACATTTAAATAATTGACAAAGTGATAGATAGACAGTATTTGTGACTTAGTGGCTGATATATAGACAGTGTTAGTGACTTAGTGCTGTGTATATAAGGTGGAAAACAGTTCTTGAAACAAGTTACAGCTCATCACTGTATTTCAAGGTAAATGAAAGTTTTATTAATGATAGTAAAAAGTAATAGGTAAATGATTTTGGCAAAATCAGAGTGAATCACACCTTTTGTTTGATAGAAGAATTGTTTGTATAATACAGTGCCCAAAAGAATGAAGACAAAGTACAATTATCAACATGAAAATCCTTGATATATTGCATGCTGATAAATTGAACATGCAGTAATGTTTAATGCTATTGTGTTTGAGGTCAGAGGTGAAGTTACTTAGACTCTAAAAACCAAAAAACTTTTGAAGTAATAAGCAAAAATGATAGAGGCCATCAAGAGGTATTGCAGTTTCAAAGAACAATAAATACCTGTTTTTAACAACTATCCTTTTTTTTTAATGAATGCTTGTCTGGAGAACTACTAGAAAAGTATTAAAACTGATGTTGAAAGATACTTCAGGAACTAATTGAAACAGTAACTGGTTGAAACAGAACCCAGAGCTTATCCTTAAAGTCAAAGGGAAAGACAAAAAGACACTTCTTAACAAACAATAAAATCATAGGGTACAAGCCAATTTAGTAGCTCTTTCCCTTCTGGCCTTGGTAGCTCAGTAGGATGCCTGTCTTACTGGTGATCAGGAGGTCGCAGATTGGATACCTGCTAAGGTTAGGAACATTCATTGCTGGAAGATCTATAATGAAATCTATTATAAGGTCATTACCTCCCTTGTGCTTATGCAGTAAAGGTAGTTGTCAGTTTCTGGCTAAAGAATATGCACTATATTGGTGAATATCTTACGTATGAGGGTGCCCTGATAGTGTGGTTGGGTAACCTTATTTGCTAAGAAATAACCTAGATGGTGTTGAGTGGGTGGTAAATGAAACAAACAAAATAGAAGTGAAGGCAATGATCAGGAATTGATGCAATTAACCCACAGCTCCCGTCAGAGACACCAAAGGGAAAGAAACACAAACATGAAACAACCAGACCCTAATGGAAACATCAATAGTGGAAAGCCAAAAGGACAGTTACTTTCCCACAAAATGACCAATTGGCTATCCAAAACAAAATAATATAAGCGATACAAACACTCAAAGACAAACCATTCAAAAATGAACCGGGACAGAAGAACCATCTTGGAACAGTCAGTAAAACGAATTCCACTGGTGGGGCTTAAATCGATTTTACGTGATCACAATCTTCGCACTTATTTCCATAGCAATTTAGACAATTTGTTCAGTCCTCATGAATGCCTCCAACTCATCAGTGCAACATTGCTGTGAACACAAAAATCAAACAACGGTGAGGACTCAACAGCAAGGAATCATTGAAATGCTGGAGCAAAAGAAAACCAACAGTTAGACTCCGATGTTCCCGACCAGAGACAGAACATCAGGCACCAACCAACATTACATAGAATTAAATTCTCTCTAATTCTTAGTAAGCTTTGGGAAAAGTAGTTTTTTTCCCAAACAGGTGGTAACTCAGTAACTTTTACTAAATTAAATAATTTGGACACACAGTCCACAGTGTTAGAAAATTAAAAGATATAAAAAATGAAATAAATGAAATGAAACTGCAATGAACAAACAACTTTGGGATGTCAAGTAATAATGAATGTGAGGAAGGGTTTAAACCATTTTTTCTGGGGCCCCAACATTCACCATCATCTGTTGCTGCTGTTTACACAGTTTATTTGGCTTTTAAACACACATTGAAGTCTCCTATTAAAAATACTTAATCAAAACTATACAGAATCATAAAAGTCTAGAGGATTATCATTTGTTTTTTTGTGGATTACCTTGTTAAATTACTATGCTCAAGCGAGAAAAGAAAATCTGTCTGTTTTACAAAAATTCATTTAGTATAGGCAAGATTTTGAATTATTTAAAGATAAAACCGTTTCCCCTTTTCCTTTTAAAGCAGACACCTACTTTTGTATCTTTCAGGTTGAGGTATGCCACGCAAAAAGACTTGGAAGAAGTCATTGGCAAAGACCATGGTGAGGGCTAATGATGGTAGCCCTGGGTTACTTATCTCAGATGTGGGCCTGACCCCCCTCATAGATCGTGGAGGATCTAAGCCCCAATCGCTTGCAGCGATGGGGACATCTGTGCCAGGGTCAATTATTTTGTCAGATGTGGGTATGACCTGCCCCAGTGTATCATCTGGCCCAGGGTCATCTAGTTCTTCAGATGTGGGTATGACCTGCCTCAGCGTGACATCTGATACTTCAGTTTTACAAAGTAGAAATGACAAAGATATGAACTCAGTTTTACAAAGTAGAAATGACAAAGATATTTACAGAATACAACCAGAACAAAATATCGAAGTTTTGCAAAGTTCAAATGATAATACTAACAGACAACAACTACAAAATACAAAAATACATTCACCCATAGAATTTACAAACACTGTATTTTCAAGCTCTACACAAGTTGGTGAAAAAACTATGTATACAGCATTTCCTTTAATGGAACAAACTGAAACAGTGCTATGGAAGCCTTCTTATGGTCCATTTAACTCTGTCAAATTTGAACTGGGATCTTTTCACCAAGGTTCAGAAATATTTAGCAATGAGTCCAGAGGATGTCAGTGTACTGCAAATGCACTTTGTTCATTAATATATGCAACATACTCAGACATTGCTTGTAGTACAGATCTAGACAACATTCTTTTAGCTGGAGATAGTCTGTATATTAAGATCATTGGTGAGTTAAAGGCAGAAGGTAAATTCAGGAGTAAGTTACTAAGCTTTGATGAACTTCCAAGATTAGTTTCAATTTTAAACAAAGAAGTTGTTGTGAAAACATCTGCTATTGTGACAGGTCTTTGCACAGAACAGTTTGTCAATACCAGTTTACCTACTCTTCACCAAGCATTGTACACTTCTCTACAAAATTCTCCAAGTGTTTTATTAATGATGGGTTCAATTTGCTGCTCTGTGTTCAAGAGAGATTGTAAATATTTTATATTTGATTCACATTCACATGGTTTAAATGGATTATCTGTTCCGGATGGAAAATCATTACTAGCTGCTTTCAATTGTTTAGATGATCTAGTTGCATTTCTATATGCATTGTTTGAAAGTATGATGATTTCAATTTCCACGCAGTTCGAAATTCTTCCTATAGACTTTGACTTATCTAATCCAGAGCATCATTCAATATTTGATATTGAAAATCATGCAGACAGCCATACTGACACTCCATGTGACTATGCTTGGAAAACTGTAACTTATAAGAGAAAGGTATCTGAAAGCCATATGAGGAATGCACATGCAAGAGAAGACTTATTTGCGAATTCAAGCAGTGAAAATCATACAACACTTATTGGCAAATACTTTAAGGATCAAAAGCATAAACTTAAAGAAAAGACACGGAATAGTACAAATGTGACTAAAAATCAAAAGATGAGGAGCAAAGAAATAAAAATAAACAAGAAAAAAGCTACAGAAAGAAAAGAATATATGAGAGTTTATATGGAGAAACGAAGGCAAGACTCTAACTTCAGAGGAAAAGACAAAGAGTATACACTAAAATCAATGCAGAGTGCTAGACAGTCTGAAGAATATCGAAAAAAGGATAAAGAATATACACTAAAATCAATGCAGAGTGCTAGACAGTCTGAAGAATATCGAAAAAAGGATAAAGAATATACACTAAAATCAATGCAGAGTGCTAGACAGTCTGAAGAATATCGAAAAAAGGATAAAGAATATACACTAAAATCAATGCAGAGTGCTAGACAGTCTGAAGAATATCGAAAAAAGGATAAAGAATATACATTAAAATCAATGCAGAGTGCTAGACAGTCTGAAGAATATCGAAAAAAGGATAAAGAATATACACTAAAATCAAAGCAGAGAGCTAGACAGTCTGAAGAATATCGAAAAAAGGATAAAGAATATACACTAAAATCAATGCAGAGTGCTAGACAGTCTGAAGAATATCGAAAAAAGGATAAAGAATATACAATAAAATCTAAGCAGAGAGCTAGACAGTCTGAAGAATATCGAAAAAAGGATAAAGAATATACATTTAAATCTAAGCAGAGTGCTAGACAATCTGAAGAATATCGAAAAAAGGATAAAGAATATACACTAAAATCAATGCAGAGTGCTAGACAATCTGAAGAACATCGTAAAAAGGATAGAGAATATACATTTAAATCTAAGCAGAGTGCTAGACAATCTGAAGAATATCGTAAAAAAGACAAAGCTATGACAAAGGCATGTATGAGAAGGGCTAGATTAATAGATGAATACAA
The DNA here is from genome assembly GCA_963580285.1 of Lucinisca nassula. Lineage (NCBI taxonomy): Eukaryota > Metazoa > Mollusca > Bivalvia > Lucinida > Lucinidae > Lucinisca > Lucinisca nassula. Next base: position 104,539,019 of record OY757019.1, read on the forward strand.
AAAATGGGAAAGTGAAAAGAAACGAGAATCTCGAGAATGCCTTGAATTAAAAAAAAAAGATATTGCAATACAAAATCTATCAAAGAGGATGGCAAGATCAGATCCATTCAAATTAGAACAAGAAAGGGTTGCAAAACAACAGTGGAGACTAAATGAAAAAAACAAGAAAGCTGAAAACATTATAGACAGTAAAAGAAAAGCTACCAAGCGTAAAGATCCGTCTTTTTCACAAGTTGAAAAGATAAACACAAAGCGCAGAAAATGTGGTAGTGATATTGATGTTTGTATTGAAAAGTTTCACAAGAATATATCAGTTGGACCTGTCTATATATGTAGTTGCTGTCAACAGACATGGTTTGAAGAGACTGTATCAAAAGTTAAGACATTTGTTTCTAAAGACAAGGAAAAGTACTTAACAGGGGTGAAATCAGTCAATGAAGAAGAATGGATATGCTGTACATGCAAAGACAATATTAAGTGTGGTAAAGTCCCAAAATTGTCTGTTGTAAACGGAATGAAGTGGCCACCAAAACCAAAAGAATTGGAGCTGTTTCCACTTGAAGAACGCCTTATTGCTTTACGTATACCGTTCATGCAGATGAGAGAACTACCTAGAGGTCGCCAGTTATCAGTAAAAGGAAATGTTGTTAATGTACCTGTTGACATTCAACCAGTTGTAAATGCTTTACCTAGACCTTTTGACGAAAATGTTACAGTTGCAGTGAAATTAAAGAAGAAGATGTCATTTAAGTCATATGTTTTCTCAGAAAATGTTCGACCATATCATGTGCTTTGTGCTTTGCATTGGCTAATGAGTGGTAGTGAATTGTACAAAAACGCAAATGTTGAAATAGACCAGCAGTGGTTAAAGAGAATCACAGAAGAAAGTAATGAAACACTGCATGCATTTTTTGAATCACAAAAAAAAACCTGCTCTGAAACAAATAATGATGATTCTGATGGTGTTTTGGATGAAAGTCTTCAGGATATTCCATATAATCAGAACCAAGCTGAGGTTATACATAATTTTTTTGAGTTGTGTACAAAAGAATGTTCAAAGTATGATATTGTTGATTTTGATGGTGTTGTTAGTGAAATGTGTAACAACTGTCCAAACGATCAGTTAGAAAAAAATGATGATATTTCAAATCGTAACACACCTCATGTAGAAGAACTGTATGATTCAGATGCAGAAGAAATCGCACAAGAAAATGTGGGAAATATTGACACTCTCTTGGATGATGCAGATCTTGAAAACAGAAATTCTACATTCACATTTGCTCCTGGTGAAGGTCAAAGGCCGCTCAGTATATTTCAAGATAAAGATTCAGAATATCTTTGTTTTCCAACCATATTTTGTGGGCAGAGGCGCATAGATAATGATGATAGAAAAGTGCCTGTACATTATAGTGATATTGCAAAATGGGAATTGAGAAGCCAAGATAGGCGTGCTGCTAACAGTGTACCTAATATATTTTTTAAACTGAAAAAAAATACAAATGAAGCAATTGAACGATAAAGCAAACCTTGCTGTTAGAAGGTGTCAAACGGGAACAAATAATATTACTGCTGTACAAGCAAGAAACTCAGAGTGTATTGACAGTATTGTAAAAAATGATGAAGGTTACTATTTGTTTAAACAGCTAAGAAATTCTCCAGCATATTTAGAATCTAGAAAAAAAGATGTGTATGCTATGATTCGTCAGTTGGGTTTGCCAACTTGGTTTATGTCATTGTCCTCAGCTGATACAAGATGGATTGAGCTTTTGAAAATGTTAGCTACCTTGAATAAAAATTTCAACTACACTGATGATCAAATTGAAAACTTGGCATGGGAACAAAAGATAAAACTTATTCAATCGGATCCAGTCACTTGTTCTAGATATTTTGAGCATAGAGTTAAAGAATTCATCAACACAGTTCTAAAGAGTGAGCATGAACCTCTTGGAAAAGTTGTTGATTACTTTTTTAGAGTGGAATTTCAGCAACGTGGATCGCCACATATTCATATGATTGTATGGGTACAGAATGCACCAAAATTCAATGTGGATTCGGATGTAGAGTTGGCTGCTTATGTGGATCAGTATTTGAAATGTTCTATAGATAATTCACATCTTCGTCATTTAATAGAACTTCAAATTCACAAACATTCTAGAACATGTAGAAAACGAGAAGATAAAATCTGTCGATTTGGTTATCCTTTGCCACCTCTTTCCAAAACTATGGTCTTACAGCCTCTCGAAACTGAAAAAGACAAGTATTATAAATTGTACCAAAACTTACAGAAAACAATGAACAGTAAGAAAGATGGATATGATATGTCTTATAAGGAGTTTCTGACAAGTGTTGTCCAAATGAGTGAGGAAGAATATATTAAATGTATCAGAAGTTCTTTAAACTCTTCAAAAGTGTTTTTGAAAAGAAAACCGAGTGAGATCCGTGTAAATTTGTACAATGATAGTGTGTTAAAAGCTTGGAAGGCAAACATTGATATACAATTTGTGTTAGATCCATATGCTTGTGCTATGTATATAGTTTCATATATTAGTAAATCTCAAAGAGGGATGAGTAATTTGCTGCATGCAGCTGCAAAAGAAGCAAGGAATGGCAATATGGATCTCAAAAGACAAGTTAGACATATTGGAAATGTGTTTTCAAACAGCGTTGAAGTAAGTGCACAAGAGGCAGTTTATTTGGTACTGCAAATGCCATTGACTAAAAGTTCAAGAAGTGTTGTCTTCATTAATACGTCACTTCCAACCCAGAGAGTACAGTTACTGAAACCAAAGTCAGTACTTGATGAATTGCCGGCAGACTCGACAGATATAATGTCAGACAATAAAATTAAAAGATACTCGAAACGTCCCAAACCATTGGAAAAGTATTGCTTAGCTGATTATGTGTCTGAGTTAGAAGTCATTTACCCGGATGGACATAATGATAGTAGAGATGAGGAGGAGCAAGATTATGAGAAAGAAGCAGAAGCATCAGATGAAGAATGCTTTGGTGATGGTGAAACTATTTTAACTTTAAAGAATGGCATAAAAATCAAACGATGTCGTAATTCTAAAATAATAAGGTATGTGAGATTCAATCGCAAAACAGATGAAGAGAACTATTATAGAGAGAAACTTCTACTTTTTCACCCGTGGAGAAATGAAGAGACTGACTTACTTGGAACTTTTAGAACATATAAAGAACACTATGAGTCTATGAAGCATGTGATAGATCATAAATGTTCCACTTACGAACATTATGCTGAAGAGTTGGAATTAGCAAGAGAGTTAGCAGAAATCGAATATGATGCATTTGACGATATTGCTCCAAGTACACAACAAGTTGAAGGTGATGATGCTGAAATAGAACCAGTTCAGTCTGAAGAGTTTATATATTTTAATCCTGATAGAATTGAGCATAGAGACTATGATATAGGGACTGAAATTGGGTGTTACGTTTCTGCTCCTCAAATTGATGTGAATGAAAATATTCTTTCAGATATTGATTACAGAAAGCTCCTGCAGTGTTTAAATAGTAAACAAAAACAGTTTTACTATCATGTGATTCACTGGATTAAAACAAAAGATGCCCCCGTATATGAATTTCTTTCTGGTGGAGCTGGTGTTGGAAAAAGTCTAGTTATTAGAGCATTGTATCAGACTTTGTTTAGAATATTAAATCTGAAAGAAGGAGAAGATGCGGATAACACAAGGGTTCTTCTTTGTGCATTTACAGGAAAAGCAGCATTTAATATTAATGGTTCTACCATCTCATCTGCATTTAAACAAAAGTATAAGCAATCAGATCAAACATTAACCTGTGACAGTCTGAATACCTTTAGATCAAAATACCGTGATTTGTCAGTTGTGATTATAGATGAAATTTCAATGGTTAGTAATTCTATGTTGAATTTTATTGATCAGAGACTTCAAGCATTGAAAGGAACAAGAACGCCTTTTGGTGGTGTTAGCATTATTGCTGTTGGTGATCTTTATCAGTTGAAACCTGTGAGTGGTGATTGGATATTTAATGACATGAAACATGATGCAGCTGCTTTATCACGAAATCTCTGGAAAGACTTATTTACCATGTTTGAAGTAACAGAAATTATGAGACAGAAAGATGACCTTGAATTTGCAGAATTGTTAAATAGATTAAGGGTCAATGCCTTGACTGCTGGAGACAAGACTAGGTTTAAGCAGTGTGAAGTAACTAAAAAAGATACTGAGTATCAAAAAAATGCGCCTCACCTCTTTGCAGAAAACTATTTCATGCATGTTTTTAATGATGAAATTATAAGAAATATGACAACAGAAAAGGTTGAAATACCATGCATGGATTCATATGTCTCACCTAAGTTATCTAAAGAAAAGATAGACTGTGCGCTCAAGAACCTAAAGAATATAACAGATTCAAACCAAACAGCAAATTTACATTGCTCCTTAACAGTTGTTGTTGACATGATTTATGATTTAACAATAAACATAAAAACAGAAGATGGACTAGCAAATGGAGCATCATGTGTAGTTAAGTTTATTGAGTATAAACTACAAACCACACAACGTCCAAGCATAATTTGGGTCCAGTTTGATGACAAAAAAGCAGGAATGGAAACAAGAATCAAATACAAAAACAGGGGACTATATCATAGCAATATTGATGAAAATTGGACGCCAATTTTTGATGTCAACAGGTCATTTACTTACAACAGAAAGACCTTTCAGAGAGTTCAATTCCCTTTGCAACCTTCAGCAGGACGCTCCGTACATAGAGCACAAGGTAGTACCCTTGAAAGAGTTGTCATTGACTTATCACAACGTAAAACCCGAAAAGTCCCACATTTACACTATGTTGCACTCAGCAGGGTAAGGTCGATTGAAAAGCTTCAGATTCTTAACTTCAATGAGAAAGCATTACAAGTTGATGATCAGGTTAAGACAGAAATGCAGCGATTGCATGAAACAGCAATGCTTCAACTGTGTGATACATCTTTAGAATTGATAGATCCAGTTTCACATTTCAAAGTTGCTTTCAATAATTGTAGATCCTTGAATCTTCATTTTGATGATGTTAGAAATGACAAAAATCTGTTGTCAACCCACATATTTGGATTAGCAGAAACACGACTACACCAGCCTGATAATGATAGTGATTATGTAATAGAAGGCTATTGTTTGATAAGAAATGACCAAATTGGATACAATACTTGTAAAAGACCTCCTCATGGATTAGCAGTTTATACCAAAGATGATATCATTACAATACAGGACAGAAAGTATAGTTCAGATACATTAGAATTTATTATGATAACTGCCAGGCATGTCTCGATTGAAAGTCAGATTGTATTTTTGTATAAGTCACCTCAAATGTCTGACAGTAATCTTCTTTCTTGTCTGAACAAAGAACTTATTCCATATTTGACCCCATCAAAGCCATTGATGATAATTGGAGATTTCAATATTGATGTTTTGCTGAAAGATAGCATTGTTAAGAAATTAACTGATAAGTTTTCATGCAAAATGCTTATAAATGAATGTACCACAGATCATATGACAATGCTTGATTTGATATTTTCTAATGTTGATTTTTCATATGTTGATGGTGGAGTTGGAACATGTGAAACATACTGGTCAGATCACAAAATAGTCTTTTTGCACATGAAATCCACATAGTTGAAGACTTTTCACCTGCATAGTTTTAAATGTATAAAATCAGCTTCTCAAATTAAGGTTGCTGTTTTTTTTTGGTGAAATTGGAACAGAGGAATCTATTGGTCAGATCATAAGTACCGCACTTTTTGCATAACAACTTGGAAATCATGTTAGGTGTTTTTATGCTACTTTTCAGTGCACTCACCCACCACATAAAATGCTGTATTTACTTTTTTAAAGGTAGATATTCTGGTGGTTTTGCAAGATTTGGGTGGCCACCGCTTACAGATATCAGGAAATGAGTTCCCCTGTAAAATTCCTTATATAGAGAAAAGTGGAGTTTACAGGGCTATTCTTTATTTTCTATACATATTTTTCCATTTTCTCACTCAAAACATAGACTGTTGGTACTCATAAGAACTGTCTCATTGAGGTAATTCTCACAATCATCTATGTTTGAAGCAGAAATTAGAAAAATGTATAAATTTTCATTTCAAAAATGGCATTTTTTCTATCCTGACTGAAAGCATTACATATATGGATGCATTATTCTAATGGAAAAGGTCCTCTTTTTCCATTCAGAAGTGAGAAATAGGATACCTTCGAATAAACAATATGGAAAAATAAAAGTTTAATCTTAAAGGGCCTTAATAATATTTAATATTTTATTTGGTTTTCCAGTTTTATAGTAGAAGATTAAAAAATATTTTTTTTAGTATGATTTCAACCTTTTTCTTAGAATTTATGTGCACAAGATGAAACAAACTTTCTGTTGACATAAAAATTTTGAAGATTATAAAGCATCTGATAGTCTGTTGATACAGTGGAGGTTTCAAAGATTGAGTTGTATATATGTATATTTTTATGATGTCATATTACATGGATGTTGTTGTTATACGTTTGGTTAATATTAATTGTACTCTTCAACTGGATTCACATCACATGAACAAGCCCATGAAATCAACACCCCCTTAAACCCCACTTTATATAGAGAAACCTGGGGTTTACAGGGGTATACATTATTTTCTTATTTCTGCTCCAATACATAGGTTGTGGGTACTCATTAGAACTGCCTCAATGAGGTGATTCTAACTAGCACCTGCAACCTATGTTTGCAGTATAAATAAGGAAAATATCATGGATTTTCATCATAAAAGTAGCTATTATCAAGATGCAAAAAATGCATTATGTTGCAAGGGTGTGTTATCTTAATGCTGATATGCATTGCAGAATAATTAAAAAAATGTTTATTCTTTACTTTCCACAATAATTTGCTACCTTCATATTTAACATCTGACCATACACTTTGTCTAGAGAAGAATTGACTTACAATGTACATTTTGTCCATTTTTCCCCCGACGTTTGTCGAAGGGGACTATAGTAATGGTTTCGTCTGTCCATCCACTGTCCATCCATCAGTCGGTCCATCTGCAACTCCTACATTTTCAAGTGATTTTGATGAAACCTTCCAGTTATTGTTCCCATGATGAGGTCATGCTAGACTGATTTTTACCAATGTTATTGCCCCTTTTACAGTTTTAGCCATTTTATCAACAGAGGTTTTTGTCTCCGCAACTCCTCCCACAGTGTTCAAGAGATTTTCACTTTCCAGTTATTGTTCTTATGACCTGAAAATGATCAGATTTTATGTAGGTTGTGCCTGATTTATTTTTACAAGCATCATTGCCCTTTGTCAGTCTAAGCCATGTTATCAACAAAAGTTCTTGTCTCCACAATTCCTCCTACAGTTGTCACCGGATTTGGATGAAACTTACCAGTTATTGTTTCCATGACCTGAAGATGATCATATTTTATTGCGGTCGTGCTCAGTTGATTACTGAATTTTCCTAGTGTTTGGTCCTTTGTCTTGCAGTTTTGGAGATCACTTTTTTCCCCAAAAATTTATTCCTTAGAACTTTAGGAAAATTTGAAAGAAATAGTCTGTTGAAAGGGTTTTAAATTCCCAAAACATGGCTTATGACATATATGTTATAGACACATTCACCACATTCTGACATTTCAGAGATGGGAGGACACCTGGCCTGGGGCCTTTTATTCACAATATTCTGAATTCTGCCAAATAACATACTGTATTGTATTCTTATTTGCAACACTGTTTTGACATGTAAATCAGTTGTTCTTAGAGAAAGGTTTTGAATTATGTGAATATTTTATTATTTTCTTATTTGCAACATTCACAATAATTTTACATGTAAATCTGTTGTTACTTGAAAGGGCTGAAAACAGATTTTCTTCAAAAAGATTTAAGTAACAATTTTCTACATACTTGCAAGATCAGCAATTTATTTATTGGTGATCAAGAGAATAAGGTGATGCATCTGCTTTCTAATCATAGAACTGACTCACATTATTTTTAGCTGTTCTTTATTTTGTGCACCTAAAGATACCTTTTTGGCACATATCACGACATAGATTCTACACATGTTTGTGTGTCTTAGTTTATGCCTTAGTATAATAATGCCCACTGTAACAGAATTATTTCTTTGTGGGTTTAAGATAGATGTAATAAGCAAGATGTTTATGATAGATAGGTAACTTAATCTATAATATGAGCCTTATACATCAGTGTGACTGAGTAAAAGTCAACAATACAGTCCGGATAAAACTAAGCAGACTTTGGCCTCTCTTTTTTGACATGGAAGCAGCTATTTCAGATCATCAGTGTTTCTTATGTACCATGCAATACTGTTGTTAACTACTGTGTTGAAAGGAAATCAAAGCTACAGATATTGATTTCTTTGTCAAATTATGACTACATCATGAAAAAAGACTAACTGCATGGACTCAAGAAGTTGTGTGTATACTCTACATCTTGCCCTTCAAGATTTCATCCTGAAGAGTTCAACTGGTTCAACTGATGTACAAGTATATTGACCACCCTGGATCTATGAAGACATTTATATCAATCAGGTAAACAAACATGTCTTGCCTTTCTGCACAGTTCTTTTTTTTTTAAAACAACTCCAATGATTTTCTGGTACACAGGTGAGCGATATAGGGCCATCATGGCCCTCTTGTGATTAATATTAGGATCACTTTTTGTCTGTCATCCGTGCGTAAACAATTTCTTCAAACAACATCTCCTCCTAAACCACTGATCCGATTTTGACCAAACTTCACAGGAATGTTCCTTAGGTAGTCCCCTTTCAAAGTTGTTCAAATGGTTCCAGTCCGTTGCACATATAGGTCACAGGAGACAAAAATAGATTTTTTCACCGAAAACTTAAAAAACCTTCTTGTCTGAAACCGCAAGGCCCAGGTCTTTGATATTTGGTATGAAGCTTCATCTAGTGGACCACTACCAAGATTGTTTAAATTACAGTGCTGGGGCCAAAAATGCCCCAGCCCCGGGGCCCTTTGGTTTTACATGGGCTTATATATGGAAAATCTTTAAAAATCTTCTTCTCTGAAACCGCAAGGCCCAGGACTTTGATATTTAGTATGAAGCTTCATCTAGTAGACTCCTACCAAGATTGTTCAAATTGTAGTGCTGGGGCCGAAAATGCCCCCGCCCCGGGCACTTTGGTTTTACATGGGCTTATATAGGGAAAATCTTTAAATATCTTCTTCTCTGAAACCGCAAGGCCCAGGTCTTTGATATTTGGTATGAAGCTTCGCCTTATGGACCCCTACCAAGATTGTTCAAATTATAGTGCTGGGGCTAAAAATGACCCCACCCCCGGGCCCTTTGGTTTTACATAGGCTTATAGAGGGAAAATCTTTAAAAATCTTCTTTCCTGAAACCGCAAGGCCCAGGTCTTTGCTATTTGGTATGAAGCTTCATCTGATGGACCGCTACCAAGATTGTTCAAATTATAGTTCTTGGGCCAAGAATGCCCCCGCCCCAGGGCCCTTTGGTTTTCACATCGGCTTATATAGGGAAAATCTTTAAAAATCTTCTTCTCTGAAACCTCAAGGCTCAGTTCTTTGATATTTGGTACGAAGCTTCATCTTGTAAACCTCTACCAAGATTGTTCAAATTATAGCCCTGGGGCCAAAAATGCCCCCGTCTTGGGGCCCTTTGGTTTTACTTAGGCTTGTACAGGGATAATCTTTAAAAATCTTCTTCTGTGAAACCACAAGGCCTAGGTCTTTGATATTTGGAGTGAAATTTCATCTAGTTGACCTCTATCAAGATTGTTCAAATTATAGACCTGGGGTCAAAAATGCCCCCGCCCCGAGACCCTTTGGTTTTACATAGACTTATATAGGGAAATCTTTAAAAATCTTCTTCTCCGAAACTGCAAGGCCCATGTCTTTGATATTTGGTATGGAGTTTGATCTAGTGGACCTCTACCAAGATTGTTCACATTATAGCCCACGGGCTACAAATCCCCCGCCCCGGGGCCCTTTGGTTTTACATAGACTTATATAGAGATAATCTTTGAAAATCTTTTTCTCTGAAACAGCATGGCCCAGGTCTTTGATATTTGGTGTGAAGCTTCATCTAGTTGACCTCTATCAAGATTATTTAAATTATAGCCTAGAGGCGAAAAATGCCACCGCTTGGATTTACATAGGCTTATGTAGGGAATATCTTTAAAAAAATCCTCTTCTCTGAAACCACAAGACCCAGGTCTTTGATATTTGGGATGTAGCTCCATCTAGTGGACCTTTGCCATGATTATTCAAATTATAGCCTTTGTTGATATGTGGTATGAAGCTTCACCTTTTTAGACCTCCCTCAACATTATGCACATTATAGCCCTGGGCCCACTTGTTATTCTATGGATCAGGTGAGCGATCCAGGGCCATCATGGCCCTCTTGTGTTAAAAGAAAGTTCCATAAGCAGGTACAAACGATAGCTCCGCCTAGTCAGTCAACGACAACGCAGACGCCGGTGTGACGGCAATAGCTCGAAAATATTTCTTCGTAAAACAGACGAGCTAAAAGAGTAAACGATTATGAAAAAAAAAATAAATAAAATAAAATAAAATTGCCGATCGAAATTAATGACGTCATAGTTTGCGTGGAACCAGACACTGGAACAGACGTCAATGTGACGAGTATAAGGCACTGAAAGGCAAAACATATGAAGCAACAAGGGCTGAAAGGGAGCAGCACACAAATTAGCATGCTTCAAAATGACCTGGAAGTATTAAAGCTACTGCTCGTACTGAAAGTACATCCTTAGTTTTGAAAGGCATGATTAATTCTCCACCAATTTTTGGGAGAAGCACGTGTTTCAAATTAGGCATGCTAGAGACACGGCACGACGTATCTCTGAAAGACGAATGAACTGAGACGAACAGACAGCAAATGTGTTAAATCTGTCCTAAACGGTGATGGCAAAACCGAAATAGATGAGCTACTGATACAGTATGAGGAATTATTCCAAGGAATAGGGAAGATCTATGATAAGAAATAGAATGAGGAATTTCTTGTAAATCTTTCTACGAAGCCAGATGCTACGCCGGTTGCACAGAAACCGCGGCTGTTCCTTACTACCCTCGGAACCATTACAGCAGTGGCTCAACAAATGCATCAAAGAGGGGATATTTGACAAAGTTGAGCCAGATGAACTTGTGACTTGGGGTTCACCAATAGTTGATCAACCCAAGCCAAGATACTCTGGAGTAAGTAAAGAGAATTTAGAAACACACACGACAAGAGCCTGTGTTGTCATTGTTTCTTTGTTTGTATTGGAGTTTAAAGGCCCAGCCAACAATAATTAGGTAATATCTGAGCCGGTCAGTTTACCTATCCATATTTTTCCAGGACAGGCTTTTCCTGGGCAGACAAATTATTTGTCTAAAACGCGACGGAAAGAAGTGGAATTCGTTTCACTGACCATTCAAAGACGGTTCTTCAGTCGCGGTTTATTTTTGTTATGGTTTGTCTTTTAGTGTGTCTAAGGCTTATTTTGTTTTTGTTTGGATAGCCAATTGGCCGTTTTGCTGGAGGGTGGCTGTCCTTTTGACTTTCCGCTGTTGATGTTTCCGTTGGGGTATAGCTGTTTCGTGTTTGTGTTTCTTTCCCATTTGTGTCTCTGATGGGAGTTGTGGTTAATTGTATCTATCCGATCATTTTCTTCACTTCTATTATACGTAAGCGATTAACCAGTACAGTGTACATTCTTTCGCCAGAAACTTACATGTGCCCTTCTTGAATCAGCGGAAGGGAGAGAATGTTCGTAGAGAAGATTTCATGATCAATCTCCACGAAAGAATTTTGCCGATCCCAGTGTTGATTTGCGAGTCCCAAACATATACATGGAGCAGATTATTTTTGTTATGGTTTGTCTTTGACTGTGTGTATCGCTTATATTAGTTTTTGTTTTGGATAGCCAATTGGCCATTTTGTGGGAAAGTATCTGCCCTCATGGCTTTCGTTTCTTTCCCTTTGGGTCTCTGATCGGAACTGTGGGTTTATTGTATCGATTCCTAATCATTATCTTCACTTCTATTTTACTCGCAAATTTCACGCCTGCAAAATATATTTGAAAATGGACTTGAACCAGGGGTATCAACAACTAATTCTCCACCCTGACTCGAGAGCTGTCGCTACATTTAGTACACAATGAGAAAACATGAAACCAAAACGATTGATATTTGTCACAAAATCTTCGCGGGAACTATTTGGCGAGGCAATGCTGAGAGCATAACTGTTTAAACCAGAGAGATGTCATACAAATAGGTAGCGTGAATTTAGCTGTACACAATAATACATTGAAAACAGTTCTATAGCGGGTAAATGTCTTCGGCATTACAATAAATAAAAAGTGTCAGTTTGGTATTCCGGAGCTTGAATTCTATGGATACAGATTAAAAAAAAACGATGGAATCAAACCAACACAGGAAAATGTCAGAGCGGTGAAAGAATGAAAGCCACCAGGATTCAGGGATGAGGTGAGAAGATTTCTGGGTATGATTGGATACCTAACTAAGTTAATCTAAAGCTTTTCAGTTTTAACAGCACCACTCGTGGGACCCAAGGAAGATGCAGCAGGTAGTTAACCCAATCACGGTTGACAACTTTGCTTCCCTCTTTAGTTGCACGCCGGTGGGTCAGGCCTCAGATTCTATGACGGTTCCAGCGTAAAGGCTTATGTTGGTTGGTACCTGATGCTCTGTCTCTGGACGGGCCCATCGGAGTCTAACTGTTGGTTTTCTTTTGCGCCAGCATGTCATTGGTTTCTTGCTGTCGAGTCCCCAACGTTCTTTCATCTCTGTGGTTGTTTGATTTTTGTGTCCACGGAGATGTTGCACTGATGAATTAGGAGGCCTTCGTGCGGACTGAACAAATTATTTGTCTTAATCGCGACGGAAGTAAGGGCGAGGATTGTGGCCACGTAAAATCGATTTAAAACCCAAGTGGAATTCGTTTCCGCTGACCGTTCCAAGGCCGTTCTTTTGTCGCGGTTTATTTTTGTTATGGTTTGTCTTTTGGTGTTTATGTCGCTTATATTATTTTATTTTGGATAGCCTATGGCTATATTGTGGGAAAGTAACTGTCCTTTTGTTTTCCGCTATTGATGTTTCCATTAGGGTTTGTTGTTTCATGTTTGTGTTTCTTTCTAAAGGGCTTCAGCATGTGTACAACATAAGCAGGACGCTGACTGGTGCAGAAAAGAGTTACAGGCAAACAGAGAAGGATGCGATTGCTGTAAAATTGGCGAAATCAATATTCAGCATTTACCTATTACGAACCCCAAAATCCAAGATCTTCACTTCGCACAAGCCCGTGGTCCCATTGTTTAACAAAGCATACACAAAACTATTGCCAAGAATGGAGATGTTGGTCATGGAAATGCAAGACGTAGACAATCAGTTTGTATGCAGGCTCAGGAAAAATGCAGCGGATCCATTGGATTAGCTTTCGCAACATCCACTTTCAGCAACCGAAAGAGATGATACAGAAAGAAAAAAAAAAACAGTTAAATCAATAATCTCCAACGAGCATGGTGTGGTGATGAAAAGCATAAAAGAAGCAATGTCTAAAGACCCCATTCTCCAAGATGTCCTGAAAATGATAGAGCACAATTATTGGGAATGCATACGAAAAGACCAGAAATGAAACCTTAGTACCTGATAAAACACGAGTCATAAGGGCAAAGGATTGCTTTTATGCAGTCGACAGATAGTGATACCCGAGCGTCTGCATAAGCACGTTATTACAGCATGAGGCACTTCGGCACGACGAGGACAAAACAGATGCTTCGAGCTAAATATTGGTTCCCAAGACTCAACAGCATGGTGGAAGAAACGACATCAAGGTGTAATCAATGTCAGGTGACGTCTGCTGAACGCAAGCAAGGACCGGTAAAGCCACCAGAAATAACGAAAATTGCTTGGCGTACACTTTGGAGGACCCTAACCAGACGGTCACTACAATCTGTGATCGATAACAGGACTAGGTTCCCGGTGATTGAAAAAACAACGACGACGTCGCCACTTGCGACAGACTAAGAAAAATATTCGCAACCCATGGGATACCAGAAAGATTGGAATCGGATAATGGACCGGCATTTAGTTCTGCAAACTTTATGAAATTTGCAGCTGAAATGGGATTTACGCATCACAGAATAACCTAAGTACACCCTGGAGCTAATGGTTCATGAAAGCTCTAAACACGACAGAGCAGATAGCACATGAATAGGGAAAATCAAGCAACTCGGCAATGCAGTACATGTTCATGGCGTACCGATCAACTGCTCTCCCAGCAACAGGATATTTCCCATACGAGGCCCTTATGAAGAGACGGGTAAGGACAAAGCTAGATTATCAAACATTCACGACCAGAAATTATCGGAGAACAGAAAGAAGCATAACGAACGGGGATAATCATTTAAGCAGAAGTGGGATTACCAGCACCGGCACCCAAAATGTTTAACACATAATTTTAAGATCGGTGATAGAGTTCTCTTAGGGAATAGAAAATAAGATACGTGGTCACCGGTGCATATAAGGAGCCTTATAAAATTTTAGAAATATTTGGCTCGACAGTTAAGCACGACGAAATCAAACAGACGTACCATATTCAGAAATGTTTTAAAGTTTAATCTATTGTGTGGTAATTATTGGCGAGAACGGTTTCTACGCCAGCGAACGTCGACGTCTCAATTAAGAACAGAGGCCGAGATAAAAGATGTGGAAACGAAGGGGAGCTACGAAGGAAAGCAAGACTGGAAGAGGGACGAAAACCAACACCAATATGTGGAAAGAAGACGGCAACAATGCTAACGACAAGAACTTAGAAGAGAACAAACACAGCATACATGGAGATTACCCTCAAAGTTTAAAGACTATATTTTGGACTTTAGGAGGAGGAGATAAACTGAGACGTATGTCTTAAATGACTGCTTATCCCATTTAGTACCAGAAACCCCAAAACGGGTACCCTGGCAAACAGTGCAGGCCCAGATCAGACGCCGCAGAACGCGGCGAGGCGTCTGATCAGGGCCTTCACTGTTTGCTAAAAGTTCATTTTCCAAATAAATTTTGAAGAAAACACAATCTTTCACCCCTAGATTTTGAAATGAACTCCTGCTATATATGAGAAGCCCCCGTGGTGTAGTGGTTACGCTACTCGCCTTGTAAACCAGGGATCGCATGATCGATCCCGGGCTTCTCCAGACTTTCGGATGAGTCTTTAAACCGAGGTCCCGTCTCCGTATGACCTTAGCTGTTGGTGGGACGTAAAACCCAAACACTCAATCCTGCTATATATGAGGAGGAAGATTCCATTTGGTGCTAAAAGGGTTATAATAATGGCAATAGATTTCAGATCCAAAATATCATATGTTGTGTATTCCGTGCTTCCAAAGGATAACCCTTTTATAGAACATATATAACGTCACTACAACTGGTGTAACGGGAATGTGTGGCGGCCGTAAAAAGTCTCCATGCCCTTCATCATCGTATAGTTTATATTTTGTCCTTTGAAATCATTGATTCCATTTCGGAATTTTGAATTTTTGGGATCACCCATGAGGCATAACTGGCCGAAACTAGTTAGTCTGGCCCAGACAAACTTGTACACTCCATCCTTTTCAGTTTTGTGGTTTATTCCGTGCTTCCAAAGGATAACTCTTCCACAGAACATATTTAACGTCACTCAAGCTGGTGTTGCGGTCGTAAAAAGTCTCCCTGCCCTTCATCATAGGAGTAGTGTAGTTTTTTTTCTTGTCCTTATTTTAGGGTCCCGGCTGAGGACTAATTAAGCGAAACTAGCTAGTCTGGCACAGAAAAACTAAAGTCATGTACACTCAATAGTTTTCAGTTCTGTGGTGTATTCTTTGCCTCCAAAGGATGACCCTTTCATAAAACATATTTAGACCTTCTACGTGGAGCATCAAGCAGCCCAATCTATTTCTCCAAGCTAATAATAAGGAGGATTGTTATGTTCTTAGGAGAGCTAACCTGTTAAAAATATTGTGCTTTCCTTATTCTAAAAGGAAAAAAATTAATCCACCCTAAGGTGGGAACCTTTCCTTTATGGGTATACCCTTTCCCTGAGCGAAAAGTATGCGGGAAAACAAACTAAAATGTCGTCGTCGGAAATTTGCAAAAAAAAAAAAAAAAAAAAAAAAAAAAACAGTTCAGACAAGCCTGTACATCGTTTAGTCTGATCAGCAGCCTTGTACTACCTGCTTGGATAGTACACTATTATTCATTTATTGCCCTTGTGTGAGGGGAATATGACGATTTGTTCACCCTTGCAGGTTATATTGCCCGATAGCGAATTCCCCCAACACAAGGGCAACAAAGATTTATTTGTCCGAATTCTGACTTCTAGAGATTCTTTCAGTGAATCACAAGTGTACGCGACCACAAGTGCACTTGTACTTTTGAGCAGTGATGTCAAAGGGGAATATTGCATGGGGATATAATGATTTATTGCCCTGAGTGGCATGCTCTCGACCAATCAGAATGCTAGAATAGCTTAGGAATATAAACGAGGTATAATACGAATTTTTAAGGCTTGACACTATGTGAAGGTGAGCAGGTCGGTCTGTGTCTTATTTGGTCGAAAAACCTTACAACAGGTTTTCTTGTGACGGACTATTTTTAGGTGACATTCGAAACGCTTCTTTAACCCCTGCCCTGCTGACCAAAGGTCTTGTCCCAAGGAACATCCATGTGAAGTTTGATGGCGCTGATAAATAGCTTGAAATGAGAGGAAGGATGTGTTTCAGAAAAAAAAATAGAAAAGGAAAGATAATTCAGCCAAAAATCAATGAATCATTTATGGCCCTTTGTCCGAATGTATAGTAGTCGTGGAGTCATTCAGGTGCTGTCAATATATGCCAAATTCGCTGGGTCCACCAGAAGATTCGGTTGAGTGCCTTTCGCATGCTTTCTGCAAGCGGATTGAATGGCCACAGCTTTGTTCGTGTTACAGTTGATTTCACTCACTGGGTGACTTGGTTTACCTTTTTGTTAAAAGAAAGTTCCATAAGCAGGTACAAACGATAGCTCCGCCTAGTCAGTCAACGACAACGCAGACGCCGGTGTGACCGCAATAGCTCGAAAATATTTCTTCGTAAAACAGACGAGCTAAAAGAGTAAACGATTATGAAAAAAAAAATAAATAAAATAAAATAAAATTGCCGATCGAAATTAATGACGTCATAGTTTGCGTGGAACCAGACACTGGAACAGACGTCAATGTGACTAGTATAAGGCACTGAAAGGCAAAACATATGAAGCAACAAGGGCTGAAAGGGAGCAGCACACAAATTAGCATGCTTCAAAATGACCTGGAAGTATTAAAGCTACTGCTCGTACTGAAAGTACATCCTTAGTTTTGAAAGGCATGATTAATTCTCCACCAATTTTTGGGAGAAGCACGTGTTTCAAATTAGGCATGCTAGAGACACGGCACGACGTATCTCTGAAAGACGAATGAACTGAGACGAACAGACAGCAAATGTGTTAAATCTGTCCTAAACGGTGATGGCAAAACCGAAATAGATGAGCTACTGATACAGTATGAGGAATTATTCCAAGGAATAGGGAAGATCTATGATAAGAAATAGAATGAGGAATTTCTTGTAAATCTTTCTACGAAGCCAGATGCTACGCCGGTTGCACAGAAACCGCGGCTGTTCCTTACTACCCTCGGAACCATTACAGCAGTGGCTCAACAAATGCATCAAAGAGGGGATATTTGACAAAGTTGAGCCAGATGAACTTGTGACTTGGGGTTCCCCAATAGTTGATCAACCCAAGCCAAGATACTCTGGAGTAAGTAAAGAGAATTTAGAAACACACACGACAAGAGCCTGTGTTGTCATTGTTTCTTTGTTTGTATTGGAGTTTAACGGCCCAGCCAACAATAATTAGGTAATATCTGAGCCGGTCAGTTTACCTATCCATATTTTTCCAGGACAGGCTTTTCCTGGGCAGACAAATTATTTGTCTAAAACGCGACGGAAAGAAGTGGAATTCGTTTCACTGACCATTCAAAGACGGTTCTTCAGTCGCGGTTTATTTTTGTTATGGTTTGTCTTTTAGTGTGTCTAAGGCTTATTTTGTTTTTGTTTGGATAGCCAATTGGCCGTTTTGCTGGAGGGTGGCTGTCCTTTTGACTTTCCGCTGTTGATGTTTCCGTTGGGGTATAGCTGTTTCGTGTTTGTGTTTCTTTCCCATTTGTGTCTCTGATGGGAGTTGTGGTTAATTGTATCTATCCGATCATTTTCTTCACTTCTATTATACGTAAGCGATTAACCAGTACAGTGTACATTCTTTCGCCAGAAACTTACATGTGCCCTTCTTGAATCAGCGGAAGGGAGAGAATGTTCGTAGAGAAGATTTCATGATCAATCTCCACGAAAGAATTTTGCCGATCCCAGTGTTGATTTGCGAGTCCCAAACATATACATGGAGCAGATTATTTTTGTTATGGTTTGTCTTTGACTGTGTGTAGCGCTTATATTAGTTTTTGTTTTGGATAGCCAATTGGCCATTTTGTGGGAAAGTATCTGCCCTCATGGCTTTCGTTTCTTTCCCTTTGGGTCTCTGATCGGAACTGTGGGTTTATTGTATCGATTCCTAATCATTATCTTCACTTCTATTTTACTCGCAAATTTCACGCCTGCAAAATATATTTGAAAATGGACTTGAACCAGGGGTATCAACAACTAATTCTCCACCCTGACTCGAGAGCTGTCGCTACATTTAGTACACAATGAGAAAACATGAAACCAAAACGATTGATATTTGTCACAAAATCTTCGCGGGAACTATTTGGCGAGGCAATGCTGAGAGCATAACTGTTTAAACCAGAGAGATGTCATACAAATAGGTAGCGTGAATTTAGCTGTACACAATAATACATTGAAAACAGTTCTATAGCGGGTAAATGTCTTCGGCATTACAATAAATAAAAAGTGTCAGTTTGGTATTCCGGAGCTTGAATTCTATGGATACAGATTAAAAAAAAACGATGGAATCAAACCAACACAGGAAAATGTCAGAGCGGTGAAAGAATGAAAGCCACCAGGATTCAGGGATGAGGTGAGAAGATTTCTGGGTATGATTGGATACCTAACTAAGTTAATCTAAAGCTTTTCAGTTTTAACAGCACCACTCGTGGGACCCAAGGAAGATGCAGCAGGTAGTTAACCCAATCACGGTTGACAACTTTGCTTCCCTCTTTAGTTGCACGCCGGTGGGTCAGGCCTCAGATTCTATGACGGTTCCAGCGTAAAGGCTTATGTTGGTTGGTACCTGATGCTCTGTCTCTGGACGGGCCCATCGGAGTCTAACTGTTGGTTTTCTTTTGCGCCAGCATGTCATTGGTTTCTTGCTGTCGAGTCCCCACCGTTCTTTCATCTCTGTGGTTGTTTGATTTTTGTGTCCACGGAGATGTTGCACTGATGAATTAGGAGGCCTTCGTGCGGACTGAACAAATTATTTGTCTTAATCGCGACGGAAGTAAGGGCGAGGATTGTGGCCACGTAAAATCGATTTAAAACCCAAGTGGAATTCGTTTCCGCTGACCGTTCCAAGGCCGTTCTTTTGTCGCGGTTTATTTTTGTTATGGTTTGTCTTTTGGTGTTTATGTCGCTTATATTATTTTATTTTGGATAGCCTATGGCTATATTGTGGGAAAGTAACTGTCCTTTTGTTTTCCGCTATTGATGTTTCCATTAGGGTTTGTTGTTTCATGTTTGTGTTTCTTTCTAAAGGGCTTCAGCATGTGTACAACATAAGCAGGACGCTGACTGGTGCAGAAAAGAGTTACAGGCAAACAGAGAAGGATGCGATTGCTGTAAAATTGGCGAAATCAATATTCAGCATTTACCTATTACGAACCCCAAAATCCAAGATCTTCACTTCGCACAAGCCCGTGGTCCCATTGTTTAACAAAGCATACACAAAACTATTGACAAAAATGGAGATGTTGGTCATGGAAATGCAAGACGTAGACAATCAGTTTGTATGCAGGCTCAGGAAAAATGCAGCGGATCCATTGGATTAGCTTTCGCAACATCCACTTTCAGCAACCGAAAGAGATGATACAGAAAGAAAAAAAAACAGTTAAATCAATAATCTCCAACGAGCATGGTGTGGTGATGAAAAGCATAAAAGAAGCAATGTCTAAAGACCCCATTCTCCAAGATGTCCTGAAAATGATAGAGCACAATTATTGGGAATGCATACGAAAAGACCAGAAATGAAACCTTAGTACCTGATAAAACACGAGTCATAAGGGCAAAGGATTGCTTTTATGCAGTCGACAGATAGTGATACCCGAGCGTCTGCATAAGCACGTTATTACAGCATGAGGCACTTCGGCACGACGAGGACAAAACAGATGCTTCGAGCTAAATATTGGTTCCCAAGACTCAACAGCATGGTGGAAGAAACGACATCAAGGTGTAATCAATGTCAGGTGACGTCTGCTGAACGCAAGCAAGGACCGGTAAAGCCACCAGAAATAACGAAAATTGCTTGGCGTACACTTTGGAGGACCCTAACCAGACGGTCACTACAATCTGTGATCGATAACAGGACTAGGTTCCCGGTGATTGAAAAAACAACGACGACGTCGCCACTTGCGACAGACTAAGAAAAATATTTTGGAATATTTTTCTTAGTCCCTTGTCCGCAAAGTGGACGGACGTCCGTCAGTTGTTTGTTCTTCAATCACCGGGAACTTAGCTCAATGATTTATCGCATCACAGAATAACCTAAGTACACCCTGGAGCTAATGGTTCATGAAAGCTCTAAACACGACAGAGCAGATAGCACA